>CM037836.1:12259110-12895126 GCA_021234535.1 Stichopus chloronotus | reverse complement strand
GTATTTTAAGTAGAAGTCGCATTTCATTGTGCAGTTATTATATATCATTACAAAGTCATTAGGTACAAAATCATTTATTTTTAGTTGTCCATCCCGTCAAGCTCGCAGGACGCCATATTGATTTTTCGTAACGTTCGTCTTAGAAACTCGGCTCAATTTCGCTAAAAAATATGGTCCAAAAACTATAATCTGCATCCTACTCCACCATGCAAAGTTCCAATAATTAACTAGATTTTTTTGGTTTTAGTTTGGGGTGATGACAAGTTTTGGATCTGATCCCATATAGTCTACTGTTCGTTTGTTTGCCTCAAGGCCCTTGTTCGTTATTATGTTTCTTTTATGGGACTTCAGTGCAAGGTGTATTATTAAATGAAAAAAAAATTAAAATTTCGCCATTTCGACATTATTCAGCATCCTTTCAATCAGGAAGCCTTAGAAAATTGACAATTGGAGAAGATCTATGAACTTCAGTGATCTATCGAAATGGTATCAACATCATAAAATTTACATTTTGGCAATTTTCTGAAATTTTGCCATTTTGTAGAGATCATTGTTCTCACTTGTGACAGACTGCCGACGTTACTTTTTCGCCATTGTAATGCCAGAGATGTTCAAACGTGGTTAGGCTAAATGCCAATTTTCTGAATTTTTGCATTTTGATGGGATGTCTTAACATGTCAGCGTTTGACAAATTTCGGACTTTCGTCATTTTGACCAATTAATCCGTCAAAACGTCATTTTATCATTAACAAACATTTGCAGAGATCGTTCTTTTTCATTCGCATGTCCCTTCTACGTCCTCCTGCATAGACAGCCCTTATTCAGGCATTGCAGTAGACAATACATTAAGTGTGTCCAATGTGATTATTAGTTTTACTGGAATATACAAACAGTTATATCTGGGTGCAGGCCCGTATGCAGCTTTTTCAGTAGAGGGGTTCGATCTTACCACAAGTGGAACATTTTACCCGACAATTATGACCAATAAATTAAAACTCATTATATATTTTGCTAACGTAGGCCTACTATCATAGGCTGAGCGGAACTCCAGATCTTCTGAGGGGGTTCGTCCGAACCCCCTAACCCCCCTGGATACGGGCCTGGGGTGCTTCTTTCATTTTAAAAGAAGTGACATACTTTTGGTGTACATGCAGAGAACAGAGCCTTCACAAGGG
Source organism: Stichopus chloronotus (assembly GCA_021234535.1). Lineage (NCBI taxonomy): Eukaryota > Metazoa > Echinodermata > Holothuroidea > Aspidochirotida > Stichopodidae > Stichopus > Stichopus chloronotus. The sequence continues at coordinate 12,893,951 of CM037836.1, read as the reverse complement.
CCGTTTCAACTTGAACGCATCACTGGCCTTCCATTGTGTATTAAGTTAGTATTTGCATTAAGGTTGTTACAAAGCTACACGCAGTGTGCGTTTGTTAAACATATGCGTGATCAATATACGCAGATAACAGTGATGGACTTCTAAAAGACTCAAAAGTGTCATGTTTTGCTTGCATCGTGAGAAAGCCAGCTCGATAGTATGATGGGAGTATAACTCAAATTGGACAACTTCTGCTACATCAAAACTGCAAAAAGTTGAACGTTTTATTGTCAGTGTATCAATGCAATTGGGGTGAAACATAAAACTGCTTTGAATTGTCATTGTACACTGCATCCCCCAGCAATATGCAAATTGACAGAGGACAAAATATCTCACGCTCAGTTTACATGAACTGTAGGCTCTTACACATTATCGCCATTTTTGCATGGGCCTAAGCTTTTTTTTATACAGCAGCTTTGACTTATAGTTCAAAATTCTGTGCAATCATGCTACATTAATTCTTTTAAGTCCATGTAGATATGCTCAGCTTTAACCACAATACTAATGTATCGTTATATGCATACATGTACAACATTCCCCGAGTTCGATATTGTGTGCAATATTTGGAAATTTTAAACTAGATGAATGAAATATTGCAGACTGGTGCCCATGAGGTTTGGCAGACATCATACCAAATTTCATAACTAAATCACCCACAGAAATATGATACGAATGGGAAATACAACCTTCGCTATCCTGCAGCTCAAAAATCCTTTTTTACATGTACATTATCTCCTCCCCCAGGGGAAAAAAATAAAAGAGACATCTTTGAAAATGCTGGGGGAGGGGTGGGAAGAAAAAACTAGAATGCACCTCCAGCGTGAAAAGGTCGTTTAATTCCAGCAGATGGGCGTAACTTTGTACATGGATGTCATTATCACAATAAAATCACCCTATTATTCAATTTAGTTATTGTGATGCAGATTCTGAAAGGAAACGAGCTCAATATGCAAATAGATTTTGAGTTTTATTTCAGATCTCATGAAATTATAAAGAAAGACCAATTGTCAACCTTAGAGAGAGAAAAAAAAAGGCATATATACTAATAATGCTGAGGAGAATAATTTGCATGATGAACGATACAATACTCCTTGCAATTTAAAGCTGCAGTACTGCTCATAACATTTACTCTTTATTATATGGCCCCCTTGATCTTTCAAAATTCTTGGTTACTCTAAAGTAAAAAGTTGGCACTGGTATCACATGATCACTTTGCTGCAACTTTGGAAAATTTGGACACCATATCTTTATCATCAGTTGACCAAGGAAACGAGAGTAACATACAGTGTCACCTGAGTTATACACGTCAAAGTTATTCAAAGATTCGGTTTTTGAGTTGTTGATCCAATTTTCTCTGCAAGAATAATAAACAAACTTTGAAAACTGGACGTGACAAAAAACTTTGACACTTACTTATATACACAATAATAACCCTAAAATTCCTACAAAAATTGCAGGGAAGGTGTTGGGGGGATTTACTTTGTATTAAAATGACGTAACAATTCAAATGAAGTATAGTATTCACTGATGATATTTCTATACAAAAGCAATTTAATCTACCATTTTGTGATAGAAAAATAGATTTTAGGTCTTTTTGAATGAACAGGGAGTGGACACAGATAGAAATGTTACAACAATACAAGGAATGTTGAAAAAGATTTGGAATGTGAAGACAAATGAAAAATTAGTATTACCACTAACAACAATTGTCCTTTTATGGCCGCTCTATTGCCAGTCCCACTGAGAAATTGTTACCGACAGGTTTCAAATGGGGTCCATGTTGAGAGTGTAGGTAAATATATATCAGCACATAGGAACTTGCCAAGAAAAAAATGTGGAAATAGAGGAATCTTTGTAAATCAGTTGTCTGTGGCAAGTTTCAAATTGCTTATGGAGAGAGAATGTTGGTGATCCTTCTAAATTTTCCCCCTTCAAGAATATTTGCAGGGCATCCTTCCATTATATAGTGAGGGAAAACATTCTTCCTCAAAGGTGATTATTCCTTGCGCTCACTGTGGCATTTTAGTGACTTGAGGGGGTGGTAAAATGCTAGGGTGGAGGGGAGCAAAGAGACTTTGCACTAAAAATGACATACTGTACTAAACTGAACCCAGAGCTGAATAAGAAACAAATGTTTTCTCTACAATTAGTTCTCATTACTTTACTGAGATTATTTTTCAATTATATTTATTCATTACAATTACTTCAATAACTCTTTTGAATTATATTTTTTATTTTTCAATTTTCAATCGAAAATTAATTTTTTTTCACCTCATTACAGAATGGTACATGTTTTTTACAGTGTACAAAATCTGTTTCCTTCAAGACAAATGGGAAAGGCTTATGCTTAACCTGTTCATTCCTTGAATATACAGTACATCAAGTTAAGTTAAAGTGGTATTCCACCTACCCTCCCCAACTTTCATTCCAACATTCCCTCCCCCTCACCCAGGAAAGTTCATCAGGACAAAAAAAAAAGAAGGTAAGAACATCACAAAGTAAAAGACAAAGTAGGCTCAAAATCATGCAAATACAGGATTGTATCCTGCATCAAAAGGAAGTGACAAGAAATACGGGATAACCTTTGGATGACGCATGGATCAAAGAGGTAAATTGGCAATAATAAGGCTATTAGAGAATATGGATACAAAACCCCAATGATCTTGATGGTAATTTTTAGTTTACATCAATGGAATGCTAAAAACAGTATTTACAAACTCATGTCTTGGTGTGATCTGCAGGTGTACGGGGGTCAATATTTCTGGGGGACAGGGATGATTTTGCCCCAGGGATAATTTTTGATTTTGGACCTAATTTTCCGAATTTGAGGCTCAGCTTCAACTCTGGCTCCAGTGGCGTCACAATGATTGTTTTCAGGTGGGAGACGTTACACTGTGATGCCAAAATACAGCATCCCTCTACTATAGTGGCGCACCCTGGATTTTGAACTGGGGGGGGGGGGGGAGAGATTAGTGGAAGTCTAAGTGGCTAAGGCTTGTGTTGGCATGTAGAGCACCAAAAAATTTTGGATGAAAATATCTCACAGATTGCTGGAAATCATTTGGCTCTGCAAAGGTAGTCTGTCTTGCCAAAGAGATAATTTTTCCATTTGGTTGTCTCATTTGTCCAAAATTTTCCACTATATTTGAGGGGGCAAAGGCCTCTGCCCTCCCCTCCCTTCCCTGCCTTGTATGCTTATGATGTGATTGGCTCTGACAGAGCATTGTCCACAGAAGACTTGCTCATGATTGGCAGTGTTTGATAACAAAAAAGTACATTTATAGTGCTAAATACCCAAGGCCATCTAAGCACTCTCCAAAAAAGAAATAAAAATTGAGAAACACGGTGGAAGACATAGTAAATTAGAAATGAAAATATAGACACAAAATGCTACCATGAAAAAAAAAACACACAATAGTCAATTGTCAACAATCAACACAAATCATAAGTTTAGATCTGCATCATTAGATGTGAAGCACAAACTTAGAGAAAGAGAAAGTTATTTTACCATTTTCTTTTGATGAACCAAAATATATAGTTTGTATACAAATGGGGGGGGGGGGCGGTGCATGTTGAAAACCAGTTTATGGGTGTCTACGGCTACTTTATTAAAGGAGATATTACACCAGCTTTGATCCTTTTGCCAATTACGACGTTTCACACGGGTGGATTGCCAGGATGCTAAACTAAGGTGCGTTATGTTCATATACCAGCAAGGGACCGTTGGGTTGCATTGTCTCCTCCTTTAACGGAGGTCCAATCTGCCTCAAATTACCACAAGAGGTTGATGAGAGTAGATGCTGTGAATGTGTACAATGAAACAAACAGGAAACTTTGCATGATAGGCAAGCGAGTTAAAAACAGCGGAAACCCTGTAGTTACCGTGCTATGCAATCTAAAAGAGTCCCAATGTCTTCACACACCTGCCAATCTGAGTACAAAAAGAAACCATTGCTGTAACGTTCACATGCGCAGAACCCATTTACACTCAAGTTGTGATCAGATAATTATGTCAGCTGCAGCATAACCAAGCCTAAGATGTCCCTGCAGACTGTCCCGCTTTTCACCACACTTTTTCTTTTGGCAAACATAAAGAACTGTTGGAAGACAATGTCTGCACTGTGGTCTGAAGTGAACTTCACTACTTAATAAGAAAAAGTGTGAAGTGAGTCCCAGGTGAAACTACCAATTTATGTAAAGTTCATTCCTCAACGTGACATCCTAAACCTCATCGGACTTCACTGATACCTATATTGAGCATTAAGTTTAAACATAACTTCGTCTTTTTGGAGGAAAATGGGTCCCTTGCATTGACATAATAACCTCAGTATCACATGTGGAGTAAGGGTGGGTCTCTCTGCATGTCCATCGTCCAATCAGCACAATTGACAGAAGCAAAAGTGGCATTATGTGACAAAAAAAGCATTTTACAAAAAAAAGAGAGGTGATTGTCTGAAGTTTCCTTACAAATCTGCAAAGTTACCCTCGACCAAATGGGCCCCGCTTCCGGGCTGCGTGACAAACAGATGGTCCTGGACCCTCTCGCGCCTCTTGGGATCCTTCTCAAAGTACTTCTCCCTCACGTCTGACATGAAAGAGTCCGCCAGTTGCTCTGGTACGATAGATATGGTACAGCCGCCCCAGCCTGCGCCTGTCAATCTGGAACCAATGGCACCTGCATTTCTGGATTAGAAGATAAATATAAAATTAAAGAGACCGTCTGAAATGGAAATCAATGGCAAAAACTTCCAGTGCAGAGAGCAAATGCAAGCATGTCATATCTGGCCTGTCACTGAGGCTTCTTGCCTAGTGGTTTGCAGTTTGTCATTCTAATTGGATTAAAACTCCCTGCCCTTCAGCCAAAGTTTTACCTTTCAATCTTTAACAATTTTCTCTGTGAGACAATGATCACAGACTTGTAAAGGTGAGGTATGTTTCTCTGTCCGACTCTGCCTCACTTACTTCTGAAGCTCTTTCAAATAAACAAACATAAGTGTGGCATGCAGTTTCTTTTCTAATGCTTCATTTAGGATCGCTGTTAAGTGTACAAACTGACATAGCTTCAAAGGGAGAACCGTTCACAAATTGACAACTGAGATATGTTTTGAAAATGTTTGTTTATTTAATTTGTTATTTACTTAACCCACTTTTTAACATAGTTCAGACTTATTTTGAACACGTCAGTCTAAAGCAAGCCACAGTACTGCCTACTGTACGATGCATGCAATTTAATGTTTCTAAATGTTTAAGTATTACATAATATACGTCATCATCGCAGGTTGCAAAAGCAAGTAAACAGACGGTAATCAACATCAAACATGCCCTCAGATGACTCTGTATTTACTCACTGTATCTGAGATGTATCATGAACAAACTAATCAATCCCTTCAGGTGAGATCAAAGGCAAACCGATTCGATGTTTTATCACCGCAGAAGGAATGCCGATTTGTATGCTCATGTCACGTTTGTGTTTGCACACCACGACTAAACGAAGATTAAGCAACGGTGCTAACGGTATTTGCTTTTTAAGTGTACAATGCAAGAAATGACACAAAACTGGATGCTGAGAATATTATTTCTGCTTCACTCTTTGCACAAGTCTAATCAGTAGGGAGCTGAAAGCAGCAATTCCTGGTATATTTGAGATTAGCTGAGAATTCAAACTCATGTATGGATTGTCCACGGTTTCCACTGAGGAGAAATATGGGAATAGTCTCTTTCCCCTGAAAACTACCTTTTGGTTGTCATGGCAAGAGGTTCACTGCTGGTTTTTAGATTAGTTCTGTCTAGTACCAACATCAAGAACAAGTTATGCAAAGCAGATACAAAGTCGGCAAAGTAAAGTTAAAAAAAAAACAGAAAGCCCAAAGGCATTGTGGTTTTGATGATTCAGTTATGAATATTTTGTAAAATTGCAATGTAACAAGAACTACATACAGCACACACAACAAAGATGATCCTTGTTTGAGCTAAATGGCCTGAGCTACAGTATTAAATATAATCTATGCATTTTCAACAATATTGCACTTGGCACTACACCTATGTAGAGCAAATATGACATCAGGACAAGCTCCCTTCCTGTGATAACTAGTTTACAAGGCGTCACTATTTGACCCCTGTTGACCACGACATACACCACAAATAATAGCCATTTTGTACTCAAAAGGGTACACCTAGAAGCAGTGAAAAATATGACATCTGCCCAAGCTTCTATTCTTGTCCCTGTTGACCCCAATGACCTAAAGCAAAAAATAAAAGTTTATAATTGTACTTGATCGGGTACACATAAATATCAAATAAGGAATCTGTCAAAACTTAAATTTCATGGAATATCATGTTTACAAGGTTTTCACTATTTGACCCCTGTTAACACCCAAATGACATTTGACCTCGCAAAAACAATAGGGTTCTTGAACTCAATCTGGTTAGCTCTATACACCAACCATGTTTTCTGTCCAAGCTTGTTGTCTTGAGATATTGCATTCACAATGTTTTCACTACTTGATCCCTGTTGACCCCAGACGACCTTTGACCTTTACCCCAAAAAATTAGCCTCCTTGCACTCAAAAGGGTACACCTACTTTCTAAAGAATGAATTGGTTCAAGCTTCCCCCTTGACATGTCGTTTTTACGAGGTTTTCAGGATTGGACCCCTTTTGACCCCAAATGAGCTTTGAACGCCACCAAAAACAATAGGCTTCTTGTACTCAATAAAGTACACCTCCATACCAAGTATGAAGTATGTCCAAGCTTTCTCAATTGAGATATTGCGTTCAAAATGTGGGCATCACAAATATACATAAAAAACCCCATACTTAGACAGCAAAAAAGACATTAATCCAAACTACAATGAAAAATGGGGGTCAATTTGATAATGAAAGTGGGGGGACATCCGCAAGTCTAATTGTTTTTCCTAAAAGTGGTATAAGCCATGACGTAAGTTGGTGCAACAAAAAGGATATGTGAAGGGTGAGTACTGGCACTACTATCTAAGTGGAGGGCAACCATTGGTTGGCGCAGAGCGTACAAGAAAATTTTGGGCTTTGCAAACCCCCCAGATGGAGGGAAACTGCTCTTCCCCTGTGTTGTAAGATGCATGTAGCCAGCCTTTAGGGGGATCTTATGTCTGCAATTTCTAAATCATGAGGAAATTCCATCTATGAAAAAATACATCAGATGGCTTGAGATGATACACCATATAAAAGTCATGTAATTGAATTATGCATCCTCATTTACGTTTTGAGCACTAGTTGGCAAATGTTGCAGCTGAACGTACTCCCACCCCCTCTCCCTCCCAGCAGTGTTGGAAAACCTTGCTCTGTTTCCCTCAAAACAATTGAAAATGTTCTAGTATCCTGCTAGCCTTTGAGTACTCTATAACAAGCACGCGAACTTGAATGCCAGTATGTATACGTGATGTCCCCCTTACGAAGCCGTGGAACCACTTATAAGGGTCCAGAGGGTGAAGCCTATGGAAGATTTGTTTTTCCTTGCAGATCAAAATGCTAAAAATAGGTTCAGCTGCATAGGTACTTACCCTAACATTTGTCCTCCATTTGTATTCGTCATTATTTTTGTAAAGATGTGCATATTGTTGTATCCACTGTTTTGTAGATGCAACCCCTCTCACCTATTTTGCTGATTAGATACAACTAAGGGTAAGTTTTAGTTTTATCAAAGAGAAAGCAGGAGTAAGTAAGCTACAGAAGTAGACCTGAAGTTCCATGTTCCCCTCACCCATCAGTGTAAGTATACTTTGAGCAAAGGATTGAAATGGGGGAAGTAATTACTCCATAAGAGTTGTATACTTTCACTACATAGATTTGCGTAGCATACTGAAGAATATAATGATAACTCTCACATTGCGGGAAATGGCACTTCCAGCCCTGCTACTTTCTGCTAAATTTGTTTATTTCTTTAGAACGTAAGTTAGACAATTTACACTTCCACTAAGAATAATGTATATTGCTATCATATTTTTTATTTCAGGGTACAACCTACCTTAAAAAAAGTGGAGAGGACATGTCCCCCAAATCGATGCCCATGCATTGAAATATTGTTTACAAGCAGGGTGTCTCACACACACAAACACACAGGCACACACAGCTTTATATTACATACAAAGTGAAGACTCCATTGAATTTTCCTTGGTTGTTCCTTCCTGAATCCTGACCTTAACAATACACGCCCTATTGTTGTTTTTCTGAGGACTTGAAATTCTTTTGTTCAAGTCCTTGGAAAGTATTACAATACACTCCCTATTGTTGTTTTTCTGAGGACTTGAAATTCTTTTGTTCAAGTCCTTGGAAAGTATTACAATACAAAGGCACACACACACAGTTTTACATTACAAACAGAGTGAGAACTCCATTAAATTTTCCTTTGTTGTTCCTTCCTGAACCCTAACCTTTACATTACACCCCCTACTGTTGTTTTTCTGCAGACTTGAGAATTCAATAGGATTCTCTCCAAGACCTGAAATTCTTTTGTTCAGGTCCTCAGAAAGTACTACAATGCAAACACACACACAGACACACTATCTTGATTACAAAGCTTTCAGTTTATTCAAAAAAATTATCATGAAAACCTATCACAGTATTTGATTTCAATAAAGTTACAATTTTAGGAGAGCATGGTTTTCATCCTCAAAAAAGAAAAAAAAAACATATGTCCTGATGGAGACATTCAAACAGTGCATTTCAAACAACAACAGAACAAAATGTGATTTATCATTATATCTAAACTGTCTTTACGATTTAAATCTAAGTCAGGTGAGGGTAAATACTGTATAATTTCTTCGTTCAACATGATCAACATCATCAGTGGTAGAACTATTTTCTCCACAGTCACGGTAGAGATGAATAAATTACTAGGACAGTTCGGCAAAGCTGTAAGACCTGTTTAAACAGAACTAAGTGTTTCATTGCCTCAAGCTGTTGCACCTTGTAAAACATGCACCACAGCAGTCTAGCTTCAGTCAACACCTGTTTGCCGTATTCATGAATGGGAGGTTTTGGCATATCACCAAGAAACATTCCCAGTGTAAGTTACTTTGTCACTTTGGAATTAATTGGGTCAAGTCTCCAAGTTATCATCAAAATTCCAAGAATTTCTCAAGATGGTCCAGACTGACAGTGCTCGGACAGACGACCTGTGAAACACCCATCAGTCATTGTTCATGGGGTATACTCTATGTGACTCTTCATGGAAACATATGGAGATCAAGACCTAGTGTGTCACTGTGCCAATCCTCAATCCTTACAGGCCTAGCCTACTATTAAAGTAACGAAGCCATCTTTCTACAACCCCAAACAAAACATCAAATCTACGCATCTTTCAACCACTAGGATAAAAAAACAAACAAAGTATCATTTAAATGTTCCTATGAATAATGTGAGGTCCGCAAATTTGCAAGTAGGCTTAGAGGCTGGTTGGCTACCAAGTCGTCTACTGTTCAAGAATGAAGGCCTCACTGGAGAGAAAATAATTTATGCTTCTGATATACTGCATGAAATCAATGACTCTGAAAGCGGTGCACTTTTCATGATGTAAAACTGGGTTTGTAAATCCATATGATTCCACTGGTAAACAGTCTGCTTTTCCTAGTCAATTTATTTTTCTGACATACGTTAATAGTAGCAGTACTGTTTACATCAACTAAACATACACAGGATATGATACACGGTTAGGTCTTTTGAACCAACACTATCGCCAGGTTTTTCATACTGCGCTGACAGCAACTCGCTCATACTGCGGTTATACTTTACACTGCTAGGCAGGTTCCGGTGTCCGTGATTTCATGTGCTTCATTGACCAATCAGGTTATACGTAAACAAAGGATAGTAAACAACTGCACATTTTAAAATTACATTAAAAATTACGTTTTAATATGTAAATATCTGACGTCACATGTTTTCAGACGTTCCGTAAGTATGAAAAGCGCTGTGCACCCGAAGTATGAAAAACCTGGCGATGGTGTTGGTTCAAAAGCCCTAACCATGATTACACACACACTCGTGCTACTGTAGCTTCAGCAGCAGGTGCACAAAGCTGTTTTGCACGCTACATCGATGTACAGTATGTATGCAACGATGACCATAACAGAGATGTCGACAACGAACGTGCTTAACCACAGCAGGATGCTAGTGAGTGTGTGTAAAAAATATTTCCATGGACAGTAGCTATTGGCTGGTACCAGCGACAGGGTGCATTATCGCCTTGAGCGATGTCCATATCGGGTGCATTATGTTTGACCGTCATGTTGATCCTCCTACATGTACCATGATTAGTAAATATACAAAATCAGGATTTGGGGGTTATTTTTTTGTATGTAGGATACAAAAAACACAGGAGCCCTGTGAGAGCTTCCAAAGCTTCTTGAGATGTTATGTGTACAAGGTTGCCAATGTTTTCACAATTTGATCTTGTTGACCCCAAATGACCTTTGATCTACACCAAAAAACAAAGACTTCTTCTTCTCATTAAAATGCATCTACATACCAAAGTATGGAATTGATCAAAGCTTCTTACCTTGAGATATCTTCCTAACAAGGTTTTGGGAATTTGACCCTTGGTGACCCCAGATGACTTTTGACCCCCACCAAAAACAATGGGGTTCTTCCTCCTATCCAAATACATCTACATACTATGTATGAAATTTATCAAAACTTCCCATCTTGAGGTATGTTTCGCATCAACTCTGCCATCCACATTTATCGCACCCGAACTTCTTCAAATGTTCATCTAGAAAACCCCAAAACAGCTCTCGCCCATCGTTCTATTAGACACACTGGCCCCGACCTTTGGAATTCTTTATCTATGGATATTCGAATGTGCCCTACAAAAAATAGCTTTAAGGGACAAATTAAGAGTCTCATCTTGAATAAATATACTATGAAATACTGATTTATTACAAGTGATGTAGAGAACCTTCTTTATTCCTTTCCCTTTCTTTTTCCTACATCCACCAACCTCCCTCCTCCCCCTTTTTGTCCCTTCCTACTCCTACCATTCTTTTCTCATTCTTTTCATTTATTTCTTTCATTTACAATTTTCGTTGTAAATAACTATTGTCAAGTTTTGTTGTTCTTAAGTCACCTGATCTTCATTCCCAATTAGTATAACTTCGTTTATTTTCTGTTGGACGTCACCTCAAGCTCTCTCAGAGCTTATGACGTCCCTTTCATGTATGTGTATATAGTACTTAATAATTACTAAACAAGTTACCCATGTAATTAAATCATTTGTATATATATATACATACGTGAATGAATAAACTCAACTCAACTCAACTATTGTGTCACCAAGATTTTTGGACTTTGACCTCTGGTGACCTCAGATGACCTTTATCTCCACCAAAAACAATAGGGTTTTTTCTCTTGATATGGGGCATCTATGTACCATGTTTGAGAACTGTCAGAGTTTCCCTTCTTGAGATATTGTGTTAACAAGCAGTGTCACAAGCACACATGCACATACACACATACATGCGCACATACACACACCCACACACATGCCATCATGACTGCATAGGTTTCTCTTATCATCAAAACCAAAAAGATGTTAGAAGTATTTTTTGCTCAATCAAAAACTGAATCCAACATTTTATAATTCAAATTGTTCAAGATGAAAAGGATCACTCTCGGCACAGAGAGATCTGTTTTGCATCCAATACCGGGCGGGACTGTGTTAAAGGTTACCAGTAATCTTAGCACTGTAGATGGGAGTGCATTTGTCGTGTTGAGACAGGTAAGTGAGTAGTGAAGTAAAGTTACAAATGTCAAAGGCATCTTTTACTGACAACTGATGGAATTCTCAAATGAAAGAGAATAAGCTTGCACTGCAGGCATTTCAGACCCCATGGCAACATCTTGCTCCTAACTCAAGATACTGCTCTTTGAAGAAAGTTCTCTGGTTAAGAAAGATTTCCAGTTGCTTCAATGTTACCAAAATGCCATGTAACAGTGGCAAACTATTGCAAGAAGAAGTTGCTTTTCTTCGAATCAAAGTCCTCATCTAGCCTTGAAAATGTGAATTTGGATGCATCTTAGATTTACCTTAAACTATTATGGAAATGGAGGTCACATCACTTACACTATTGTAATGTTTCTTTCAAGACAGTCAAGATCATAAAGAAAAACAAAGGATATTCATGTAGTTGTGCCGAGTGACATTACAACTTTCCCATAATGCAATGTACCATTTTGAAATAAAATGTTTCATAACTTTTGAACCAAACATGCGACTGAGATATCTTTTTGCCAAAAAAGAGAGACACATATTCCTAACTTTTATGAAGTATCAATTTCCTTCAGTGGTCAATCACTTTTATGACTGTCAAACATCATATCTATAGATATTTTGTGCTTATTTAGCTATTCCTGTTTGGAAAATGGAAGGGTGAAATGGTGAAATAAAAGTTGTGAAAGTACAACATTCTTCTTTGCATTCTTAGAAGCTACTTTCTGTTACAAAGTCACGATAAGCTCTGCCCATATTATGAATATTCACATAAAGTCAGGTTGTTGAATGAGAGAACCAGTTTCTGAAGTAGACCTAGCAATGGCCATTTGCCTATTTCCTTATTTATACACTAGTACACTGTGTACATGTGTGTGAGTGTGTAAATACAACATGCGGGAGGATCGCCTGCAAACGAAACTACTGACATTGTTTTGTCATGAATAAACATCACACCAGTGATTGGTTGAATTTGAAACAGTGGTTGCATGTGATTAATGACAAAAAACTAAATTCTCCTTCAGACATTTGCTTGAGTCTCAGGTCGATAGTCCTTTCAGCATTGCACTGCAAACTATGTGGAGATGACGAGACAGCACAAAAGCGGTGTTCCGAAATGCGGCTTTAAGTCTTTGACTGGAAGAAATTCAACAAACAGTTGGATTCTTGAAGAATGAGCAGCAATATCCTGTTTACTAGTTCTACGAAACAGGCATTGAGTGGGTGGGGGGGGGGGTGTAAGGGAAGGGGACAAAGAGAAATAGTTTCTGTTGCATAGAGAACTTCTGGTTCAAACTTGCAAATATTTGTGACAAATTATATAAAGAATTATGAAAGGTAGTGACAATTGGTTGGTTTGAATATGATCTGAGCTGAGACAACAGCACATTTAAAAGGATCAAGCTGACACTTCTGGAAAACAAGTTTCTACCTGGATATCTCAACCAGTTCATCAAGTTCCTTGCAGCTGCATTCGTAAAGAACACTCGCACTGTGATGGCCCTCAAAGAGTATACGGCCCAACGTGGTCCCTTCCGTTATGTTACCGTGGCGGAGGGACTCCACCCTCCCTGCTTCGCTGAAGACGTGTTTCGATCTGTTGTAGAGTTTAAATGTCTGCACTGCACAACAGAGAGAAATGAACAACAATGTGTAAGCATCAACACATCAGTTTACTTGAGCAGCAAGATTCAACCAGATGCTATTTTTTCAGGATACATAACATCTACCAAAGTAAAGAAATTTTTCTATCAACATTTGTGGAGAATGACATGGACTTGCATCAAATCTGATACTTATCATCACAAAAGAAGCCAATGAACTAGCCAAAAGACTAACACATGAACACTGTCTTAAAAGTGTGATGACACTATATGAAAAATTGACTTTAGTGTGATATATGGTCATTCCTTGCTCAGCTCTTTGTTTCTCAGCTCTGTGTAGCAACATAAAGAATTAACAGAGTTCCACCTCATAATACTTTGTGATAAACTTACCATCAAGGGTGTTTGCACTGAGACTTTCTTTATTGAGCTCCTCCTCTGTAACACCTAAAATCTCATAGATTTCCTTCTTCTCGTACGGAGCTGGATGCAAAAGCTCCTCCACCACTGACAACATTTCCTGGAGCGACAGACCGAGCTTCTTGTGAAGCTCACCCAAATTTCTTATTTCCTTCCAGTTGAGACCTTTAGCTTTGGCAATAATCTGATCAGAAAAAGGAAGTTGCATGTTCTTTGTGAGTTCTGGGATTTTTGTTTCGAGAAAGATTACATGGGAGCAGGTGCCACCTTTTTCACACCTTTATCCACTTTTTTTTACAGACTGTAAGGGTACTCACCCTCAATGAAGAAATACCATCCAGTCAAGACACTTTGCCAGAATGAAGCTTGATACAAGGGCAAATGAAGACAATTTAAGTCTGTTCTATTTAGTGTAAAAACATCTCAGTGTAACTTTGACTAACTTCCCTGCAAATTTGATGCTGGCAAATTCAGATTTTGCTATGCTCCCTGATGACCCTTATAACTCACGACTTCTCCAAACTTAAAGAAACATGTGAAGCCGAATCTGTGCAACGTGAACTGAAAATCTTTGAAGTTACACTTGATTCCATTTCTCTGATTTTACCCAGTGGTTCAAACTTAAGAACCATTTCACCATGACGATCAGTCCAATCGACATACACTCACACTGGAGTGATATGCTGGAAGTATTATGAGCCATAATGGATACAGTGTGATAAACATTTCATGGTAAGGAGAGTGTCAAATGACTTAGTGGTTCCATGCTGATATAAAAAATGTAAGTTCGAGAAAAAGATTATTACTGTCAGTCTGCATTCCTGCAAGAACTACGGGGAGTTGCACGACATCAGAGAGGAAATTATCGATAGATATGCCGCACGAAGAGCGGGACGAGGGATATAATATTCTGAGGCAGCACGCAGCTAATTGTTGACATGCAGCTTGGTTTATTTCTGTTACTGTACTGAGTACTGTCATCCCGTGAAGTGTTTGTTGAACAATATAAAGAAACTAACCACAACTAACTAGGGACTTGCTTGTTCAGCAAAGTTGCTTTACAATGGTGCTGAGGGGTTTACTTGACAATTTCAATTTGTGTTTCTGTTGTCCGATTCAGGTCTTGTCCGTCTTAGGTTATTTGGTATATAGTTATCAGGCAGCTGTGACGGTCGAGTATTCCGTCCTTCCCAGTCTACTGGAAAGTGTCCAAAGTGTGGGGGATACACTCCTGCTCATTTGATGAGGATGTTAATGGGAGGAATTTTCAAGATGAACAGGGGTCCCAGAGTGATAATAATTTTTCCATAGATATCTCCCCGAGTTAATATTTCTAAGAAAAATTCCCTTCGGTAAAACTTCATAGGAAGTCTCCTCCCTTGAGGGTGGGGTATTTTCCAATAAGAATTCCACTCAACTGAAAATATCTCCAATCCAATTTTGAAAAGTACTGTACTTTGGCATGTGCATTACCTAGATAACTTGTTTCGAGCAATAGTGGTAATAAAGTGTTGGGACAATAAGTACTGATTATCGATTAAGTAATAAGCAAAGTTCAACAGGCTTAAGTGAGTCAGTGGTATTAAAAAAATTGGGATCAGTTCAATCATTCCAGCAGATACTCTATTTACAGATAAAGACTATATTTATAGATCAGATATAAGGGGAAATAAAAAATGTAAAATGTTCTGACTATCAGTATTACTACAGAACCACTAGTGTATCATGGAGATAAATCACAGCAGAACATTGTTGATAAAGAAGTATTACATACAAATACACTTCACATAAAAAAATCTCCTGAAGAATTTTACTGGTGATCAGTATCTGCTATTTCTATTATAAGGCAACAAGAACATTATCTATTTTATGATGATAAATTTGAAATTAATTTGATGAAACATAGAAGAGTAAATTGAAAATTATGGTTGGGGGATTTTTCAGGGTGGGGGAATATATATCCTTGGAAAATTTCCCTCCTTTTCTCACACCTAGAGCAGGTTTGCGTTTCATTGATCTGAAATTTTGCTTTTGATTAGTTTTGTCACCTGTTGCCCAGTTGCCCTCGGAATAGTAGCCAAAAGAGAAGGATAATAACAGCAGCATACACACATGATCAAAATGGTATCGGGATCTTGGCAGGGTTACAGCTGGCCAAATTTCAGTGCCAGGCTCCAACAAGGGGACCAGCCACTTCTGGTGGGATCCAGCGACTTTCACCAGGGCAACTGGTGGGCTCTAAGTGCAATTATAGGACAGTGCTCGCAAAATCCTGCAATCTTAACTCAAAAGACCTATCGTCTGATCATATTTACTACATTTTGTAGAGTCAGTGCCACACGGTAAGGCGTAAACTGATCCCAAATGCCGTGCAGGGATTTCTGACCCTGGGTGGAGCCACCCAGTGTCGCCCACCACACCTCCAACCAAGATATCTTCCTGATCCTGAGATTAACTAAACTGCGGGGGGTTTGTTTCCTTGGGGTTTTGAATCTTTATCTGAGGGTGACCATCTCTATCAGAACATGACAAAGAGTGAAGACCATTCAAAGATTATCCATCCCACAGTTTCAAGGAATAGCTGGCTTTGCAAAAAGTGTACGCTACAGGACAAAGTAGAAAATGAATACTGTTCACTTCCACCACTGTTTTCATGCAGAGCTCTGGGAGTTGCACTCTGTTTAATGCTTCTCATGGTAAAAAGGTTCACGGATGTGTCAACTGTTTTTTTCTCCTGAGTTTGTAAAAAAATTTTCTCCCATTTGGATAGCCATCTCTTAAGTTTCTACAGTCTAAATGCTGCTGGCATTTAATACCTTAAGCCCTCATGTGACGGCTATCCAAATGGGAGAGACTGAGCCTGATATTCAGATCTTTGCAACTTTATTGGTTGTAGACAAAACTACCAGAATTTAATCTTAACAGAAAACAAGCTCTCATTGCATACAAGGAGCATTCAGGAATTGCCCCTGATAGCAAACACATTAATCCACTAGACAAACAGATATATTTCTACATTGGAAAGAATTTGCTGTAATTAAATGCTCACAAGGATATGAAAAACAAGAGGAGAAAAGTCTTTCTGGACCTTTTGAAGGGTCTTCCAGTTATCTCGAAACCCTATCAATGAATTCACCAATGTAAACTATCTGCATGTGCCCAATTTGTGTAAAGACAATTGAGTTTAGTTTAGTAAGTTTTGTCAAATTCTAGATCAAAAGGCCACGTTGCTTGGGACGCTCAATGTCCTCTAAAACATGATGTCCTCTAAAACATGTCCTCTAAAACAATGACCTCTAAAACATGATACTGTCATCAATTGGCAGGGTTTTCAGGAGATTCAATTGGCACTTGGACTTTTCAGATGGTTGCTAAGAAGGAACTGGAAAAAGGATGGATGATTGTAAGTTCCATACTCACCTGAGAGGCAAGTCTACATTCAACGACTCTCACATTAAAGTGAGCAGTGGCAGCTTTGTTCATCTCCACGCAAGTGTTCGCAATGACGAACACAAACCCCTTTGGCAGTTTGACATCTGTGGCACGAAGCGGTCGGAAATCGACGAGTTTAGCCTGTGACATTCAAAGGTAAAACATGTTCAAGAATAATTTGCTGGATATGAGGAAATGTGGAAACAGAAGTAAAGGCACGTAATTCTTTTCCAGGGGGATAAATCTGAAGTCTATTTAGTGTTCCTTCTTCAGCTTACTTTTGTCTTTCTTTATGTTGAAAGAAAAATTCAATGAAAGCAACTTTTTTGATGCCCAATGGCCAAACGTCATTTCTGTGTCATTGGCATCTTTGTCTTTTCAGAGTCTTTAGGCAGCATTTCAATCATATGGAAGGGAAGATCACAAACTTTTTTTGTTTTCAAAAGGTACTTTGGAACTTAATGATAGGAACATGGCACCACTGGTCACACCTTTGACTTAATCTCTCAAAGGGTGATTTTTTTTCACATTGAGCTAATCTGTAAATAATCCACCGAGAAAGGTCAAATAAAAATTTGGGGGATAGAAAAACTAACAAAGATCAAACACCAGACCAACAAAAAAACACACAACTTTTTGACTTTCAGAAACGAGAGGAAAAAAGGATCACTTTGGTGCCTGCTCACCAGGCAAGATAAAAGTTTACTTACATATCCTTCTTTTGCGAGGAAGCATATTGCTTGATCCATGCCACCTCCCTGTGTACCGATGTACCACTCGCACTTCATACAAATATCAGCCAAGTCCACCTGTAATACACAGAAATCATACAAATGAATTTGAGACTAATATTTTGTCAGCAAGCAAGCAATCCTGTTGACCAAGCAACTTTGTGATATTTTGGTGTCTTCAAATTTCTCACTAACAAGCATGAACTTGTCTCACCTTTTGACAAGTTTCGGGGGAATTATCAACTTCATTACAATGCAAATTGTCCATTAATCCAAGAATCCTTAGAAATACTTGCTTTTCACATAGTTAAAAAATCTAATGAACAAAACTGACACAAAAACAAAGAGAAATTGATGTTAAACTTGAGACACCAAAACATCCCATAACTGACCCCACATTATGTCTTCAAAATCTTACAGTGGCTGCGAGTGTGAACACCATCGAACAATGGCGAAGACAGGTGGCTATTTCGGTGACCTAACATCTAGCACGTTTTTGGCACGCCAAAATCTCTTTGAGTAAAAAAACTAATCCCCCACACAACTAATGCACTCTGTTTTACAATGTACAGAGTGATCTAGAAAGCACTAAACACTGACCATGTCTCATCTACTTATCAGCTGTCTCATTCTACCAAACAAAGTGTCAAAAGTGTAACTAAGTTAAAGGCTGTATTGCATCACCCTAAGCTATATTTTTACCTCCCTGAAAGCAAAATTCTCAACTGGTTCTAAGTTACAGTACTCTAAGATTTACAGCAAATTCGAAAGACGCAGAACAGCTCGTATTCCACAGCGTACACAGGGATCCACTGTTTTGATTACACATGTGGAGGAATTCAAGACAGGCTGAGGGAGGGACTAGAGGTAGGTGGTTGGGAGAATTGAAACTGTCTGGGGTGATGAGTTTTTGTCTTTAACTATCTTGTTGTCTCCCTGAGCTCTCATTTGTGTGACCTTTTCAGCATGAATTTGGTCGGGGAGGTTCCACTCCTTGTTCTAAAAAGTTACCTTTCCGATGGCACCACAGAGCGTCTAATAAGCGTCCTTTATTTTAGAAAGGATCTCAAATTCAGTGTGTATCAGAGAAAAAAAATGGAAGATTAAAGTAATACTTCAAACACAGGAGTAAGGTATAGTTGCCTAAGCTGAGAAAACACCTGACTGGAAACAGAAATAATGCATTGTGGGTCATGTAATTGCATGCTTAGCCTCCTTCTTCAATGTCAGCTCACATATATCTCTTTAAGTTAAGGACCTTCAGGGTATGTGTGCGGTTGGTTCCTTACTGATTTGTCCTAGAGTTCATCTGAGTTCATCGTCCGAACATGTTTCTTTGTAGTCTAGAAGTACCTAAAAATATTTAACACTTGGGCAATGTGTTGCACATCAGCACTACATGCCACAACATAGTTTCAGTGTATTTGGTCAGTACTCTTTTGAAGTATGTGACCTTGTGTGCATTTGTTAATTATTCTATAGTTTTTGGCCCTTATCAACCCATTAGATCCTTCCCCTCAGAGTGTTTAGATTCTGGTAGAATTTCACTGCAGTTCTGTGAGCTCACCAGAAGTCTAGTTTTGCTTTCTGAAGTGTAATGTTATGGTTGCTTGTCAGTATTATCTGCACCAGTGGTTCTCAAACTATTTTAGACTACTGTCATCTTCCACTGTTTTGAACTGTCCCAATACCCCCTTCCCTGCCCCCCCCCCTTCACCCTAGCTACCATTCATCCTCAGATGTTCAACAATATTTAATTTTCTGAATTAACTGTTTCTATATGCAAGAGCGGCAACTGTGAAAATGGTGCAGAGAGCCCCAATGTAGTTCAATCATCAGTGTGAAGGGTGTGCATAGTGTAAAACCAATACAAGTATATGGTCCCATCTAAGTGAGAAAGAGATGCAGATTGCCTCCTCCAGTGATGTCAACATGATTTTGAAGCGAAGGGGAAGAACTAGCAGAGGCCCTTGATGCCTGATTGTGCTCTTAATTGCTGAAGTTAAGAGTCATAATTGCAATGGAATCTCCCAAACCAGTGCCAGTAAACCCCTATTTCCTGCATAATCTGTAGCACCCATCTAAGTGTTCCCAATGCCACCTGGTGGGCAGTAGGGATCCACTTTGAAAACCACAGGTGCATTATCTTTCAATTATTTGAAATCAAATGAGAATAAGGTTAAATTGGATCATTCGAGGAATGAATATCAAGAAAACTCAAGAACTGTACACCCTATGTGAATTCTATTCTTTGGAGTCTTTTCTCACTGACAAGCCAGAACAAGGAAGAATACCATACAAAACAAACTGAAACACCCCTCCTACTCCCCAGGATACTCCTCGCATAACAGACAGTAGTTTTGGTGTCCGGATAATACTGTCCATTACATTAGCTTTCATCACATCGATCAAAGTAGTTTGCATGTGTCACTTGCTTTGAAATCATTTACCTAGTCATGCGAAACCGCCGCCCGCGTCGTAACAGCTTCTTCTGCGTCACCCAACATTACGTAGAGAGTCACAAAGCATTGCCAGGACCGATTAAACATGGTAGCACAGCATACACAACACTGACCTTTGATATTTTGAGCTTGTTGGCATGCATCAGGCACAAGGCAGCACAGCAGACCATGGCGCTGGAGCTGGAGAGACCCGCACTCGGGGGGACCGTTCCGTCGACAGTCACGTCCACCCCTACCGGATCGGTGACCTTCGAGAAGTCCAGGATTCCTTTGATGCCACAGAGGAAATAGTTAAACCACAATGGCTTTGTGGAGTTGACTTCAAAGCTTTTGATCGATGTTGAAAAGTCCCTACAGAAAAAAAAGTAAAAAAAAAAAACACAAAATGAGAAAAGCTATTTCACAACAGTTTGCTTGAAAAAGATATATCATAAAGATATGTCAATTTTAGACACTGAGGTAGCATTCGAACTATTAGGGACCAAACTTTACAGCCTTAGAGATTGTATTAAGTTCCAAGATCTCTTCAGCGCACACATATTTCATACGAATCCATCCACTTTGAAATCGAAGTAAGACTTAATCACAGAATGCCATTCAAAGTCGATATATCATCTGGTTGGTTTTTCTTCTGATTCTGCTGCATATTCTCTTTCATATTGTCATCTCTTGTGGCTACCAAGGATCTGTGGGGGTACATTCTCACACACAATTTCTAAGGACTTGAGAGGAGACACAGAATCGACTGTGATGCCTGTTTTTCTCTTTTATTAAGGGGAATATTATTCTGGAAGCCCTGGGAACACCTTAATGAAATATGATGGAGAAGTGTTTGACAAACATCTTCGCAAAGTTCCATTCCAAAATATTGTTTGGTTCCTTCCAAACTTTATTGCAATTTTTGAAATTCAGATTAGGGTACAGCCATTTTTGCCTCAACTAAATCTAAACAGACTTGAGTAGGTAAAATTATGATATTTATGTAACATAACCCCCCTGATAAATGGAATTTACTGAAATCTTTGTTTTGTTTCACATATGCTTTCCACAAATACACACAATGCAATGATCAAGTTACTACTACTTTGATTTGAGTCTATAACCATTAAAACTATGTGACGACAAGTAATAGAGAAGAACAAAGCCTGTCAGTTCAAGTGGTTTGGTGTAGTCTCATGTGTAAGAGGGTATGTTACATTGTCAAAAGTTCTGACTTTCATTCTCCTTTAATATGCATCATGTAAAAATTTTAAATTTGATCGCATATGCTGGGCTCAGATAGTGGTACTGTGTGGTGACTGCAATCCTTTCGGTCAAATGCATCGTCCGATGCATTCTGTAAAAAGTTATTTGAGTTGGCAAAGTTTGTGAATGACTGGATTAAATCTATGGCATCACCTACCAACAATCTATATTGATGTACATGACAAGCTTTCTGTCTGGTGACCCCAAGATTGTTAAAGATGCCAAAGTGCCAATGGGACGAAACCAACATTGAACACATGAGAAAGGACAGTGTCGAAGGAAATGCATAACTGATAGAAAGCATTCAGTTATATTTCTAAGACATACACAACATTCTACACGTGCTATGCTCCGTGTGAATGTGAACACCCCGAAGGTGGACCTACTCGTATTTTGGTGAGGTATTGGTGAGGTTGATGGTCCCTGAGCTGTTGGCATTCACCGTCATGACGATGTCCTGCTGGATGGCCATTGGAAGCACGGAATAACCGCTGTAATCTATGTGCTCTCCTGTTGAGGTAATCAAAACCTGACTGTCAGGACAAAGATAAATTGTGTAGAGTAAACTTCACACACGAATCCTAAAAAATACACACAATAGTCGACATCTGAACTCCAGCTAATTTCAGGCACCAGCAGCAGGCATAACATTATCATGTGCAATAAGCCCTCATTTAAAGTACATGTGACATGGAAGACACATTTTGGAATATTGACCAAATTTATTATTAAAATGTCAAAAATAGTCACACTTTTCAAGAAACTTCATCAATCATTGACCATTTTACAACTAATTTCTCTTCTAAGATTGCTTACTGAATAAACATAAGCCAAATATGCAAATTTGTGATGTCCAGGGACAGACTCACCTGATATGCCTCATGTTATCCTTTGTTTACTTAACCTTTATTCAAGGACAACTGAGAATTTAAATGTCCTGAAGGTTTTATTTCGGAAGCACGTATTGCCTTCTTTAGAAGTATTGACATTACTTACAAATGTGAAACCCAGAAACTAAGTAATGAAGAGATAAAATGTAAAGGCCTAACAAAGAAACACTGACACTGTGCAACACCCTACTGTGCATCATCTGTTTTGCATTTTCATCAAACTTTGAAAAGCCATATCTCAAAAACGGTAATAGATAGAGACACAATTCCAACGAAATGTCATTCATGGTATACGGTTGGCCGGAACCAGTAAGAACCGGTACCGGTTCTGATACCGGCTTCACTCAGGATTATCACTCAGGATTGCACTGTGCAACTTCTGAGTGAAGCTCTTTTCTAGATGCATGTCACTTGGTCTTTAATTTTATCAGTATCATACAGTACTTGATATAATGTAATGACCTACATTTAATTGTGTTACACTTGTGCATGGTTCACACTTCATGCACTTTACTGAGGACAAAAATCGAGCACTCTGAAAGAGTTTTTCAATGTAGACCTTTTGCATTTCAAGAACATCCAACCACACTTTTAAAACACTCCACATATGGAAATTCTGATGTAAACTTGAGGTTGGCAGATGAAAAATTTGGTCCTGTTCCAAGCATTTGTTGCAGATAATAAAGAAAAATGCATAGTACTTTTCCAAATCATTAAAATTCAAGCAATTTCAAGGACTTTGATGCAATGAACACGATTCGAGCACTTTCAAGGCCTTGAATATGACAGATCTAAATTCAAGTATTTTTGAGGTTTTCACAGGAAAATTGATATGATATCTAGACCATCTAAATTGATTCCTCAATTGCATGTCAAAATTGCATTACTACCATAGGTGACTGATGCTTATGAAACCAGAAAGCCCAAAGGCAACTGGTTTTGTTTTAATGATTCAATTACAAGTATTTTGAATCTGGCATATTGAATATGGTGAGGGTATGATAACACCAACTGATTTTTAAACCCCAACTGATTTTTAAACTCCAACAAAATCCATGGGCTTCTTGCACTCAACATGAATGACCTTTAACCTCTAACAAAACCATTATTTTCCTTGAACTCAATACGGTATACCTACCTACCACACATCAGACTTGTACAAACTTTCCTTCTTCTAATATCATTTCTACTTGGTTTTCACAGGGTTTTTCTACTAGATGTATTGCATTATAGTTCTAAGTTTTAAAAGTTTCTATCATGTTATGTTAATGATGTTTTCAATATTTGACCTCTCATGACGTCACATGACCTTTGACCTCCACCAGTGATAATAAGGTTCTTCTTGTTGCTGTAATGGATTGTCATGCTACATATAAAAAATCTTCATGTTTCCTATCTTAACAAAATTTCAGTTGTTGGCCTCTGGTGACAAGATCACTTTTATTGAACTCTAAGATAAGATCACCTTTATTGAACCCCACAAAGGTAACCTCACTAACCTGTATGTGAACTGCAAAGGATCAAGGGATTTGTCAACACTGTGCTTTAAAAGCTTCAAGTGACAGGTGCTCACATGTTTTCATCACTATCAAAGTTCATGCCACAGGTCTGAGGTCATTCATTCAAGAAATATTAGATTCTTTTGGTACGGGTATATTACACAAGACCGTTTCCAAAAGATGGAACCGGCTGAGATTTAGACCTTCACCAATAACAACATGGTTCTCCATGAATCACATTTGAGTGCTCATGTTGATATTTAAACCATCTGCTGGCTACTAAAAACTGTAACTGATAGTTAAAAGTTGCACCTTGCAAATCTAAGGGGTAAATTCAGAAAAAAAGGCAACTCATAAATTTATCAAAAGCAGCCTAACTTAAAAACCAGAAAGTAAAGTTTATCTATCCAGGAACTTTTGGCACTCGTTTAAAAAAAAGGGGGACAAAAATAAATATGAATATAAAATTTAATGTGGCATGAAAATATAGGTCTAAAAAAAACCAATACTTCTTTTGCTATGTAAGTATCTTTAATATGTATGTTAAGTCTCTGAAAATGGGCCCTAATTACTTACCAATAATATTCACTCTCCCCGGAGCTCTGGCCAAGAAGTCTGGAAATGTGCCATACTTCTCCTTGTGCTTTGAAGTGACAGCCCGATACCTTCAAATTGAAAACCAGAAAAGGGAAACATTTGGTTGCCCATTGTCAATACTAAGTGAGTTCTTAATACTTTCTTGAATAAATCACAAACTGTCTGAAAACTGTAGATATTGGTATCTAAGAAAACTAGCAGAGTAAAACCTGAGACCTTTGAAGATTCTCAGGTCTTGCCTGAAGAGTTACTAGAGACATATAAGTCTGTGGAAGAGGATGATAAATTTCATTCATCTTCTACACTCATTTTTTTGAGTTCTGTGGCTTTTTCACCATGAAGCAATACAATGATAGTCCCTGCTACAAAACCATTTCAGGTTGGTTTTTCCTTTAATTTGTGTATGACAAATATCATAGATTTCTGGTGAGGGTTGACTTGCCATGGCACAGCCAATTGTTCTTTGGGCGATAACACTGTTTATTAAAATCAAAACAATTTCCACTTTGCAAATGAGTTCAATTAGTTTGTGCATGGAGGTAATTAGTGATTGTTTTTTTTATTCAACAGCTGGTGATCACTTTTGGTCAAGTTCTATGTCCTATAGGTCTCAGACATCAGAAGAAAAAAAATACCACTTAGAATTTGTGGACCAGATTGGAAAGTTTGCAATATGCACCGTGCACGTGGGATTTTAATAAAGATCAAGAGAATTGCACAGCCAGAACTATCTAAGCGGAGTGCCACCATCAGTTGGTGTGGAGCGTACCAAGAAAATTTTGGTCAAAACTACCCTCCTAGATCGCCGGAAATCGCCTTTCAAAGGCATTGTGCTTACTTTTCCACCCTCCGACTTTGCAAGTTTTTAAGCCTCCAACTTCCGATGATGCATGCGATACATGCCAGTATGCACTGTACATGTGTACTATGCAGTCAGCCTACATAGGTCACCTCACTGCTGCACATCAATTCAACGAACTGCGTGAAAAAGTACCGTACCGTACCGTACATAAATCCGAGACCCAGCCTAAGTTTGCATTTAAAATGTGAACGTGTTATCAAACTTGCTTTGCCCGACTGTAGTACTTGGGGGTGACCATAACCAAGAATCTACATTGGGGAAATCATATACAGTCTGTTTGTAATAGAGGAAACAAGGTTCTCGGCCTTTTACGTACGAACCTCTCTCTTTGTCCTAAGGAAGTTAAACTGGCTGCCTATAAAGGTTTACTTAGGCCTTTGTTGGAGTATGCGTGTTCCGTTTGGGATCCTTATCAGGCTTCGCTCAAGGATAAACTTGAAGGAGTACAAAGGAGATCTGTTTGGTTTATTGTCAATGAGTACTCCCGTGAAGTTGGTTCGATGACTACCCTTTTGAAAGATCTTGGTCTCAACACTTTATCTGATCGCTGTAGGCATTGTAGGCTTAAAATTCTAGTAAAAGGTATCCATGGTCAAGCTAATATCCCTCTGTCTGGCCTTTGTAAACCCACTCACATTACCCGCAACGTGCATGCCTTGCACTACCGCACCCCCTCTGCTAGGACAAATTGCTTCAAATACAGTTTTATCCCAAACACAATTCGGGATTGGAATGATCTCCCTGGCAGTCTTATCGAGAGGGCCTTTAGTCACCATAAGCCTGTGGAGTTTATTATTAACTCGCTGAGGGTTTGACCGACCTCACGGCGCGTATGTGGTGTACTAATGTTCTTTGGATGTCTCACCGTATTTAAAAGAAGAAGAAGAAATTGTCAAATTGCACAGCTAGACACTACGAGACTCATATTTTTGTGCAGGGGATAAATCCGGCCCATGCAGGGCAAACTTTCCATTCTGGTTTGTGGACACGATACTTGCTTGATTGGCTAAAGTGTCAGGAGAAAATGAAGTTCTACAAATAATGGATTACTATGCTATTCCCAGGTGGTGATATGCCATAAATGAAAACTGGTTACATAATTGAAATCACAATGCATTCTTGCGCCCTGGTAATTCCACTTTTAACACAAGTGATACACCGTGCTGAACATCAGCTAATCAAACAAAGAGGGAAACCAAATATAGGCACGTTTGGCATATGTCATGTATGCTGTGCTTATTTTTCTGTACTTCATTTATCTCATTTTTATGCCACCTAAATCTGGTAGGTAGCCTTCGCATTCTACGCCTATGCTAAGCCTAACTAAGTTAGGAATTAAAATCAAAGATTAAATAGCGTCATTCCTTCTTTTTTTCTAACCTGTCAACTTCAGTGGCTGGAACTTCACTAATGTTGCAAACCCTTGGATTTTCTTGATCGTGAGACATGTCAAAACTTATGTGTAGAATTCAGCCCACTGCTAGTTGCCACGTCTTCTGCCGATGTGCGCGGCTTTGCCCACTTAAGGGAGTAAGGAATGTGACAACTTAGCTTCTTCACTGCTAAATCAGACCGTCTCAGTTATGCTATGAGGACTGAGATGTTCTAAATATGAGCACAGACTTCTTTTTACAGGAAGAATGACAACAATGGGCAAACGTCTGTAGCACTGGCAATCGCAGGTAACCGTAGGTATTGTAGAGTAACGAAACCCTAATCCAGATCCAGGTGCACTGTTTTTCTATTTGTTTAAATCAATAGTCAGGTGACCTTCGCAGCTGATCTTCATAAGTTGCCAAATGCTTTTACACAAAATATTTTACTGTCCTTATTGTATTAATAGGTTAAGAATGGGTGAATTTAATTAAAAAATTCTTAAATATTTATTATATTTTTAAAATATTTATGTCATTTTTTTTGTAAGATACATCCTTATGGATGTGGTAAATCTACACAGTTAAGTTGATCCGATGTACGGTCAAAACAAAATGGCGGCCTCCATGAGCACAAAGTGTGTGAGATGTCTCTCTACATTTCCTTTGCTAAATGCCCGGCCAGGGTACCCACCGAGCATAAGATATAGAGAGACAATTTTACCTCGCATCCCAAGGATTATTGAAGGAGCTGAGCCCCAGTATCCGCCCATAAAACCATCAGCTACCTCAGGATCACAAGCGGCAAAACAAGTGAGACGACAGTCGTGGATTGATAACGTTAGGAATAGCGACTCACCTGAAGATGTGATTTACCAACTGCGTAAACGTCAGAGGTTGCATGAAGTCATTAAACCGTATTCCTTCCAGTCTGGATACTCAACTTTCTTCCGAGATGTCACGAAAACAGCCGTAGTGGATAATTTACCTGATAACGTAGAATCACTCGTTGAATCTGATGAGGTTAAACTGGTAGTCGATACCCTGGCAGAAAGAGTTTGTGAGCTATTGACAGTTGAATCTTTTTCGCATAGGCGCAAAAAGCAACATAAAGTTGATGAACAACAAGAAGTGTCACAATGCTTAGCTCAGAATATTCTCAATCTTTTGGTGGGTCACATTGGACACAAGCATTCTCATCTCGCTGATGCAGTTGTGGATGAAAGATGCCAGGTGAAGTCCTTCTGGGAAAGCGGTGAAAGAAGAATACAATTCAGTGGGGAGCCAGTTTGTTCAGTTCGCACAAACGAACCACTAGGGCTGGTATGAATTAATGTAACACCATTTACTGTAACTGCTTAAGTGTTCAGCTTGCAGTATCTGAATTTGATGAAAACTTGGCCTAAGTACTGTAGTTCATTGCTATTCATTTCATGAATGCTTTAACTTTATTGCTTCCATAGTAGCCTAGGAACAGAACTGCTTTGTTTCAGCATGCAAACATTCTGCTGTCTCATTGCATTGATTTTGAACTACAGTCAAATGATTTTTGCAGTGTGACTACTCGTATGTTTCACTAGTTTCATGCCTTTCTACATAGATCAAGAGATGCTGTCACACATACTGTAGATTGTAACATATCTCCCAAGTGACCTGCATTTCCCAGGTTTGATCCGGTTTGAGCACCTACACCTGCTGACCCACCACACCCTTTGAAAAACCTGTATTTCACATCTCTGTAGTAGGGAAAGACAAAAAAAGAACCACACAAGCAACGCAGCTCATCGGTAACTATGAAATCAGCAAATCGTGTCTCATAGCTCAGTCAACTGCTTGCACTGCACTCTGCATACCTTTCTACGTTTGCTGTCTCAACATCGCTATTGGCTAACTGTCACGGCATTTATCAAATATGTTCCTTTCACTCCGTTAATATTTCGAATGTAATAACGCTGTGCAACGCTGCTTACAATGCCAAAGACAAATTGCTGCTTTGCGGGTTAGAGGCAGGAATTGTCTCAGACTTTCTGCAACAAACAAACGTTCATGACAAGGTGTATTGGCTGTGCTTTCATAGCTAGAATGTCATGTAGATGTATGAATATATCGGAAATCACTTGTCCCGCGTGTCTTACATTTGTATCTGGATCAATGGGAAAAGTCCATACTGTACAAATGTTTTTTGGCGGTAACCAAGAGAAATTGTGTTGACTGATTTGCCCAAAAAGTGCTGCCATTTTGCATGTAGACACTCTCCCATTATAACCCTCCCCCAGGGTGGGGATCCACCATCAGAAAGATTAGAGGTGGACCGGCATCTAACCTCTCAGAAATTGGGAGCTACAGTATCTTGTAAACCTGGTAATGGCATGTTACATAACACGACAAACTCTAATTCTGAAAATAATCTTTCACAGTACATATACTCCACCACATTGGAATTACTTCATCCTGGCATGCAAATGCTGACAGCTTGGCTTTATCTTTGGCATGGGTTTTATACAGTAAATGATATTGTACAGTAGTCTGGCTGGACCGGGAAGATAAATTTAAGGGTTCAGACCCATCCCCACAGCATATTCAAATCTCATAAAGTCAACCCTCTCATTTTTTTCTTTACTTCCTTTGTCAAAAGAATTGCTTATTGTCAACATACAATGATGGATTTATCAATTCTGGTGCAACAAGAAAAGAAGTGAAAAATCTACCTGAAAGTTCAGATCTACAAAACTAACTACTGCAGTAATCTTTAACTGTAGATATATTGCACCCTGTACTATGTGTAAAGTGCAGTGTATGAGTTAATGTACAGTATCATATGAAGCGGATTTCACTTTGAGCAAAATGACTATACCATGAACTCTCAATGTTTATTTTGCTGTGCAGCTTTCAGTGGAAGTCTGTAGATGCCAGCAAGAACGAAATATGTACAGCAGGTGTGACAGGAAGCTGCCGCTAGCTCATTGATGGGAGTTGAATTTTATGATTTTGTTTGGGACTCATTTTACTTGCAGCCAGGCTGACATTTTAAATTTGTAAGCCAAATAATGATCGCATTGTGCATACTCAGCAGTGCTCAGGTTTTTTTTAGTTACTGCTTAAAAAAAAAAAAAAATCAATTTTGTGACTTTGCTTTTTTTTTAATCAAGTTTGTGCAACCAACTGATGAAGTGTGCCACCAACAGATAGAAGAATGGCCATACAATCCAAAGGATATTGGAATTTTCCAAGAAAATACCAATGCCAAATGTTTCCCAGGTTAGTAGCTGGATTTTCAATACTGAGTAGTACCACACAGACTTTCTGTTATGTAGAGTGCGTTTCATTGGCATGAGATCTGATTTAATATTTTCATACAGGTTTTAAGCATCAGCCAGGCCATTTGTTCCCACACACGCAGATCTATGGCGTGAACTTCAACGTGACCAGAGCGCAGGAGCAAAAAGTGTATCAAGAAATTCAAGAGAATTTTGGACTGATGGCGGGGTATGCGTGGATCAATGCACTGGCAATGTATCAATGTGAGTCACTAAACAAAGTGTGAATGATACCATTGAAAATTTTAACTCATAGTATGTTTGCTGTAGTACAAAAAGGAGCACAGTAATTCATTTAAACATTACAGCATGTGAGTGAATCATGTTTCACTGAGCCTCCACTGGAAAATTCAGTGGTTGTTCATTGAAAGGTATTGTTATTCTAAGCCAACTGTATTGTCTAGACTTGGTAAAGTGGGTCATGACATCTAGATGAAGCCTATCATGAGGTTGCCCTCTTGAAAACAGTTTGCAGAAAGAGAAATTGGGGAGAGGGACGGAACTATTGTTGGTGGTCTTTCAGAGCCCTTATGCTTCTGTGAATTACTTCTGCAGAGGGCATGATAAAATTCCCACCCCCTGCACCCACCATTCATATTGTGGTCATTCAGTCGGATGTTGCAAAATGAACAAAGCTTCTACTGCTGTAGAGTATTCCTCTGTTCATCTGAGTGCAACAGTGTTTCAAGCAATGACAGTGTCAGTGTTTGGAAACATAGGTTTAGGCAGCTTTTTAAAGGGAAGAATGAATCAAACAGCATCTGTTAGGAATCTAGGGGCGTCTGCACTCAAAGGCTATCATGCAATTGACAGTGAGACCTCAGCTAAAAGCAGGGTCTTCCCACATGAAATAAACAAACAAACAAATAGATAGATAAATCAATTGCTTGACAGGTTGTCTCACAAATATGTCTGACTCTTTGTCCATTTGTAGCAGTTTCTGTTTGAGAAGGAAGTCCAAATTTTGATCATCTTTAACATCCAATACTTTTGAAGTGATAATGTGCTGCTATTTGTTCTATTTCATTGTTTGGAGTTTCTCAATTTCCCTTTGTAGGTCACTGCTGGTTCAATGACATTCCCAGCCCAATGACAGCGCAGGTCATTTACACCGATGGAAACAGGTTTTCCTTCTACTGTTATCAAGCAAACACTGTAAATCTCTTGGAGAAGAACACCCCAGTGAACAATGTGTGCTTTCAGAAGACCAGTGTCCCTATGTTCACTGATGTCAAGAATGGAAGAGTCAGGGACTTCAACAGCGATGCCTTGAAAATTCTGGTGGCGTTCTTGATGAATTCCCCGTCGTCCGGTTAGCTACCATTTTTACCCTGTGTAAACGCACCCTCTTTGACAAATGCCCTTCTTGATTTTTGTTGTTGTCTGTCACTGTTGCATGTATTGAAAGCGTGAATTCATGAGAGAGCAGTGTATTTCAGGCATGGGACTTGACGTGGTTAGGCGTGGTGAGAAAAAATACTTGGGGAATACTGAAAAATTGAGCATTTTTCAACCATGCTGACTAAACTTGTTTTGTCTCAAAAATAGGTAAATCTGTACCTCCCTCAGACTTACTTTAAAAAAAAGTGAACTGTATTGCATCCAAGAAAAAAGCACAAAAAAGTCACAAGGGGACACTCCCTTCCCTTATACCCCCTCTTCTTACACCCCTTCCCTAAGATTATGATCAGAGGTGCATTATATCAAAAACATTTAGCCATGTGATGATTCAGCAAATTTAGTAAAAAAAGCCTGGTGTATTTACTTCACTCCTCACTTACCCAACTCCTATAAATGCTTCCCTCTTTTACAAAAATTCACCCCCCAGGCATTTGTTAAAATAAGTATGGTACATTCACTTCTCGACCTAAGTCCTAGGATACAACATCTTCACAAGTTTTGTAAAAGACACAATAAATGCCTGTAGGGGGTAGACAAACAAACAAGCCTATTCAAGAAAAAAATATGCAGTATGACAATTACAGCTAGTGTGAAATGCAC
Organism: Stichopus chloronotus; assembly: GCA_021234535.1. NCBI lineage: Eukaryota > Metazoa > Echinodermata > Holothuroidea > Aspidochirotida > Stichopodidae > Stichopus > Stichopus chloronotus. Next base: position 12,861,740 of record CM037836.1, on the reverse strand, counting down.
CGCAAATTATCAATGAAGGAGAAAAAAAATGATTTGTGGTTGATTTCAAACATAAACTCAGTAATGATGCCATAATCAAATCTTTTATGGAATGTTTGATGTTCAGTATGAAAATTATAGCAAGCATGAAATGCTAACCTAACATTTCTTGTTTTAGGATGAAGATGTTGTATTCCTTTTCAATTTTTTTTTTTCATGTGCTTTAATGTGAAAGATGAGATTAACCAGTCGAGAGTGCCTGTCTTAAACCGTGCAACATCTTTACAGAAGTCTGCTTTGTTCTGTTTGTAAACAGACAAATTTCTGCTAATTACTTATTCAGTCAAGCAAACTTTCTCTCTGCTCATACTTTGCAAAACCTTCATGACGAAAGAAAAACACTGTAGCGTACATAGTTGTGACACATGGAAAAGATTATTTGATTTCTCGTTGTCCAAATGTTCACTCTGGCAGTGTAGCTTGTAACGCAATACTGAATAGTATACACCAAGTTCTGTGAGACATTTTACAGTATATTTGACAGGAGACTTTGAACACAAAAAAAAACATGTTAGATCCATTTGAACACAAGCATCTCAGATTGTGTGATTTCCAGCATAATTATTTTATTTTGGTTTTACTGCAATGCTTTACATTCTGGTGATGATCATGTTTCTTGCTGCAGAGGCTCTGAGAGGAAGCAAAGGGACTTAGAGATTCAAAATTTCTGTTCTGTCTTTTTCTTTTCTTTTGAGAATGTCATTTGAGAAGGAACAGACATATCACTCAGAGCTCGCTTCACATCCAGTTGTTTCAGTTCTGTTGAAAACTGTTGATCAATCAAGTTCCAAGTCTGAGTTTATCCAGCATGAGTTTATCCTTCCTCAGGAGGGAGGAGGAGAGCTCAGGTGGTACCCATTATGTCACTGACGTGATAGCGAAAGTTGCCGTGTGACTGAAGCGGAACGCCACCATCGCGCAGAGCGTACCAGAATGTTTCGGATAAAAATACCCTCTAGATGACTGGAAGTTGCCTTTAACCCTGGCTGAAAAGCCGCTTCTGGGGCACCTTCCCCTCCAGCTATTCTGCCACTGTTCTTGGCTGTCACATAAAGATTTGCATCTTGTGCAGTCCAGACCAGGTTATGCTGCACAGTAGGGTCTCTTTGACTATCATACAATTCAGTAATGTAATTAATACATTTTGAGTACTAGCATGCTACATTCAAGGCTCGTGACACATAAGCACCAGGTATGTAATGTTCGAGTTAGTGACATTTTTTGTGTAGCAAAAGGTGTTACACAAAAGTAATTCTGCGTAGCATTGATTTCACATTGTAGCATATTTGCCCGACAATGGAAGTCTTAAATTTGCAGTCTGACTTAATAGCTTTAACAGATTTTGTCTCTACAGTTCTGTGTGATTGATATGGAAGACAAATGTTTTCGTAGCATATGGTTTGCATTTACTCCTCCTACATTAAGAGTCGCTGAAAGTTTACCTAATGTCCGTCAAAAGCTGCGTGATCACAAATGCAACAACTTGTGTCGTTTGTTCTGGTGTGAAACCGTCTATTCCAAAGCTAAATGTGTGACATGGTTACAAGATAATGGGGGCTGCTGTTACACCCTGTAGCCCATCTTCAATCTAGATTCAAAATAGAGATTTTTTTGTCTTTGCTGAATTTAGTAAAAACTTCAGTGTTAACCCAAGCGGGGGGGGGGGGGAATATATTTTGTATTTATATTATTGGATAACGTATTTTGTATTTTATAAGTTTGTGGAGATATTTTGAAGTTGTCATTGTTGTAAAGTTATGATCCCCGTATAGCAGAAGAATTTCCCTGTTTTGGGCCAAAAACTGAATAGATGGAATTTTGTGCCCGATTTTTGACGACATCCTGACTGTATGGTCCTATGCACAAAATTTTCTCTTCAAGTGAGTGACATTCTGCAGCATGTGACGTGATCGCACAGGGTTTCCCCGTAAATGGGAGTCGGTTGGGTAAATTTTGTAACTCTTGGGGAGAAGATCAAATTTTTGAAAAGTGTGAAGGAAGATGGGTGGCACAGAATTGCAGTATAGATCATTAGTGCCTTCTGCTGTGTCGCCCTGTCCTCACAGAATTCTTGTCATGTGCTAAAAATCATATCTGGGGAAGACTGTTGCGGGATGATAGAACATGACGTGATGTCCAGACATACCGTAATGGTTAGGGTGAGATTTTTTCGAGATGCCATAAACAGGTATGATTTCATGTGAGGATTGGCTGACAGTTTTTTCATTAGGATGCAAATCAGCAAAAAAGATACCATTCATTAAAGCATCACAGTGATTGGTCAAAACCTGTAGAATATTGTATAAACCACGAAATGAATTGGCGCCAACATTATCTGGTACTCTTGGTGTGTCGGTCTATTTAATTGTTTAGGCCACAACTCCACATTATGAAAATTAATGGAATGTTACTGGTATATTTATTTTGAAGATGAAATCAAAGATAGCATTAGTTCAAGGCTTGAACGTTACTGTTTATTCCTTTCAAACATTTTTTTGTTTGTGTAAAGTTGGAAGAATCACACAATGCGTTATTTCAACAGGAAATTATAATACAATGTCGTACAGTACATTAATCTTCCACTAGTCTCCCTTCTTGTCTATCTTTTAGTGCTTTTTTTTGTCAAAGTGAGATACTCCCCCTTTTTGTATCATATACGAGTGCATTGCTACCTCCGAAGGGGGTAAAGGAACAAAGGAAGTGGTGGTGCTGAAAATGGAAGTACCTCACCACTATGCACCTGTGAACACCAGATTGATTGCAGTTGTAACTCATTAGAGATGACTCAAATATTCTGCTAGAGGTCGATATACTGTCTATATATACTTGAATAACGCCGAGAAGATTCCAAGTGAGGCGATCTGTTACCTCCTCCTCCTGCTGTACTTAGCAGTTAATCTATTGCACCATTTGGCGTCTTCCCACCCCTTCCTCCCAATCTTCACCCCCCCCCCCTCCCGGTCACTCTTGTCGTACTCTTTTGTGTTTGTTGCTCTCCGAGTCTTACATTTAGTTTGAATGACCTGGAAAGAAGCCCTGTAATATCCAATATGCCAATATACCACGCGAGTCAGAAACGAAAAATGGTCGTTGCTGCCCTCTACCGGCATGAAGGGTCTTCAAAATCGTCATGACCAGGAGTGAAGCTTCATCAAACTCGTCTGATAACCAGAGGACAAAGTAATCTTATATTTTCGTTCAAAATGCAAAATATGTTTTGAACTAGTATCTCGTAAAAAGGACTATCGACCTTTGGTAGAAGTGAAACCTGTGTGAGGGCCAAGAAACTTACCGTGTAGAATTAACGTTCTGCATTTTTAGAGTGAATAGAGGGAGTCCTACAAGGAAGCAAAAAAAAAAAAAAATACTGACTTGACGCCTCAAAATTGGGGGAACTTCTGAGGCCGGAGAAAGGTATTACAATCGAGACTGAAAAAAAGCATGTGTCGAGAATTAAACACTTGGAGCAGCTGTAGAGTATATGTAACAGGAGGCATCTTATTCAAAGATAAATCTGAAACTGAAATGGAAAGCTATGAAAAATTTCTGTTACAACTACACTTGCCTCTAATTTGACGTGGGACTGCAGATCCGATGCGAAATAAGTCAACACTTAATGACGTATAAAAGAAGATAAAAAATTGTTCGCTCACTCCCAATAGCTCTGAACATTCAAATGAGTTAAAACATCAATGTACGATATGTATTTTTTGTTTCGTTTTTGTTTTTAGATTTTTAAACAGCTGTCGTCATTCCACTACACGATAGAAATGATGTCTTCAGCCTTTGCCACAATGTGACAATTTTGTCAATACCATTTTTTCTTCGTCACCTCATAAACAGTCCCTCTCCAATGGCATATGTCTCTCATTTTTTGTTACAATACTGTGTGTTTCCTTCGTGTTTACCTTTCTTCACTGTCACCGATTCGCCTCAGCATTTAATCATTCGTATGAAAGAACACAAAATGCTCTGTCTTGGTTTGTTCGCAGTGACCTTTTAGGCCAAATTTCTCGGAGGACAACACCACGCCAATGGAGGGAACTTAGTGTCAAATTTAACTTGAAGTATGACATTGTCTTTGTTGTTTGAGATGGAGAAGAGCGGTATGAGGGAGGAGTGCAGAGACTCACCGATGGACTTTTGCAGAAAGTTGAATGAAGTCTTCCCTCTCCCTGATCCTAGGAACCAAACATGAAGCTAATCATTTTATGTTTCGTCTTGTCCGGTATGACAGTGGGAAAACTCACACTATTTTCGGCAATAACTATTCTAGAAAAAAATAATAAATAAAAATACTTTTTTTGAAAATGAAATAAGGAATCTCTCGTTTACAATTGTACAAAATGAGTGATTAAACGAAAACAAACCCTGAAACGTTCATGTAACCCACTACTTGTGAAGAGACAGACGGTTTGGCAGATGTTAGGGCTATAGCCAATCAGGCCTTCGAACTTACAGTCACATATTGAGAAATGAATCGAAGAACAAACCATTATTTGAAGGGGGTCATATACGCAACAATTACCGAGCTGACTAACAGCTCGTGCACCCGTATCTTGTTCATACGATCTTCACATCATGTAGCCCATGCTTTCTCAATATAATTTCACCAAGTACCATATCGCGAAATTATTTTTTGATGCAACGCGCCACTCATCATCATCCTTGTAGGATGGTATAAGGAGGAGACCCACTCCCCCCCCCCCCCTTTGTATTTTAGAAGGGACTCAGACGTAAAAAGGTGCTTCGAGGTTTGTTCACTATTTTTCGACAAAATGTCCATATCTTTCTTGATTGACTGTAATTCTAGGGAAGCAACAGCTTTATTTGCCAAATTTTGAATTAAGAGCTGTTCTCGTCAATCTGTAATATGTAGTCGTAATATGAAGCCTCAGCTTGCCCAAATTGTACTAGTACTTTTTTTGCCAGCCACTTTACACTCTCTCCCGCGCTTAGGCGTACGAGGATTAATATTTCTGAAAGGCGGAAGGAGGGGGGGGGGGGGTAGTTTTCGCCCGAATTTAAAGCTTTGGGCAAAGTTGCCTAAAGATTAAGGCTCTAATTTCCATTGAGTTCCCGGGGGGTGGGGGTGTCAAGTGACAGTATGATGCGGAAATACAGTATCCCTCTACTACAGTGGGCACCCATGATTTCGGACGAGGGGATGTGAATTGTGGAAAACTAAGCGAAGTGACACCATGAGTTGGCGCGGAGTGTATCATCAGAAGATTGGTGGGTTAAGAATCTCCTATATCTCAGAAAATTGCCCTTCCTGGCAAGGCTCCGCAAGGGTAGCCGTGGCCCTTGGAGAGGACTTATAATTTATTCTCTCGGCCGTTAATTTGTCCGAAATAAGTTCTCCACTATTTTTGCGGCCCCAAATGGGGGTATGCCGCTGCCCCTCGTGGCGGCAAGTGCCGGCAGCGCAATTTATAAAGCCTGATCTGACCGGCCAATCTCTTGGAAATCGAACGAACCAGTCAGCTCGCTGTATATGTCAAAATAATATATGGCTGTAAATAAAAACTGACAACATATGGTATTGTCACTTTACGAGTGTCGGACAGCCATTAAAATCCTCATGCATTAGATATTAATCAACTTCCCCCCCCCCCCCCCTGTAACAGCATCGACCTACGAAGAATTTGATTTATTTTATTTTCAAGTGATGACAAGCAGCTACTGTAAAGGGTACTATACTGAAAATAAAGAGCATAACAACTTCAGGCTTACGCCATTTTATCGGAATGGATTAAGCTCCGTGGTTTAAGCGAAGAATCATTGAACCGGGTGTTTGCTGTGTAGATCCAGTCATGGACAAATTACTCATTGAGGGCGCGAACTCAGATGCAACGTGTCAAGCTATCGTCTAGGCATGGAGGCACATTTTAGCAATCGAAGTGGAAATTCAACCGCTTCCCATCTGACTGCATTCACTTGAATGCCGTGATAGACATGCTTAGGCAATTCAGAATCACCAAAAAAAAAAAAAAAAAATAGAAAAAAAAGAAGAAGAAATAAACAGAGAGAGAGAAAGAGAAAAGTTTCTTCATTTCTGAACCAATATTTGCCTCAAATCTGGTAGACTTTATTTTTTTCATGTCGGGGAGGGGGAGGGGGGGGGCGCTGACGTTACTTATTTGATGGGGGAGAAATGAGCTAAGTCTAGATGAAACCGTATGCCGTGGTACCGTATTTGATTGATTCCCTGACAAAAACCTTTTCGGTATTTACGTAATAGAACAATATATAGTCTGACCCCTCGCAAGTGAGGTTGGATGACCTTTCCATGATTACAGACAATGAGGGGGGGTATACACGTCTAAGATAGCCTCCACCATGCTTTGGCCTTGGCGACTACTGCGTACACAAGAAAACGTTTTGCTTTACCAATTCCCAGATGGCCTGAAACCCTATTTTCCTGATGTGCTAAGTTGCAACGATTTAGTCGCGAAATTGGAATCTTGTGTCTGAAAATGGAATCATCTCTGAAATTTGTGTAGGCGAATTTCTTACCTGGAATTTTTTGACACCTGACTTGTTGTTGGAAAGGTTTACAGATTGGTGCAATTTTTGGAAGTGGAGATATATTCAGGGTCCGGGGAGCTGCGAAACCGAACAGAGGAAAGTATGATTCGAAAAAATGTCCACCCTACTCACAGGAAAGAGCTAGCCACTCAGTAAATTGGCAGCATCTTTTGTCTATAGTAGAATTTGCAGAAGATCCCCAAGTGGGTACGTGGATAAATGAAGGGTGGGTGGATGGGTGGGGTCAGATCAATGCCTATAACCCACTGAGCAGCGATTTCAAACTGTAACTAGGCTTTCCGTAATCCCTTTAACAAAAATGAATCGTGCCTGCGCCATACTTATTGCGTTATGTTATAATAAAATCATGTATACGGTAAATATATTATTACCCACAGACCTCCCACACATGCACAGCACTCTTGAATTCGAGGCAGTTTGTCAATGACCAGTTTGGTATGTGCGATCAATGTCTCCTGAAGGCAAAACTTAATATGAGGCCTAGTAACTTTGATTGCTTCAAGTTATCGGCTTACACTAGATCATTTTATTGGAAATTACCGCAACTGAAAGACGAACAACGGCCACGCTGTTACCGGAATTATGGAGCCATCCAGGGGATGAAACCGCCACTATGTTATCCAACTCAAACACTTTAACCATATGCATAGTTGTGACTGCATGATGGTCTATCGTTGGCATCATAACTTGTTACACAATCAGCTCATTCGATTAGTAGATATATATATATATACATATATATATATATATATATATATATATATATATATATATATATATATATATATGTTTCTGGACGGGGTGGGTGGGCGCGGGGGAAGAGGGAGGCGGGCATAAATTTAACCTGACATTGTAACACCAAAAAAAAAAAAAAAAAAAAACTGTCATATAACCTGTAGGTCATTAACCAGTCTGTATGCGACTTATCCGGTACCTTTATGAAAGCAAAAGAATCGGAACTATTTTTACTTCCTTATGTCGTGTGCATTCCTGATTAAATTTGTTCATTATCATGCCATCTCCGGGACCGGTGAAACAACTTCGATTTCTTCCGCCTTGAAAGTATAGATCGCGCGACTATGATAGGTGCAACAAACACGCATGAATGTTGGTTTCACCAATGAAACAGTAATATCTCTCGAGATGTCGGTCTAATCTTGAATGCTGGATTTAAAATGAGGGGCCTTCGTTCAGGGACTGAAGGTAATAAATTGTATGATTGTGCTGGCCTATGGTATGTGCCCTATGTTCACTCAATTTAAAATTTAAAAAAAGTTCCAGTTAAAATACGCCTGATAATGGAAATGACAGATTCCGCATTTTCGATTCAATGTGAGAGGGAAGGGTACCCCCAGAAACTTGTTCCCCCTGACCTCCTTTGGGATCATATTATCTTAGGTCTAGTAACTCCCATTACCTTCAAACCCCTTTTCTTTACGTGTTTTTAAAAATAAAATAGCCCCACAGACACCCGAGAGCAAAACATTCTACGAAACAGGTCTCGAGGACAGTCATAGCCATGTTTTTCGTTTTAAAGACAAAGGACAGTGAACACATTTTTATTTTCTGAATCAAAAGTAATTGGGTAATAGAGGACGAGGTCGTTAGTGATGAACGTCGCCATACTACAAGAATGATCTCTTTGGGGAGTTGGACTGGGGCTTCCTCTTAGTAATCTGGACGTCCTTCTATGCTGAGAGGCGAAAACAGCAGGCTTAAAGGTCTTTGTACTTCATCATGAATAACAAATACGCCTTCCTACTACGGTATAGGCTGACGACGTAAACCAAAGAACTCAAGTTTGAAAAGTGATTGGCAGCTATGGGCGACTGCCAGCAATGCACTGGACACGCGGTGAACCGTGTAGCCGAGGATTCCGAGCTGCATTCAGTTAATGTGTTTTCCTAACTTTTTGTAACGTAACTCCAAAAAGCTTTCAAGAGACAGAAAATGCTTTCCCTGTTTGACAGTTGGTCTGACGTCTGGAAGCTATTACAGTAAATCCTCCCTGTTTAAACTTTAATACTATCGACAGATGTGTGATTTTATGTCGTGAATCGGTACAAACATTAAGCACCTTTCCTCCATTGCTCACAATTAATTGATCGGAGTAATGAAGTAAGCTACATATTATATACACATATTCTACACACATGCGACGTATATGCCTTCAAATACATTATTACATTCGTTGGTCCTAACGAGGTTTATCAACTCTCCAAAACTCTGTTGAACCAGAACGGGTGCAATTGACCCACTTGCACTTCCCTGGTTGCACGACCACATGCTTCAAGATACCCTACACCTAAAGAATTCATACGTATTAAAGAAAAAAAAAACATTGACAACTTACTTGCACGTTAGCAACCAGCGCTGGGTTTGTATAAAATCAACATTAAACGTGGAAAATGTTTCCTATAGTAGTCCGGGAGGTAGCGGAGATTTAATTCACATCTCGAGTACAAACGATTTGATTGCATGAATGGAGATTGGTTGGTGTGGAAACATAGGGATTGAAAAGTTTTGTAAATGGTGAATCTGGGGGTGGGGGAGGGTTGAATCCCCCCCCCCATACTTTGAAATTACTTCTTTGAGTACATCCACGAAAATAGTGCAGTCTAGTCAATGTCATTGTCCTGATTGGAGATTTGATGTCCTTAACTGCACAAAATGGCGCAAAAGACACATTTAAAGCCCGTATACGTGTATTGATGAAACTTTGCAAATGCATCTATGGCATGCAACTGATAACAGATCAACAGTTCTTAAGTGCTCAAATTGGTGCAAAAGGCAGTTAAGAGCATCCGAACGTCCATTCTTTATTATCCGAACGGATTCTATGCCTATAAAAGGGCCCCCGAATCTAAAAGACTAATCGTTAAATCAAGGTTTCAAAGTAAGGAAGAATCGTGTGCCAGTCAGGACTGGGACAAAGATCTATCAAGGGCGCTCGTAGCAGCACTCTGAGCTTATACTCCGTAACGTGCGCCAGAGAACACCTATTTTCTAACAATAAAAATATCACGACCTATATGCCAAATACATAAAATATTAACAAGTTTTACCACTGATGACGCTGCTCCATAATTGAGTATGAGAGCAAAAGCCGTTGGTCATAAAAACCGATACTTTGTTATATTATTATTCAAAAGAACGTAAATTCTATAATTGAAAGTACATTTTCACTTATAACAAGTTGAAAATGTTTCACCACGGTTACAGGCAACAAGCTCGTGTCTCACCCGGAGGTATCTGAAAAAAATTGCAGTCCGATTCTGCGTCACCTTGTTACGGTAGAGAGTGTCCAAAGCCCTAACCGCCCCAATTTTCATTTTCGAGTTTCATCGATATACACAATATTTGATTTAGATATGCCACAGACATACGAAGCTAGAATTCAAGCACCATGTGCATAAGTGAGGAAAATTGGTTCTGCTTAAAGCGAGAGTGCACCGTGTTTTTTTTTTCGTGTGGTTAGGTGCCATGCGTTGGACATTCAGACATAAATGTCGATCGTTTTTACAAGGCATACGTACATTCGCATGGAATTTCAATTTCGGTGGACCTGTAGAAAAACTTCTAGATTATGATATAATTATAATTATCATATGGGTTCTTTGTGACTGCAGAAAAGAGTTTAGTGTGTGCTTAAATGTGGATTGCGCAATAGTTCGTAGTCTACATTTTAATATTTCTGTGAGATGTGGAAAAACACCGCCATCTTGGGACCTCTTCAGTATATTTTGCACTAATCTGAACACTTAAGAAATGCTGATCTGTTCAATCAGGACCATGAAATTAACCAGACTGCACCATTTTCGTGGATGTACTCAAAGATGTAATTGAAACGTATTTTGGTTGTCATTCAACCCTTCCCCACCCCCAGACGCACCGTTTTAAAAACTAGAGAATGTCCATTCCTATGATTCCACGCCACCCCCTTTACACTCATAAAATCAAACCTTTTGCACTTGAATTAAATCTACGCTGGCTCCCGGACTCTAGCACTTTCATCAAGAACTTTTCATTTTGTAATAATCGGAAGGTAATTAAAGTTGCGACTTTGCATGAAAGGGGCCTTGCTGAAAATGTCCACTTCCCCACCGAACTAGTTTCCATGATTGACCCGATGACTTCTTGACTGACTGAGTGGCTAGCTTTGCAGGTGACTGACTGCACTTTTTTGTAGAGTTCCTTGGTTTGATGATGTATCTGTTTCTAATAACACTCCCCTTGTCTAAGAGAGGTACCGATGTAAAGGATCAGCACTTAGTCTGATTCCGTCTCTCATCGAGTGCTCTTTAATGCAATGAAGCCTACAAGATGTAAAATACAACCACGTGCTATGTGAATGTTTAAGAAAAAACTTCTAAAACAAACAAAATAAAAAAAAGATGATGTCAGTTTTGATCTTAAAATATTGTCGCTTACCCTTATTTTGAGGTAATTTTGGTCTTTTTTCAAATCTACTTTAGCGGCATTGACAACAATCAGGGGATGTATCTGATACTGACAGGAATGGTTCACAAACCAACTAAAATCCATCGAATGCTGGGTTCCATACATAAAGTTACAGGCAAGTGAGTTTTAAGTTCACACAATTTTGTATTTAGGACGAAAGCGTATCTCAGAGTCTAGCTGACTCAATTGGTTGCTGGTCTATAAAAATTCCTACTAGAATATATTAACCCAGAGATCTCTCAGTTTGACCGGGATATATATATATATATATATATATATATATATATATATATATATATATATATATATATATATATATATATATATATATTTACGTACAGTGCAAGTTTGCTCCAACAGCATTCATTGATATAATGTTATATGATATTAACAAACTGATATTGCAAATGCTACATTTTGTGACAACTGAAAGAGAGAAAAATTCTAATTTATTAACACGCTACCATTAACATATCTGCTCGTATTAGATACTATGCACGACGAATGACTTCAGGCACAATTTAGAATTCTCCGATGTTTCGAAACCAATAATGTAACAGATTTGCAATTAATGCATTTTCTTGAAGTTTGATGTAACACGACATATAGATGCTTTGAAATCGCGTGCGTAGAGATGACAGGGATATCACTATTTCCAATTTAACACAGTGCAAGGAAGAATCTCAGGAACAAGATAACTGAGAAGTCGATAACCTGAAGAAATAAAGATCAATATTCAAATATTTTCTACAAAAAGTAGAGATGATACACTTGTGCAGAATAATAACAATAATAATACTAATAATAACAAACAAGTCAACTAGGGTGCAACGGGGAAGCCTCTGTAACGAGACAAATGGATACACCGGGGTCATCATCTTAAGATGAACAAAAGCTTGTCGTGTCTTGTCACACAGACACCAAACTTCTGTAAAAACCCTGTGTTGGCGCCTAGCTACACCTAGATGGAAAATTATATCTTATTCAACTTGGTTTCATTTATCTTACTTTCTTACTTTTTATTTTCTTATTCAACTAGTTTTGCCTTAAATGATGGAACAAGTTAAATTACCGTGCTATATCAGTTACCGCAACATTTGAAGCAGTTAGACTTGCAACCCCCTAAATTGAAGGAAGGAGTTAGTGTAACTAAATTTCTTACAACATACTGTACACCGTGCACTCAAATTACATAACCTTGAAGTGTTAATGAACTCGGCGTGTAATTCTTGATCCCGCAGGGTACTTTAAAACAACATAAGTGAAATCAAGGAGAATGAAAATTTCGTCATGGTCTGTTACAATTAGCTCAATGATATTGATATGTGAGAGAAGAACGGCAGACATTCTTCAATTTTTATTTTTAAAACATCCTATACTGCAGATCCATTGCAGTCAATACACATAAGTATATATGTTCGCTCAGAGCATTGAAAGATAAAGATATTTCCTTTCATGAATGTAAAGGAAAAAACAAACAAACAAACGAACAAACGTCAGTCTGTCAATGCAACCACACAGCACGTTTTAGTACGTTTTAAATGAATGGCGATTTGTTTAGTTTCGTTGGGTCATCCTTACTTTTATTGGGTCATGAAAGCAGGTTTTATTGTATGTTAACTTGAAATAACCAGAGATAGATTTACCTTTGAAGTGAGCCTGTTTACAAACTAATGTGGGTAGGGGACCTTTCCAACTATAAATTATCCACGAGACTACAGTGATGTAACGAAATGAGGGCAAAGATGATGGTCAACCCGATTTCATCGAAATGAACTCCATATATTACAGCCTTATATTTATGTGAGACAGCAAAAATAAAGATAATAAACGTTGACTCTATCGGAAAAAAGTAAATAAATGCAATTTTATGGAGCCCCTATTTTTGTGGAGGAACCCCCAAAAAGAGCTGTTTACCAAAAAGAGTGCATGCATGAACCACTCGTATATATTAAGAATGCATTTCAACCAGAACAGAGTAAAAAAGTCACTCCAAACGAAGCGATTTTCTTCACATGGAATGAAATATCGCTCTTTTTGGACTGAATTTTCACTCCATCACCGGTTGAAGTTACTCTTACTTCGAGAGGGTCATGTAGGCACTGTTTTTGAGAGAATTCCACTCTTTTGATTTTTGAGAACCACAATCAGGCCAGTTGCCAGATCAGAATTCAGAAAGAGGGGGGGGGGGGATAGAAATAAGGGCAGAGACACCGGCCAATATGACATAATGTTAATATTTTCTTTCATTTCAAACAAGTTTGGGGATACACCCATTTATCCTACCCCCCCCCCCCTTGGCTACGGGTCTGCCCACAACGCCATGGTTATAGCTTATTTTGAGTCAATATACCACATGATTTCGAATGTGAAGATGCTTGTCTAACGGCCCCTCGTCACGTGCAAACCAATCACTGCAAATTGTTGAAGTGGAGGTTGATTAAATTCCAGGAGAAATGTTGCCCGTTGATGACCCTTACATTCAATCATCATGTTCCGCCGTTTAGGGGGTATCGCTTCCTTCAAAAATGTAAACACCATGATCACTCGATTTTTAATTTTCAATATTTTTGAATCACGTTTTGGTTGGTAACCTGAGATGACGTTAACTCCAATAGCTTTCTAATAATTATTGCACGAGTTTACAGCCAGTCTGCCGCGTGTACGTGACTGCGCGTGTAGGGAAATTTACTCAACTGTTCAATGATGATTTTAAAATAAGAGGGCCCGAAAGACGAAACGGAAGAAAAAAAAATAATAGACTGGAGTATTGGTATTCAGTGCGAGATATTATGAAATATCTATAAAATGTCCGTATCATCCAGTTATGTCCAGAGTTTGACTGGCCAGAAAAGGTGGAGATGAAGATAATTATTATTATCAAGAAAACGTTGGTTAGTGTCCAACAATGATTGGTTGGACCAGCATGCTAGGACAATGCTTGCACGAAAAATCTGACAGATATAATTTTCCACGTTACTTTTGCCAGCTTGAAAGAGTGAAGAAGCGTAGAAACAAACAATGTAACAATGAAGAAATCAAACAAACGAAGAGAAGAAAGAAAAGCGACAAGAAAAACAACAAGAAAGAAACAAAATTAAGAGAGAACGAAGAAACAAAAACTAAACAAAACAAGAGGGCAATTCACGGAGTTGCATCTCATCCCTGTAGTTATGTATGATCGTTTTCATAGTCGATCGAGAGTTTGATCGACCTACATTAAACACAGTAACATGCGCACACGTAGCCAGGCGTAGCACACTTGGCCATGGATGTGGAAGGAACGCGGAAGTGTTGGGTGAATGTAGAAATCATGGTAGCATACCCTACATAGAAGTTGGAGATCCCTCCGCATTTTGTTCGCAGTCGGTGAAAGTCCCTATTAGGGACATTTTGTCAACTTTTTTGGTACTTCATCCTTTAGATGGGTCATTTTGTGGATTGAATATTGGAGAAGGCGAGTCGAGGTATACAAGATGCGAAAATGGTTCCAACTGAAGCAATTTTGGAAAAGTTATGGACTTTTGGGTGGCGGAGCAGTATCATTCGAGGCGATGTATGATTTGCCCCAGTGACAAGGTCTGGTAACTTGAACGGCCTGTAGCAGAAAATCTAACCAGTTAAGGTACGGAAAATTGGAAAAGCCATGAATGGCCAATGTGTCAGCTTTCTAACGAGTGGTAGCTTATATCTGTTGAAAACTTCTACAAGGCTTTAGAGACCACATTACTTTTGCGATTCAGTGTGTAAGTCAATGTGGAAATTAATAGGCGTATGCTACCTCATGCACGTGTGCGTCAAAGTACATCTTCCCATGCAGATGGCATGTGCGTCAAAGTAATCTTTTCATTATCTTTATTTCTCAAATCAGCGCGCCGCTACTCTGGGGGTTTTGTAATAGCTTTAAGAAAAACGTGACAATCATTTGCATAACTCAATTTCTTTTCCAGCCAAAACTTACTGTAAACCACTCAATTCAATGGCTAGTGTTTGAAGGACATGTAACAGTAAAAACATGCTGAGTAGGGGGGTATTACCAAAAGCATGGTAAATGACATTGTTAGTAGATATAATCGCTCAGTCCGACAATGGTTGCATAGGTTAAAATATATTAGTTCACATTGTGTGGAAAAGCAAAGATCTAATAAATTATGTTGCACCTTGTGCAAACAGAACCTACCGTGCTGTATTATGTATCCAATTGACCTATGAGATCACCTATCCGGTGAACACTACATGTCATAATCAGGTACCTAACGACCAAGTTTGAAGTTCATTAGACTTACTGTCTAAAAGAAAATCGAGACACACTTTTTCAAAGCATTTTGCCGATTAGATATTTGACCCGTGACTTCTGACCTTTGACCTCTGACCTCAAATTTTGACGGCCCGGGGAAACGCAACTTCAGACCATGTTGCGAACGCCAACCTTTCTATTTCAAATTTGACCTTTAACGTCTCAACGGGGCCTCTGACCTCAAAACACATATGATTTTTTGATACAATCTTTTATACCGGTCATATATTGAAGGCCAGGCAATAGCCAATTTTGGAAACACATATGATTTTTTGATACAATCTTTTATACCGGTCATATATTTGAAGGTCCCATGCAAATAGCCATTTTGGACTTAGAAATACGGTGAATTTAAGATTTTCACTAATTTACTTTGACCTCTGACCTTTGGCCTCTGACCTTAAATTTTGACAGGAGACACAACTTCAGACCATGTGTCGTCTATTAACTTTGACTCTCATCGGTTTGCAGTCTAAAAGAGTTGCAGACCAGACTTTTGAATTGAAATTTTCTTTCTCACACACACGCAGAAACATATACACGGTTTTACACATTTTGGCCCCTATCCTAATAAGGGGAGGGGGGGGGGTTCAGGTTACTTTAAGAACCATAGCAGGTTAGACCCCCTATGTCTCATATATCAACCGTACATAATGTTACCATTGCAACGGTCGTCATGGCAACTGAGAGAGACATAATACATTCCAGGGTCACAGAGCAACTGCAATAGCCTATCTCATCCCGTACATACATATGTAGGGATGATATAAAGAAAGAAAAATACAGAAAGACGTAAATTAGGTAACTAGACATGGTTTTCAAGGTACTTTTCAACGTGCAGTTCACACACTGACAGAGTGTGTGACATTAGTAAAAGAAACAGGTAAATAATCGAAAGAAAGACCAAAAATGCAAAAGAAAAAACGAAGAGAGAGAGAGAGAGAGACGGAGACAAATAAAGACGAGGAAACAGGAACGACATGTCAGAAAGAAATAAATAAACAAGGTCTTAAATAGTTCTCAAAACGTTTTTTTTTTGGCATGTATACAGCGTTGACAGTGTGTGTATGACATTGTACAGCAAAAAAGAAAACAAACAAGTGAAGACAAGAGAAAAAAAAAAGGAACGAAGAAAGAAGGAAAGCAAACGAAAAAAAGAAAAGAAACAGATGAAAAGAAATTTAGACAGAAAATTGAAATAAATTATTAGAGTCTCAAAGAATTGAAGTAAATAGAATTTAACGCATAGTCAGAGAAGTAATAACAAAGAATCAATTTTTTTGTATTAGTTTTGTAGTTTGTTCACCTTTTGTCCTTTTCTGACATATTTAGTACTCAGCAGAATGACTTGGCCGAAAGGGAAGAAAAAAAAAAAAAACTTGCTTCTATATACATAAGAGTTTCCTTTTGGTACCGTATATCATAACTTCAAGTACCTTTATAAGTATAAATGCGAGAACAAGAAATTGGACAAACAAGAAAGAAATGAAAACGTGTCAATTCGTTTGGCATCTCAAACGAAGGAAAACATTCGGAGTTTACCGACTTAATTAGATCGTGTGACATCCTTGTGATTTCCATAACTCGGTAAGGTAACCCTCTAGTGGCATTAGGATATCAAGATAAAGTCATGTCTCGCTATGTTAAGCATGACTTGAGCCTAACTCAGACGATGTCGACTTGACGGCAGAAACTCTTAATTATTTGACAGCAAATTAAAAACTCTCTGGTCCATCGGCCTAGAGCTTGTTATGTCCTGCGAGCATCATGCATGCCTGCAGCAAGTAAAGACTGAACTTGCGGGAGGAATAAAGCTGAGAACCTGGTTGGTTTTGATAAGTATCACATACATATACGTATGGAGTTATCATGCAGTTGGAGATTTGCTTAAGCGCATAGTTAGTGGGAGTGAAGGTATACGTGGGATTTATTTAGGCAACGACAGAAGAACAAAACCGTGAGGATGCCCATTGGAGAACATCTTACACGTGTGATGTTTAATTCATACGGTTTTCACGATTTGGTTATACGTATTGTGTACTCCATATCTACTATCTGAGATAGAGAGGGATGGATAGAAAGAGGGAAAGGCGAATATATTGCAAACGAAAAAGGGGGAAATGTGAGAGGCAGGGGGTGATGTGGAAGTTTAAGAGAGGATTTGTAAAGTAATTGATAAGTACACTTCATTTTATTTTAATTGCACAATGCGAAAAATACAATCATTGTTATCTTGCAATAGTTGACATTACAATGTCGAAAGACAGACAAAGGAAAAAAAGACCAGATGAAACTACTAAAATTTTCTTGCCTTGCCCTGTAATACCCGAACCAGTAATATGGACCTTTCAACTAAACTCGTACAGCGTTGCTAATATAGGTACCGGTACGCCATTTTCAATTAAATTTTGTATGTACAGGGGTGTTGCAACCATGACTTTCAAGCGTGCAATCATACATGGAGTCGCTAATATGTTCATGATTATGTGAAGCCACCGAGCACGCACCGGCAATCATACATAACACGTGATAATTGCATCAGCTCTCAGTATCTAGCGAGTCAAAGTCACCATGTTTACGTACTCTGTAAATCTAAATTTCAAAAAACCAAAAAGAAGGCAGTTGTTAGAGATTAGTCTTGTTTACACAAAGAAGGCATCTCCTGTGATTCAACGGACCGTATCGTGACATGCTTGATGAACTATGACGTAAACATGTGGGTACACTCTAACTCTTGTCTCACTCAGTTATCCTGGAAATTTTACAAAACTTCACACGATATGCAAATTACTCAGTCCAAACCTGCAACTTTGAAGTGTTACATTGCATGATTAAACTGCAGTATCGGTGATAAAGCTAACGTCAAATTTTAATTTGTTTTCTACATATATATTTAAAACAGTACCTGCTACCTCAGTGCTATCATATATATCATTGTCTATTACGATTGTTTAATCCCAAAACTTTTGATAGGTTTAATCTGAAACACCAGGACTTGGCTTTGCCATAACACAAGATATATATACATTTTTGAATGTGTACGTTGCTGTACTAATATGCAATATATATATATATCTATTGCATATTAGTACAGCAACGTACATACGTACATATTCAAAAATTTACTTATTTGTTCGCTAGACAGGCTATTGAGTTGAAAGTTAATTATCAACAGTGTGTACCGCGTTGAGTTTGTATTATTTTACAAATGGACTTGTATTCTGTGTTACCATAGAGCCTGAAAGTTTGTGAATAAAATGCCGCGTAAAATAATCAAGCAAAAAAAAAAACAAAAAACATGTAAATCGGAGAACAGAAGAATGAGATGTGGTTTTGCTTTTAGGACCTTGCGAAAAAAAATAACGTTTTCGGAATGAGCTGGTAGTTTTTCATTAAAAGTTCAAAAACCGTAACGATCTGAAAGATTAGAAATCCTTGTTTCGTTTGATTGAAGTAATGTGGTTCCTTCAAAGTTGCAAAATCGTAAGAAAAAAGAAATGTGTGACAGCCTTCTTGACGGTGAGGTTCCGTCGAAAGCTAAACTAGTAGTGTAGGTGACCAAAGACGTATAAAATGTAAAGCTCTCACTATTTTCGGGATGAACTGGGTGATTAAAATCTATAAGTTTGATATCATTTGAAAGGTATAATGAAACAAAGATTCACAAAATCAGTGTGAATGAAAACGTCTAATCTAAAAATTAATTATGAAAAAAGTTACTGTGTACATACGTTTGAAACCTTTCAAAAATCCCTCCAAAGTAAGAGCTAAGAAGACTATTAACATCTAAATTGACAGGTTATACAGGCATCATGCTTTCCTACCACATTGGTAGGTTGGGAACTATACATGGCACGCACTTGATACCAATTTATGTTGGTGTACTGGAAGCATTCTATGGTGTTAATGTGTTCGACTTTAAAAGTTACATAGCAGTGTTAAGCTGCGTAAATGTACAAATCTACTCGGCGTGTCTTTTTTTGTGTTACTATTAGACCGCACGAATACAAATATGGTGATGTGACTTAATTAAATTGTCCTGTCTTGAAGTTCGGCAGTGTCAACGCAAATGCAGAGTGTTAAAATATTTGGCCTTTCAATTTGATTTCGAATACCAAAATATTTAGCCGTACTAAGAAGAATACAGGCTGCCAAAATTTTTGAACTGGCTTCATACTGGACAAAAATAAAAGTAAGTATAGGCGGTGCAATATATATGACGTCACAATGAGTCGGGGAATTTGGTACATTTTTAAGGAGAAGGTCCGAAATCATCGTACGTGATTTCATGCCAAAGAGATATTTTGGCTTTTAAGTGTGCCTGCCAGGTGTAGAATATATTTATTGTTGGTTCTTATGACGAAGCTTGACTAGTTTCTGCTCTCTCTCTCCTAGTATGGCAGAGCGTCATCAGTAGCGTGAGGTCGGTTGTGGCAGGGGTTTAAATATTCATGATTGCATCTAATAAGGTATCTAAGTATCTGAATATATTTCTCCATGTCCCCAGAACTCGTAGAAACCTTGAATAAACAAGGAAATCTTTAAGATTTTTTTGGCACGCTGTATTCATGTTGATGTGGCAAAATATATTGGTATTCAAAATCGCGTTAAACAGCCAATATTTAGGCACTCATATACTATTCACATTGTAATGTTAATTATTTAGCCGCTCCAAAACTCGCTTTGTGCGGCCAAATATAAACAAGATAGAATGAAAGGGAACATCGCGACTTCTATTCGCTCGCGAAATGTAGCTTAACGCTACGATATAACTTTTACGGCCTAGTAATTCGATACTCAAAACAATTTGAGTATACCAACATAAACTGGTGTAAAGGGCTTGTCATATATATACGGAACCACTTATTATTTTCACCATTATTCTAGCGGTTACCCCCACGGAGGCGTGGGTAATAATTTAGATACATGAGTGCGCCTGAAGATGGGCACACTCTATGGCATTTTACCGAGTGTTTTTACAGCAGTGACAACGCAGTCTACGTCATCCCCCAAAACTACGATTTTGAAAGGGAAGTATTGCAAAAAGACAGATTGTGCGTGATATATGATTTTTCGTGTTTAAGCGGTGTATCAGAGCTGCATTCGGAAGCCTGCACGAAATAGTAATGGGGAGGTTTGAAAGATTTCTGTGTACAAACTTGTCCGTGAAAGTTTGCGGTCTCTCTCTCTGTTATCGCACGAGCTATCCAAGATACGTAACTGCTGAACATTTAGAGCTGCTGAGAAGTCTAGCATTGGTATGACATTGTGAGCGCCGAAGCTTTCGCAGTTGCGAACAACAGCTTACAAAGGGAAGCAAAACTAAATAAAATCTTAATCAAATCTCGTTTTCGTCTTCATAATTTTTTAGACGAGCAAGGAGCTTAAAACTGGCACTGGAACTAACACAGGGGTTTCTATTTTGCGAGATAAAGGTATCGATGACGTCACTTTGAGCAAAAATATGAAAGTTACCTATAACAATACTGACTATGAGTAAACTCATACATTTACAAAACGTAACGATAAAATAAAAACTCCATAACTTTTAGGTAAAATTTTACACACAGTTAATGTAAATCTTACATTGTGTGTATACCAATTTTACTAAAATGTAGTAAAATTTACCAAAATTATGTAGAATTTACATATACTGTTTACCTAAATTATGTAAAATAAGAACTCCATAAATTTTACATATAATTAATGTAAAGAGTATATGTAAATTCTACATAATTTTGGTAAATTTTACTACATTTTAGTAAAATTGTTATATACACAATGTAAGACTTACATTAACTGTGTGTAAAATTTTACCTAAAAGTTATGGAGTTCTTATTTTGCCGTTACGTTTTGTGAGTGTAGGCAGTAATTCGCTTGAGCTGACGATATGATCTGTTAATATGACATATCGGATCAAATATTTGTGCCCCAGCGACTTCACCGCATTACTCATTCCACTGCATTGACCCAATCTATCAAGAGGGGAAATAAATAAAGGTAAGATAACCCCCTTTTGATAATAAAGAGGGGATATTAAAGAAAAAAAAAGAAAAGATATGTAAAGAAAAAAAGATGTCTGACGGGTTATATGGCATCACACCTTCTCAAATTCCTCCATGGAATACGAATGACCTTTTCAACTTTTTTCAGTTTATGGTTTGTTTATAATATCGACGTACTTTCAAATAACTTTTTTGGCTTTACATCACGCGGATTATTTATTTTACTACTATTTTTTCTCCGTCTTGCAAACCAACTTGTCAAAATATATCAAGCCTTACGTTTCTCGTAGTCGTCGATCAGCTCCGACGTTCCGGTATCGATGACGAAATTTCTAACTGGCCGTAACCCCGTCGGCACTTTGTCATGTTTCGGAGAACGTGTAGCGAAGCGCGTCATCACCACAAGGACGCTGCAGTTTAAGCATGACGGAATAATTCTTCAGCCGAAGAAATGAACTTGTCAAAATTTAAAACCGATTAACTTTCGACATACGGTACTGATAGCTCTTCCAGGTGATCCCAAACGGAGGAAACCCTGAAATGTAATAAAGCCCACACTACGGTCAAGATCATACCCCGCCCCCCCCCCTCCCCCCGTCTGGCACTTTGTAGGATAAGCTTAGCCTATTTTCATCTGAGAGTACGAGAGAATTTGGAGAACTTGACCTTATGAGAAGTTCATTGTGTTCGTTGCCTTTCGTTGTTATTTTTTTTTTTTTGGTGTCTAGGAAAGCAACATATGTGTCCTAATCCTTTGATATATCCCATAAGATTACATAAACAGATGGATCGCCGCCAAGACACTGATCATAAAAATTAAATCAAAGCGGGTTTCTGAATCATACTTGGTACGTTCCAACAATGTTATCATCATTTGGTTTGCCTTGTTAGATTCAATAACACTCAATATCACACCCTTAATTATTCTATAGATATGTAGGAATATGACCGTAATTTGGTCTTCAAACTAACTTGTAGAAGTGTAACGTATAAGTCAGTATAGTAGAGGCTGAGGAAAAAGTGCTAGAGTTTGTAAACTGAAAAATGTTGTTTAAAAAAACTCGAAAACGCGAAATATGCCGAAAAAGGTACGGTCACATAACATAGCCGCTTACACCTTCATTTACTGATATGGCTTCGATAGGAATACAAAAATGGCCCAGTCCAAAACATTTCACTATGCATGTATAAATAACAATTAAATCAAATATGACATTTTGGGTAAATTTGAGGAAAAAAAACTCCTTTGACTTAAAAAACAACACTCATACACTCAAATTGCATCTCAGTCCATAACAGGAAAAAAAGAAAGAAAGAAACGGAATCATTTGTCAAACTCTTAAGCATAATTAATATCGTACATGAGTAAAATGTTTAGGACATTATTTTGTAATTTTTTTCATCTTTCGAACGATTATCAGAAATTTTGGGGGCAAATTTTGAATCTGTCTCACATTGTCACATATTGAATTTTCATGAGTTATTCTGTTGGCAAAATCGTCATAAATCAACAAGGATTCCCGATTTAAGATACCAGTGGCATTAGATCAAAGCAAGCGAAGTCGCAATATACACGTCGTGCTATTACACCATATGCGTAGACCTCGTCAAGTCGGTGACTGAAGGCTCCCAGTGACATCGGTCAAAGTTAGGTCCATGAGAGTGTATCTGTAAAAGGTCCTGGTGCTTTAACTTGTTTCATTTGAAATATTGTAGCCCGTTACATAATAGTATCCATACTTTCATCACGCCGAAAAGTGTTGTCCATCCCCCCCCCCCCCCGTACAATGGCTGGCGTCGTTAATGAGACTCGCCGTTGTCCTTTAAAGGCGAAATGTGTGCCGCTCGATCCTCATGACTTGAGAAATACATTTCTGTTAATCTGTCAGCCAGCGGTGGAAACGCATATCCCCAGAATGACTCCCCAGAGTGACTCATGTAAAAATGTCACACAATGCACGAAATTACAATTGTTTGCATTTCACTATAGAAGATCAATTTTGGGGTGACTTATCATTAATTTCGATCTCGTTCCTTCGCCTGGTCACTTGCACGTCGCATCAGTAACTACGGTTCAAGTTGAGGGAATGGCTTGCTACAGACTAATTGCAAATGCTGCAATGATGCAAATTAACGTCTGGTACTTGTGAGAAACATGTCAGAATCTTACCGTGACTGTGATACCGTGAACATAGCATCGGTTACTACCTGTGTTTCTGAATCTAACTTTTAAGGTAAAAAGATGAATCAAACCTAATGTCAAATATGATATATATATATATAATAATATATATATATATTTCCTACACTTGATATAATAATTCCATCACTTGATTTGTGCCACGTCATATGTGTGTTTTTTGTGCATACTCAAGGGTAATCTGGGCTTGAACCCATCTCGCATGAAGGACGGGGGGGGGGGGGGGGGAGGTTGTAGTAAGGGGCGTTCACGAAGATCAGAATTTCAAAATTCCTCATATCCAACATTGATATTTTAAAGCACTGATCAAGCTACTTACACAGTGTTCTTTTTATCTTCATATATGCATTGCTGCTCAGTGAGTGCAATGTGTGCAGTATCGAAGTTAGCGAGTCCATTCCGCAGTTCATTGAAGGGCAGCAACGGTGTCTATTCGATAAATGTATTGCACATAAATACATTATCTATTACCACGTCGTTGCTTTTAGATATTGAAACTGTTTTCAAATCGAGATAGACGTTTCAAATTCATCGCTTTTATTGTCTTGCAAAACGCCGTACTTCTAGACTGACAACCAAACACCACCAGCTGATAGATGAAGTACCATTAGCAATTCCATGATGTCTTTTTCACAAGAACTTGACTGTCGGCAACAACTTTGCTATCACACCACTTGTCTACGTAATCCTATCGACTACTATTGCCTGTATGGTAACTCCTGGATTCGATACCAACTAGAAATCGAAACATGGCCGTGACATCACAGGGAAAGGTGTCCGAATTATAAACATATGTTAAGAATTGAAACTCTTATCCACTAAAGTCTAATGGGATTAGTATAAGTGAAAATTTCCGCTGTATCCCCTGAATATGTTGCTTTCTGGTTGTTGGATCCTTCATTCCAAGTATTTAAGCTTTACGGAAATTTCGTCTCGATCTTACCGGTTCGGTCTTACGCACCTGGTCCGGTAGATAAGAGGTCGCCACATCTTCGTAATTTTCTTATGCATCACATTCCAAAGCTCGATGTAAAATTCAATCGTTAGAAGTTTCGTAGGTATTAATTCAAACAGAAGTCTCTTAATTTGCATGATGTCCGTAGAGGGACCGCGCACAAAGAGGTGTGTCTTTGATGTCACTCTCCTGTTGTGCAGCTATGGTTAATTTAGGACGAAAGCGGCCCAGTCAATTGTCACTTCACGGAGATTAATGAACAATTTAATAATTTGCTTGATTTTACAGACAACAGTAGTCCTTAGTGGGCTTAATTAGTTAGGTAAAATATTTTAAACATTCAAGATGTTGAACAGGCTGAACATGTTTCCCCCTTTAATCTTTTCTTGTCACTAGAAGATTATCTTTAGTCATCAAAGAATCCAACGTGACATGTGATTAATTCAAGATGGCAGTAACCGATTGAAAGTACCGTCATTAAAGTCCCAAAGAAGGTTCGGACTTGTACTTACACAAGAAAAAAGATTTAAGTCTTTAAACCCCATGTGGTATGTGATTGACACGGTATAGCTTCAAAGCTGTTTGGCGGAGTACTTTGTACTAATCACGCTAAAAAGGAGGCCAGGAGTATTTAAAGGGACTTCCAGGGGGAGACGTTTGACCATATAGCTGTTTAATGTGCAATAACTATTTCTCACTTCCACAAAGAAATATCCGAGTCCGAACTTGTATCCATGCAGAGAGGGAATTAACAGTAAACACAAAACAGAAAATTATGGAAGATTTTCCCTTTTTATTGGTGAAACCATATCTCAAAGCATGTTTTTTTTTTTGGATTTTGCGACAAATTTATTTTTTTCACAGTGGTAAATTGCATTATGAGAAAGTTGTGACGTCATGAAGGCCATATAAATTTGACAACCAACTAAGTTGCATCTCTTTACTATCTCGACTACCCTTAAAAGATAAATTATGTACAATATTTTACAAGGTGAGATTTGCACCTACACAATATTCAACGCATATCTACGATTTAACAAAGATATATTTCACTGGTGTCAAATTTCAGGGGTAAACTTCAAGAAAAAAGAGAAAACACATTGTGCAGTAGCTTGCCAGTAATAAATAACATTTTGTAACCTTGATAGAAATAGAATTTTTCCTTGACTAGAGCAGTCTTTCTTCAAATATCAATATTTTGGGTTCCGAAGAAGTTGGTGAGGGGTTTGACTCGGGGGTACCCAGCAGTGAGAAAAAATAGTAACGATTTCTTTCCTTTAAGGTCCTCGTAACTTTTCACTGAAATATACCATTTAGAGGTTTGTTTATCATATTGGAAGTTCTTCAATTGCCTGTTCTGTCAACAGTCAGTTTGAACGTGACTTCAATGGGCAAACTTATCTCAGGAAGACAACTGTCGATTTTCCTTTGATGTAAACTTTACTTAAAAAACAATAAAAAACAACGAAAAAAAAAAGCCTTTTTGTTCAGCGAGTTTGCATCTTGAATGAAACCTTCACTCTTCAGAGTGGGCCTATTTGTATTCTTCAGCTAAAATGATCTTTCCGAAATCATAACGAATGTATTGACAAAAGGGTAGTAAATTTTTATATGTTCCATAGTCACCATCATCACACAGGGCCCCCCTGCAAGCCTCTTAAAGTTTGTAATTGTCTAAAAGAGCACAAATTTGAGTTTGCTCACAAATGGAGGGATATCTGAAAATGAGATTAAATCTACTGTATCCGAGTGCTTTGCCTATTTGTTATGTTGGATTTTGTTACCCTTGTTCTTTGCCTAACCAATTGCCTGTTTTCATCTTTTTTTCTTTTTTTTTTAAACCTTTGGATGAGTTACCTTGTGTATAGGCTAACTCAGCTTAGGCTAGGTTTGCGATTACAACTGGTAGCCTATAGTGGTAACATGAGTCGAACAATTAACCATCGTGTTCACTGAAAATAGGAAAATGTAATGATATTCAAGTCAAATGTTGGGAGAGTTTCTCTTCAGCCATGTTTCGAATTAATCCCGCCAGTTGAACCAGCAATACCGGGAGCGGTACTTACACGTTACACTCAACAACCATTATGAACATAAATTGTATTCTCAACTTTTGAAGCGATGGGAGGGCATCGCTTTTGAAGAGCCCTCGTTCCGCAAAGCGACGCAACGGCAGCCCATACAGATGGTGTAAAATACAAAAATAAAAATAAATAAAAAATAAATAAAATAAAAAATCTTGGAAAAATTTGAGAAAAGTAGATTTTCCAGATTTTCTCGCAGATGTTATGAAAAACATTACTTTCTACTATGAACTCACCGTGAAAGTCCAAGATTTCAGCTTCCTATAATTTGGACGTTACCTTGACAAGATGTGAAAAGAAATCAATTCTTCATATTCTGAAGTAGGACATAATAGCACATAATTGCTGAAACGGTATTCTGAACAATGTACTAGAAAAGATATTGGCAGATACGAAGCTGAAAAGTGATGGATTTTATCCATATAACATTAAATATATACGAGAGACAAAACGGAACACCGAATGCGATAAATCAGCTAAAATTTACAGTGTCCTCTGCACAGAGTTAAACAAGAAAACGAAATGAGAAGGAAATGATAGATCCTGATGTGGTAACCCAGAGATCCCCAGGGAAGGGGAGGTCAATGAATGAAGGGAGGGGTAGCTGTGGAGAAAAGGGAAATATAAAATGTACCCCCTTAGTATGCGCATTATGTTATTTGAAACATTATCATTTAAATAGAAAGTCACATAGTAAACATGATCAGAAAGTGAACCAAATGACGTAATCAGGCCTGAGAATGATTGATATTTACCCATTCTCGCTGTAGCGCCCTCTAAAAGAACGTCGGTCGGAGGGAGGGGGGGGGGGATAATCAGATGTGTTATGTGTTACATTTTAAATTGTCATTTTAAATTGTCGCATGTGCGATCCTTAATGAACGAGATACGGACAGAGATAACCGTTCCCTGTCAAACTTTTCTCCGACGCCACACGCGGGTAGCCCCCTACACCCCGCGGTGTTTCTGTCCGTTTAGCGAAATGGATACGTTGGGTCTTCTAACCTACGGAATAGTTTAAATGACTGTGGGCAGATAGTAGCCATTTCGACTCGTGGCTTTCGACGCGAGACCATCTGGAGATCTTCAAAATTTGAAGATCATATATTCCATACATTCCTGGGACACACCAGATCAGATCGACTTATGTAGGATGAGTTTTCTTTTCTCTTTTTTTTTTTTGTTACTGAGTTGACGAAATATCGCGCCAAAACATGAGTATTCCCCGGTTGAGCTTCTGAGCAACCGTGACCTCCCGTATTATAATTTTTAATTATCATTGCATCATGTATTCAAATCTGTGAGACAAATTTCTTTGAAGAGTCAGTTGTCATAAACAATGTTAACGTTTTCTTCTTCTTATGTTTTTCGTGTGGAGAACACTGGATACATATGTTCACGCTCAACAAAAATATGTTGCTTCTTTTAAAGAGGCAACTTATCTTTTCTGAATTATAGATTACTCAGCATCATGTAAAATTGTTGCCTGCTTGTACGTCATTCCTTGTCTCGGGCACAACACTCTATGGTAGCGAAAACGTACTAAATAAGACGAGAAAAATTCCAGTAATGTCGGGCATAAAGGAAGTGGGAATTTTATCTCTTCATGAGTCATAGATTTTGCCATGAGTTTTTCACCGGGTAAAATGCCTCTTTGGCTTGGGTCGAAGTGTGTAGGAACTACGCTTCGGAAAGGCTTCCACAGCGTGCTATACCCTTTAAATTGGAAGTGGCCATTAACCGATGACGTAGAAAACATGACGACTGATCAAATTAAGCGAAAACAACAGAAAATGCACGACTCTCCACTGAGGGCGATTTGGTCTTTGTTCTCTCTCAGTATGTCTCTCTCTCTCTCTCTGTTAATTTTAAATTGTTTGATTTTGCCTGAAATGAGTTTTTTTCCGTTTATTTCTCTGGTGAATTAAACATAGTTACGACTCCACTGGAGCTTTGGCGGTAATTTGCCTTTTCAGTAATTAGATGAAAAGCAAACCACCGAAAGATTTCCAAGAACTGTATTTTATCAACGGTGACTTAACCATATATGTCCTCACATGACCTGTTAAATTGAACAAGATATAATTATTATAAAAAAAGCAAACATACAAATTATAAATAAATAAATGAAATGAGGAGAATGAAAAAAAGTATATTTTGTCAGACATATATTCGATCGCGTGTCAGCGGATACAAACCAACTTTGTGTCACCTCCATTCAGCCTGTAAGATGAGGAAACCGCAAGCACTATTAGATGCGCAGTTAACAGGTCACTCAGGCTTGTAAATCGACATGTTAACACATTCTATTCAAAGCTCTCCTTGATAGGGCAAAATAGGTTATTAGCATGTTTGCGTTCGTATTAACATATTTGTCAGAGAAAGAGATCGTGACAATTGCAATGCTGTATACCCTCGGTTTGGGAGCCCTTGTATAGAATTACTTATGAGGAAAAAAAAAAACATCCTAGCGATCCTTTTCGGGAGGGCGTTTCAACGTATTCATCTCACGCAATGAATATGACACACCTTACAGACACTTATATATGCATGTTTGATTCTAGGGTTTTGGAGTTAACAGTTTGTGGACGCACACAGGCAGGTAATTTCCCATCAAAATCATCTCTCCCCACCCCCCTCCCTTCTTTCACCTGCCATGAGGAAACGTTACAATACATTGCAAATGGACTTGCAATGCTGACTGGTGTAAGGGTATAGGAAATAGTAATAAGTAGCCAAGTTTGGTAGGGGGCGGGGTGACAGCAGTTCAATAACGAATCAACATGATCCCCTACTGACGGTGTATTGGTTTGTCATTGTCAACCATATCTCCACCATTATTTCATCCTCTGTACAATTTGCAAGAAAAGCCACGCCACACCCCCACAATTCCTCTCACAAATGAGGAATGATCAAAAGCGGTCATACAAAGCATTTTTTTTTTATTTTTGTACAAACAACACCCACTTGGTTCAAGCACAAAAGAAATGAATCAATATAATGCATTTTACGATAAATAACGTTAGAGAGAGCCTCGTGCAATTATTTATACCACTGCACGATGGCGTAAAAGTTACACACTGGTTGTCCCTGCTCTTGCTCACTGTTCAACTTCTAAAAGTTCTGCGTCATCATCCATTAAAAATGGTGGTTTCGAGCGATCCGTATCTAGACTCGGAGCACAGTTGTTGAAATGTTGATTTGTATAATTAAGAAGTTTACGAGAATACTTCGGAAATTGTCAGGCCTGTTCTTCTGAAAGCTTGATTTTTACTAATCGACTGATGTCCTTCCGTCTATGGCTATATAGTCTTCGGGATTTATATGCCTCGCTAGACCATGTAAGTAGCCTTACACACTTACACTTCCTAAATTTTTTTTTTCTTCAATAGACAAAAATATATTAAGGAAGCTTTGACCTTGGAAAAGTACCGCACAGATTAATTGTCGGGGACTACAAACTCGTTCAAATCGATTAATCTTACAAGCTTGTTGGGGTTATTAAGAGGTGTGTCTCACTATATTCTGATGCCCATAAAAACTACATTAACCGTTTAAAAGGAAAATATCAACGAGAGGCCCGTGATGTCATCACCTTTAGGAGAAGTTTATTAATGACACTGACATTGCTGGTCTCAAAAGAACGGATCTGCTGAGAGCCCCCGACGCTACGTGGGCTTCATAATTATGATTAATTGACCGTACATGTGGCACTCGAGTTCTTTCGCCTCCCATTAAATGTGATTTTAGAACATGAATTTTAAGAGTAAATGCGGTTCTCTAAAGCCAATAAAGGCTTTTTTGAATCTCTCTTCAAATTAATCTGCCTGTCAATACTCTCAGCTGAGAGAATCACAGACTGTCAGACTTACAAAAGAAGACTGAGTTACGCGATACCGCGATCCTACTCAAAGACGTTAGCAGATGTCTGATTGGAAAACAGCTTTTCTTTTGGGTTTACTCTTAACAGCAGTGTGTGATGAACTGGATGGTCATGTCCGGTTATTGATGGCGCTCTTGATGTCATATTAAACGGTATAGCATTATTTCCAAGAGAGGATCGTTGTAGAACTCTTGTCTCTTCCTGACGAAGAGCAATTGTATTTGACCTGCAGCTATGCAGTTTAAATACTACGTCAATTGCTATGAAATTTCTAATTGCTCCAATTCTGGCTTCAAACGACATTTAATTTAAAATAAGTTCAATGGACTTAAAGCAGGATGTGCTGTCATTCCTGCGTTTTCGAAAGTACAGCGAATGAAAGCACTTAGCTACACTTCTTACAGTTGTAAAAACCTATAACAACTACCGAGTCGTGTTCTTCGTTTACCACAGGGTTCGGTTCCGCTAACTTTTCAGCGGAGGAATTTAAAACACTCTTTTTTCTACCGTAATTAAGACTCTGATTAATGACGTGTCTCCTAAAAGAAAACAAAATGGCGTGGGGGATGTTATTCTCCAGATTGTTATCAAATAGATGAGATAGATGGGAGATGAACAATGAAACTTATTGTTTTCTTCAAACAGCACATCCTTCTTTTGAGGGACTTATAAGGAAATATTGTGTGATCATAGTTTTAAAGTAAAAATTTATGGACACAGAATGATACTGTACAGGCCTACAGTTTGTTCAGAATAACGCAAGTCTGTTTTTATAAGGAGTAAGCTTCTCACAGCCAGAAATGTTTCGTCCCTGCAACTTTGCTAGTCCCTCAAAGTTGGGCAAACGATTCACATAACCTAAATCGTTCACCTTTAACTTTGTAGGAGTAAGCTTGTGAAGTACAACATCCCTCCCCCCAAAAAATGTCTGTAGATGCTGGCAACTGGGACCGAAAATGACCATTCCTTGCCATGGGGGGGGGGGGGAGAGCTTTTTGCGGCCAAAAATTAGTTAGCACGCTACGTGACACGAATGGCAAAAGTTTAGTTAGTCCCGCTCCCTTCCCCCCCCCCCCCAAAAAAAATAATAAAACATTGTTCCTAGAACAGCTCCTGCCTAAGGCTAAGCTGCAGTATACGTACAGAAAGAAAGAAGGAAAAAGCAACTTCACATAGTCAATGATTAAGCACAAAGCGAATCAACCAACTAAACATGCATGCAATCACGTAACAAGGAAAGATAAAGAGTACGGTATCGTTTGCATCAGATTTACATTTGGTCAAAGCGACTGATATCTAAGTCTAAGTCAGGTGACTGATTTTCGTCATTATACATGGTGTCTTTATCGATCAAGCAATTATTCAGGTGATATAACAGCTTAGTCAGGATTAGTCTGACTAAGAGAAATTATTCGGCCTGACTTCTTTTCCGTTGGTCGTGATATTCAGTGCAAGGAAATCTCTGAGTCCTGAGTCACTGAACATAGGAGACAAAATTTCGACAATCAGCAGGTTTTCTCAGCATTCCCGCATATGAACTTACATGTAAGCATGGCATTAAAAGTCTTCCGTCTTTACGTACACTCTTGTTCAAACACGTGATTCGTCGAGACTTGACGTATTACTGTTATCAGAAAAGCACACCCCCCCTTAAAAAAATAGCAAAAATAGCAAAACTAATTAACCGTGAGGTGTCCAAAAATCTATCGGGATCATATTTACCTTGTGCAGTTGTTACACCTGGGTACGGGCGTATAACTAGTTGCGTATGTGTGTTTTTTTCACTCACTAATTGAGGTATAGGCTATAATTAACATCTGACATTCGACTCCACGGTGTGAGATTCTGATGACGCCAATTTAAAGTCTATTTTTAATGCATGAGTGACACATTGATATTTCACTCGGAACGTCATCTAACACCTGTGAAAGAAAAGGTCAAACTACGTGGACCTATTTCGTATGGAAATTCGCCATATCGGTACTACGTTGCAATTATTATTTAAAAAAAAACAACAGGTATGTCAGCAGAAGATTAGCCCACAACATAAACTGGGTATGAGTGGGCAAAACCGAGACTTTTGTGCTCCGTATTTTTTGTTTTTGTATCATTGATTAATGGTATGCAGCAATGCACTATCTATGTATAGATGGACATCGGTTATATTCGTATTATTCCAAAGATTTTATTATTTTCAAAGATATTTGAACTGGTAAATATATGGTGCCTGTTTGTCTTCTGTGGGTGTGTGTGTGTGTGTGGGGGGGGGGGGGGGGTTGTTCTTTTGAAATTACACAGGGATGTCTACTCTGGATGTCTATGATATAAATGTATCAATGTTATGTTCTTATATAACATTTTGTAACCAGTTTCATTTTAATTTGAAGTATATTTCGTACAAGTTGGTCGTCGGTACTATTACAAGCTCTTCCCTGCAGGGTGAGGAACCAACTACTCAACGCACATTTACTATATATCACGTGACTTAAGTCAGTCGTCACTGGTTCTGCATTGGCCTTTGACGTACTGACGAGAAACCTTCTGACATAATCTTGAAATGTCTAAAGGTTCAACAGTGACTTTTTCAGTTCGATGAAAACAGAACAATTTTACCATTACTAACAGGTGTGAAAATGCAACTTGCTATTCTATATAAGGTCCAGCATCCATTAATGATATGCCCTAAGGATAAACAAATACCGTACCTTTGTAGATTTATTGAAAGCTTTGAATAATAACAAAAAAATCATTATAGACTATACTGTCTGAGCAACAAGGGTTTCTTTCTGACAGCGCAATCGTCAAATTGAAAACCTTTCGCTTAATGAATGCAGAAAAAATTGGAAAGACGAAAAACTGCTCGTTATTGTAAACTTTAAGGTTTGTTGAGTCTTATAACATACTTATAACATACACACTTTGAAACTGAAAATTACATTTAATGTACAGAAAAACAACTATGGTTTCTCTGTCTTCCACTCGTGCTTGGACCCTTTAGGGAGATTACTGGACATTCATTCCGAGTCATCAAAGCACCATGCAGGGTGAAAGTTTCCACAAAAAGCAACAATTTTCTTTCAGACTACCCATAAAAATGTAAAATCATGGGAAATATGCAAATAAGAATATCAGAAAACGTATATGGTGTTAATGCTGAATGTTTAAATCGTACATACATCAAATATTAAATATTGTCAAACGGAAATGGTGTGTAAAATTAACATGCAGCGTAAATTAAACACTCATTATTTCATAATTGCGTCTTTTTAGGGACTGGAAGAAAAACAGGGTGAACGGATTGCCAGTTATACAAATAATACATCTGACTCTGAGATACGACTGGCCGACTGTCTGTCTTTCGTCAAGGAAAAAGCCTCTCTCGATTTATATCTTTAACGAAATACGGTACCTCTCAAAGCACTTCATGTTTTAAGGTTACCACGATTTCTTTTATTTTTTTTTCGGCTGCTGACATAAATTTTGTCATTTCACTTCATGTACGGTTTTGTCCTGTATGGGTATCGGTCACTCTGAAGGCCTACTTCCGAATTGGGGTTTCATTAGACGCAAACCGGTTACGTCACATTTACGTCTGTCCGTATAGTAAGGATGCGCCAATGACAGATCACCATAATGTTTCTCTTTCCTTTATTCTGATTACAGTTTCTTTTTGTTTTCTCAATGTAAATACAAGTAAGATCCCGAAAACATTTCAATTAATACTGACCAATAAAGTCGAATAGGGGTGACACTAGGAAACCGAAAAAAGAAAGAAGAGAAACATATCGTTGAAAGAAGAACATTTAGAAAGATAAAATAAAAAAAAAGTGTATCAGAAGTATAATCGGTTTGGTGAGGATTGTTGACAGATGCCACATAATGCACATCCGATGGATAATGTGTAAATGCAAATATCATTTCGCAAGGCATTACCGTTTAAAAAATGTTAAAGGAAGAAACTTTTGTTGTTGGTCACTGTTCTTAGCCATGAGCTATTTTTCTTTTTCACTGGAGATGAAACTTCCGTTATTCCTGTTCTGAAAATCGTCAAATTTCAACGTTCTAAAACTGAAACTGCTCAAACTCTGTGACACACACTGTTGTACAATTTTGTTTTTATATGTCAGAACGGACAGAAAATCAAAGTTTACACTTTTACTCAAAAAGAGAAAACAAATAGAAAGGGAGAGAAAACAAAAAAAAATAGAAAAACCAACTCCTTTAAGTTATTGACGAGTATAATTTGTGACAGTCCAGCAAGGTTTGTGTGTTGGTGTGTGAGGAGGGATGGGGGGGGGTGGCGGGGTGCTATGCTTTGGAGGAAAGAGCTAAGTTTTCGTTAAATGAAGAAGCATAATTATCTTTTGCCACTGTCTTTGTTGAGGGGGAGTTGGTGAATTTATTTTAAAAAAAAAATGTAAAGTAGCCTATGGTGTTGCACAAGGGTCTGCCTATGCCTTAGACAAACAATGGTCAAAGCTGTTTTCTTTGTGTGCCAAGTTGGTGCATTTTAAACTCAATCATTTCCCTTTAAAATGAGGTCTCCTCGGTGGTGGATTTATTCTTCTTTGATGAGTCCGCTTAGTGTGTTATATACAGACGGCACCATCATGAACATACTCAATCAGCTATAATTGTGGGACTCGTAACCAGGACAACCAGGCTGTGAGATTACTTCATTAAAAATTATCTGCAGCAAATTCAACAATTTTAATTTCTTTTTTATATATATCTTTCTACCTTTCATTACAGATATTTCAATTTTAGGGAATGCTTTTTGGTTAACCATTGAAATTTTTTAATACTTTAACTTCCATTAATTAATGAGGAGGTCAAAGTGGTTTAATTGTTTTCGTACTCTATTGTCTTGCCTTTGTTTTGGTTTAATTGATCACAAATTATCACTATTCTCTTGGTGAAAGCCTCCCCCACCCTCTGACGTAAACAAGAAACAAAAAAAAAAAAACCCAAAAAACAACAAAACTGTCTACTGAGGAAAAGTAGAGAATGATGATAAATTTCCAATGAGGTATAGTAAGAGCACGGTGCAATCGTCTCACAGCTGGGTAGGAGGGACAGTAAATGTCTTTAGATGCATGACCCTCCTACAGTGAGTGTGGGGTAAAGGTCTAAAAGGACCCTTTTGAATAACTTTGTGTAGTAGAACTTCAAAAAGGTGATTTTTTTGTCCGAGTGATACCGTATGGGGTCGAGTATTGGGGGGGTACATACACCTCTACATTTACGGTGCCGGCTTCTTATGAAATAAATTTATCTATTTATCGGTCTGTTGACAGCTATTTTGGTTTCGAATGGTACGTTAATGACCCGAATGAATCCGACGGACGGACAGTGTCTCTTGTAACAAACTTATGGTTGTCACGCATATAGCGATCGATTGTTCGGTCTTCTGAAGATGGCCGTTCCAGACTCGTGGCGTCTTATCGTTGACCCGATTTCCCCAAAACATCCCGACTCTTAATGTATCGACATGAACGTTATCAACAGAGAAGCGAAAGCTGAAACTGAAGTGAAATTGTACCGTAATGCCAGGGATCACGGTCAGAGCGTACTCGGTATTCGGGTTCCCCTCTGGTGCACTCGTTTTTCATTGATTTGATATGCCTCGCATGATCCATTTTAAAGCCGTGATCATCGGTAGGACGATTCGAGCCCACTCGCGGATATAGCCAGAGTTTGCAGCCGTTACCGTTTAGGCTTAGTTTGCACATCCAGGACAGTACAAGTTAACTTTCATGCAGAGAGGCCTTTCGGTAGAGCAAGGTAAACTACTGAATGGCATCAACATACATAATTCTCTAAGGGGTAACGCTAGGTTGGAAAGTTTACCTTGTAATTAAAATCGCACGAAAAGATCTATAGTTGAATATTGCCCTTTTATCCTTTTAAGTTTTTAACTAGTGCAACCTGCTGAAGTATGCTCCAACACAGTCTGTCAGTATTGCATGTCAGCCTTCTGTACTTTATCCGATCATGTCTTTGACTCCATGCCATTGAAGGAAATGAGATTTTATGGTTGAGTGACAAATTTAGCAGAGTAGAAGTGCAAAACAAGAAATCAAAGGAAAAAGAAAATAATTCTTTTAATCTTTAACATCTTAATATCATGATTACAATTGCACTTTTTACTTTGCTCAGACCAGTCGTATAACGTGTTTTATTGAGTCTGTTTCTTTTCCCGCCAGTTTTGTTAAAACGCTAGAAAGTAAAACAAAGAAAATTATAGAAAAACTGGAAACCGGGAGGAAATCGTAAAATGGGTTTGAAGGTCGCACAGTAATAAATCTCCGTCTCTCATGTGGAAGCTGATAAACGTTCTCACCAGTTAGTTTGTCTCCCAACTCCCTTCTTTCTTGAAAAGATGGGATATATTTACATCGATGCCACCTGACCCACATAGTGAGCGAAATTCAGGTCAGTGTATAAACGTCGAAATCTTCATATCCGATGAGTGTAACGATGTATCTTCAGTAGATAAAAAGAGAATGGTTTATTATTTTTCTTCATTTATTTATTTTTTTAATGAATTCTTTAAAAAAAAAGTGGTTGTTAACATATTGCTCACATGTACGATACGTGCGTAGGTGAATGAAACGATACATGTAAATATATCTCTTTCCTGAAAAACACTACTTTTGTTTACGTTTAACTGGTTAAAGCGTTGATCAGGGTATGGGGAGTTTCTGCATTACGCTCCTTTCACGAAGATCTTACGTATGCTTTCTGTTGCCTGGTTGGATATGATTAAACTGCGTTATAAATCCTTTCACACCATATATCCTACTTAGGAACAGTTAAGATCATAACCAGGCCAGTACTGGAATTAGTTGCCTGCTAACTGTATCCACAGACCTAGTGCATGTCAGTCTGAAATGTGAGTGTCACTTTTTCTCATCTCTATGATCATCACCAGTAACACCGCATCTATCATACATTGTCGCATGATATAAGATTATATATGTTTTGTTTACATGTTCTGTTTGACGAAGACGTCATCAATCAACTCGGATTCCTTCTTTACTCATCCAAATAAGATGGTCTTTGTAGCGTACGTGGATGTCACACAAACTTGAATCAAACGTTTCACCACATTTGAAAGTTCACACCGAAGATTTGAAAATTTTGCACACAGTTCAAAAGGAAAGTAGATGACCAGTCAAAATTTGCGATCACAATGTGCCTCCAGATGACAGTTGAATTGACCGGTTAAATATCAATATTCTCGAAATTATTTGTCCTACTTGAGAAGAAATTTTCAAAAAGTGTGTCCCCCAGGTCAGTGGCCAAGTCAGATTAATGAAGTGGGGGGGGGGGGGGGGGGAGGATAGGGCAATTGGGAGCCGACCCACCGGAAATGTGCCATAATTTTCAGTTTGCTCTTTTTGTCCCTGCATGTAGAGATGTCAGGTTATCGTGGAGCCATAGTCCCAGGAGAACATTCGCACTTTATATCATAAAATACGTAAATTTCCCTAATACATACTTACCCTCAAACCAACATATTCACATTAAACCACGGATGGGAAGGAACAGGACAGGATAAGAAGGATATTCTGAAATATCTTGCTAGGTGGTAGTGGTGGTGCATATACCTTTAAATGAGCATACTGACTTATATAATGTGCCCTAATTTGTAAGTCAAAGAGTCAGATCAGCAGATTCCTTCTTAATCTGCTGGGTACAAACAATAGATACCTGCAGCATTAGATGAATGAGTCGAGAAGTGGAGACCGCATGCAATCCATTGTTAGCCTAATGTGTTGTTAACAACTTCGTCGCCCGAGGATCTTGTATCAGTAAAATCTCACATGTGCACTCACCTCCTCAATTTCGGCCAAACGCAAATCGGAAGACAGCAGATTTGATTTTTTTTCCAATGCAAAGTGTATTCTGTATCTTTAGGATTCTGCTGAAACTGGGACTGCCAGTCGTCTGATTTTCAAGCGTTTGGCGATGTTTCGCGATCATTCAACCCTCATTCGATAGCCTCTGTCGATCTATCCTTGGTGTTCCACTGTTTCTCAAAGTATCTGCTAGAAGGTGAAATTCACTGACACTTCTGTGTAGTGTTCTGAACAGATTTCCAAAAGAGGGAAAAGAGGGTCATTAGGTCGGGAAGTGGGGGGGGGGGGTGAGGTGGGAGTCCGTGAAGCCCTCACGAGATCTCAAAATCATTGCATGGGGGAGGGGTTTGAAGGGAGACGGACAGAAATTATTGATAATTTAGAGGATTAAGGATACAAAATTTTGCTACCCACGATTTCTTGCTCCGCTTGAAATTGCAATAGCCTATATGCTATTTTTTTTCTTCTAAGGACTGTTGTGTATGAGATTGTGTGGCGAGAGGAGGGGGGGGGGGAGGTACTGTTTTAGGGGTGGCAATTTTTACACGGGGAGGGGCAGTTCCCCCTGGTAAACCCCTCGTAAACAACACTGCGTTGAGTCGAATGTAATGATATCGAATGTCAAGAAGAATGCAAGTTTCCATTTAAAGGGCACAGAAGTTAGTTAACTTTGAAATTTCTACGAACTAATTAGAGATATTCATGTTTCCCTTAAAGGCAGCAACTCATCACCCAAAGCTATATATTGTAGGCTTCCGGATAGCATAATTCCTAACTGGTTCGATTCTTAGATTGATTGCAAATTCGAAAGATGCAGAGTTGCTCATATTACACAGTGTACACAGGGATCCATTGTTTTCATTGCACATGTGGACGAATTCTAGACAGGAAGTGGGAGGGACTACACGTATATGGTTCGGAGAAATTTAAAACTCTCTGGGGGATTAGTTTTTGTGTTTGAGAGTATCATTATTTTATGACAAATGTGGGAATCAAATATTCTGTCATAGGTAACCAAGTCTGTTATAAACTTTATGTCAGTAGTAGTTAACACTGGAACAACGTAGGGTTCTGGATAATTGTTCTTCCATATGTTTTCATAGCAAGCGATCTTGGAATCAAAAAAACTTCTCACTGTGATATTTTATTTTTTGCATGTGTCTGATGACTTATCCTTGGCATCAGATGACACCATCAATTTCATTTTGCCCACTTCTCGTTTTACACATTGTTTTAATTCCCTTCAACGATTAGTAGTGTACAATGGACGGGTGAAATTTTTCAAATATTACCAGTTTGTCAGTCCCCGTGATTAAGATAAACGGGGTTGAGCATGGTTTGAAACAGAGCCGATAGAATCGAATCGTAGTGAGAAGCGTTTAGGAACTGGAGCAGATGATATCTGCAGGGTGGGCTGGTGAAATATGGTGGACCCTGCAGTAAACCCCGGGACTTTTTCCTCTATGTATGCCTCCCTAATTATACTACTGACTGCATGCTTAGAGAATTGTTATACGTTCAAGTGTCTGACTATCTATTCAATAGTAACGTCCGAACAAAACCACACAAAACTACACGTATAACAAGTAAAATAGCTAAATTGCATGACATTTGTTCCTCAGTCGCGACATGTAGCATACTGTCTAACCGAATGATATAGCCTAATTGAAAGGAGGTTAGGCAGTTTTGGCATACATTTTACATAACCTTTTTGCTCTTTCTTCTTCCAAATAGGGTATAGGCATATGGCCTTAAGGATGGAATCTTGCTTTGTAAGTAAGAACGAAACATGTGTTGTTTGTGGTTGCAGACTGGTTGGCACGGGCTGCTTAGCTTTCATCGCTTCTATTAACAATATATTTTCAGTTCCGCTTTTGCTTTTGCTTTAGTAGGGACAGTTGTTGGTATCTTCGCATAATGTCACACCGTTACCTGTTGTTGTCATCATCACCCGAAATCGACGAATGATGATTCAACAATTAGGCTCGAACTTTTCTTGACATTTTGATTTCTCTTTCTTTCTTATTCTAACTCGTAATGTTTCGTGGATGAAGGCACTGCATTTGCCGAGGAGAAAATAATACGGCAAATGAAGACCTTGATGTTTAGCATAAACCCAAAGATTGTGAAAACGGAATCAATTTAAGAAAAGTTAGCCACAACTTTTTGAGGGTGAATAATTTGAGGCTGTAAGTATGCTTCTTGAGGCGGCTATTAAAGACTTTAGAAAGAAAATACATATACTTTTACGTGATGAATACCTGCTGGTCGTTCTGTTAAGTCCAGGTAATTTTTTTACCTTCTGCTTCCTTTTTTTTTTTATTAAGTGCCTTGTCTGGATCTTTTAGCCGCCGTCCTTTGCCAATGCTCGAGAAAAATGTCCATGGAGAATTCTAATGACAGATAACAAGCCAGGTGGAACTGCAAGATTGCTGTTTAGGTAATCTGAGTAATTTATTTGTGCGAGATGCTCGGAATATGTATCACTATAGCATTGAAATACAAAGTACACGTCTTGTTAATGGATTACACAATATTCTTCTGAGGCAACATAGTACAAGCACTTCGTGATATAGACATTAAGTACCTGGCAATCTAATATTGATACCACCATGGATGTCTCCAAATAGAAGTAGAAGTGTAGGCCTATCTATTGAAGAGATTTGTGGCCAAACATGGTCTATGAGTGACTAATTCTGAGAGTGCCACAGCAGAGAGACAGTCATCTTTTGAAGTTTGATCAGTGTTGACGCCTGGCAAATCTGTTAAATAGATATGCGTCTATTCGATTTGGAGAAATAAAGGACAAAAAGTTATGTATGATGTATTTTACAGCTACGGTGCCTATGCTCCTTTAAGTAATGACAAAAGAAAAGAAAAGCAAAAGGATACCTATATTCATAAGTTGAGAGATATTTCCTTAACCGTCCCCCTCCTGATAATCGGCTATATGAATTGCACTGTACACTGTCATGTGATAACAGCAATGTTTTACTTCCTTTGTTTTCTCTCGAGAGAGACAGGAGAAAAAAAAAATAAAACATGATTTGTCAGTGACTAATTCTGTTGGAGAGTGCCTCAGCAGAGATACAGTCATCTTTTGAAGTTTTATGTTGACGCCAGCAAATCTGTTAAATAGATATGCGTTGAGAGTTTGCGTCATGCGTTGAGAGGTATTTCCTTCACCACCTCCCCCCCCCCTCCCTCCTGATAATCGGATATATGAATTGCACTGTACAGTGTTATGTGGCAACAGCCAATGTTCAAACATAACAGTGTCATGTGACAACAGCAATGTTTTACTTCCTTTGTTTTCTCTTGAGCGAGACAGGAGAAAAAAATAATCCTCCGAGCCTTGTCTATCTGATGTGCAATATTAAACTGAAATCTGGAGTGACGTACTAGAGAATTGTGGGTGGGTGTCGGCTTGTCATAAACCGGCTATACACACCTGCGTCCTTTCACGCCTTTACTGAATTACTAGTACACGACTTTGTTCCGAGAATAATAATAATAATGAG
Source organism: Stichopus chloronotus (assembly GCA_021234535.1). NCBI lineage: Eukaryota > Metazoa > Echinodermata > Holothuroidea > Aspidochirotida > Stichopodidae > Stichopus > Stichopus chloronotus. Next base: position 12,819,878 of record CM037836.1, on the reverse strand, counting down.
AAGAAGAAAAATGTCCTCGTACTTTGTGCATAAATGTTGAAGTACGTGTACTGTATAACCATAAATTTTTATCTCCACGGTACTTCAACTTGTCTGCTTCAGGGTAGGTTTGCCTGTTTGCTTAATTGAGCGCAACGGTATTTACAGGTTCATCAAAAACAGTTAATCAAAAAGCCAATAGAAGTTATGACGTTACTATTGATAAGCTCTAAAATCCAATTAGTACTAGTGTACTGTTGAAATGTGGGTATGTATATCACACATTTGAAAAATTGGTGCAGTTAGTGAACTCACCAAGATTACGTAATATTAATACACTTCTATTTTATTTACTAAAACGTTGTGCCTGCGAGCACTTTATGTGTATACGTCTGCGTGTGCGTGCGTGTGTGTGTGTAATATCAACCTTTAATTGATTTAGTAATTGTTCATCCGGCCGGAAATTCAAGTTAACAAGTACAAAATTTCACAAAATATACAAACAAAAGATTACGAGAAAACTGAAAACAAGAACATGTATCCAAGGACGAGAAAGCTGCCTTCTGTTAAAACTAATCAACGGTGGCAGCTCATGAGTATTTGAAACACATTACTTGTCTCTTCCTAGAGACAGTTAGGCGCTAAATTGAAAATTGACTGACTTCGACTGTCGTGTCAAGAATACGTATTATAGACAGTCGTCAATAAGTCACAAAATATGATTACTATTTTTCTTTTCAAAAATGTCGATGTAGGGACTACACATGCCGGGGTGACATTTTTCAATATTGTTCTTGCTTCACCCATGGCCTTCACCATGTGCGATCTGACAAGATGGCAGATGCAACTGACATCTTAGACACGTAACGACCCGAGGACATTTTGATTAATTTCTAAATAGGGAAGTACCGGCAAGAAAAAAACAGGAGAAAACAAAACATTACTCCACGAGAATATGACAAGGGAAAGGAGAATCAATAACAAAAGCAGGGTTCAATAAGAAATCTTAATCGAAGAATCTCGTTATTCAAAAGCGGTCTTGGTATTATAAAAAGTCCTTCACGATATTTCAAAAAATGAACAACCGGTTGCGACAGAACACGTGATAATCGTATCTCTGTTATTTATAACCGTTTCTTGTTCCTTTATTTTTTTCTGAGGGCACAAAAATGATCTTCTCTATACTACTAAAATATAAAACTGCACATTCCAATATTTTTCCAGAAGGGGGCACCTGAGGAGCAAGACTCGTGGGGGACACGTGCCCATGATTTCCACATCCCAGTAGCTGCGCCACAGTTGTATAATATAAACAATATTTGTTTTAAATACCTTTAATAGATTTTATATTTACTTTAAATTTATTGTTGCATCTTCTCAAGTAGGCGTTACTTTCATATTCCAGCTGATGAATCCGCAGACAACAGTACAGTTTAATCATTTTCTGCACTAATGAAGCCTTTACATCCGTGATACACAGAAGTTACAGTGCAAATTTCAAAATGTTACATGCATGGCGAACACGTTTTTACGTTAGCGTGCAACACGTATACCGGTACATTGCTCTTACGTATAGCTGAGTTCCACACACCTATGAAACTCGCTGTTCCTTTTATAAATTGAATAGTACTTTTGGGGTTCAATCGACAGCAGTCTAGAGAACAATTCGGAAAAAAAAACGAACTATTTCGAAATCAATGTTTATAGTTTACATATGGCTGAGAGGAAACTTTAGCACCGACTTTGTACAGATGGTAAAGCAAGGCTTAACTCACTATTAACGGGTACAAAAAAAAAAACAAGTTTAAAAAGAATGAATCATATTAAAATTTTCTAGTAATAACTGTTTGGAATGATTTTCTTCCCGATTCAAAACATTTTCCATGAAAGTTTATCTTTCGGCTGAGTACGTAATTTGGAGTGCTTCACAATCACGACCTAGTTAGAGTTTGGTTTCAATGTAAGACCGAGGCAACTGTCGTAGCAAACTTCGTGTTTAATTTCTCCTTCGGGGAAGACATTAATCCTCAAATGATCAAACGGAGTTTGCAGATGCGGTTATCTTTGCCTATATATACAATTATCTTTACATAAAAAATGGGTGATGTCCTCATTTTCAGGCACTTCTTTTTAACAAATTTCAAGTTTCGTTTTACTTCCCAAGTATATATGTACATATAAAACAAATGAATGGTATTATTACATTTACATGGAACAATCGAAAAGTACTTATGGAAGATATGTTTAAGAGGAATAAAATTAAGAAAAAAAATGGTGTGACACCTAAGTCGGAAGAGGAATGATTACGGAAAAGAAATGTTAAGTGCTCGTGTCAAAATTACTTTGATAAAAAAGTACAAAATGTTACTACGTCGTAAGTTTGCCTTCCATAACAGCAGACTTACTGATATAAAGTAACAAGTAAGTATTAAGTATTAAGTTTAGAAAGATGCAACCTTATTCGCAAGGAGGTGTACAAAATATACAGATGGCAACAATTAAGTTAAAAACAGATAAAAAGTGGTTTTTATGTTAAATATGTGGTCGAAGTTTCTCTGGTGGGTAGAAAATGAAACTTGAGCAAAGATATGATGAACGAAAGCTGGAAAACAGAAACTTGATTAACACATATACTATTACTGAAATACATCTACAACGATGAAGGCATACACCAGAAGTGACAAAATAAAAATAACCCCCTTTGACAAAATAAAATGCACGAAGGGTTTTCTATGGTATTCCGTATACGTGGCAACACGGCTAATATTTTATATATAAAACAATTGTGTCATTCCCTCATGTGATTTGAATTAACATATAAAAGCTTTATAAGGAAGTAAATTTGATGGAAAAGAAAAAAAAAGTATGATAAAGAATATTTCTCACAAAAAAGTGAAATGAATAAATAAGGTGTAATGTTTGAGGTCACTAGGGTACTTTTCAGAGCGAATAGGAAAAAGTTTTTTCTTGCAATAGATTAAACGAGAAAACAAGTGGGGGTTTTGGTAATATGATAGCAAACATTACAACTGTTCGTATGTGTTTTCACATTCCATTTTATGAGACTATGCGACTCAGTTCAGTTCAATTCTGAGCCCCAAGCTCTTCATGCGAGGGTCCCATCATATAAGGACACTCCCAATCCCGGGGGGGGGGGTGTAAAGATCATTTCAGATGTCAAGGGTCAAATGATGAGATAATCGTGAACTGGATGTTAATTTTAACACTCACTGCACAGACCCTGTTGGGCACAGTAACTATGTTCGCACACTGACTGTTAGATATGCAGATGCAGCTTACTCGACAGAAACCATTTGAGATATTTAAGCCCCTCTGACCGTCCGGCCTTTTCGCGAAGTCTTTTAAAGTGAGGGTATCAGGTGACGGATTGGAGGGTAGTGACTTCGTGTGATTAAGAAGCTCTCTTTTGAAAGAACAAATGACTTTAGTTATTACTATACTCGCAATCGAAGTCAACACTACTACGTCGGTATCGTTAACATTTAATACATTGTGTGCGGACGATGGAGGTCAACTTCTCATTGCCATACGTTATCGTCTCTCGTCATTGTTAACAAGATAATCCCCATTAATCACACTATTAAGCCAGAAGGATTAATCCTCACTAATGCGACTTTTTAAGCCAGCCGGATTATCATAGCTGTCAACTTGTTTTTCCAGGTTTTTCCGTTAAGTGAAAAAAAAAAAAAAAGGAACAGAATGCTTCTACCGATGACAGGTTGGATAAAAGCTAACCCTTAATCCAGTATGTACTTTGAAATAACATGATGTCGTTGTTGTTAGTTTTTCTTACTTGTGAGATTCGCCATAAGACGAAGCGCCACTCTGACCAACCTTATTTGTTCACAGTACGTCCTTTTAAAAACTCCGGTTTGATAATTCCAGTGTATCATTTAACAATGGACAGGGGGAGGGAGAGGGGGCGGGGGATTTACCTCTTTCTTCCAGTACTATTGAGAAGAATGAATGTCATCAATTCATCATTACTACCAGTACAAAGAAGACCTCACACCCTCAAAAAAAAAAAGAAGAAGAAAAACAAAGAAAAAAAATCATGGAGCTCTGTACATTTTAAAGTGAACAGTAAGAACGATCATGAGAAAAAAATATCTCTAGATTTCCTGACAATGTATCCACATAATTTATAGCGTAAATTTCATCACAACTCAAATATATCAGAGTTCCATTTCTTTCCTTTCTTTTTGCTTTGTCTGGGTTATTTAAAAGAAGCGAGAAAGCAAAAGTCTACGAAGAAGATAAAAATTCAGCTCAAATGTCGGCGAAGTTCACCCATCAATTTTCCTTTGGTTTCCATTCATTAACATAACCGCCCTTCAGGTTACAACTATGCATCGGTTAGTATATGGGGGCCCACCGCCACCCTCGACTTTTGCGTCACAGTTGCGTTGTAATTGAAAAGAGAGAAGAGAGGGGCCCAAAAGACGGCTTGAAGGTATACACCAGCCTATATACAGCGCAAACTAATAAAATACGAGCCAGGAAGTGAGAAAAGAAATTTGTTTAGAGAAGAACGGCCAGATTGAGTATAAATGGGACACTTCGGCAAAATGGATCGGACGATACAAAGATTTATTGACGAAGACGGATGGTGTAGGACTTGGACAGAGGAAATCAACGCAGGGAAGCAGTGAAAGCAGTCGCTGGAGAGGGGTGGATGTTAATTTATGGAGGGGAGGGGGAGGGTCAGAGGGGACGAATATGGTCATAAGAGGAAGTCATTGACAGAAATTGTAAGAATAAACTCAGAACATCATTACACGTCCTACCCGAGTGACGATGGGCCTCACTTGGACCTTGCCCCCCCACTTAAAGCTGCCGGACCTCCGTCAAGGTAGGGGGTAAGGGCGATGGGGATGGATTGAGAAAAGTCGAGTGATAGGAGGGCAAGAAGGAACAAGAAAAGGAGCAACATAAAAGTGGAAAAATTACTTTGAAAAATTCACGCGTTTTCAAAGGAAAGATTAGTAACGGAAATCAAACACTCTTAAAATAAATCAGTCAAAACAGCCTTAATTAGTTTATGTGACATCATTTGACTTTTATTTAGTCAAAATGATACCTCATAGAACTGATTAAGACTGTTTTGACTAATTTCTTTTAAGAGTGAAGAAAAAAGAAGAATGCACTCTAGAAATCAGTTATGGGTCAAACGATGATGCTCTTGTAACCTGATTACATAATTCAGTTTTGCTTTATTACATGAACTGAGTGTGTCCCTATCAGTTAGGTAACCATCGAAGTCCCAACTTCCTCTTTACACTGGAGCGGTTCTAATTGATAATGGATATCGTAAGAAAAAGAAGAATACGTGTGGGGTCAAAATAAATGACATATTCTGTATATTCCTGACGTTGAACACACCCTGACCGTTTACATAATGTGTAAAGTTTGAAGGAAAAGAAATGACCAAAGGTCAGTGTGACGTGTTAACGACATCTTCCATATCACCTGCCTTTCTGTCTTTCTGTTTATATGTCTCTCTCTATTTCTGCCTGTTTTGACTGTCTGTTTGTCTGTCTGTCTGTCTGTCTGTATTTACGTCTGTCCTTACCTTTGCTTGTGTTCCTGTCTGGTCTGTGCTACCGATCAGCAAATTTATCCATTTTTGTCCATCCGTCCCTCTATCCGCAACATTATCCATTTATTGCCTTTTTTATGCCTATATGCGTATTTACGTGAGTGGCAATGAGTCTCACTTACATGTCTTCTTGAATACATTTTTTCTGTAAAGTTGCCTGCTGTGAATCAGTTAAGATATCAGTCTGTTCGTTTAGATCCCTTTATCTGTCAATATGTAAGTTTGTCGGTTTGTTTATCTCATTGCATGATTACCTGGCTACATCTTAATTTATCGGTCTTTTATATATTCGTGTTTTCAAGTCTCCCGATGTGACTGCCATTTATCTGTGAGGTTTGGGGGGGCGGACTATGAATAATCCCTCATTCGTTTGACTCGTTAGATTGTAAGAGAAGAACAAAATCTTCCCTGACGCCTTTAAAGCCTAACAAAAGGAGACGAATTAGACCATAAACATGCTAGTATTGACTCTGACGATTGACTTTTACTGCAGAACAGGTGGCCTCCTTACAAGCGATCGTACATGACTCAGCGGAAAAGTTCATTTTGGAATTTTTCATCGTTTACAGGACAGTCTGTGACATTTCTTTTTGAAAACTATAAATCAGTGATGCGATGTAATGTTTGATTTTGGTGCGGCATTCTCGCTAACAACAATGCCACAATGTAACAACGGATTCCTACTTTAATTAATGATCGTTGGTGTAAACAAAAATACGACTTCTGCAGGCAACTTGAAAAACTTCCCAAACTTTTTGAAACGTACTCGCAGATTTTAGCCCGTGTCACGATTAACCTTGGGTAAATCGATTACCTCCCTGAGGAGAACTATACTTATGTGCCCGTGGATATTCCCGGTGATATACCTAAGCCAACCCAGCGGGGATATTGTGCTAATCATATACCACTTATGCTTTTTTCTTAGCCAATTAAATACTACACGAAGGCGTGACAAGACATACTATAACCTCCTAGAAGAAACTTCGATAAAAGGATATATATGCTCACGGTAATAACTTTTGACTGCGCACATCTTTTTCTTTAATCACGAGCAAAGCTTTTGCGGGTAGTTTTAGAATTGGTGATTTCAAACTAAATTGAGTTCCACATTCTTAACCAACCGTCGCTGATCGCGTGGCTCCAATCCAATTATATGTCAGATAAAAATTTACAGAGCTAAAGAAGGAATTTCCACGCGACGCTCGTACCCCCTGCTAAGCATTTAAGTTATTAAATTTCATTTAACGCATCTGACCCTTAGGGTTAGGCATCGATCTGCGAAGGACGTATCCTCCCCCCCCCCCCCACAATATTTGATTTGCAGTTTTACATGAGGGACAATTGGGAGGTTTTACTGAATGATAAACTTGCATGGTTGAATGAAGACTACCTATATTGCGCAAATGGCGCAATAAAAAATGCAACCACACGCTGAAATGTATATTAACGGGCACCATTCGTTGTAGGTACTTTTGGAAGACACTTTTTAAAGAGGAATGTGTTCTGCTAAAAAGAGTTTTTGTCAAAAACAGTAAAAAAAAGGGCTTAGTCGAGTGGCCACTCAAAAAGCTGGGAGTGTCATTGGCTAAGTTAAGGTAATGTGACTTTGTAAATAAAAAGTAGAAAAGTGGGGTGAAGGATCAGGGGTCCAATTTACAAGGCTACCGTTCCAATATTGCCCACCTTATTTATTACTTCATTATGCTGGTGACCGTTCGTCTAAAGCAGGGTACATAGAGACCTCGCTGCACCAAACGCGGTGGGAATATGGTCAGGTGTCAAGGCCAGTTGTCACCTGATCTTTGTCCTCCAGTGTTCTGGCATTCATTCTGCTCACCAATGATGAAAGAATGAATTAGCAAATGGCCCATTGAACATAGATCTCGTCATATGACGTTTAAGATGTAAATGTTAACGAGATATTAGGTACCTAGGCAGGGTGCTCTATTTCTCCCTGAGTTGATAATATAGAATCAAGCAGAGAATGAGCATGTAGCAAATTTTTAGGAGGAAAGTTCCATGATGATGTGTTCCTCATTGACCTGTCATTTCCTGCCAGTACCCATGTTGTGCTTTATACAGAGTTATCAAGGAGCGTCAAGGTATTCCAAATATTGCGAAGATTTCCGAAACTTGCTCTCCTTACATAGGCTATTCATCGGCTTATCGTGCTAGTTGGGGAATATTGCTTTCTCAATTGTCGAACGACTCTTTTCTATTAAGAGAGAACAGGCTAATAAAATTAACATAAATTTAACTGGTGGAAGGGTCAAACATGCACAATGCACCCACGTGGATATTTTTCTTCTCTTTGGGAAATTACTGGCTGTAAAGCAAGGAAAGCCTGCACAGCTTCGCAAGACATCCACAAGCATTGCTTTCAAAAGCCAGTAGATCGTATATCTTCTACTATCTATAAAGCTTTTTGGCCCGTGTTGGTTTACGTTCCCAAATCTTCTTCTAAGTATGCTATTTATCAGAATCGTTTATCTTAATTGAAACATCCGATCCTCTCATCAAACAGTATTCTGCCTTTTTTTTTTCTCTTTCATCAGTTCAGTTCTGGCCTCTTTCAAACATTTCACTATGAAAACGAAAAAGATTTTAATGACCCCAAAAGGAAGGCAAAAAGGCCGTTATAATTTCAACACCAAGACAAACGGTGTTTACGAAATGAGTAACATTTTATAGCGTTAAGAACGAAATCTTTCGTTGCAGAAATAAACTATGATGTGAGAAGAAATAAAAAAAAAAACGATATGTGGGTCTCTACAGTTTACTTGACATGGTTTTACCAGTATTAATGATGGCAACATAATAATGAACATAATTTGACAGACAGTAAAATGAATGTGCTTAGAAGCATATAGTCAGTCATAAAGCTGAATGTTAACATTCACTAACCCAGCCATCATCACAGTGTGCCCTGTCTATGTATATTGTAATTCACAGTCTGAAAAAATCTGGAAACAAAAACTGGGAAACATATTATGTGACACGACTCTGGAACTTTCACTCAGTGTTTTACTATTGCAGGAAAAGTATACTCGCTCGGTTCCCAATCCAGTTTTCCAGAACTGTAGAATGTCACTTGAGGGACGGAAGCCGCCAGATGATTAGCAACTCTGTCATCTGTGAACGTTAAAACTAATCTGAAAGAACCCAACATCAACCAGGAAATTGAAGAATGTTCCAGCGTGAGGTCAAATGAAGGTAAATCTCGATGCAGTGTGAATATGACTTTTGTTCCAACAAAGAATAGGAAAGAAAAAAAGACAGACAAGACAGATAAGGGAAGGGAGGAAAAACAAACAAGAATTGACAGCAAGAAAGAAAATAAAACAAAATGTATGTAATAAAGCATTGTAAAGGATTGACTTTTTGTTTTCCCTCTAGGATTATTGAATTGTACGTGTTTATAACTGCGTCAATTCTTTTTATTTATTTGGTGATTTTTCTTGGGTCTGTTTCTTTCCCAATTACGCTAAATAAAGGTTCATGATGGGTCTTTTTCTTCTAATTCAAATGAACTAATATCACGACCGCAACCTGGTAATAATGAGTTACCCTCTCTCTGGCAACACTCGTCAAGAAAGAGAAACATGATTATTTAATTCAAAACACATGATTAATTGGAACAGGTACATGACTACTTGATAGAAACAAAATTGTATTCACTGATGTACTGATGTTAGCTTTCGTTTTTCGGGGTAAGTTTTCATGAAAATCGAGGTACTTTGAGGTCAGACGTGGTCCAAAGCGTAAAGCATTGTACCGGTATCTCTACAGGTTAAAGCTGGCTGAACTTAAAACATGGTACATGAGATTGTCTTTTTTGAAAAGATTATTCTTGTAATATACACTTTTTTTGCTGACAATTATCTTAGGCTAAGATATGAAAACACTGGAAAAAATACCGTACGTCAAGAAAGTTTGCCACATTCATGCAGATAGTATTTAGATGGCTATTAGCTTTCTGAAGTGAAAGGTTATTTGAAGTTTACCAGAAGTCAAAACATTGAAACAGTTGTAAAAAGTGAACAATACCTCAAGAAGTAGATGTTGCTAGGGAACGTCAACCATGGTTACGCAATGTCTGATGATATATTTCCATATAAATTTCAAAGGTCATATCAGGTTAGCATTGTTCTTGTTTTTAAGAAGTTTTCTAAACGTGATGTATCAAGCAAAACTGAAGCTGAATTTACCTCTTGCTAAATAGATGATTATATAGATACTCATCAAGGTCAAATGCCACTGGCGGTGGTCCAGTTGCTGTAAACAGTGTGCATAGTTTTTATCAGCGAGCAAGCAAAACTAGAAGACCTAATTGGAGTCCAATTTCTCCATACTCGCACCTACATCGACATCACATTCACATCATTCAATGTTGAACATTACTCAATGTTGCATATCGATCAATATTGCACATATTGCTCAACAGCTGATTCGGCTTTGCATATCATCAATATGGCACCTCCCCAGAGAATATTTAAAATCAATTAAAATTGCTGAACAAATGATATTGCCCATCAATCATTATTATTACACATGTGTTGCACATCAATCGCGGTTGCACGTAAATCAATATTACTCATCATTCACTTTTGCACATCATCAATATTGCTTATTAATGAATACTGCACATCAACAAGCATTACTCATCAAATTATACTGCATTTCAATCGATATTATTCATGAATCAAAATAGTACATCAATCAATATTGCAGTATGCTTGTAGTCTGGGTCATCTTCTTCTACCGGCGAAAAAAAAGTGTTAACTTGCACAATGGATCAATAAATCAGTCCACTCTCTGGTTGTCTGAGTGGTACCAATAGGCTTCCTTACATCCCTCCAACGAGTGTCAAGCAAACTGGAAATAATACACAGTGCGTGTGATATCAAGCAGGCATATGCCCAGCGCAAACACTGCTACAATTAAAGATCATAATTCTATTTATAGTGGAACCCTACCCTTAGCGACAAAGCATCTATTTCTGCATCTCCAAAATTGGTATCTCTTAAAAAATATTTATTACTCAAGCACAATCAGTGAGGTTTATTTTTACTTGCTTCTATTTCTGTGGAATAACACCCCACTGAGTTATACACATCTGTTTTTAACCATCCCACATTCTCACCATTTTGTGGTATATACCACGCCAGGGAAGGTATTGGTGTAAACCTAGCACACCGGGGTATTGCATAGTTGCTACATTTGTAGACAATATACGATACAGAGGTCTTTTCCTGATCTTCACGGGGATACTTGCCTATGATTGGGCTTGTGGAATTCAACACTAACCACATTTGAATGCCCATAAAGGAACGAGTTAAGGAACTAGTCTGGTGATCGAGGATTTACGTCCAGTGGAGCAAATTATATTGAAGACCCCCCTCCTCAACCTCTCTTGTCAGTGATTGCCTTCCATCCCTCATGAGCACTTTGCTAAAGTTATCCTACTGCGCCTCTGAGCTGGGAGTGATTGTACGTACAAAAAAATGTTTTCTTGGTTCTGCATATATCACAGCAACGGCACTGAATATACGGTTGCAGTCTAAAACTATAACAAAAAATTATCTTCAGTCAAAATGTTCAACAGACAGAATTGTGTACTCTGCCCCCCCCCAAAATAAAAATAAATAAATAAAAAACAATACAGAAGCATATGAAATGCAAATTGGTCTAGTCTTTCATTGGAATGCTCACATTTTTTTCGTTGTCTGTTCATGGTGTGAGAGTAACCTCGGTCTCTATTACAATCCCAGAGACGGATTTGTATAGACAGACCCACAAACATATGGGTAGGTGGGGATGGGAGATGATTTGTTGCAGAGTTGCCTCTGTACGGGTGATTTTGTTTGGTAGGTGATGAGGTTATGTTTAGCCAAAGAGAACGTGGTGTCACGGAAGACTAAGACAAAACAATTGTCTAAGTCATCCAAATAACAATATTACAAGCAGTTATAGCTGAAAACGAGTTTAGGGATGCTTTCCAAACTACCCTCAAGTACTCCACCAAACGGTGGATCTTGTGAAATTATATCTGTCAAGTGGAGGCTTCATAGTGGAAACAAAATTGAAAGATTTTAGGTGTAACACGGTAGTCTCATGTTAGCATACGTCGATAAGCTCGACAAACCTTTAAAGTTCTGTACAACTGAATAAATAATTAAGTCCCGGTGGGTTTACTGTTAGTTAACGACCTATTTTTAGGCACTATCGGTAGGGGACATCTCCTGCCGGGATATCTTGCCATTTTCGTGAATCCAGTGGGCGCCGAGTTTATTTTAATCAGTCCCGATATCGGGCTTCGTAGAGACATCGCGCAACAAAAGGCTGATGTCCCGACGATATCCGGCCGGACATCTGACATATTGTCCGTGTGCCGGGTCAACTTTGGCTTAAATCAATAGGTCTATATATCTGTCGTGTGCCGGTACGGATGACCGTCGGGTCCCGTGAGGCGATTATCCGACTAATTGGAGACGAGTCATAAGTCGGATCGTAATCGGCTGGCGCTCAGCCAGGGAGAGGAGGGAAGAAGAGTGTACAAAGAGCAACAAATAGAAAGAAAGTAAACTCCAAATTGAATAGCGGAAACAAAAACATATGTCTGTCCATGAACAATTTCATGTCTGTGGAAAGTTGCACATTTCAATTATTCTCTTTTTTACAATCTTTTTGTACACATCTTATTTCTAAACGAACGCCTTCAAAACTTCAAAAGATAGAATACAAAGCGGTAAAGCTTTTTATTTCCTCTAAAGGCAGTCATTTATAACTTTATTGTGGAAATTACTATTGAAATCTTTATTTTACATGGGAAGACTATATTTTATTTACTTTTTTTTATCGTCAAGAGACATCCCATAAGCTTCTGATAGTTATTTCGTGAAATAGACTGATTTTACGTATTTGTACCTTCATCATCATTCATACACTGCAATGACAGTCTAATACAAAATTGCTCGCTGTTGCCATGATTAAACACTGTCATCATCAATGATGAAGTATGCCCGAAGTCTCTTTTCTTTAGGGTTGTTCGCGCTCTCCATCCCTCCTCAAGGGCTGTTTCATCAGTCAAGTATGCCCCTGATCCCTTCCTCTGTGCTTGGGTCTTTCTTTCCACCTGCCTCTCCTCCTGCTTACAACAAAGCTGTAGCAATACATGTGACGATTGTACTCGATGCGAGCAAGAGTCAACAGTTTTCAGCTGAATTCATCGGGCTTTTGGAAGAATGGGTGTCATCTACCTCTCGCTTCTTCTTGCGAATGTAGTTGCGCAGAGTAGTTCATAAATGTAATTAAATCTCACATGCACAAACTGACCCATGCCCACCGGATTTCGTTCGTCATTCGCCAGATAATCGCCAGACGTTAAGGACAGATGCCCAACCGGATACTGTCCTGTCTTCGCGAATCGGTGAGCGCGCTGAGAAATACCGTGGGGACATCGGATGGGTCATTCGATTATCGGACTAGGACCGACCGGAGACCGGCGTCCGAGAACCGTTCTTAGAATCGGGCATGTATTCGTCCAACAATATCGGACTATCACCTACCGGCCACTTCCCGGGACCGTATAGAACCCGCGCAGGCCCCTTTTCCATGTGACTCTGTAAGCGTTATCGGTTGATTTTTCTCCGACCTGTTTTAAAATGTGGCCGAGGTATAACTTGAACTTGAAACGATCAATGTGATGAAGGACCATGAGCTGTGATATCTGGAGCTCAAGCTGAACATATGCGATTTCCATGTTTAACACAGGTGGTATGAATAATGTCTAATTAAGAAAAGCTCATGAGGCTGAAGTGTGTGACAATCGGATGGCGTTCGATAGCGTAATTTTGAGTGTAGTAGCAAGTGTTTCACCCACGGTTTTACGTAACATGATCTCGTCCTAGTGTCGTGGACGAATAGTGCAATTCGACGATGCCATAGTTAATCCACAAAGACATCAACTGTATAGAAATTGGAGAAGTTTGGTCATTCGATGTAAAGAAAGCTGACTCCATTCCCATCCAAGTATGGGATCTTTTACTGCGGATCATCCTCCGAATCTTCAATGACTTCCAGTCATCGTTGATAACCTCTGTCTTGAGTTTTGTTAAAAAAAACATAAATTAGGCCTATTCCAATGTTTCTCGAAGGAAAGTTCCCTTCTTTTTGCAGCTCACGATTTTGGGACCCACTTGTCCATAAACTTGTATTTGTCCACCTCTCCTTACCGATGAGCTATCGAATGTAGATAAACCCCAGGATGAAAAGGAAATATCTCCTTTTTTTTCCATGTCAATGAGTCCCCTTCTTCCGTTTGTTTCCCATTTTTTAAAAACATAGTTCCATAGTACTCAGTTTCTTTCTCTTCAAGTTAAAGTGTTGACGTGGCACGTTTTCGAACTTTTCGGAGTCCTGGTTATACGATATGCGTGTCTCTTCACAGGAAGTCTGGTTTAGTTTGATACTTTTACGGACAGTGTTGACAGGATCTGCTCGAGCTGTTATTACTCTGAGTGCTTGGCACAAAAGTTAATGGATCCATAACAGACGAGATACCAATTAGAACATTACTTCCTCAAAAACATTAATGGAAGGCGATGAAATTGGTCTTTCACAATCATTCTTTTGATTGAAATAAAATTGATGAAAAGCTAAGAAATGTTCCTATTTGCTTTCTCCAAGAGAAGCTGGAAACTTTTAAATCAGTTCATCTCTGAAATTAGTTTTTTTTTTGTGGTTTGGTGTGATTCTTTCGGTAACAAGATTCTAAGTTCTTAGTTCTAAGATCTGACGATGGTTTCATAAAAACGCTTGTTTGACGTCAAGTGACGGCTCCAACTACGGGAATGTTTACATTTTGCAGGTTCTGAAAAAAAGTTCTCATTAAAAAAAATTCTCATTACTTTCATTATCAACAAACATCTACAGTTGTAAAAGCACTGCACACCGAGGCGGTGGATCGTTTATCACTAGTTGTTGGCAACAAACAGCAAAAACGTCGACACGTTTTGGGGGTCTGGTTATATTTGGTAAGATATGTATCACCTACTTAATAAACAGTAAAGTTCGTGACACGAAACATGAAACAGAATTTTAGGTATCGTTTATTTAAGAAATTAATAAAGAAAGAAACAACAAAAGAATGAAATAAGAAGGGTGCCCAAAGTACATTTCTTAATTTGTTAGAACTGTGAGAGAGAAGCGTCTTTTTACTCGTCACTGCGGTCCTAAATTTCAGGAAGTGAATTTTGGTTGATCTAAAATGACAGCCTCGCTAAAAAGAGTTCTTTCGGAGAATGAAAGATCAAATGAACGCAAACTAAAGTAATTATTAGTGCTTTTGCTTTACAAATGTCGTAAACGAAAGTGAAGTTTCAAGGACAGTAAGTACATTTGTATGTCGTTTTGAGTATCTCTGTATAGGAACGTTACGAGAATAAATTGAAACACACGTTGCGGTATTCAGTGCGTCAAATTCACTTGAATGAGAGCATGACAACATATTTGAATGGAAATTTCTCGTAATCTATGCAACATCAATGGCTGTTAAAGATAATTCAATTTGGTCTTTCCCAGCTACTCTATAAATTTAAGGGTGACGAGGAGGGGGGGGGGGGACTGAGTATGGATAAGGAGCCGAAATACAATGTAGTTCTTGGAAAATGATATAGTAATTGCTTAACTTTTTTCAGCTTGTTGTAAGTGAAGGTATTTGAACATTTAAATCTCGTTGATTGGAACCTGCGATCGAAGTAGTCCGATCGTGTGATTTTCCACGAGGGGCGTGTGTGTGTGAGAAAGGAGGGGAGGGGCAGGGGGGGGGGCATGTGTCACAAATAGATGCAGTGATCTATGAAAACTGAATAAACAAGCCTTTTCGAAAATCCAATTGCGCATGTGCACACTTGCCTAGGTAACAAAAACCAAGATAAGAAAGACTCGCTTGTACATGATGTACTTCCAGAGACGAATTTAACGATAAAACCTGCTCAGCTCGATAACTATCGTAATCGAACATCATGTAGAGAAATGCCTGAATATACCTTTAAAGGCTTCAAAACAATTTTTGCACCCCCCTTGTGATGTAAAGGATAGGGTGTCATCGTGATGTAAGCATATGCGTATGCTTTTGTACTTTGTCTACCAGAAGCAGTATCGTTTAGACTTGTAATATGTAATATGCTATGTAATATACTAGCCTACTATAGGCATAGATCTACCAAGCTTGGTGTAAAGAATTTACGGTTTTGTACTTCACCAATGATTTTGGTCTTCGAGATGTTTTACTTTGTGTTAGTTTCATATAAATGAGAATCTAATGAGTTCAGTGAAAATATTTATTTTTTTTATTCTTACAAAGTTGCCTGTACATCAACCTTGGCCCACCAAGCATATGAAGAGTCTCCATATAGATCTAGTAGCATCAATGTAGAGTCCACTAGCCTAACTAGTCTCTTTTTTTTGTGATACAGATAGGCCAACGTGTGTTCATATTTGCTTGTCAGAATTTAGACACACTCAAAAGACTCAAGTTTGCCATAAGACTTTACAGGAAATGTTAAACATATAAAGTAACTCACTAAGAAGCCACCTACACTCAAATGATTCATCGAATCCCCATGTGAGAAAACATGAAATATTTTGAAAGCTACTTTGCAAATCCCCACAGCTACTAAATATTTTATAAGACTCTAGACAGTTCAGTGTTAGCCCATTGCATCGTATGATGAATGCGAATACTCTATACTTTGGTTACATTTTTAGAAACAATGTTTTTTTCCAAATTGCCTTCTATTGTTAACAAAGAGGATTTTGTGCGTGAAAAACTATGGGAAAAATTGAATAGGTTCATGCAAGAGTTGTGCCCAAGGCATACAAAAAAGCATGCCGAGGAAAGAGAGATGAAGGATGTTGATCGAAAAGACCCCACGATGGGTGAAACTTGAAAGCTAAACCTCATGATAGGGTCTGCTCAAAGAATTTTGTTCAAAGTAGAGTCTACGAAGTATAAGGAAAATTCAGCCCCAAGTCTTAGTCGTGGATGGCTTTTATCAACCCACATGGTAAAAAGAAATCCGTAAATGAACGGAACTTCACTACGCCGACTAAGCGAGGGGTCTCAGAGGATAGCTGCTTTGTAGTATGTGACACCAAGGCATCTACTGAAGGCCATCTAAAAGCACGTGGAGCTCGAGTTTGAAAAATGGGCGGTATAAAAACTCCTCCTTCAGGAATTTGCTGTTGAAACAGCTATGTGCCCTCCCACTTTATTATTAATAGTAATTTTTAAGTTTCTTCCTTTAGGCTTACTAAAAGTATAGGCCTAGACTAACCGTCGACCTAGACCTAGTAGGCCTAGTACTTGAAGCTGTCAGAGACTTAGCACAATTTGCCATTCACGTAGGTCTATAGGCTATACAGAAAATACCAGCGTAGGCTCGTCGGCCTATACTACGATGTTACTAAAGCCTATTCTTACATTTTACAGCAGGTTTAAAGAGATGATGTCTACTTATGGGTTCTGTCAATCAGCCTTTAGGTTGATGAAACGGTCTGGATCTGACAGAGTCAACTTGTGTCGATTGAAATCCGAAAACCGGCATACACTTTAGCTCTAACTTGATCTTTCAGTTTAACACTGCAAGGCATACTAGAAGTATGCAGGGGGTTCTCTTTCCTTCACCGGTCTATCCGTGTTCCCCAGCCATGGGGTCACGCAGAGTAGGCCTAGTTATTATATGTAAATTGTTCTACCAAGAAGGTGCATCTAAAGTGAGAAATCACCACCACAGTGAGAGAAAACTCACACATGTCAAGTAATGTCTGCATTCAAATTAACCTAGAAACTCGGTTAAAACCGTAGCAAGAGTAATGCTAGGCCTAATGTACTCCGGGGGCAACGATTATGGTGGAAGATTCTTTTTCAGGTAGCTAAGTGAAAAGAAGGAACACCATGTCGATCGCACTTATATGTCGTTGGTTGTAATATGGTAGTATACATATGCGATATCAGTAAAGTACAAGACTACCAGGCAACTTGTACATTAGCTGCATATAGTCACTATCATCACCAGTTTGAGGCTAGCATGAACAGAGGGCTATTGGGTAGGTGGAAACGACTTGTAGCATCAATCCAACGCCCCATTTTCCCTGAGTGAAAGTTGGTAATATTTCGAAAGGTACTCGGTGTTACACATTATGATACAATGCTCATCGTTCACATTGGATCTATGCTTTACTTGTGTGCTCAAGAACATACATCCCAACTATCTGTGGGCGCCAAAACAGATGAAAATTAGAAGAAAAAAAAAACACACGACGGGCTGAGTAACTCCAAATATCGAAGCTATGGGCCTCGATGATGCCACATGCACCATGGAGCAAGCAGAGCGAAGTCCCTTTGCAGCGTCACAGTTGCCGACATTCCTTTCCTAATGAGCCATGGGTTTGTGGTATTGTTTGCAAACAATGACAACGCGCCATCATTGCTAGTCCGTCACCTATGTAACATTTGCTTTGCAAAAATACCCCAAAAATGTGTGTCACAATCTCCTCCTAGACGGTAAGTCGGATGAACTTTAAACTTGGTGGGTAGGTGCCTGGGTTTGAAATGTAGAATCCGCCCGACCGATGACGTCATAGGTCAAGGTCACATGTCATTGTTACTACAGCGCATAATACAGTGTGTTGGGTGCTTTTAGTGCATGGTGTCAACATGACTTTACATATTTACCTTTCCATGAATATGGTACTCCAATCTCTGCAACCATGTTTTGGGCTGAGTCTGGTAGCAATGTCATTTTCCATGCGTTTGTAGTACCTTTACTCAGTGTACTGTTACAGCATATATATAGGTACGGTCTACTACTCAGTCTAGATGTACAAGAACTAGATTCGAGATGTTTAGAGATAGAATTGAGGATAGAATTGAAGCGTGAACCTCAACATGTATTTTTCAGGGCATCCAAAGCATCATGCAGGTATTTGTGCTGCTCGACGCATACGCGGTAAGCTGCAGTATCACTAGACGTGAATATTCAGCACTTCCAGCTACAACGAGCAACCAGTCCGAATCGCTGATGAAAATACTATACAGCTCAGCGCACATCAAATTATGGATATCGAATGACCGTGCAATACGATAGGGATGAGATTTGCAACTCCGTGGGATTGTCTACTTGTTGCAGAGTTACTCCTTCATGTGTATGAGAACCTTTGTGAAACCATTTGAACTGTCTTGTATGCTGACAGCATTGACAGGGTTTGAAAACAAACAAAACCTCATTAAAAGTGACAAAATTGGCCAAAATAAAATTGAGATGTAAAGGTACAGTGGTAAGTGAAAAGGAACCCTCTGAAGTAGGCCTACGTCCCAAAATGAGACATGTGAGCTCTCCTTGTATTAATAGACCTTTGAAATGCGTTTGTAATTATCAATTAATTGTTGAATTCTCGATACTTCAACAAAGACAGTAGACTGTACAAAGTCTAAAATCAAAATATTATGTATGAAAATAACGTCTTAAAAACCTAAGCATTCAGGAAAATAAAAGGGGTGTTTCGTTCACAGTTGAAACCCTTTGGAAGAACTCGACGTACGCAGTTATTATTGTTACACATGATACAGATATGTTTGCTCGTTTGCTTTAAAGAGAAGTGGTGATGGCCATCCAACTTGAGCATTGGTAGTTTGTTACATCAAGTCTACTGGAGATTATTGGATGAAAATTGAGATGAAAAATAAAAATGAATGAAAAAATAAAAATAAAATATATGCTAGAGAAAAAAAAAGAGATGATGAAGAAGAAGAATAACAATAAGAGAATAAGACAAAAATAGTCTAGTAATCTAAAAATAAGTCTCTCCAGAATACGTTGCTAAATTTTTCCTTCAATTTTTTTCACTAATTTTTCCTCCAAATTTTTCCTCCTATCAAAACAAAGTTGTTCTGAATTACGTTTTCCTTTTAAGCACTGAGTACTTGATTCTCTTTGCAGTCTGAAGCACTGCCTGTTATATAGCGTCCCACTCTTAAGTTAACTGCTACAATACTGTATTTGATGCGTTGATGGTGTGTTTCTCCCCCGGGAGGGTTAGTCCTATTCGTTAACCCTCGTCTGATGAGAAATTGCAAGCTTCCGTAACTTGAGAGGGAAAACTCTTCGTATGTTGTAAAAAGAAAATGCTCCAGCTCAACTGAGAGTTTCAAGATCGATACGATTCCACTACAGCAAGATTTTCTTTTTTTTCTTTAAATCAAATGGGAAGTAAAAGCGGGAAGACTCTAGAGGAATAACTAAAACATAAAGAAAAGTCGCTATGCTAATTGCTTTTAACATTCGCATACACATATACAAACATTCTGCACTGGACAACATCGCAATGAAAACAAAATGACCTAAACATAATTGCTATTACAGGGAAGAATTTCGTGTGTAATCAGTTTTGCTTGTGTGATGATTTTTGCCTCGATAAGAGGTACAAACCTAGACAGAATGAGGTACATTTTAAGTTTGTGCAGTATTTAGGTTTCGAGTTCCCGCATCGGTTTCGTCGTTGCTTTGAAATCATGATCAAATATAAAGGTAACGAAGAAGGATAAAATAATCAATATGGCGGTATTTTAATTTAAGAAATATTACTTACTAAAAGAATATCACCAGTTACTAAAATACTCTAAGAACAACAAGATAAATAAAGGAATTAACCCTCCATGAACCCATAAACTATTTTAAATCACAAGGATGAGTTCGACGAAGTCCTCATTTAAGTCAATAGAAGGAATAACATAACTTTGACTTTGATATACCTTTCCAAAAATAGCTTCAACTTTGAACTCCTTTATAATTTATTGAAGCAAATCAACCACTTTATTAGTTACTACTTTTCAATGTCGACTTTGAAGTCTTCCAGAGATGTGACCAATATGTAAACTCCTGCTCTACAAGCAGACGTATTCATGATCAAAGGATAACATGATCCATGAGAACGTTTGAAGAATTGCAACTTGGTGTCCGGTATCTCCTGTTTACTCTATTTATAGACGTTTAAATAAATGAGAAGACAAATTGAGAGAACTGTACAAATGACGGAATTAGCTATAGAAGATGATACCATTTCAAGATTTTTTTTTCAGTGCAGCTGTTCCAGCTATCTTTTTTTTTTTCATTATTTTTTATCACTATAAACGGCTAATATCTAACTCAGGAATATACAGTGATCAGTTACACTACGAAAAGTTACTTCTATTTACAAGTGATCCCAGAGATTATGGCGTAAGGGTACTTTTGTGACCATTGAAAGAACTTCAGAGAAGTGGACCAATCTGAATTGAATTTCATTCTCTATAAATAGCACAATCCCATATTTTCTGCACCCTGCATGAGATTACCAGATGGTGTTTGATTTACTAGAGTTTTTTTTTAAATTTTTGGCACTAGTTATCCATCCACGATTACAATTGTGTAAGCATTGCACGATTGTTGATAATACCGCTAATAATTTAAATTCTGACGTGTCAGCATTTTAGTGTGGTGAGAACAGGAGGTCTATGGTTGGCCGTACTGGACACAATTTCGCCTAGTTTTCAACACTTTGAGAACTGATGGAAGATATTAGGTCAATCAAGTACACGGATATGCGGTAATTCTACATTACGCCCACATTACGCAATTACACATTACGCATATGTGGTAATCCCCCATTATGCATTGGGGGAGTGTGTGTATTGACGACGACAGTTGCTCTGATAGTCATGTACTGTATTGTCCGCTTCTATATGTTGCGTTTCGCATGTAAGCAATGCAAGGTATGCACCTGCTGGATGTGTGCAATGAGCTAGACATTGTATTAGGCTACACAAAATGGCGACAAAAATAAACTGTCACGAGACGACTAACTCGTGTTCCGGATGATTGTGCACGGCTAGTGATCGCTAGTCATAATCTACCACGACACACGATCTAATACTCGATTATTCTGGTGGTGATTATTAACGTAGGCTCCGTCCTCCATTTTGCCAAGCGAAAGCGAGAATTGTGTCCACCATGGCCAAACCAGAAGAGTCCAGCGTCAATGATCTGGAGCAGGCAATCCACTCATGATATCATACATGTCTACGTCTTCCCGAGAGGAACATACCCTAGCCATTACGGTGTATCTGGACACCACGTCATATTTTATCATGGATGAAAGGTCTTCTAGAGACATGATTTTAGCACCATTATGTGTATTTTATGTACATAAGTGACTGGAGGCTGCAGATGCAGTGAATGTTGAGAGGAATATGAATAAAACCTGTACGCACGGTGCTCACATAATAACACGTGAAAACACTACACAGCCCAAAAAGAAAACAAATAAATAAAAGGAAACAAAAATCCTCAAAAAAAAAAACAAAAAAAAAAAACACAAGTCAGTTCTAGTGTATGCAGTAAAAGATATGGAAATATTGGTAAAGTGCAGTATTATGTTCATGCATGATCAACTCAACAGAATGAGAAGTTTGAAATACTCTAGTATTATAAATACAC
This sequence comes from Stichopus chloronotus, assembly GCA_021234535.1. Taxonomy (NCBI): domain Eukaryota; kingdom Metazoa; phylum Echinodermata; class Holothuroidea; order Aspidochirotida; family Stichopodidae; genus Stichopus; species Stichopus chloronotus. Next base: position 12,797,741 of record CM037836.1, on the reverse strand, counting down.
CTGTGTTATCTCACCCTAACTTTGAAATAAGTGTACATTCTTCCGATATGTAACACACACCTCTCAATTGTTGCGTAGATTTTCATGCCAGCGATGTTAAAGAAATGTTGATATAATTAAAAATGTCCGCCTGCATTGCTGACTGTCACCCAACATGGTGCAAAATATAACCGTCGCTCGCAGTCGGTCGGTCGGTCAATTACGCACATGACGTTGATATTTACCCACAGGCAAGAAACTTTCCTATTTCTCATCTTGAGGCTAGTGTGAAGTTGGATTATGGCTTATGCAGTATTAACGGCAAAGACATACCGTAAACAGTTGCCGTTAGGAGACATGACAGGTCAACGGAGAAGACTTAAAGTTAATCTCGAATGGCGCCAAATGCCAGAATGATGCTGCAGTTTACGTAGCTATTCCTTAAACGAAACGTTTACTTTGTATAGCTTATACAATGACGTTGACAAAACGAGGAACTTGAACGCCTCTACGTTCCTCTCCAGGGAGGTAGAAGGCAGAATTGTCTCAAAAGGGTAGACCATGTACCAGAATTTATTCATGTACGATATCTGGCAATTAGGATGTCCCTATATAGAACTTCATTGTCTGAATAAAATTCCTTTCATGATGATTATGCTATTGTTTACCGTTGTTCTAGTGTGGTAGCGTTTGCTAATTGCAAATTGTCTTGAAGTACTTGTATGTGAAGCGATTGTGCCTATGATCTCTTACTAATACACGAGTAGGCCTACCTCATCTTGCTTTCAACGCTTGTCGTGGCCTGAGATGAAACCGCATGCGCGCTGTCACAAACTGAATTCGGTAAAGCGTTACACTGAATGACGTCAAAGATGACGACACGTAACGTAAAACTTTTGTCCTCTGGATTGTATTTGGTAGTGTATGTGTTCTCCTGTGTGTCATCTGAGTATATTGCTGATTGAAACTTAAACAGCTGCATGCTTAATCCTTTAGACATCCTTGAGACACTGTAACTATGTAGCTGCGCAACAAAGCTGAGAGAGTCCGTTTCAAATGAGTGAACTGCATTCATAAAATATTTTCAAAGTTTTTATAGATATATGTCTTTATTTTTTGGGAGGATGGGCGAGAGTGGGTTGCGTAGGGCAGATCCCCCTAAACCAAAACAGCTGAGAGTAAATCAGTTTAAGACAGACTTTACAACAGTATCAGACGAAACGAATGGAAAAACAAGTCATCCGTACTTAAATGGTTCAACAACCGCAGTCACAGAAAAAAAAAAGCGTGGAATTGAGCTTCATGGTATTTGAAATAATAGACTTTTTCCCATCGATTTTGGAGGAACTTCTCAACAAGGTACTACTGAATGGGCAAGACAAGTACGCAAAGATATTTCAGGTACAGAGCGAAGCCATCATCCTTGGTACGGGCTGTGGCGGAGGGTATTGCGGCACTGGGATATTTGAGTTGGTTTATATTGAACGCTGTCCAGGATCTGATCTGCAAGGCTGAAGTCCTCCTGATCTAACTCCAAATTGTTACCAAGTTTGACTAGAATCGATTCGGCCCCAAAGCGCAGTTAGCACGATTTTTAAAGAACAAATTCGAACAAACATAGGGCATATATCATGGCTGGCAGATCGCTTTCAGTTTAATCGAGGAATTTTGAGCATAAAGATATGATCCATATCATGTAATCGTTTGATCTCAGGTATCGTAGCAACTCCCCTTTCCAAGTTTTTTATGTCATTTTTCACAACGACAAAGTTGCTTTATCTATGTGAAGGAGGGCGTAACTCGCTGAGCCAATGTTTATACTCCTCCTACATGGACTATCATCATCTGGTCATCATGCATTGTAATACAAGTGGCATGAGAATGTTTTATCATCGAAGCGCATTACGGATGTTTCCAGACTATTCCAACATAGTTGGTCAGTACCTCCACCACTGCTATTATACATAAGGCTGATAACAAATTTTTAGCCCATTTGTTCCTGGCCCCTTATTTTACCAACTGAGTCTCCCTCTCCCGCGTCTCACCTTGTATGTCACTGGTTGTTGAGTGAACATTATAATCTGCCTTGATAATCTGCCACTTTGTCCAAGATGCCACTTTTGCAACCTACTTCCATAAAAAAAAGAAAATAAGTAGTACATTAAAGTTACATTTATATAATAATTGCTGGTGATATGAGAGCATGCTCCCTGATTGTTAAATATAATATAAAGAGGTGCTCTTGACTCGAAAACATAGTAACAGTGAAAAGAGTTTTCATGATTTTTTTTTTTCATTTCGTGTTTACTAACTATAATATCAAATTAGTGTTATTCCTGCAGGGTATGGCTTGTATATTTTTTAAAGAGTTAGTATTACAAAAGTCAATCAACGCTTTCATCATTATACCCTAAATTGTAATAAAAATGAGGCAGGTTTGGAGATTACTTGGAGAAGAAGAAAACAAAAAACAAAATGAGGGGAAGGTATCAGAAACAAGATTTTAATGATCCTCCCGGCACAATTACAAACGAATTATACTGCTCCTCGAGAGATTTGAGAAAATAATTATACAAATTGATATCAAGAGGCACTCCCGTGCATCTTTGTCAATTGCACATTCAGAAAAAAGAAGGGTAAATCATTCATGTGATGATTAACATGAAGAAACACTGACAAACCAACACAGAACATCACCAGCACCAGCGAATCTCCATCTTATTCACACGGAGAGAGACATCATCAGTGTTTGCAGGATTCTGCTTCAGAACATGACTGGACGACGTAAGAATTTCAATTTAAAGAGGTGTTTATGTAGCTGGTTTAGTTTTCAAATTTTTCCTTATGTTGTTTCTGGTTTGCTGTGGTGGTTGGTTCTTGTGATGTAGTCTGTGATTGATAGATGTGCATTTAGGTCTACTTTTGGTTTCTGTAATGATAGTTTGTTACGTTTACGTTTTAAAGTTTCATTGCTCTTGTGTTTCCTTCGCAAAACAGAGCCTTTGAGTAAATATGTGAGGATCGTGCTCTTTGCCAGATAAATAAAGTTCTTAATCCTTCTTGAATTGCAAAAGCGACCCTCACCCATCTACAGAAGACTTAAACGAAACTCTCACGTTGATTAATGTTCATTGAGGGATGGGGAAAATTAAAATTTGACTTCTTTTACTACATTTAAACGTTTCTAATTTTTTGAAACTGATAATAATATGTAAACTAGGTGTCCGTTAGTCGCAGGCTATTTTCAAACTTTTATAATCTGCTTTTATAAAATACGCTCTGATTTGTAACTAAGCTTTCACGATTTCAGAGTACGTCGAACCTTTAATTGTTACCACTCACACATTACATTTTTAGGGGGTACTGTTTTTGGTAAATATACGGACTGCAGAGCAAAACGACAAGAAGACAATCACCAGGAAACGATGGGTTTGTGCCTTTTGAAAAGTTTGCTTTGCAAGTTGGACTGTCATGTGAAAATATTATTCATTTTTTAAATTTTCTTTCGATTTCATTGCGCCAAACCTACCATTATTATCACACCATATATCACGATGTTGGTAATAAACGTAGATTTGCAGACAGAGGAAAAGGAACCCGATGAAGCTGGTACTTGTGTTTCTACTCTGGCCCTGATAACTGAGACTTGTAAAAAGAGTAATCTGAAATATGAATATTATCGAGTGTTGAACACTTAATGAGTGAGGAGTTGCTGTAAGCTTCATGGGTATGTGTACAATGATTAATAATCTTATATAACAGAACATAGAGTATTTCTATATTGAGAGGATGCCACTGTAGGGAGTATTTGTTAATGTTACTATCCAGAAAATTTCACAAAGACAAGTCGTCTCTACTTCTCTTACAATCATCAGAGGATGCTGGATGGGATTCAGGGTCATTTTGTGTTATTCGTTTGGAATTACACGTAGACCTTACAACTCACCCATCAACAGGGGTAAGTTTTTGGAGACTTTCTTCAACCGTCATTTCCATCGCCATGTGGCTCTAAGCCTACCTGTGCAACAGTTCGGGGAATCGAATTTATCCCTATGTAGCCACAGTGACATTTTAGCAAGGACATGGTCGTAAAACATTCTCATATCAATTGCTAAAATTCCTGAATCTTCAACGTGGATAATCATGCATCCTGAGCATTTATGATGTTCATGCTATCTAATGTTAGCATATTTGATTTTTATTATTTTTAAATTATCGAAAACTAAGGACAAGCCTACTGAAAAAAGGTAAAACATGTACTGTGACATTTGTGAAGATGAATCTATTTTGTCAATTGCCCGTTTAGGGTCGTTATACTCTTTGGGTACTAACGCAACGTCTTCTCGTTACTGTTACTTCTCACCGACGTGCCAGCAGATGCAATATGCTATTAATAACGAATATCCTACAAACCCTTCGGGGAGCCCTCGTTGCGATTTGAAAAATTGATATTTTTATTTTAATGGCTAGATGTTTAACTTGACCCCCGTGACGTTTCACGTTCTATTCCTTCCGTTTTGTTTACGTTAAAGGTGCCGTCAGGAATTTTCATCTGCGTTCATTACTCGGCGTAACTGAAATTACAGTTGATTGTCGCCGGAGGACGTTCGTTTGATGATGTGTCCAATGCTGATTAGAAAGAGAAGAAAAATATACAATCGCAAAGACGGAAAACGTAAGAAAAGTGAGAATCCGCCCAGCCGTCATCTGTTCCCGATGAACTTTTGCGAGTGGACAAGTGTTCCCTTGGTAAATCACTCGTGCATCTATACGTGGACTAAGGCCACGTCATGTGATTAATTGTACGAAAACCTAATCTATTGAATTTGTCCAGAGTTAACAAAGGGAGAGAAAAAAATTGATAGATCCAAAATTTTAACTTGCCAAAGGGGCACTTTGACTTCACCGAATATAAAGCAAGCAAACATATTTTTTTGCTTAAGTTTTGGACAGTCGGTTGAGGTTTTTCTGACATGGGAATATATTTTTGACAGATTAAGTGCTAAGTCAACCAATTAATTTTTCTCTTGAGTCGCAGAGATGGTTTCCAGAGTCATAAGAGGACAGAATAAGATTTGCAACAAGTTCATAAACAAATTGGTATAATGTGATTGGATATCGAGATGCGAACTTTTCGAAACTCAATTTGCAAGAGCGGTATGGATTGAAGAAGCTCGAAACTTTGAAGTGGATTACGTTTCATGATTATCATACTGTCACGTGATCTTGACGTTGACTGTTTGAAAGTAAATGCTGGGCTTGTTCATTCATAGGATCTCTGACCATTCCGAATCCTACTACAGACACATGAAGTCTCAGTCAGGTAACTTTCGATCTGAGTTTGAAGAGCATCTGTTCAGTCGTTTTTAGTTTTTGGCACAAACATTGTGATTCACACTGGCAAGGACATCATTGACCTCTCCATCAGTCATGAACTTGTGACGGCATCTCGACCAACCGACCATTTGCAATGGCACCAACCATTATTAGTCGTCCGTGTTGATTCCACATTATTTTCAAAACAGAGGACCGTAACCACGTGAAATACCATACTAGCACTTCTGTAGCATATGAATGACCATAACAAGCGGTTGCGTGGCCTAATCCAGATGATAACCGAAAGAACACTCCATCGGCCAAATGATTTCACGTCAACAGTAATGGCCTTAATTGTGGCACAGAAAAGCTGCATGATCACATGCTGTTAACCTCGTATCGTATACATAATTCGGCATAATAATTACCTGATCTCGTGTAATCATTTCTTTTTCTGTGTCATGTACCGATCGTTCAAGGCAGACAGTAATGAGCACCCCTTCGACCTCCGTTCGATTACATCAACCGTCAGTCGAACGTAGGTTTTATCGTAGGTTCGTGTGTGTGGTGTGTGTGCGTGTGTTTGTGTGTGTTTTTTGTGTGTCTATGAAACGTGATTCAATCACATTAAAGATACGAGGAATGCCGTAGAGGATACGAAGAAGAACACCACTGAGTGACGGACGTCTTATGATATTCGAAAACAGGGATTGATCTTCACCTTGTCTCCTTGTAATCGAAAGAAAAAAAGGGAACAAAGGTTTGGTAACCTCATCTCGGATTTATCCATCTCCCACGAGCTCCTTTAACAAAATAGAAGGATATCACTTCCCCGGACGTGAAATCAAATGTCAGCTGTGGAGGTGATTTGGAAATGACCCAACGAAGACAGTGAACTAGTTAAGCCTAGGGGATTGTTAATGGCACACGTCTCTTCCAAAACAAACGACACGTCACGGCTCAATGAACTGTTAACAAACGGGCTGAGATATCTATAAGTGGGAAGTATTACAAGGTCGTAGACGTGAAGTCGATCTCTGCATGCGGCAATTCTGGATCATTTACGTGTAACGGAATTCCGTCTTGGTGAGATGGGTTTCGGAATGTGGCCTACATGCAATGTTAGCCGAAAGATTTGAAGAAGGGGGGAATGGGGGAGAGACCGCTAGGGCATTTACGCAGTGAAACGGTTCAAGGGTAATGAGGATCATGCAGGAATGAAACGTAGAAGTTAACAATGAGCGAAGGTACATTGACCGAAGCAAGATACGTCACATTAAGACATTGGACATCGGAATGTAGTCAACATGGCGACTGTAAACAAAGGCGTAGAAAGCACGTGTGGGTTGTATTTACCTTTCAACGTATTATTCCAAAGGTTTGAGAGAATACTGGCAGTGGTGATCAATTTGATAACACATGGAGTGCAGAGGAAAACCAATACGTTACTATTTCATGTTCTTAATGTACTTTTAAGAAAAACTTTTTAACAGTTAAGTTTCTGCCACCATGACTGGCTAGGTTGGGTGTGTGTGTGTGTGTAGGAGGGGGGGGGTTATTATAAGTTGTGATTAATGAATACAGGTCAAAGGTCTTAAACTAGATGAAGCTTAATCCATGAATGCGGTACAATGGAATGCGAGAGACCTTTTGTTTCCCTCTCAGCTGTTTCAGGTTTCTAGATTCGCAGCTTCCAAATATTGGGGTCTCAAAGAACAGCTTAGTTCGTCTCTCAACGCCGGATGCAATTTCGTAGTCGCAGCGAGCCAAACCCTACAAACTATTTTGTGGTGTCCAAAGGCAAATATCACAGAATGAAAGGAGAATGACAGGTATGGCGCACGATACACAATATCACGGAAATAATTTCTTCTGTAATCCCTTTTCCTAATTGGGAATAGGATATTATTGCACTAAAATGGCAGGAGAGTCTACAAAGGCTACTTCTATTACGGTGAAAAGTAGGAGCAATGGGCCTTTATTCTTTGCAGTCGGAACAATCACCCTCTCTGATTCCAGGCTGGCTAAGGATTATTTAGACAGCGATTGGCCTGATCGTATCATGTTCACTAATCGTACTAACAACTTAATACTTAAAACATAAAGAACATTGAATCTATTGCAAAATAAGTGACAGTCTACTGAAGATAGCACATTACAGTGTACAAATTATTCACAAAAGTGCGGTAACCCTTTCTCGGTTCCTCCCAAAACAACTCCTGTCTAAAACAATCAAACACATGAACCCTGAATTGGGAAAGCGCGCCCCATCAAATATCAAATACGAATTGGATTTAGCCACAGTTACATGGCTTGCCCTTACAATTCAGGTGTACAGTGCCGATGTAACATAACTTCAGTGATAAATAATCTCTGTATTGTCAACTCCTGCTTCCAGATTTTTAGATTTGGGAGAATTATACTGCAAGGAAATTGCTGCTTTAACAGTGGGGTATTTACACAGCGGTGTAAATACTACTGATGACGAACTCAGTCATAAAGTGAACCGTATTTCTCCTTACTGCTTTTGTTCTGTCGGCCTAGGGAGACGACGGCATACACAATGATAAGTCATATGGCAGTTAGTGTTATGAAGGAAACCGATAAACTGAAAAGGCAAAAAAAAAAAAGTTGCTACTTGCATTTTTCGGACTGCATCCAAATTCCCGAAGTTAACATTTTCAAAGTTCTCACACTGCTTTGTTGTTGTAACGTTTTGTTACACAAGAACTAAACAAGGACTGTCAACAAAGTAACAATTCTTACGATTTGTGGTTCGAAAGAGACTTGAAAGGTTGCCTGTGCCATTCAATGTTATTCTCTCCCCCCCCCATTCCGCCTCACAAAAGGACACAACCCCCACGCTCCCTCAGCAATTCTCTTTTTTTTTTATTCCTTTAGTCTATATATTCTTTTCTTTTTAAGAGCAATCTTATTTTTGAGATTAAATCCCGGACTACGTAGACCCACACGTTTGGTTGTTTTCCTCGAGAATAATTTGCACCCGGTGACTAAAAGCATACTGCTTGAAAAGTTATCAATTTGGTGAGATATTACCTTGACGGTTTTTCTCTTCAGTGAATTTTTGTTTGAAGTATCCCCTACAATCATTGTAGTTCTACAGTAGATGTCATTCTCGATTTGCCGGTGACATTACAACATGATATACGTTGCCTTATGGCTGCTGATATTTGGGTTACCAAATTGCGTCTTACGGTAGAAAAAAAAACCCCTTTACATAACTTTTATTAGAGGTCATAATGACAGCAACATTTTCTATATATATCTTTACTTGCTTAATTAACTTTACTGTGGTGTGCATAACCACATTTTTTTAAATCGACACATATGTTTATGATATTAACTGTGGTAACTTGAAATAATTCTTGCCATATTTTGAAAAAAAAAATCTGGAACAGCCATGTGCATTTTGCGAGAGATATGTGGGAATACTCGGAACGTCGCAAAAGGTGGAAGCTGTATTTTTAAAAGTCAACTTGATTCTAGGGATTCTCCCATGAGATAAAAACATGCCGAAGACTTAAGGTTGTAGTCTACAAAATGAACGATGACAAATTATAAAACCAATCAAAGTTATACGGAAGATCCCCGAACCAGCTGTCTGACTTATCTAGAACAAGGCTCAAGATTTATTCATCTGTCATTTCAAAGGGATGTATCTACTACGCAATAAAATACAACTGGAACATTCCAAGAACTTGAGAAGGTTGTTCCAATAACTTGAATGATTCAATGTTACCGGTACAATGCCCATTCGCAGAATTCATGTATTTTCCATAGTTTTATCGTATACTACTTCATTTAAACACCTTTCAAAGTTTGGTGTAGTAAAAGGTGTTACACAAAAATAATTTTTAGGTTTTAACGGTTTTCAACGGTTAGTATACAGCTCATGCTGCTCAAGGTATATGTGATTGATATCAAAACACGAATTGCTAATTACTTCGTGATTTGTATTTTTATTTGCTTAAGAAGATACATAATATAAAAAACAATAAAATATTTGCTAAAAAGAAATTAATTGCTGAACAATTTCTGACAAAGTCACGTTATGTATTGCTACATCATTCTATCGCGCTTGTTTACAACTTGGCAAACGCAGAGCTATACATTGCCTACATTGCTAGTCATGGCTATATATTTTGAGACATAAAGGCATCCCTGTAGTGCAAGAAAGTGGGTCACATTTTGCGATCTGATACAACCTATAAAAGTTTTGATATTTACGAATGTGTGTTTTCGGAATGTGTTTAACACTGTTCCTAAAATTGGCAATGCCTCTTGTCTCTGGTATTGGGATTCCAAATAAAACCTACAAGTGCATGTTTTTTCAAATAAAAATTTACACTTGTTTGCAAGCAATAATATTTTCACAAAATTAAGGTTTTCTTCTCACAATATTCAGGACTTTGACCAATAAAGATCTGTTCCTATCAATGATTTACTAAACAACTATAATTAATGTAATTTAAGGTGCCACTATGTTGGCAAGTCTGGACAAAAGAAACAGTTAATGTTTTAAAAGTCGTAAGAATTATGGAACAGTTTGCGATCAGTGGATAATGCTATTTGTAGTAAATACGGACGGCTATATGTCTGTTGATGTGTTTCACGACCAAACCATGAAGACATATTACCGGAAGTTACTGTGACACATGCAAAAAGTGATGAAAAGTGACTAATGTGTTCGGTAAGTAGACACCCAGGCAAGGCGGTGTTAAACATCCATCCACCCCACTTTCACCGGACCACATCCCCCCGTCCCCTCAGTCCATTCACCGCTGTTGGCATCCTCTCTAAAACTCCTGGAAGATAACCCACAGATGAACACGTGAGGACGAAATTCAAACAGAGAACGCGAGTGCCGCATCAGTGTAATTATGGTACCATGTGATTGCAGTGGCTTCATTGACCGCAAAAACGGAAACATATGAAAGAATGTTATTTAATTATCTATAAGTCATACGTTTGATGAGTGGAGCAATAGTTCCCTGGGATTCGTAAATAGACCACAATGGCTGGACTTAATGATGAAAGAGTAAGTCTCTCTCCAGCTCTTTCTGAGCATCTTTTGAAAATCGAGATGAAACCATGACGATCATATCTTAGTATTATCTTTCCTCATCAGCATTACATCAAACAAACCACGGAGGTTGCGGTTTCTAAAAATACAAAACACTATCAACAGCAGGAAGGAGTTATTTGGAGGAGTTATTTTTTTTATTTTTACATCTTAACGAAGCTGATCACAGTTTGGGCGTTCGGTATGTTGGTGTGTGTTGATGTGTGGTTGTGTGTTGGTATATCTACATTGAAAGACTGAGATGTACGACAAAGATATGACTGAAATGATATGAAAAAAGAGAGTTGTTACCATGGTGATGAACACATCCATTTTATTTGAATATTGATCAGTCAAGTGTTTGAAAAATAAAACAAAGTATAAATTAGGACATAGTCGTAGCAAAAGAGCAAAAACAAAGACGTGTTCTTTGTTGGTGTTGTTTGACGCCATGGGTGGGTAACTTGGAACTCATGCACTCATGCATTTAAATCCGATTACAGTGATTGGTTGAAATTCAAATGAAGTTGACTTATAAAAATGTTTAAAAATAAAATCATCTTCTCTATCGCTGGTAACGATCAACAATCCTGCCATTAAAAAAAAATGGATGTCTTATTTAAAACTTCCTTTCATCTGTTCCTCCAATCTTGTTTTGGCTAATCGGCATGTATTATCACTTATTGAAAATCTCCAGAATGGAGATGCATCGCAACTTTGAAAACAAGTAGTTTCTCTGATTGCATGATACAGAAGAGAGGGCGGATCGTTCTTCATGCAAAAAGTGTTGTGGAAATCAATGGCTGTGGACGTGAATGTGGCGTTTTGGTTCTTGGTCCGTTTTTAGCAATGAATAAAAAAAAATGGAAGGATTTTCCTCTGTGAAAATTTTTCTTACAAGTTTGCAATCTTGAAATCAGTCAATCGTTACCTCCAAGCTACATTTTGTGGGTCCGGTTTAAGCCAATTTCTATCGTTTCTGTTCTTCTATAGACAGCAAAATGCATGGTAGCTCCTATTATACAGGAGAGGCAGGGACTGAGTGTTTTGATTACTACACATGTGGTCCTGGCTCGCCAGTGCCCACCAGAATATGAGGATTATGTTTTACACAGGGAAATGGTTTAGAAAGGCAGTGCGAGGGCTAGAAGTAAGCGGTTGAATAATTGAAACTATGTGAGAATAATTAGACCTACTTTTAAATCATAGTAAAATTTTGCTTTGAAGGTTTGTTATACATTTGTTTTTGATATTGATGATGATGGTGGTGGAGATGGTGATGATGATGGTGATGATGATGGTGGTGGTAGAGATGGTGATGGCGATGGTGATTACGATGATGGTAATGATGGTGATAAAGAAGAGGAAAGTTTATTTCGGCAACTTACGGTATCTAATTAGATATTCATCATGCAGGTACAACATTTCCTCTGTTTTCTAAGACGTCCACCAAACCCCATATACTTTAACTACTTTGTGAGGCTCACAGAAATTATTAGTTAAGCATTTTCTGTGTTGGATACATGTTTATTAATGACAGATAAAGACATAGATTTGACCCCCTGCATTGCATTTGAGGTGCGATACATTCAGCGGTGACGAGTTGCTTATTGCTAGTTGCTAACATTCAAATTGAACAGAGGTCAGCAACAAGAGAATACTTGGTGATTTTGCTTTGTTTCTACAATGCTTTTTCAGACGCAACCAACATTGTCTTACTCTTACCAATGTTATACTTAAAATTGATACTACTGTCTCACTGTTTCTTAATAACGTTTCAAAAGAGATTACAGAAATTTCATTATCGCAGGAACTTACCAATTTGATCTTCCACAAAGATGGAGGAATCCAACTGGCGTGAAAACAAATTAACCTTTCTGATATTAGTGCAACAATTAAGAGTTCATATTGCTTTCCGATTTATGTCATTAAATTAAGACCACAACTGATCGAATGACCTAATTCTGTAGCGTTTTTTTTAATTGACCTTTCCTTCTATGTGGTCGCAATGTGGTAAATAATATAGATCTCGCGGTCACTCGTTAATCAAATCAATTTAACACTTCTATACTGAATAAATTCAATGCCAAAGCGCAAAAATAACATTGACAAAAACTTATGAGGTCAGTAATTTAGACAGAATTCTTGTGAGTTGAAAATGCTTAAAGGTAAAAAGTTCAGAAGAGCTTTGCAAAGATACACACACACACACATACAGCTTTAATCTTCATTCATTCCTAGGAACTCATTGTGCTTTCTTTTGTTTTTTCTTCCTCAACCCTAACCTTAACAATAGACTGTCTATTGTTAATCTTGAGAGGACCGAAGAAATCTATTGAATTTTCTACAGAGGACCTAAAATCTATTCTTTCGGTCCTCGATCCCACCCGAAAACAAGTGCACAAACACACACACGCACACACACACACATACACTCACAAAACGTGACGGTAAAATAAGAACTCCACATAACTTTTAGGTAAAATTTTACACACAGTTTATGTAAGTCTTACATTGTGTATATAACAATTTTACTAAAATGTAGTAAAATTTACCAAAATTATGTAGAAAAATTCACATATACTGTCTACATTAATTATATGTAAAATTTATGGAGTTCCTATTTTACATAATTTAGGTAAACAGTATATGTAAATTCTACATAATTTTGGTGAATTTTACTACATTTTAGTAAAATTGTTATATACACAATGTAAGACTTACATTAACTGTGTGTAAAATTTTACCTAAAAGTTATGTGTTCTCATTTTACCGTTACGTTTTGTGAGTGTATATATATCAATATACTAGCTACTATCAAGCTACTATATATACTATCAGTATACTATACTATCAAGCTACTTAACAACACATCGTTGCTTATTACAAACGACATAAAATCTAATACACAATATGGCTAGAATGTGATTTGCTGCTTGGTAACCTGAGATGAAGTCGTATAATGAAAACGAAACTATAGAAGGAAATGAATAATTTTGGAGAGACGTACTACAAACTCAAAAGATGCATACATATAGAGTTCTATACTTTTCTCTTTCTTGTGTATTTTAATAGGCATGTAGATTGAATTAGTCACATTTAGGCAATACATGCATATAGACTGATGACTTTTAAATTAAGATTGGCATATTCAACGTCTCCGTGGTATAGGTTACTCGTTCAATTACTATATTATTACTGAACACGAAATTCAAGGGTAAAGCTCTGAACTTGTTTCTGATGGGCAATGTGACGTTTTAATAGCGCTACAGGTTACGTTCATTTAGATATAAGGGGGATTACAAGTAATGTGACGACGGTCCCTCGAGGGAAAGTATACAAAGCAATCAACGAGAGAATTTCTTTTTTTTGAAGTTAGCAAGGTCATATTTTGCAACATCGTTAAAAGGTCACATGCTTCGTTCTCAATATCAAATTGTACAATACGGTAGCATTTAACCCAACCTGGTACAACAATCCCATGATCTGCATTATCCATCAGACTTCAATGATAGTAGTAACAAGGGATGATGGAGAAGAACTTAAGAAAGAGGACATGTTTAAAAAAATTGGAGAAGTAAAAGCAGGACAAGAACTGGACTGGTGTTGAAGTTGCCGCAGTACCACTGACACATAACCCATCTCCTACAAAGACAATAGTCCAGTCTGTGGCCTTATAAACAACTCGATATTGTACGATTTTTTTTTTTATTATAAGAAAGCGTTTTGTACTTGATAATCAGTACAGGCCAACCTTGATTTTACTTTCAAGTGTGTATTAGTTACGAGTCAAATCGATAGCACATTTATATAGACATTATGTAGGGTGGCCTCGTTTGATAAAGTCCAGCCAAGTGACGTGAGTCATCTGTCAAAGAAAATATTCACAAAAATCAAGGATTGACATTTACCGGATCGATCCCTCCGTTCATTTGACACAAACAAGATCGCCCAGTGGTGATGTAGTTTACGGAAATATTTCGGTGGCAATTTAAAGCGGAACTTTGAGCTCAAAATGGACCAATATGGTACACAGAAAGAAAGTGACTTAAACCACCGTTAAACCGGTCAGTCTCACCGATATACATCTGCAATAGCTTTAACGTCCTCCAAACATTATGCATAAACTGAGTTAGGGGAAGATGCATAATTTGAATTTCTGAAAGTTTGGGTGAAGAAATTATTCTGGAGCGAACAAATGACTGAATTTCTATCTGTGAGCGACATATTTCTTGAACGAAAAAAAGGGGCTTATACTGTTTTGCCTTAGTTTGAATAAACTATGCCTCGAACAAATGTCCATAAATATTGGTTTTTAAAGTGGAATTTATTTCTTTTCCTGTCGAACATACACAATATTTCCCTCCATGGTGAGCACTTCCAAACCGTGATATTGCTGTTTGAAAAGAAGCCTGCTAAGTTGGTCAACAAAGATTTCCAGTTGTCGAGACGTTACAAAATGTCACGTAATCGGACAAGACTGCAAAAGTCGTAGCTTTTCGGTTTTAACCTTCATATGTGGCACTACGCAATGCAAAAAGGTTAAACTGAGTTTCTAGTATAGCCTACAGATAAATCTTAAAATATTGTGTAAATAAACATCACCCCTTAACCATTTCTGTAGTACTGTAATGTTTCTTTTTGGGCAGATGAAGGTATAACGACAGCAAGAAATGTTCAATTTCTTTGTATGTTATGACGTCGTAGATTACCCATAATACAGTGCAACACGGTGATCTAGACGTCTGTTTAAACATCGGTAACTTTCAAAGCGAAAATGCAATTGAGATATCACTGTTACCGAGAAGTAGCAAAAAAGCCTCTGGTAATCCCAATTACTCTTAAACATTGATAAAAGGGTTGCCCTCTTTTTTGTGTGTATGCTATGGTGGTGGGAAGTCCATATAGTTAATAATTTTGTTGCAGATGTTACCGGACGATTTGTCCCGCACGTGACTGCAAAAAGCGTTAGTGACTCCGTCACAAGTTAAATGTAATTTTGAGGTTACTCTTGCAATGAAGTTAAAGAAAAATAAAATAGTAAACGCCCCAAGCACTTCTCTCTATTTGTCTTCTCTATTTTCGAAGTTTTTGATCTTTCTTCACAGGTTCGTTTCGACACGTACGAGGCTCTACAGATTTATTCAAGGTCTGAATAAGGCTGACGTACACAAGTCTTTCACAAACTGTTACTCACGAACAATGGACGATTGGTGTATGGAATTGGATTAAATCTCATTAAAGTGATTCCCCTTGGCAAATCTAAAAACCTTGTTTAAACTTTCTTTAATTTTTAGGTCAATACGGAAAACGTCCTCGTGTTGACTTGACCAAAGCTTTCGAGAGGAAAGCTTACTTTGCAAAGCTGCATGGATAACTTGAAGAATCGTTCCAAAACTATCGTCGGATGGATTTATAACAGGGTCAAATTTTGCAGACTTGGGGAGGAATCGGGTGAAGCATTGGCTGCACGAATCGTTGGGCAAACATCAGGCTGCAGATTTTGAGTTGCCTTACTGGATCTCGTAAGTGGTGGAATTCGAAGTTACAACTATGTTCCGTTGGTCGTCAACCGCGGATACATTTTATTGCTCCGTCCACTGCCCGAAATATAGTGAACTCTTGGCCAAGATAGACGTGGTCAAACCCGTAATATCATAGTGTGACGTCATATGCAATTCTACAGCTTGCTTATATTTATATACCTGGTCTTACCCGTCGCCGCATTTTGCAAACGAACTCGAAAAAATAATGTTCGATTTTGTTTGGAACATACTTCCTGTAAAGTCGAGAGGAGCACGATGGTTTTTTTTTTCACATCATTTATATGGTAGCTTTACAGGTAATACTTACTAATAGCTCTAGAAAATCGGATATTGAGACTCCATAGCGATTTTTCTTTTAAATGAAACTTCTTTAAAATCTGCATCTGAATCTTGTGTCTTCTTTCACTGCAATGTTACTAAAACTGATTTTAAAAGCATAAAGAATTTGCTTCTTACGTTTCCTCGTCGAGTAAAGGTATGAAGTGATGTTCTTTGGTGCGCCTGAACTTATTAAATTCTGGAAATAAATACATTTTTGGATAACTCTACATCATTAACATGAATGGTTTTGATTTTAATGCATTTTGATATTTTGCGAATGGCACACAGTGTGTGTGTGTGCAGCGGAGGGGCGGGGGGTGGGGAAGGGGTGGCAGATTTCACTGGCAACACTCAGGACAATTGCAATCTCAGACAGCCTTATCGACTTTGCTTAAACTGTGTACGTGCTGTATTCTTGGTCAATAACATGTAAGTCGTGAGATGACTTCGTGAGCGCATGATAGTAATGAAGAGCACTATATATATATATTTTTTTTTAACAAGTGTTTATTTGAGAGTAGGACAAAACCACGAGCGGAATATGGCAAATTCGACAGAATTGTAGCCCAGGGGAAAACTTTGATTAATCGGATATTTGTGACAACAATGTAATGAAACGAAGCAGGTCCCACGTGTGACAGTCAATGGCACATAATTACCGAAAGTGTAAAAAAGGAAAGAAGAGAGAGAGAGCCTGAGAGAGAGAGAACGAAAAGGAAGATGAATGCATCTTGTCATGTCTGTATGCTTTGCTTTAATCGTGTCATTCCGAGGTGACGGGAAACATTAGATATGTTTACGGTAGTATGTTTATGATAGTATGTTTATAACAACCGTGATATGTTTGTGATAATATATTTGGTTATTTTTCAATGTAAACACAAGCAAAGTTCTTTCTTGGTTTCCCAGACACATTAGGGTGAAACCAAGGGTAGCACCTCTGATCTTTTTTTTTCACATATGTATTTACATATCAACTTTTATCAGCTTTTTTTTTCTCAGCATATTTCTCAAAATTACAATTGTATTTACAGTCTTTGCATAACATTTGTTTGACGAGAAACTTTGATGTCAAGTATCGTCATACTTGGCTAATTGGAAGCAGCCAAGCGTTTAATTAATGGCTTTATGTCCATCCAAGTTTGTAAAGTACCGCAAATAGCATAATATAAGAAGCTATGCTATTACGGAGTTTGGTATTATTATAACGCGTAGAAATTTACGTTGCCAAGACTGGGGTTAATACACCTAACGTCCTATCATCAAAGGGTGCATTTATATGGATTTGATGCAATACGTACATAATGTTTTTTTACAAAACAGTCTGATGTCAGTGATGTATTAGAAACAGGTGAAAGTTCCATCCATGGGACGAAAAGCTAATATCTGAAGCACCGTCTTTCTTGCTCTGCCAATGCACTAGGCCTAATTAGAAAATGGTATAATACTTTCTTGCAAGTCAGTTCTGAATATATGCACAGCAACCCATGCTTTTGGTTCTTTTACAATAATGTGGTAAAGGCATTTTCTACTTATCTGCACTCATCTATATATATATATATATATATATATATATATATATATATATATATATATATATATATATATATATATATATATATATATATATATATACACACACCGAAATAACAGCTAGGATGCGGTCACATTACAAATGTGGTACAAATAAATTACGGAATCTTTTCAAGAAATTATGACTGCCAGCTACAGTTTCGAAAGTGTCATTTATGCAATTGAACGCTGCAGCTTGTCTTCCTAAGTGACAAATGCAAACAAAGGCAGGATTAAAAAAATGGATACGGAAAGTTTTAAAATAAGAGAACAAGGCATTCTAATTTAGAGTACTTTACCTGGATGTTTTCGTTTGATCACGTTCAGTGAACCCGTTTTTAGGGAATACCTCCTCATTCTCACGTGTACTACACTATCAAGGTTTTCTTGTAGAAGTTGATTATAACTGTTAATGCATATACATAACTCTGTCATCAATAACGAACTGTAATGTACCTGTGTTGCTGTGTGCCTGGGAGGAATATTCCTCTCGTTAAAGGAGGACGCGCCTGCGATTTCAAAAGTACACGGAAGCCTCACTGGCTACACATCTTACAGTTATGAAGCGCTGTAAAAACTACTGTATTTTGGCACTTTTGTCCGAAAATAAAACGAATTTCAAGAAAAAAGAGAAAAGATTTTGCCTAAGAGTTGTTACTCCGTTAGGAAATTATAAATATTTTACCCCATGAACAGGTTTCGCTGAAATTTTAGCAAAACAAACAACAAAAACAACAACAACAATAAAAGACTAAATAATTCCTCGTTCTACAGTAATTAACTCTCTACTTCGTGTGATATTTTCAACTGAAAGAACCTTAGAGTCGAATCTTGTTTTTCAGGTTGTTACCAAAAAGGAAAAGAGAAAGCTGTAAGATTATCGACGAAAACCAATATATTTTTCGTCAAACAACACATCCTACTTTAAAATTGATTAGTCAGTGTAGATAGTATATAGAACCACAGGGAAACCGTTAGTGCAACCACGACTCAACATGTTTCAACTTAGCTTTCTCTGATGTGATCACATGTGACGTTTATTTGACAGTATTGGTCAGAATTATTGGAAATAGTTTGATAAGTTGAAAGTAAAGTGGCTGCAGCTCTGAGTATCAACCGTAAAAGCAAAGCAATAAAGTCCGTTATTGAATTACCTTGAAGATTCTTTTCCTTTCTCTTCGTGTTATTGTAACTTTTCATTTCTTCATTCGCAAAGGGTGCGCTATTCATTATAAATTTGCCATACTCATATAGTGAAGTGGTAATTCTAGCACCATCTTGTTAACAAACTTGCCCAGGTTTAACTTGAAGTCGTTACATTGAATTGTTACGTTGAAATGGGGGGGGGGGGAGGGGAGGGGAGGGGTGTCAAGAAATAAGGTACCAACTTTAAAGTCCAGTGTTTAGTAGCTTAATAATCAAACAAGGTCCACATCTATTCACACACTGAGATGTCAAAATTTTGAGTATTGCGTAACTGACGAACCATATTATAGCGGAACCAATAAATCGGTTTTCCTGTAGCAAAGACGGTGGATTTACTCCGTAGCCTACCACCGTCTGTCCATGCATGGAGGACGATAACAACAAGTCCACGTTGACGACTGATTTCACGCATCCACATGCACCAGACTCATGCGGGGAATATGCTACTTTGTGTTCATCCCTTACTAAGCAGCGTAACTTCGCGCGAAATCATATTCAAATCATATAGGTTCAAATTTTTCTTGTTGTTTCTCTCCCAAACAAATCATAACGAAATAGGTGTACACTATAGGCCTAGACTACGCTGGATGGCGACGAGGAAGTGGTGGCGTAGATCCTGATTTTTGCTTGAATTGTGCCATACCGAAAAGGAGTATCGAAGTACCACATCCAGATGAGACTGGAAATGGATAAGAGCAATGCGTGGTGTATCGACACCAACGACGTCATTCATCACAAGACGTCAGAGAGGCCATATCCCTTGTGAACTATACAGTCAGGATTGGAAAAAGTGATTTATGATTTCAAATGTTTTCTTTTGAATTTGTTCTAGAAGCAAGTTACCATGACTACGAGCTATGACGTCACTATATGAAAACAAAGACACCACGGAGTCGAATCTGGTATCGGCTTTAGTGATTTAGTTTGGCCAGGAAGAAGAAATAAAGCCAGCGTATATGCCTTCGTCGTGACTCCAATTAAACATTGTCTTGTTTACACGGACAATTACTGTGTTGTTTATCCTAACTGTAATTTGTCCACCGTATATAGACACAGTACATGGTCGATCAGTCAATTTTTATTTTTCGCCCTGCAGAGAAGATTACAAGTTTATCGTCTGTTCACGACAATTAGATACGTTGAAACATTAACATGTCGGAAGCGTTGACATATTGAGTTGAAATTTTATAAACATTGCTTAATTACAAGAAACTGCAAGAACATTTTTGTGCCAATTTCTGCAGTCCCAAAACGTCGAAAAACAGAAAATTTGCCATACTTTTACATGATACGTCAAGAAAGAAACGGTGCTGTTTTGTCGGCTTTTTTTTTTTGCATACAATTTTTTTCATTATTCTCCTCAATGTGTGCCATAGTCAGAAAGAAAAGCCGATAAGGGAAGAGTTTATTTAAAAGACAATATCTGTGTTAATTAGGTATTAAATAACGAGAATAAAACGGTTGCTACACGTGTATGCCTGCAAGCTATGGGGAACGAGGATTCTTATTCTACAGAAAGGAAAAACCAAATAGATTTGTATATACAGGTTTTCTTTGAATAATGAAAAAAAAAAAAAAGAAATCGGGAGAAACTTAGTGAATGCAAGTTCAAGTACTTAGGTTCAATACACTGTTTTGAAATAATCATGGCAAATATAACTGGCACCCATTGTAGAATAATGGTACAACCATAACTGAGACACGAAAATGAGGGCATTCCATTTGTAAATGGGAAGGCAAAGTGGCACGGCAGATGATGCAAGACAGACTCCCTGAGACTTTCTTCCGTGATGATAAGGATATGTTTGAGTATCCATCCAGAGTTCAGGTGTGAACGATCTGGAAGGTTGTGACGTTAGCTGTACCATGCCGTAAAGGCGCTGTTTCAACTAAAGCCTCGTACAAGACACAAAACAAACAACTTCAAACAGACATGAATGAATATGATTTCAATTTCATATCATATCATATCAAATGGAGCTACTACGACAACATCTATTTATCGGTAGAGGTCTTATCTCGCTTAAATATCAACCCCAAGTGTCAGATTAAAAATTTTACAAGTGTAACTCCTGCTCTTTCACTTGTAAAAGTGTGAATTTTAGAAGTGTAAGAGCAGGAGTTTTCAAATGTTCCACTCTAAGTCATTTCATTTAAATTTGCCAAACTAACAAGACCGAATCAGAAATGAGAAAGCTCTGAACAGTCAGAGAAAGTGGGCAAAATGGATGGAGATTATTCACTGTTTTCCTCTCCCAGAAATCAAGAGAGCACAGTAAGATTAACAGGTTATCGGTTATTCAAACCCACCGAAGAATGCCCTGAACCTAGTCTCGAATGAGACGGCTGGTTATTTTTGTCTTGCCATAAGTTGTCAGGTTAACCTAATCCAACAACTGACTTAAGTATTTTATATTAATTTTTTGCAAGTAGGCAGTGTTAGTGCATGTGTGAGAATAGCCAGCATGTTGTTAGTCAATCAACCAACCGCATGTATCTATAAGACCAGCTTACAGTAATTTAGCGTTTGTATTATAATATCAGTGATAACAACAATTTCAAGGGTGACAATAATCATGATGACAATAATAACGAAAATAAAAATAATAACAATCACCATTGTTATAATCATCATCATCGTCATCATCATCAAAGTTGTCACAACAGTTGTAGTAAATCAATATGTGACAATAATTTAAAACCACTTCAACAACACATTGTTTACGACTTTTAGACTTGTTCACTTGGTGCAATTTTAACAGGGATATGTCTTGTCGTTTCACACACAAGTGTAGTTCGGTGTACATACCAGCAACATAGGAAATTAAAGAAAAGTTCAATGTCATCGAAAATTGCGAACATTCCCTTAAATTTTCCCTGCAGACACAGCGTTCGAGTATAAGCGTATGTTATAAAAAATATAGTTGCAGGTAGGTTGTTTTCAGGTATAAGCGCAAAATGTCGCCCACTGAAGTATGACGTAGCCGACACCCACGAACTGAGACTTGCAAATCAAAGTTATAAAAGTCGAACTAGTGAGACTTTCAAGCATAATGGAGTGTCATAATCATCTTCTCGAATGAGAGACTGGAGAGTGTCACGGAATGTACTTACACTCGGTGAAAGGACAGTGTGATACCTTTAATGAGACTAAGGGAAAGAAATGATAACGAAGCCTTGCTTTTCCCTTTTGTTGTTTTGTTAAGGTAAATCATGAAAGGATATGGCTCCTTTAAGTTTGTGCCCGGTAGTTCATGGGTCAAAATACTTTTCGTCTGTGGCAATTTTTAGGCAATGAAAGAAAAGGGTAAAGACTTGATGCGAGTAGTAATTTATATAATAGCAATGAGAAACTGTGTTTGCCGTATGGACCTTTACAATCAGGGGCTAGAGTACAATGTACTGGGAGTGACTAAAACCCTGTAGTACGTCTACAACCATCGATGATGGCGATAATGATGGAATGCATCTTGTTGTTTAAACATGTACTTTTACCTGCCTCTTTAGGCCTCTGGATTATTCCTTATTCACCGTGTAATTAATTGGTCTAGTCCTAAAAAGGGACCTATCGTCTAATTAATATCTCCTCTTCTTGCTAACTCTCTGTAAACGCCCCTCTGAGCTTTTTGCACCTGTACTCGTGTATAGTCACTAACGTTATCAACGGTAGTAAAAGACATACATACACGAAAGGTCCAGCACAGTTTCAATGCTATTTCCAAAGGGAAAGACCCTTTTGCACCTGTACTCGTGTATAATCAATAACACTATTAATGGTAGTAAAAGAGATATCTACACAAAAGGTCTAGCACAGTTTCAATGCTATTTCCAAAGGGTAAGTGTATACGAAGTTCTTTTTGAGTGTTATTACGAAGAGACTGACGTCACGTGATACATGTAAATGATAACCAGCGTTGTAGTCGAGTCCGAGCAGTTCGAGGCCAAACTGGGCCGGCCCTTATTTGTATGTCGGCTAGGGGCCTCGAGGCAGCAGAAGGCTTGAGAAGTCGAGGGGGGCCTCCGACTACCACCCTGATGTGTAAAGAAAAAAAAAATTGACATTGCACCCTCGGTGCATGTATCACGATAACTCTTGCCAATCATGAGCACTGATTTTAAATTCTCCCCACTTTCGGCATATAGGTCCTTTGTGTAGCCGAAAGTGGGGCTGTTTTCGCCCAGATTTTTATATCAAACAAGGAACTACGGTACCATAGTTGGTGTTGAATAGAAAGTAGAATTTCGTTTCAAGCGCCTACCGTGCATGCGTTATGGAAGGAAAATACAATATGTGAAACAAAACAGCTTTCAAACCGTGACAAATTGCCTTTAAGTGCCTCTTGTACATTTTGAAATCACTGTTGTTACAACGCACGACTGCTATCAGATTCCGACGAACCAAAACGTATGAGGGTTATCTGTTTATGAAGAGTAGGAGAGTTTGATACATGAGAATTACACACACAAAGAATAACATAATGAAGCCAGCGGTTGTTTGTCTAGGAAATGAATGTACGTGATTTCAGGAACACTTAAAAACAACAACCCAAACCTTACTGTGACACTGGCACTACATATAACACTTCAATTATCGAGGCTGAACGCTAAAGAGTTCAGTGTTTTTCATGGTTTAAGTATTATTTAACTTGAAATTAAGTGATTGCTTGCTTTAGCAAAATGTGTCTGTCCAAAACTTAAGTGTGACTTTCAGTTGCTACGTTCAGACAATTTGGGAAAATAAATGGGTTCCAGGTGCTCAGTTCTGTCATATGATTTCAAATTCGTTTCAAATAACGACAAAACCTCTAGTGGTTTACAGTTTTCATTCATCTGAACCATGTACTTATTCCGTGTGGGTATTCTGTCTATGAACAACCTTCAAAAATGAAGAAAAACTTAAAAATCATACGTAAACTTATCCTTCTCGCGTTTCCGTGCACATGTAATCACTTTAAGCTTGGACGGTATAAAGAACAAAACGGTTTAACGGGATGTCTAATAACAGTACTTCTTTACTAAAATCGTTTTTTTTTCTCGCTACACTCTGTAGGTTGAACTTCCCTTGTCGATGACCAAGCAGCCATCCACTACCAGATAGACAGCGGTTAGTCGGCATTTCCAGCATTATTTTCGATATTTCCCCATTATTTTCGATATGGCACCATAATTGCTAAATTTTTACCATCTCCGTTTCTTTTCTGTCGATTTTCCTTTACCGGCAATCATTAAACCGAATCGAAACGAGTTATTTATCGGTGTTGGTTATATAAACTGTTTACCGCAAAAAAAGTTTACCTCAAATACACCAATGAAAAGTCGGTGGTAAATAATTCTGAGAGTGCACACGAGCTTTGATTCGACAGAACGTCAAAAAAACACATTATCAAGCAGATCAACAAAAATAAACCGTAGATCAATTATTTTGATGCTATTGATTGTCTTGTTGTTCTAAGGTTTGCACAAAACACGTCGAAAAATTATTAAAAATGCGACGCTTTGATTGTCAGACGGGTTACCTATCAGTAATGAAGGGGATGGTTGGATAACTCTTTGAACCGTTAAAGGTATACCGGTATTCTTTATTTTCGTCAATGTATTACCTCACGCTACAGTTCCGAAAGGAATTTATCGAGCTCTGAGCCATAAACACAACGTGTCACATGTATGAGAGACTGAACGTCATATATACTTCTTCGACAGGACTCTGACTGAAGCAAGCAAATTCATTTTACTTTGTTTAGAAAAGAAAGTATTTATGGCCTTCCCCAGTGACATACGGTACTGCCATATTGCGTAGTGATAAATAAGACCACATTTTGTTGTTTTACATATACATAGCACCAGCGACTTTAAGGGGCCGTTGGAATTGAGTGAAATGTAGGCATCGTGCTTATACTTATTTAATAAAATTTGAAAAGCATTTGGCAAAGTCTGAAATACAATCATAGATAATGCCGTAAAACCAGCTTCTCTTCGGCAAAGCATTCTCAGTATAAGCCAACACCATTTAGGGGAACGAAGACAATTTGTTTCAGATTCAACAAAGAAATTTATCTCTTTACAAGTTAAATCCAGAATCTTCCTGGGAACATAAAGCATAGCCTATTTAGCATTTACAAATGATTTTTTTTTCTTCTCTGGAAAACCTGACATATCTTTATTTGACGAAAACGTATAAAGGTTTAGAAAGTTGTTCCAGTAGATATACTGGACAAAAAATGACAAGAAAAGTCGGTGGCAGAAGTATCAATTAAGTCAAGTAATTCACCATAAATTAATTCCTACGTAAGAAGTCTGTTTGTCGTTTTGATACGAAATTTGCCAGTCTTGCAAAATTTGTCAGAAAATATCAAATCCGTTTAGATTCGACACAGTCCTGAATGGACACCGGAAGTATTTTGTTTTAAACGGGAGTATTTTAAAACTTGGCCTTTATTTAACGACGTGCATATCTGTTTCAACGTAAGAACTTATAAAATATTTCGTGCTAAAATTGCCGAAAATGGTATTCTCCGAGCTTTATTCTCCATAAACGAAGATACATATTAGGAGTATTTTTTGCATCCCCAGGCTTCACGAGTTGCAACATGGTAACCAT
Source organism: Stichopus chloronotus (assembly GCA_021234535.1). Lineage (NCBI taxonomy): Eukaryota > Metazoa > Echinodermata > Holothuroidea > Aspidochirotida > Stichopodidae > Stichopus > Stichopus chloronotus. The sequence continues at coordinate 12,772,120 of CM037836.1, read as the reverse complement.
GGCGATACCAAATAAACCTTCGTATATCTGGGGGGAGATTATACTCTGAACGACGTATATGCTGATAAAAGGTATTAACATTTCGCAAAAAATGGTATCGTGACAAAATGTAGAAAATGTGGTTCAAGGTAAGAATAAATTCCTTTTCAAGGTTTGCCACGAGAATGGTTTTAATGAATGAGGGTTCAAGCTAGTGTGTTATTTTTTTTTTGAGAGAGAGAGAGAGAAGTTTCGGTCTTTTTGGAGAGAATTTAAGCGACAAAGCTGCAAAACCAAACTCCACAATTGCCCATAGAGTGTAAACATTGTGAACGAAACTTCGACGTTTACGGTTTTGTTTTTGACAATTAAGAAGTCTCTTTATGAATAACGAAAACAAGAGACAGCCAACCAACGTAAAAATATTGTCTGGTAATAACAAAGATGAACGAGCTTTGATTTATCGTTCTGTTTTGTTTTCGACTATTTTTGTAACTCACATGCGCTTCTTCCAATACATTTTTCTTCTATTATTTGAACATTATAGTTCAACTGGTAAATACCGCTTCATGTTGATCAAATCAATCCTAACCTGATTTTCTTTTTTTTAGCACTGGAGTTAAAAGAATCCTTCAACGATATTAACCTGTCATGCAACAGTCTTACATACGTCATTATTTACATACTATTTTTGGTTTTAAGCTTAAAACTATCGGTAAGATGATGGAGCAGGAATTACGTAAATAAACTCCCATAGAATTTGCGCTGACGTAATTCATCACCAGTTTAACGCCGTGCATGTTTGATTATACCGAACGACTTTCTTGGTTCTTTTACCTGCCCGAAGCAATCTTTCCATCTATAGTTAACCTACAGTCTTTATTGTACTTGCATGTTCATGTGACAACGTAAATGTGCAGATATTTTAATTGCTATCACAATTGTCATAACTGACTGATGTACATGAATATAACTGAGAATGAGATAAGACGTATAGTACAGCGAAATATTACATTTTTTATTTTTCATTTAACACAAACGTGAATTATCCGAAGGAAAAGGAAGGGAAGCTTGTCCACATTCAGACAATTGCTTGAAGAACTGATATTTGCCGACGATAGGAAGAAGCTGTTACTTATGTAGAACTACCTCTTTGGCATAGGTCACCCGGCGTGACCTGTTATCATAGTGGTGTTGTGGCATGACAAGTAGACATGCAAAGTAAACTTGCGTGGAGTGGAGAATAATAAACTTCTTCCGATAACATGCTCACCCAGTTATCCCCCAAAGGTCGGTCGGACGAGAATGGGACGTCACCCATCGTCGTGACTGATTTAAGTAACTGGAAGATTGTGTGTAACGGACTCGGCTCGGTTGCCAAGCCAAAGAAGATGTTGAAAGATAACAGACTGATGTTAGTGAAACTTTGGTCATCGTGCCCGGCCTACTTTTTAACGATTTCATTCCAAATTCAGAGTATGTGAACCTCCCGTCGAATCACGGTTACAGTTCACGGTATGGAAACATCCTTCCCGTCATCAGTAGCCTTTCGGCTTGACCAGCGTGCATGATGACGGAGAATATGCACTTAACACCATGCCGAGCGCCCTGAAGGGAACGCGTATTTGAATCCTCACGAGAAATGGGCTCTCCTAAGGGCTAACAAAACAGGTCACGACCGCAAACTTACCATAAAAAGTCTTTTAATGCAGGGGGATTTTTTCAATCGTTTCTTTTGAATTTTCTGTCTGTCCTATCCATCAGAGCAAAAGCTCAGCAGTTATGATGTGTCGCTTTGGTCATCTACTTTGGATGTACTTGAAAGTTAGACCTGTGTTTGTATTAGAGTTCGGTATTGTTTGTGTTTGGAATAAGTGCATTTACTTGTGTATTGATAGAGTGTTTTGCCTCAGGGAGTGAGTTTGAATGTAAGTGTTTTTGCACTTGATTTAGTGCTAGCATCCAATGAGTGTGTGTGTATTTGATTGATTATATGTACTTGAGTGTCATGCATTTGAATGAATGTTTGGCTTCCTGTTTACGTCTGGAAGTGCTTATGCAGACGAATGTGTTTGAATTTGATTGATTGTCGTATTAAAATGTCATTGCACTTGTTGAGTGTTGGGGTTGGAAGGGTGCATGGCTTTGCTGTCATGAAATCCTGCATTTTGAATCCTGTTTACATTGGGCAGCGCTTATGTATGCGAATGGGTTTGCACTTGATTGATTCGTTGCATGTAAATGTCATGCACTTGACTGAGTGTTTGGGTTGCTGTGAGTGTTTGCGTTTGAAGGATGAATGGTTTTGCTTTCATGAGATTCTGTATTTGAATCATGTTTCCATTGGAAAGAACTTATGTATGAGAATGTGTTCAGTATTTTATGATTGTTTGTATTTGAATGACATGCTTTGGAATGAGTCTTTTGCATGCTATGATTGTTTGTGTTTGAAGGATGCATACGGGGTTCTACTTTCATGAGATTCTGTGTTTGAGTCATGTTTACATTTAAAGAACTTTTGTCTGCGAATGTGTGTATTCATTCACAGTGGTGGTTTTTGTTTCAATGTTCGTGTTACCACCTTTAAAAGAGCGCTCATATGTGAAAGAAGGAGTTCGGTTATTTCTGCGTGCTTGTTTACATGTGACTGTGTTTGTATTTCGAATGCGCATTTGAATTTTGCCCTAGTTACAAGTAAGCGTTTGGGTGAAATGAGTAGGTGTTTGCATTCAACCAAGCGATTGTATTTCACATCAAGTTCAAATTTAGTGCATGGATTGAGAAATACTAGTCACAGTGCGAGTTAGTGTTTTCATTTCAAACAAGTATTCGGCCTTAGTCCACTCTGGTGCTTGTATTCTGTGAAGCATTTTAAATGAATATTTTTGAAGGATAGTTAAATTAGTGTTACTGTGTAACTTTTTATGTCTTGTGACTTGTTATTTCCTACGGACTACCAATCTATCTAAAAGAAAGCAGCACTTGGATGTTTGAAACTTACAAGCCAAACGATACATGTAGTATACCGAGCAGCGACCAACCGACGGGTGATAATGACATAACGTGAATTTGTCTATGGAGAGAATGAAGGCAGACTACAACCTATGATATAGTTGGAGGCAAAGTAGGAAGGATCCATCCTCCCTCTATACCTACTTAGTTTTTTTTTAATTTCCACCGTGCTAGAATACATGTCAATAATAATTTTTTTTTTGAAATCCTTGCCGGTCAAGAGGTATATGCCTACCTGTCGAAATTTTGGCTATCAATGAACGATAAACTACCATTACAAGCCTACGCATCACAATTAGCTTGTTTCATTCTGTTTCTAGCGGAGATGCATCTTAAGAAGACTATATGTGTGTTTCTGATGAACAAGTTTCGAGAGAAGCTTACTAGAATGCCAATCAGCGCAGTGTAACAGATATTCTGGATTTAATTAACGTTAGCGTTAGAGCAATGGTACTTGTCATACTATCCTAACAAACACGACAAGAATTTCCTTTTTTTCTTCTAATGCTGACAGTATTCTTGTATTCAGTATTCAGTACATTTCGTGGTCGAAAGAGAACCTTCTGTGAGGATGGGACATGAGAACGGAAGCATTAATATGTTTAGAGGTGGATAGTTACTTTTGAGGAGGAAGACATTGCATGTATTATGTGCAGGTTTCACTTCAATTGAAGTAAACATCTTCATCTTTCAACGATCGCAGACAGAAACTGGCTAAAGCAACCGAACCTTTGATCAAAGCACTTGTCCCAATTGACAGGATAGGCAAATTTATATTTAAGAAAACAGTTAAAATGTTAAAATGTGTTAAATCAACTATCAAATTAAGATGCTGCTAGTGCATCTTTTGGGAAGAATGGTTGTCTCTGTGGGTTCAATTGGGAAGCCTTTGAAAAAAAAAAGCTATGCAAAATTCTTCCTCATCATGCCTGTCAAGTACACGAATGAGCTCGACTTTAATTCGACAAAATGGTCTAGCCATATACTGAGCCAATGTGCCAATGAATGACAATTTTGAAAAAAAAAAGGTTACAGAGGACAAAAAATAACCACGAAAGAAAAACAGAGAAGTCCTGTCGATGTTTGAAATGCTTTCTACAGTAGATCGGTGAACGAGTTTTTTACAGTCAGGTTTATATTTCGAACACACGAGACTAGTAGGCCAGTATGGCTTAAGTTCAATTGAAGACGAGAGAGAGAAAGAGAGGTGGAGAGATGTGGAGAGGACGAGGGAGAGAGAAAAGAGGTCAGAGCTTCCAAATCGATGAAAATGTCCTCAATATTGTCATCCTGCATCGTGAACAAGCAACACAATACCCTTTTTTTTCAGTCTCACTTGTTAGGTTTCCATCCTTGATGGTTTAAAACCAGTGTTCGTTGGTTATAGTATCAAATACCGGTAAATTGTCGGTCTCTGGGAAATGATTCCTTTCTCAATAGGATGATATGTAGGTCACATTTATCTTATCTACAAATATAGGAAACAGGTCAAGCATTTGTCCCCTCACTAGCTCCGATTCTGCAGAAATGAATCATGTAGGTAAGTCACTTACGCAGAGGTCATGTTCTGAAGAAGATGTTTTCACGATGATATTACTTTTATTGATTTCAATAATTTGTTTTATGCCATGTGCATTGCACCATATGGTAATGCTAGTAAAGGTTTACAAGACCGTGTTGATCAAATGTGGGTGGTAGTGGTGGTGGTGTTGGGGGGTGGTGCGTTTCTTGGTTTACAGAACAGAAAGATAAATACATGCATTTCTTTTCACAATGATAGTATTCGTTATCAACTATCAGTGAATGACTCATACATATTTCATGATATGTTACGTAACATTTAAAGATTAACAATTTGCACAGCTAAATGATAATTCTATCTCTAGTGGAAGAGAAGATAATTACATTGCACATGCTATGTCGCTGAACTGAAATATCATCCTGATAAAATACTATACAGCCAGACGTTATGTAAACAAGTATGTAATCCAATTGACACATTTTCATTGAAAAAAGTTTGAAGATATCAAATTAATTTAAGCGTCCCAATGGCTGCCAGTATGTAGTTTTATAATGACACTTCAAATCTAATATAGTATTTAGTTATGTCTCGTAAGCCGGCATGTAGTCGTGAGTTTGAACGGCAGTGAAAAGGCAGTCATAGTTGATCATTACAAAATGTAAGGGATGCAGTGCCGACTAATTCAAGTCATGATGAGTTGTAAAAGAAAATGTTGCGTGACTGAAGTACTGCGGGTTCCAGTACTTTGACTGAAATAATTCGCAAGGCTTTGAGCTAGCAGTTTTTAACAAGGACAGTAATACATATTGTATTAAATGATAAATAAAGATGACTTTCAGTCGGTTTGGCATGGACATCATTGGTAAGGAAACCATCTTTAAGGTCTATGGTATAACGTCTGCGGTATGAGGTAAATGAGGCGAGTAGATAAGCACAAAACGGACCGTAGGATAAAGAGAAATGATGAATGCTTCTTTCTTTTTCAGGGGTGATTACCACGACAAGCTTTTAAAAGCTTTATGTAATCACTCCTCAGTCTCTTTAACTACATATTGCATTGAAAATTGCCTTTGTAACTATTCATTTTATAACGAGACTGAAAATACAGTTAGAGTTAAATCAGTGAATTGCAGTAGATTGTCAATGCCATGTGTCCAAATATCTACAACTTCGTCTCTGAAACGCCACCGATATTTTCGCGTAACCAGTCCTAACGAAGTAGCTTGTTCATCGATGATACCCGTTGCTAGGTCACCGTAACTGCAGGCTCACACCCTATCCACTGTGGAACTACCATCTCTTTAAATGTAGCACTACGACACTTACGACGAAGAAATGGTAGCGACGACGACGACACTTTTGTTCGTAGATCGGACGAATGCCGGAAATACCTAAAGTGTGGGAGTTGTGAATTCCACTTTGATTGAGAAAGGTTTTAAAAAAAAAAAGCAGCCCTCTCTCTTTCCCGTTCTGATTTATTTAAACGCACGGCGAAGATACGCCCCCCCCCGCCAAAAACAAAACAAAACAAAAAAAGACTCACTTGTTTAAGACTTCAACCCACGACTCCCTGATATTTCCAGAATTTTGCGCAAATACCATCGCCTTATTTCTGATTCCCCTGTGGTCAGCGAAATTTTCCCTAAACATTCTATCATCCCTTTCGTAGGACCAAAAATCTAAAAGAGATGGTCGCCCCCTCCAAATTGAAGACGAAGGGCAATGTTGTGCTTGACACTGATTTGGGATATTTTCCTTGTAACAAAAAACGCGACCTTATGTAAAGCTACTGTACTCTGTCCAATCAGGGAGGGGCAATTGCAATTGCTCCCTGGACCAATACACCTGTTCCACCTCCGCTGAGATCAAAGTACACTTCAGGAGCCATAAATCCCCTATGGCTCATCAACATACTTGCAAATTAGCCATCCACTGCAATAAAAATCCCCATAATCTATCCCACTGAACAAATTCGTCATACCACCTATTCCGACTAAAACCCTCCTCAAGACGTGAAGTTTACTGACCGCTCAGTTACTCACTCTTAATCCAAATGGCCTGAATAAAAGGAACGAACTTGGCTCCCACAACAGAATTCACTACACGTCCTGACTCCTTTGTTTCCTTTTCTTTCTTCCACCCATGCCTCCCCCTCTAATTTTTTTTTTCATCTTTACATTTTAACTCTCACTACATTTACATGCAACTGACGAAGGTCGATTGATCGAAAAGTTTTGTGCCACTATTTGTAAATAAACCTATCTGGAATAAAAGACGTTTTATTCCTGTATTTCATCTTTCATGAATTCTTAGTTTTGTATGAAAGAAACACCTTTGCATCCCTCTTGGATCCTTCTGTCAGGAGTGCTTTGTTGGTATCTGTTAAATTTGAATATATATATATATGCACCACTCAGGTCTCTAAGGAGAGAGACCACTCAGGTCTCTGAGGAAGAGGTAGGACCTCGAAATATCATACCACGTTTCTCTTATACATTATGTTGGTATTATAGGCACTCTCATCCATTATATTGATGCATGTGATTCATGCTTTGCTATATATATGTATATATATATGTACATATATATACACATATCACAAACTGTTTAAAGAATGAACTCTTTTATCAGTTGTTTCCTTTCAACGGTGAGAACCATGCTCACCTATACCAACATCTCTACTTTATTGATTTCACTATTTATTTTTAGCTGTCATTATTCCCCGTTTTTTAATCGATCCATTCGTCTTACATTCTACGGTTACGTCACATGATGGAAAAGTAACGTAACAAATGGCAAAGCTGCTTCCACGGTGCTGCAGTTAATTCCTTGCACATGATTTGATAAGCTAATGGTTTGCTTGCATCGATGTGACGTCATATGAGAACATGCACGAGGTACTTGATCTTTATTGCCTGTGCACTTCCCTCGGGCTTTTTCATGCGTTCATGTCTTGTGGAAACCCTCATTCAATCATGAGTCTTGGTATGCCATTAGGCTATATTAAGACTCGTAGAGACGCTTTGTAACGGACTTGTTATACGGACGATATATATTTTTTTCTGGCAGAACTGACGCAATAGCTTGTTTTCAAAGTGATTACGTTGTGCATATCATCGTAGAAACAAACGCATGTTTTCCAGCTGTATTAGTTTTATTCAACCATATTCAGACTTACGACTATCGAATACCATTGAATTTGATCCCATGAAGATTATCGTTCGTTAGCAGAAGTGACCAACTATTTAGCTTGTTTTCACGTTTTTCTATACATAAGCAACGCTGAAATGTAGATATCCGCGCAGATATGTGTTTTGGGTTCAAATTTGTGCATATATATCACATTTTTGGGGTTTCATTTGTTGCGTTAAACGTTACCCAACAATGGGTAGTTCTTAACCAACTTGGGTATCTTATAAGCCAGCAGTTTGAAAAGAGGCATACGCACCCAAAAACAATGAACGCCCTGAAAAGAAAAGAAAAAAACAATGTAATGAAAGAAAAAAAAAAAACAAATCAACAACAATGACAAAAAATCTCTAAAAGGAAAACACAAAAAGAAAGAGGAAGTAGCTATACAATCACTGATAGTTTGCAAGGCGGTAATGTTTTAGATTATTTTTAAAAGTGTTAGGTCTCACGCAGAGATAGACCTTAAAAAAGTGCTGACACTTTGGAACAATCCACAACATCGCTTTGTGTTGTCAGGTGACTATGAAAAGCCACACCTCCAAAACGGTAATATGTCAACACAATTTGTTGTTTTTGGTTCTAATCTGCAACTTCTGATTGATGTCACCTCTTTTCTAGATGCCTGTCACGTGGTCTTTAAGCGAGGGAAAGGTAGCAAAGCTAAAAGATGTAACCATTGATTCCCTTGTCAGAGGTAAAAGAATTGTTTCCAAAGTATTTTTAAAACCAGTTTTTGAAATGAGATGGCTTTTCCAGAGGGCCACTCTCAATTGTTTCAAGTTGCTTCTAAAAGAGCCGGCCTTAAGTTAAAACAATAAATTCAGCTATACGCACGTGATACAAACGGTTCGCGACCGTTTCAAAATCCAGTCGCTTTATCGCATTGAATACGAAGAGGATCGATGCTATCATATTAAATATCTTTATTTTTACAAGAAAAGGCGATCATGACATCTTAGACTGTTAATATGGAGAATGCTTGTATTATTTTTAATTTATCGTAGATATGCATCATCCAAAAAGGATGATGGTTCTCCACAACGGACTTGAGAGTCCTAGGTTCTAAAAACTACCAAAAGGAAAAAAAAGAAAAATGTAAGAAACAGGATAAAGAGAAAAAAAAGTTAAAAGCAAACAGGAGTTGAATCATTTGAAGATACTCCCAGAGGCGCTCTAAGACTTTTCCGAGCATATGTGGTGCTAGAGCCGAACAAGGTAGGAAAAGTAAATTAGTGCACACACGAGGCCACGGTCACACACAATTGACAATACGGAATTTTCCAACTTGTTGAAGCACCACTTCAAATTTGGTTTCAGCAGTACGACCCACTTACAAAACTCTCCCTCGACGGAGAAATCGATTCAAGTTTATGTCTGCCTCTAAAATGATGCAATAAGTTATCACCAATAGCTGTAAGTAATTGTAGCACATCGTTGCAATACAGTGTACACATTTGTATACGTATATAATAACGTACATAAGTATTTTACTTGCCGGTAATTATGCAAAAGTTTGTCGAGATGACTCGGTATCTCGACAATTTGCAATGTTGCCTAGATAATTTTGTCGAGATGTCCACCGAAATGTACTTTGGTAATACAAACATACACTATATATATATATATATATATATATATATATATATATATATATATATATATATATATATATATATATATATATATATGTGATTGAGATAAAAACAAAATTCATTTTAATTCGTGTAATATCAGGAAGAAAGTTACCTCTACTGGATAGTCAGGCAATGTAGAACAACTTCGAAAATCATGTGTTGCTACATTTATCTCAGTTTTCTCCAAAGCAAAAAGCAAAATAAAGAAAAGAAGGAACTATAATAATGTTACTTTTGGAAGGTAATATTTGCTTTTTCATAAACCATATATCTAATTAAAGCATTGTAAGACTCTTTCGATAACAAGTTATCTTGTTCGAATTTGTTTGTTGAGTATACCATGCTAGCACAGGCCTTTGTTTTTGATAGCCTCCAGGTGCATTACATTGATCACATAGATCGATGAGGTTTGATTAGCGTGAGATAATTACTTTTAGATTCCTCATTTCTACATGAAAACAAATCAATAGATATCATGGATCCAGGAGACATGCTTGTCTGGCGGTTTGCGTATCTATTCGTCATTACTTACATGTATGTGACATTAACCTTTTGTCAAGGTTTTCATTTCATGTTATTTTAGATTATCAAGCGATTTTCATAGACCATCTTCGGAAGATGACTTATTTTTTTTTTTGATCTATACTATTCAGCGACACTTTTATCCGACAAACGTGAGTTGTCAGTCACAATAGATGGATCGAAAGTTTTATTGGAGGAAATTTCACCCTCGTCAGTATGAACGATTCACGAGAACTAAAGAAAAAAAAAGTATCGTCACAGTTAAATGTCAGGGCCGAAAAGCCTGTTCCAGTCGAGAGGGGGGAAGGGGGCCTATGAGAAGGGGGTAAATGCCTATAAATAAATTAACCGATAATCGGAGTAGAACGTCCGATCTTAGAGATGTTCACCGCTATCGGTAAGTCATCGGATCGGTCAAGTTTAGATGCCAATGTTTGCTGTTGTTCATCAAAATGTACTTGCACCAGGGATAGGGGTGTATTGAATCCCTAAACAAGGATATCGACTGAGAAATGCCCCGTTAAGACTGATTTCCATCTGGAAGGGGGGAAAAAACATGTAGTAAAATTTGCAATGATTTCGGAATCGTGATAAAGACTCTCCAGAAACTACATGTAACACAAAATGAAAAATTTTCATTGGGACGGAGGAACACCCTTGATATCGGACATAATGGGTCGCATAGGATGCTGTGATAAAAACATCGGACATGGGAAAAACAAGCAAGTCGGTTAAACGCTAGAATAAGACCCTTTGGCCTAGAGTGGGGAGAAATTTCTAAATGGGGCATTGAAATGAAAGTGATGTAAAAGTAATGTCTTGTCAATAAGAACACTATCTGGTAAAAAAAAACAAAACATCGTATCTAGCATTGTCGCTCTTATTGGGAGAGGGGGTAAATATCCCCCTACCCCCAGGGATGAGCTTATTTGTCTCATCAGAGAAAGACAGTTGTAAAGAGAGAATACTTGCAGAGAAGTGTATCCATGTCTCCAGACGTAACGTATTATTTTGCTCAGTCTCAGTGAATTTTCTGTAGTTTCGACTGCGTTACCTTTAGGGGGGGGGGGGAAAGGAGAAGACAGAAATTTTTGTTTTAATTTTCCATGATATCAGACTCGGCTCGGTACATCAGAAGCTCTGAGCTGTCATGTCCGTCACATGAATGATGAACGTGTTAAAAACAAAGAAAAAAAACGACAAATAAAGAAAAAAAAAACGCTTAAAACATATATCCTGATAGACAGTCATTAAAGCCTAATGTAACAAATTTTCAAGCATTGCTGACAAAAATAAGAAATTTATGGACACGAAATGGTATGATCTTGTCAAGCGACTCTAATAGACGTTAGCGTAAATAACGAGCACTTGAATGTCAATGAAGGGCAGGAACCCCGACGCGAACGGGACAGCTTCTGTCACGCAACCGTCAAAACTTGCTATCACCTACTGAGTTGTTTTCCATTAACGAATTTTGACTAGTGACTATCCCACATTTAGCTTCTGTCATCAGTAGACGAACTTGACAGAACGTTGAAGGATAGCCATGTGACTACAAACACATGCCATTGTGTAAGAACCTTTGTATAGAATAGTTGTGTATAAAGCTTTTGTTACATTTCATGAGATAAGCACAGGCAGGCGAAAGCTAGACCTTACTTTTCTTTTACAGTTTCTCTTCCTAATCAGAAATAAGTATGTGTACACTGGAACACCAGGAGTTAAGAAAAGCCCAGACAACCGACATTTATCTTGAAACATTGACCCAGTTGAAAGTTAAATGGTAACATGCAAGATTCCGTATAGAGTGTGTGTGTGGGGGGTTGAAGTTGAAAAAAAAAAATTTAAAAAGTAAAAGTCTTTTTTTGGCATGAGGGCTTGGATCAGTCCGTCGTGAAATTTAACTTGACATCATCTTTAACTGCAACTTTAAAGGGAAATAGGGCGTTTAGAATATACCAACATGGCACACAAAGAAAATGGCTTTAATCATTGTTAAACCATTCAGTCTCATCAATAAACATCTGCCAAACCTTAATCTCCTCAAAACATTATGCATATGATGAGTAACGGAAGATGCATCATTCGAACTTTAAAGGGAAATAGGGCGTTTGTTTTAGAGAAAACATCCATATTTTTAAAAGCAATGTTTGAGGACGTAGAATGATAGTGTATTCAAAATAAGAAAGCACAGTAGCCTTCTTTTCAAGAAATAAGCTTCTCAGTGACAGAAATTCAGTTATTTGTTGCTCAAAACTAACTTGTTCACACAAACTTTTCAAATTCAAATGATGCATCTTCCATTACTCATCACATGCAAGATGTTTTGAGAAGATGAAGCTTTGGTAGATGTTTATTGAATGGTTATAACAATGATTTAAGGTATTTTCTTTTGTATGCCATGTTAGTGTATTCTAAACGCCCTATTTCCCTTTAAGAAGTTTGTATGGGCGCATTTCATGTGAACAAACTTCAGTGACCAAAATGTTCTTTGTTATTTCTGAGTGATAGTCTGTAGTCCACCAACCACTATTAGGTACAAGTTTTCCCACAGAAATCGGTTGTTTTGGTCTGAACAAAGGCGAACTCAGGGCCGAAAAAACAAACATTCGCACGATGTAAGAAATAAGAACTTTTCCCCTAGAGGGAAATAAGGCGTGTGTCCCACAGAAAAACAATCATTTTTTAAAGCAGTGTTTGTGGATAAAGACTGATAGGTTATTCAAGATAAGGAAGGACCGTAGCATGCTTTTCAAGAAACAAGTTTCTCACAGATAAATGTTCAGTTTTTTTGTGGCTCAAGAATAATTTGTTCACCCAAAGTAGTCAAACTTCAAATGATGCATCTTCGGTTACTCATCACACGCATGATGTGTAGAAGAGCTGCAGCTTTTGCATATGTTTATTGATGAGAATGAATAGTTAAGCAATAATCAAAGCTATTTTCTTTCTATCTCATGTTGGTATATTCTAAACGCCCTATTTCTCTTCAATGTTACTAATTTTTTGATGAAATAAATTCAAGAAGGGGGGGGGGGGCGAACAAATGTTTAGAAGGCAGTGACCCCTGTCCCAACCCCCTCCCCCCTTGACTGAATGCGGGCATGGGGGTATTGCATGTAATCTACGTGTCTGCACGATTTACGGCTACATGATCTGTCTGTGTTGTTTGTGAAACACAATTATCTATCATCCATTTGAAGTATAGGTCGACTTCTGTTGTACTGTGAGCAATACGAAGCTCACCAAATACATTCAGGAAAGAAAAAGAAATACAATAATGTAGACAGGAAAGAGTATCTTTCTATAGGACTGCTGTCGAATATTCAAACGAGTAATCGGCCTTTTTTGTTTCAGCAAACTTTGCGCAGTCATCGGTACATGCGTACGACACTAGCTTTTGTGTAGCCGTTTTTGGCATGTCTGTTTAGAAGGGCACATTCACCCAACGTACCGGTATCTTAAAGTCGTTTTTTTGAATATTTTTTTTATTTTTTTTTTTATGATGCACTAGTTCACGATAATATCCCTTTTATCGACTGCCAGTCGTGTATAGGTTTGAAAGATCGTAAGTCAGTTGTGTATCGAATTGCGAGAATTGTGAAATCATTCCTCAGTTAGGCAGCAACTTAACGACTGACAGTAAAACTTTATACCGTTGCAGATCTGGCGCTTTCTATGTGAAAATTGTATATGAGATAACGAAAGCGTAAAAAAAAAAAAAAAGAAAGAAAAAAATGCATGCACGGCAAGTGGCAGTACTCAACGAATCGAAATTTTCAACTTGTGGCGAGTTTTTTTTTTGGTTGTTCATTTTATCGATAGCAACGAGTGAAAGACGGCGTAATGGTATGTACTATACAAATAAGAGATAGTGACCACGTCGTATCACGTTAACGAATTAAATTAAGACCTATCCTTATACTTGAAAAGAAAAGGACCTGTATTAAAAAGGTAAACTTGAATACATTAATAATGTATTGTTATGTTTAATTCAGTCGTCAATCTTCCCATGATATCATGCATGTTTATGCCTTCTCGAGAAGGCACACATTCATCCTACAACCCTGGTGGAATGTCACGTTATCACATCATGGTGCATCAATCAGTGTGCAATTAATCGGACGGATCCGATTTATTTCATTTACGAAACATTTACGATTACATCAGTAAGTCACGATTTTGATATGGCTGACATTTCGAAACATGCCAATGACTGAAATTTAAGACAAAAGCTCATAAAAACTTGCTGGATTTAATGATATAATCTCTTAGATTTGTTGTTCTCTGTCACCGAGGCAGTAGAAGCCAGTACTGTCTACAAGTGGTCCCATACTACTACGTTGTGGGCATATATATAACCAAACCGTTTACGTTATTTCACTGTGGAGAATTAGTTAGGCCTACGCATTTTGAAACAAAACTTCCTTTACGTCGCATGAATTGAGATTAGGTTATATCGTCGCAAGATCGTAACTTATATTTCTAAGTTCCAGTATGGTTTAGTCTGTACGTTTGGACGAAGTGAAACCCGAAATGGCTTGTGTGTCAATAAGGCGACGCATATGCTTTACACTAGTGTTTGTACATTTTCGACGGAGTCAGGACCTGGTCATGTCTTGAAAAGGTTATGCGGATCCAAACATACATTACAAATGTGATACAATTCAGCATGTATCCCTCAGGACACTTCATTGCCATGCCCGTACGTAAGATACATGGTGATACATTACTGTGCAAATGTCAAATTTGACTCCATAAGGAACTCGTAGGCCCAAGGGAAGTTATACTTTTGGGTACACCGGTATACCGCGGTATACCGGGGTACCCGATCGACTGGAGGCACCACATGTCCGAATTGTTTAACACAGTGCAAACACTATGGTGGCATGGACTGCCATGGTATCTACAAAACCCCCATCTGGCTGGTTGCGATTCACCATGCACGATGGAAATCACTTCATTTCAATTACCCCCACGCCAAGTACAGTACGGTGGTGTTATTCATTTGACTACTTCACAACTCAACTGACAAACACGTTGATCATTACAGAGAATGGGAGTAATAAACATACCTTTAAAGTGCTTCCCCCGGTTATATTGTCAACCGGCTAATTTGGGAACATAATCAAAATGATGACAATTATTTGAGGTTTTGTTTCTCCTAAAATTTTGGCTTAGACTTTGCCTATAGTGATTATCGTGGTCACTGGTATCTCGTCAGTGGCCTAATTCGTGGGGTTCAATGGGTTGGGAGTATGGGGGGGGGGGGGAGACAAACATTGTAGAGTAACTATCTATTTCCCCTTCCCTTTAGAGACTTTTTAGAATTTAATTATAGAGAGATAAAAATGGTAGAATCTATGAGTAGCTTTTGACTGTGTAAAATGCACGTGATATATTTCATATTTTCACTCCCGCGTAGGTGGGAATAATTTACACCATTTTCCATTCTTTGTCCACGCCATTGTATCTCGTACCTCTCCATTTTAGAGTAGGCAGTGTTACTTTTTTCAGTTTTGGAAGGAATACTTCAGTAATCCACAAGGGGAGACAGAGAACGTAACCTTTTGTTGTCGTCATTTTATGTTCAGTCGTACCATCTTTTGATCTTATACTGATTTTATGGCTTGGATGTGAGTTGCACTGGTAATCGCCTGGTCATCCATCTATGTTCTTCGCCAGTGTCTCAGGGAAGAAAAAGTAGAGGAAAGATCAGTTGTCACAAACCCTAAAAGGGAACTATGCACTCGTTTTCCAGATATGTGAATGTCAAAATTGTCTCGACATTTTTTTTTTTTTTTTTGTATCGTAAAATTCAGACTCCCCACCTTGAAGAAATCGTGGCAGTCAATCACCGTTACTTGAATCAAACGACCAATTGAAAATGGATATGAATGTTCATCTACGCAAAACCAAAGCTAAAACTATGATATTTTGAAGTGGTCATGACATATTCCCCCGAACTGGACTTCCCCTGAGAGATTTTCAACTCCTATTCCAGCTTTAACATCATGGTAAGATGATCAATATCAGAATCTACGGCTCTAGATAGTCCAGTTCAAGGCATCAGGCTTCGTTGCTGTTTTGGATTCATCCTTAACGTAATTTCGGAGTGCTGAATCTATTCTTATGTCTCCAATTCTTTCTAGTTGTCAGTCTGTTACATTATCTTCCAATAATAACTGGTACTCATATTTTACATGAATCACTCTATAGCATCTGATGTAAATTTACCGGTCAAAAAAAAAAAAGAGCTTATACCATCCATGAATTCATATATTGGAAAAGTAGGAAAAAAAAAATCCTTGGCTGACATTTTATGAACTCAATAACGAATGCATATACTATGTAGCAACTCCCCTGCCATGAACAAACGTTGGCTGAATGTTAACAATGGGCTCATTGATTTGAAGAGTAACGTGACTATATCATATTTCTGTATCCTTTAGGATCATATGAGATTTAGTTCCTGTGAATTCATACATGTCATATGTTTTTCTTTTTCACATCTCTTCTACGTTGACATCGCAACAACAACAATAAGAGCGTTCGGTAGCAGAAGTAATGTAAGACAGTTCAGAACGGCTGGGTATTTTAACTTTTTAGTCCATTCTGTTAGTCATACCTTTCTATGCATGGAGTCGTTCGAGGCGGCAGACAGACACTTGAGGGAACTGCGGATTGCAGATTGGGCTACATATGAAGCTTATATAAGTTGGTCGCCAAATAACTAAAAAGGTGACTGCTGTATTACCCCCCCCCCCACACGGGTATGGTTAATAGATAAGCTGCACAAAGCGCCTTATGTTTCTTGATGTTTATGTTCTGGTGTCTCTGGAAGCTGTTTTTTCCTATTTCCTATGGCCAAATATGCTGTACTTCGAATGCTAAAAGTCGCTCTAAGAAGTGAAGTACAATTAGGGAATATTATACTAACTACTCACTAAATCCCAAAGAATGGAGATTGGGAATAACTCTAAAATTAAGAGTGAATATTCACTCTGTAGGCGTAGTAATGACTCTTTTCCTACAGCCATTATTACTCCCTAGAGTTTATATTAATGTTGACAAATCACATTATTTCAAATGGTTGATCATCTTACATGAGCGAGGGGAATCTGAGTAATTTTTATAGTTCATGTTTGTTCTCCCCCGCAGAACCTTGTAAAACCCAAACCGCTTTGTACATCTTCTCTACACCTACAGTCCTCACTGCTCTCTCCCTACTCTACTTAGATCAGTAATCTTAATCTGCTGGACTCTCTTGACCGTTGAGACTGAAATTTCTTGGGTGATTTCGCCTTAATTTTTAACAGTACGCTCTTTACCGAACGCCTTCCATGCATGCATATGACTCGATCCATATTACACTTCAAATTCGTTTAAATTTATGATTAACACGCATAAAGCATAAAGTTAAAAACATAACAACTGAGCGACGAAATCTTAACTACTCCTAATTATTTAACTCTTTTACCCATATTCCCATCTTTTCCGATTATTTCTCAAAGCAAGTACAAGTAAGCTTATAATCTTCTCTGGATGCAATCATTACTTTTGTTTGATTATCTTTACACATACCTACTTTAAAAGAGGTTGGCCTGTATGCTGGTGTCATGGAGCGAAACATGCAATCAACAAAGTCAACATAGTAGGAGGATAAGTTCAGCCATTGCTTTCATCTATTCTGCATTGTATGACAGACGCTTTCTTTTGTTATTCATGACCTGCTTAAATTTTTGTCTTCTCCTAGATGTTGCTTTTCCCTGGGTACAGTACGACATATACATACATATATATATGTGGGTGTGTGTGTGTGGGTGGGTGTGAGTGCACCACCGTACATTCTGGCAAAGAATTATAATTACATTTTTACATTCTTCTCTCAAGTTCTCTGAAAGTCACACTAACATTTTTCTTTTCCTTCTCTATCATTACCTTTTGGAAATTTGATCAGAGTCGAGTACCAGCTTAAACATTAATGTCTGCTCACAAGTTTCGATAAATCTGTTTTGGCAGTGATTGGAAACGGCTGACAAATAAGCGAATGATTTGTCCTGAACTGACTTGATTCGCCGTCTGCTCGTGTTCTCAATTTAAGAAAGAAAAATAATAAATCAAACAAAAGTAGCTGGCATAAATTTTCAAGCAAATTATTGTTATATGACAAAAAAAAAACTTTGTTCAACGATCTGCTCCCGCAAAACTCCTCGGTGACTCCTCGTTTTTCGAAACATTAATGAGCAGACATGAGCGCCGTAAGAGACGAAGATGTGGTAGAGTGGTTGCCGAATTACTGACTCGATAAGGTTTGGATTATTGGAAGTCCTTCGAGCATTTAGCCTCGACTATGATTTTTCGAGAGACGAAAATGGACTAATTGTCGAATGTCTTTACGAATGATCATGTAATGACAGAATTGCATAACGGTGATTTTATTTGGGGCGAGGGGGGGGGGGGGGAGGAGTGTTTTGGAGAAGACTGTTTTTTTTTCTGAAGGTTAATCTAAGGACAGGACTTTGGACTTACGATGAATGATTTTTTTTCTGTTCCCTTGACAACCAGTGGAAGTCGTTTTGCACAAAGCAGAGTATTACAGTATTGGACCTGCATTCCTGTATACATGTCGAAATGTGTAACGGGTGTACGTGTACATTTCATTTCTATATGAGGTGCATTCTTTACAGCTACATGTATAACTATACCTATATATATTTCTACATCTTCATAGTGCATGGAGATTTATAACTACATGTGATAGATCTGCATGGCTATCTACATGTTTAACAGACCACAGTAGGGCAAGAGTGCTCGATACAAATTATAAAGCAATATTAATTTTATACTTTAGTATATAGTCCCTGACTTTCTAAGCCATTACCAAGGTTTCGTGCTACTGCACTTTTATGATGACTCGGTCTGTCTGAATATCCTACAGTGATGTCAGTTGTATTTGTGGTTCAGTTCATTAGCTGGCTGTACTTAATCTTGGTTGAGAAGGTTTGTTCAAGTGAAAAGATACTCATCGTCACTATGAAAAAAAAAATGTTGAAATGCGATCGTAGAAAATATTTCGTCTGACAGGAAAAGAGTGGCATTCATACTTTAGGTGAAGTTGGCTCTAACAATGAAGACAAAATGGAAGACTTGCTACCGTTGCTGTGAGAGGACGCTTTGAGAGTTCGACATTTTCGTTTAGACTTTTTTTGTCGTTTTGATGTTTGGAACATTTTTGCCCTTTTTGTAAAAAAAAAAAAAAATCGAGAAAGAATGAACTTAAGGAAGATACGTCGTGGTCTGACTGAGGGAGAACACTGTTTCACCAAAACATAATTAGACAAACTGTAATTGAAATATAATTGAAATAAAAAATAACTAAAAGAAAAGGACAAATAAATTAAATATAACTAGGAACTAAATATTGCTGTCGATAACAATAACTTAGAGTTTAGAGGACGAACAACCACGGTAGAAGAACAGTTTAAATCACATACATATACCAATAACATAGCATTTGCAGCTTTGCTTTGTGCAGATCAACTAGAATAAATTATGAAGGTAACATAATCTGCATCTAAACCGTCACATGGATTGCCTTCGTTTTCTATTTACGGTTCTTTCCAGATTGCCACAGTGTTACTTCTGAAACTGGTTATTGACATCAGTAAACCGTGAGATAGAAATATCATCCGCGGAAATAGGAAAAGCCGAAATCTCGAAATGTCTTTTTAGGGCCACGGTAATTTGCCTTTGAAGAACAAATATATCGCATCATTTTCAGTCCCCAGAGCTTCTCTCTTGTGGACACATTAGCAGGATTGCTATGTGCAAAGTGGCGTGTCAAGCGAAATAACTTGAGGAAGATTTCCCATGCCCATGACTCCCTTTATAAAAAAAAAAAAAAAAGGTTCCAGTATCAACGTAGACTGTTTTGTACAAAGAGAAATACATTGAGTACGTCAATGCCAAGGAGATATCCCTTTTCACTTTACCGAATTTCTTAGTCATCACAGTGAGTCTAAAAAAAGGGGAAAAACATATCCGTCGAAGTACCCTAAATGGGAAAGCAAAAGAAATTCCTTCTCTTAAAATTTGTCTCCAATAGTACATCGATAGCATAATCCATAAATCTATAGCAACCTCTCGGACCGGGGTTTAATGTTGTGAGTTACTAAATATCCTCGAATAGGTTCTGGACAATTGTTTTATCATTTTTGACGGGGATGGCTCTCCAACTGGGACTGAAAGGAAGAAATATTTATTGCAAAAGAAAAAAATGAAAAGTTTCGATGATATATAACGTTGTCCGCACTTTACTTTTCAGTTCGTGTTGGTCTCCCACTGGAAAACAAAACCCATTACACTGATTGAATTTCTTGGTATGATTCACCACCACCAGTTAAATCCTGGTTCTATGAAATATGTTTGCAGTTTTAAGTCTCACGGGGGAGTTGTTGCTGCAACTCCCTTGTTAACACAACACTTCATTATCACACGTCAGTACCTCGGACTGTCGTGTAAGATAGCACGACCGCCACCGTGATACGGTGGATATGTATGGACAAGTATGAAATACGAAAAATTGCGAAGTTCAGCGCTACTGCAGAGTTAACATATTGGCGTCTCACCGGTTACGTGAATTGACATGTCCTTTGCATTTCTGCGATTTAGCTGAGAAAAAAGATAACTTAATAAAAATTTATAGAGTATCAAAAGCCATATAGGTTTACAATTTACTTTTATTTTAGAAACTTCACCTAGGACTGACATCAAGAGTGTTGACTGTTTTTTCTTATTTTACATATACATCCTTGTGAATAGGCTCTCCTTTTCACTGTTTGTCTACAAATTCAGTGACTGCTAGGTTAGGCTAGGTTAGGTTGTTCTTCCCGGTAAAAAAGTGGTCTTAACGATACTGCAGGTGAAGTGCTCATTTAATGACTTCTAATTATTCTCAAGGTCATTTACGTCGTACCCAGGTGTAAGGGGGTTAAAGCAGGGTATAAATGGCCAATATCAATCTGAATACATTTCAGGGTCATTTGTTTAGGTTTTCAAACGTGTGCGTCGTAACCGCATCGCGGCACCAAGAATTCTAAAACGATAATCCATGGCGAATAACTCGTTAACCGTGTAGATCAATTTCATTCAAATTTTGCAAAAACCTAATTCGACGGGACTGATGATAAAGGTAAAATTTGCTACTACAGGGTAATTTTTTTTGATTTTGTTACTGCATGGTGATGGGTATGGCAGGGGAATAACTGACCAATATCTAGGGGAATATCCAATAATATTGTTTGGGAGTTCATTAGATTCAAGCACTGTGGGAGATTGCGTTTCATCTGAAGTACTGCATAAAAAATTATACCCGAAACAGTAACGAGAAGAGCAACAGTGAGATGTCCGTCTGAGATTTAATAGTCACTCAAGACACAGTTGAAGAATTTTGGAATTTTTGTTTTCTGGGGGGGGGGGGGGGTGCACATGCATCGGCACCCACTGGTTCCACCACTGCAACAACGAAAATTGACATAAAATGGCAGTACAGTATGTGGTTAATACTCTTAAATGGCCTTTTCAAACTGAAATGTTTTCTTTCAAGAGGAGTACGACATTTGTTTAAGGTAAAGGGGTAGGATGCTTTGGATGAAATTCAAAATGGAAAATCCGTTACGATTTCTACTAATTTTTTGATATCTGTTGGAGACTGAACAACAGTGCTGGAGGACTCCCGATTCTTAAGGACTAGGACTCGAAGTTCAAAGACTCGGAGCTTGGCAATGTGGACTCGAGGACCTGGTCCGAGACCCGCCGGGAGCGAGTCCTAGAAAAATTTCAATGAAAAAAAGAGGAAAATAAAGAAAAAAAATTAAAGTAGCGATGTAACTTTAACAGAGCCAAGTGGCGTAGCACTTTGTACTTTCACTTACATACATTTGTGTGTATAGAAGCCTTTCACGCATTGTACTGCACGACGCAGTGTCGCAGTGTGTCACATAGGTAATTCTGGTCTATTGCTACAATCTCGAGAAAATTTGGAATCGCAAATCAGGTGGAAGACTTCAACACATTATAACTGTACTTTGTGTGCCATTCACTAACGACAAGTAACGCTACAAGGTATACATCCTGAAACGTCGCGCTTACTTCTGAACCGTGACTAAGATCTGAAGTTAAATTCTAAAGCTGTAGCTAGAAATGGTTTGCACGGAAAAAAAAAAATTGCCGAATCTCGCCGATGTAGTTCATATTTAAAATTTTGTATAAGGTACTTTTTTTCTTATTTGAGCAGAAACTTCATAATGGGAAGTGGATTAATTAACTAGCATTAGTATTCTATATGTTAGAATTACTTTGGGCCCCTAAAGAAGCCGGCTGAAAATATCTCACTTGTGCACAGTCACGTACCTTTACAACACACACACTGAAGCAGTGTGATAGTACAACACAACAACTTAGTCATTAACTCTCTGATTCTAATATAGAAATTATCGACGTTGAAATATTTGTTCAATTTTTATTTTTACATCCGACAATATTTCTCATAAGATTAAGAATTACAACTACATTCACGTATTAACAGGCTCTGCACAGCCCATTAAAATAGTATATTCTTTGTTTTAAGTTGGTATTTGAGGCAGAATTGCATTATATATGGGTCTGACATACTATCAGGCACAAAAAACTTAAAAAAGTAATGTTTAACGAAGTAAGTAGTCTGTATTTTTAAATTTTCCCCACAAGAAAATCACTTAAAAGCTGATTCTTTGGTAGAAACAATGTATTCAAATATCTTCAAAGCGGATAGATCATTAGTGCTGACAGCTAGCAACAGGAAATGGGTTAAGGGTGGTTGTGAATCAAAAAAATCAATTTACATACATTTCATTTTGGATCAAAGTGCCTAAGCAGCAATGATGATACAGCAGTAGTCGTTTCAAATGAAAATTTGTCTGTTACACAACTTCCAATTTTATACGTCTATTTTTTCATGTCTTGAGTAACTGTAATTTGCCATGAATGATTTATCACTTACGTATTGGAGACTAGAATGCCGTGAGGTTTATCTGAATGTATGAGGTTTGCAGATTTAAGCAACCTCCTTATCACTCACTTCTTATCAAAAGCTCTAAGTTTTATTTCGAAGGACGTGTTGTAAACGATGATGTCTTCAAGAATGGCTTTGCAAGGGAACATAATTTATGTCATAATAGTAAAAGGTAGTTTTATTGACAATCAAAGCCTTTGCGAACAGGGAACGGTTTGGTGTGTGTGTGTGTGTGGGAGGGGGGGGGGGTGAGTGTCTGGGAGGGGGGTGAGTGTCTGGGGGTGAGTGTCTCACCCAGATAATTGTCAGAATCACGATAGTAGTCGGAAAATCTGAACTACCAGATGGAATTTTTCATATCTCTGAGGTTAACTGGAAATTAAAAAATTCTCTAGAAATCTGTAATACCATTTTAACTTCTCCTACTGAAGTCTAGGAGCGGCGACATTCGGTAATCTTACATACCTATTATAATTTTCATGTCTTAATTCTAGCTAAGTTTACGACATAAAAAGAGGCCAAGTATTGCACCACATCGTTTCTAAGGTTAATTGGAAATTGAAAAAAATTTCTCGAAAATCAGAAATACCATTTGAACATTTTTTTCATATTTAAGTCTAGGAGCAACCGGTGACGAAAAACTGAAATTGCAGTTGAAATTTTTCATAAATCAGTCTAGCTAATTTTACGACATAAAAAGACGCCAAATATGATTGTACCGCATTGTTACTAAAGTTACCTGAAAATTGAAAAAAAAATCAATAAAATCTGACTTCAGGTAAAACAAAACAACAAAGACCGTATTACGTAACATGTATAACCTTAAAAAAGGAGGAAAATTTGCTTGTCCAGAACAATCCGTCTTCAACGAGCAACGTCTAGACAAAATCTGGACGAGCCTGAACAAAATGGTGATGTACAAGTGTATAAAGTGCCTGCGGCGAACAAAATAGTATTCTTTTACAACCCTCCCCCCTTTACCTGTCAGTGGAATAGTCCTTTAACAAAAGAATTCTCAAACTCTGCGTTTGATTCTTTACAGTATAGGAACGGCATAGGTAATAATGTAATCCTATACTACCGGGCTAACCGTTTGTAGTGTAATATATCCTCCATTCACTAGGGTATGTATCCTAAGGGTCTTAAGATCTTCTTTCAGCTGTCACTTGTTGGACTAAACCGTTGATGTTAAAATCTTCAGTACACTAGTCTGGGAAAGTTGTTTACTCTATATCGATGAGGAGTGTATAACGATGTGATATCATTTATTAGAATGCATTTTTTGATATCGTAATTCGAACTTTTGAGTACGTTTTGTTTTAACAGAGATTGCAGAACAATCGATTTGTCTGAACTGAAATGAAGTAGCAAACTTGATTTTCGAGTGGAAATCGTTATGGGGAGGGGGTAGAAAGCTGGGCATACGCCATGGCAGGAATTATGTTCTCGATTGAAATTTTAGAAGTTGAAAACCCTGTGTCTGTCAGTGGCTGTGAAGTCTAAAGTCCTCAGTCATGTTTTGTCATTATCTGCTTGATTTTTGGCACTTCAATAGTCTGCATATAATCTAGATTGTGGTATTTTTAGGGAACATGAGCGAGAGCGACTTTTTCTCCATTTTAAACGCCCATATGATGAAGGTGATGATATGATGAGGATGATGGTGATGACGATGAGTTTGCTAGTGCTTATCGATGTTGAAAATCTACAACATAAGCAACTTGAAATTTGTTCATAAAACAATTTGAAATTTAACATTAGATGAAGATTTCCTGAAATGGTAATTCAATTTGTTTCAATACTTTCATAACTGATCTGGATCTCTTAATACCGTCAGATGAAGCACGCAAGCATAAAATCAAAGCAAATAATTTAGGTCATAACTGGCAAAAGATAAACCAAGGAGGACAGCTTTTTGATAAAAAAAACAAAAAAACAGCTCGTCAAACTTTCAGAAAGAGGCGAAGTCACGAACGCTTCATGTCATGAAGAACCAGATACCCACAAAATGCAAATGCAAATGAAGGAATTAGACTTTCGTTTGTGAATAAACCGTAGTTCTACTCAAGGTTTTCTTGGCAATAATTAATGCTCAACAACCGACGAGTTAACGACTTATGCATTTTTTTTAATACCTTCATTTTCTTCAGATTTTTGTTCTTGATGCTGTTGTTGTTGTATGGGATGCTATGGTTAAACTTCGAAGTTGAGCCGACGACTTGTAAAATTCTTGCCCGTCCAAGATGCCATATTCAAGATCGGGCATACATGCACTGGCTTGTCAATTAGGAGAACATTTTGCCTATGTGGACTTGTTCCATTTTCGGTTCTTAAATTCTTGTCAGTTTTTCAAATTGTTCTCCTTCAACATAAATTAACGAATTTCAAAGACACCTCAGGAGACGACTGAGGCGGTTGAAAGGACCCTTGTGTGAGTTTACGAGGTTCTCAGACTGGCGTACATAAGGAGATCAAACTGCCACGCTTAGGGTAAATAGAAATACTCACAAGAATTAAAAAAAAGTTTCCAAATGTGCATCAAAAAAAAAAAGACGAAACGAAAAAAATAAAGAAGAAAAAAAGACTTAAGAACATGTAAAATACATGTGGGTTAGATTAATCGGAGTAATCAATTCAAGAGCTTTGCGCTGAAGGAATAACGAAAAGAAACAACACATTTCGTACATCTTATCCTGCCGTACACATCATCACTAGACCAAGTGTTCTATAACCGATGTAACACGGAGAATTATTGCTACAATTTCTAAAGCACATCATATTGTCCAACAGAAAAGGCGATTGACGCAGTGAAATTTCAAGCCACTAGGCTGATTGTACGTGAATGACATGGGATGCACAAAGGTGTGTCGTGAAGGCAAGTGTACCTTCTTCCAAAATTTCCAACTTGACTAGTTTGTTAAATTTGTTAAATACACCCTCAGGAAGCCTTCATTTGGACTTTTAAGGTTGAAATATGAGTTACATTGGTAATCACCTGGTCATCTATCATCGTTCTTCGTCAGTGATTTAGGGAAGAGAGAGTAAGGGAAAAGATCACCTGTCACAAAATCTGAAAGATAACTTTCATTCATCTTCCAGATATTTGAATATGAAAATGGTCTCGACATTTTTGTTGGCCCTACAAAATTGGGACTCTCCAAGAAAGTCTAACCGTCAATCACTGTCTCTTGAAACCAGACAGACCAATGGGAATGGATGTGAGTATGCATGTATGCAACAATGGGACTTACCCAAGTTTTTTCTTTTTGGAGTGAGTGGGTATGACACATTTGACTTTCTTTGGCAAAATATGACTAATTGTCAACTCCTATTACAGCTTTAATATGGTGTCGCCCCGAACGGGTCACTGTGTGTCGGGGTATGCTAGACCATGCTCGTTAAATAAAAAGAAATAAACAACGACCCCTATATAGGGGTGTACCATAATAATACCCTATTTCATGAAAATCCAGAGAATTTTTTTTTAAAGTAACCCTTATTTTTACAAAATCTTGCTTATGCTAGATGTACAAGGGTGATGCAACCCTACATGAAAGGGATGACTAAGGCTTGAGGCCTATGAACAACTTTTCTTTTCTAAAATTATAGACATCCGGGCATTTGTTTGTCTTCTTACGTAGGAATACTGGAAATTATCGAATTCAAGAAACATTCAGATCATAGCAGTGCCAGCGTTGAAAAATGTGGGTGATTTTTTTTTCTCACAAAACTCGTATGTGGTGCAATGTTACGAGACCTTTAGGGCCCAGCAGGGAGTTCTAATTTTGCCATTCTCTATCGGCAGAATGTTATCAGTAACTTTTGTTGCACATTGTGTATATGTCCTACTTGTACATTCACTGAAAGGAAAAATTAATAGTGAACACTTTTTTTGATGACGGATTTTGAACTGTTGAATTTTTGGATTTGAATGTGTTCACACTAAAGTATTAACAAATAAAAATAAATACGCACAATAAACGTTTCAGAGAGTGAAATCATTTAACTTTGAACATGTTTTAATGAACATTGTAACAATATATTTAATTTCGAACACTTATAACGTTTAACAGTTAGCATGTAAGAGTTCACAGTTGTGTTCACAACTAACGCATATAAAATGTCATGCTCACAATCTGAAGTTCTTATCACGTTTATGTATTTTATTGTAATAAATTTAGTTCAGAAACTGTTACCAAAACTTGTTCAACTTTTTTCTTCTTTGATTCGTGTTCGGTCAGATAATGTTTTTCATTATGATGAGGTACTCATAATAAGTACATATGTATTCCTTCTGGACTGTAGGAGACACTTTGAAAGTTTCCACGATATTTAGGTATACATGCTGAGAAAGCTGACCTCAAAGTTAATCCTCCTCATGTTATAAGAAAGTTATTGAACTGTCTGTTCTCAAACTGTCTGTAGGTAGTGTTCCCTTTATCTAAAAGTACTTTCTTGACTTCCCTTTTTCTCCCTCCTTCGAATGAAGTACGTCAAAGTTCCATGTAGATGCATTGGAAAGGATGTCCTGAAACATGATATTCAGTACATGTTCCCAATTTCGAAAGTTGTACATTTATGACTGTTAAGGGGAAGTATCTTACTATAGCTGCAAGGACAGCTGTGATAAGAATTTGAAGTAACATGAAGAAAGATTAAATAAGTACAGCGATATTGAGAAATCAGAAACGAAAACAAACACAGGAAATGTTTTGGTCAAGTTGGCAGCTGTATATATATATAGTCAAATCATGCATATAGCACTGATAAAGTCTGTGTAGCTGAAAGAATGCTTGTTGTTTTTCACGTTAGTTTCGAAAATATTTAAGAGTTTTGTTAGAAAAAGTAAAAAAAAAAAAATGAATGAAGAATACCTTCTAAAGGCATGTATCATTAAAGTATACACACTCCTTTGTGATGAAGTACTCTATCTGAAAGTTGATCTTTTGACTTTATTGGGAAATCGATTTGCACATCACAGGGTCTGCTTTTCCCGGCCTTTTTTGAGAAATTTGAGTCTCTCCGAAGGAAGTGTGTGGGGGGCCCCGGTAAAAAGAACGTTGAAGCATACGGAAAAGGCAAAAGAAGTACAGGCCCTGAACCAAAGAAGAGTAGTTTACACTTGTTGGGTTCACTCTTATAAAGAAGGACCACTGAAGTCGTCGTGTTTTTTAACCGGAGACTAATTCCTTCATTTTTTTGGCTTGTTAGTTAAAAACATGAGTGCGATCTCAACGGCAAGTCCCTGCATCGCTGAAGAGGTTTTGCTTCGGCATGAATATTATCTTTGTGTTTACAATGTGTCCTATACGTTAAATTACATTAGAGCCTTGACAAGTGTGCACAAGTGTCCTTCGATATATTTCGAAGCCATTGTACCTCAGGTCAAAGTACTGAAACTGCAATGAAATGCATTTCTAGCTATAGGGTTTAAGGAAGCTTTATCTGAATGTCATTTTTTTTTAAAGATGGCAAGAAAACAGGGTATCAACAGATTTTGAGAAGGCAATTTTTTTTGAGTGGAACTGAGAAATATGTATCGATCGTTCTTTGAGGACCACGATACCTAAGGGATTATGTTTCTCTTTCTTGAAACCATCCAGGAAACATTAAAAGTGATGTATATACGTTAAGTAAGTTCGGATTTAATGGATAAACGAATAGAAGACCAAACGAGTGACCAATCCGACAATTTTGTTTTCTTTCTGCCGATATGTGATCAGATTCGCTGGCTACCGGCGTATATCTGGGGTAGTGTACAGAAAGACTCGCAGCGCACCTTGAGTGGTTGTTCACCATTAATCGTGACTAGGAATAAACTACAAACGTACACGGAGTGCACTGAAACCCTGTTTGCGTGTAATTCACACTCAGTCGACTTTAGATGTGTAAACAATATGGAGATCACAGTATCTAATACAGATATTCCTGTCTTTGACAAATTTCTAAATTTAGACAAAAGGATCTTCGAAACATTTGGAGAAAAAGGGGGAGATAAGAGCCTTCCTTCGATTGGTCGTTTTGCTCTCTGTATTCGAGTGCTATTGATTTTATTCTTTCGTAATTTGTAATAAAAAACTGTTTCTAATTGTTATTTTGTCTTTTTGAAGTATCAGTCAACCTGACGTCGGGCATGACCCCAATTTTGGTTTCGATTTTCTGTGGGGGGGGGGGGGGGGGGCGTCGTGCTTGTTTGCAGTATTTAAGCGTAATCTTTTATCATTAGGATGTGATCATTTTATATGCAATAAATTGGAAAAAGCAAAATCTTATTCAGATGACATGACCTTAAGACTCTATCAAATTCACTGTTATACTATTCCATAACTTCAACCAACATATAAAATACCATCTTATAATTCAATCTAGCTGTAGGTGTTCAGTCGCGGTGGTGGCGACAACCAAACGCACACATAACAGGCAAGATAATTATTACTCCTTTGGTTTTTTTACTGAGTTGTTCAGTAGTGACTATCCTGACTTTGTCAAAAACATTCGAATACATTGCGACACTTATAATCGTGTAATGTTGGAAGTGTGACAAAATTCTTTGCTTATGACCTTGTTAAAAAAAAGGCAGGGATGTTGAATACATTATGCAAACATAATACCCCCAACGGTAGGCCTTGGTATTTCTCTGGTGACTTTCACTCTATATGTACTGCATATGACGGAAAGCTGTTTGAAGTTGACATTCGATGCGATAACACGAAACAAGACTGCAAGTAAATGAATCTACAAGATACAATATATATATTGCCTAAAATCACATACATACTACAAACATGAGCCAAAAACTGTTTCTTTAACCCGGAGGCAAGTTCATGCATGGATGTTGCTTCGGATAAGAACAGTTTCAGTCGTAATGGAGTTGATTTTAAGTAAACACGGTGACTTTGGTTATCATTAAAAGTGTAGTCTGAGGAGAAAACCAACGCCAGATATTCGTGTACTAACCTCTGTCCGCTTGTGTACGTGTACAAATATTCAGGACTGGCATACTTTAAGGAGTGTTAATAGTGAAAGTTTGGAGTTGGATGGGGTTGGTAGTAAGAGAAATGTGACTTCGTTTGATTGAAGCATTTGATTGTTAATAAAATCAGTGTGAAAATAAAAAAAAAGCCAAATACTCGACTCAATTATTACTGATAGAGGCCATTATATAACATGTACTCTACTATAATATCGTTACAAGGCAGATGTGTCAATGCATAAACAAAAACGAAAGAAAATGACGCATACGAGATGCTGGAGAACAAGGATTGTTTTCTTTTTTTAAATAATGGCAGGTCAGGTTACGTAACCATTTGACATTCGTGGCTCTTTGAAAGATATCATCCGATCGACTATTGAATTAGAGGCAGGACTTTTGTTCTCGTTTAAGACTTTTATGATGGAAAAAGTCTAAAATCAGTAGATCACTTCACACGATTTATTCAATTTCCTTACCTTTTTTTAACCTAAATAGTCAGTTAAATTGCAATGGTGTGCCATTGTCTTCTATTTTCAATAGTGCTTGATAATTTAATACATGTAGGACATTTTGTGTTGACATACACGTACTGTTCCCTACCCAGTGAGTGCAGCTATACGGTAATACGTAGGCCTACAGCTAAGTTACAATAAACCACAACACACTCACGCTTGATAAATAAAACCAAAACTGTTTTGTGATAACATCAATGTGAATTTGAGTTAGCACAGACTGTGTTGGTAATATTATGTTATGAAAATATTTACTAATTTCACAGTCACAGCCAGAGATTGAAAGTCTTCTACCAATTCATTCACCCTGTTTTAATGTACTGTACTTGCGAATATGGGACGCTGATGGAAGTGTTATATCTGTGGAAACTTCCTCCGGTGTTGCCCATATTTTCATGGGCGATAATAATTGGATTAATTTGATCACAAAGCGGTCATAAGGGAACTTACTGAACGTTTTCTTTCAAACAACGACTACAATTGCCACTGAAAATAAAATGGCACTGAATTTGGGTTTCTAACTTGACCCTCAATTGTTGAGTAGTAAAAACAAGTGCTCTTGCCATGCATGGATGCTTTCGAATAAAAAAAACCGGACATCCGCATTTCCACTCTGTTAAAACAGCTAGAACATTCTAGTTTTTTAATAACTAAATACATTTTATGAAAAGCCACTTTTCCATTTGTCTTCATCTCCAAACAATAAATGAATTAATAAATAAATAAACACCTCGGGCATGCACTACTGTATGTGATTAAGTACATTACCAACTTAACACCGAAAAAATTCCATATTTCCCCATTTTAAACAAAAATATTTTCTATGTCTCTATTTTATTTCTTTGTTTTTTGTAAACCATCAAATAAATCAACATTTTCTGAAGGTAATCGTTATAAATAAAACTGTCAATTAAAACCTCATTTGCGTTTTCAACCTCTCAACTAAAATCACATTGGCGTGCATGCCAAAGCTTTACAGGGATTGGTGATTCAAGTGAATGTTTTCTTTAGCTTATCGTTCTACTTTGGTCGGACTGCACGAGCGGGAAGGTTGTTATGTAGAATGCGAATTAAAACCTTCCAGAAGTTCGTGTTTGTTATTTTTCAATCTCGTTTCCTTTTTTATTATTTATTAAACTATTTTGTAATTCATGTTTTCTTCGATTTCAGTCTTCGAGCTACCATCCCTTAAAGGTTAATAATTTCTGACATATGAGCTTACATTTAAAACGATCCAAAAAAAAAGAAAAAAAAACGTACTGAGATTAAATTACCAATTAACTGATTGGAGAAAATTTGCAAAAGCCGGTAATGATTTTACTGAGTGTACGACTGCTCGCACAGGGCGTCGTTAAATCTCGTCTTGTTGATACTTTTTGAAGGACTCGGCGGGTATTCCTAAAGGTAACGCTGTTTAGTGTATATAGTACTGACTGAAATATACCTACAATGTGAGTTACTTTGATTGAAGAAGGTATGCAAGGGTTTGCCATCCATTGTTAATGAATCAGTTGAGTGAGTCAATATTGCACCAGAGGACTTAATCAATATGGCATCGATAGCCTTCATCGATATAATCGATTAAGGCAACCGATAATAACTAATATCGATAACTGACTTATTCAGCAATAAGTGATAACGTAATTTGTCAGTATCTTTTATCGAACATGTGTGTGTAACGGTATTTTTCGTCATCTGAAGTGGAAGAATCACTTTACTTTGTTGATATTGTATCATTTCACGTAATAATGAATCAGTTAGCGTTATCACACACTTTATGATTTACTTATAATATGTATGACTTACTTAATCATTTTCCTATATCATATACTCATATACTTATAATATAATATCTTGAATCATTTACTTATGAATTATTTATAATGTAATAAGGAATCAGTCGCCTTCATCGATATAATCGATTAATGCAACTGATAATAACTACTATCGATAACTGACTTATTCAGCAATGAGTGACTTGACGTGATCACGTAATTTGTCAGTATCTGTTTTATTGAATACGTGTCTGTAACGCTATTTTTGATCATCTGAAGTGGATGAATCAGTTTAATCTGCTGATATTGTGTCATTTCACGTAATAATGAATCAGTTTGCGTTATCACGCACTTTATGACTTACTTTTATCGAATGTATGTGTTACGCTTTTCAATAAATTGCTCATTCAGTGTGGATGAATCCATTGACTTTATCAATATTGAATCTGTTGGTCCAATTAATTTTGATTCAGTTGACTTTATCAATATAAAATCAGTTGATTTAATCGATAATGAATCAATTGAATCAATCGATATTCAGTCAGCTGACTTAACCAATGATACTCAGTCAGTTAGATTTGATGAGTAAAAAGTATTGGACAAATGTAAACTGAAATATCTTGCAAAAGAATTATGAATTCCACTTGTTGGAAAGAAACTTAACCTTTTGAATGTTTTGCTAGCAACAATTTCCATGCTTTTCTGTTCAATTTTCCACAAATGAGCCATTGATTTGCATCCTGGAAAAGGAGACTCTGACCTTGAACACCACGTTTAATCAAACATTCTTTGATCCAAGAAACACAGTCTGAATGTAACTTCTCCTTGATTATGCGTCACTTTCTCGACGGAAATATTCAGAAAGGAATGCTATGTCATCAAATCTACGAACACATTATGTTCTTAACCTTTAAAGATTACTTTTTCTTAGATATCTACCCCTCTTCATTTGGAGCAACCTGGTGTAACTGTTGACACTTCAACTGAACAACGTTGTGAAATCTTGCAAACTATGTGAACTCCCCCTTGGGTTAACATGCAATAACTCCACGGTGTAGGAAAATTTGAAGATACACAATTTTTTTTCCAAAATGTAGTTTACAATTACAGTTAGTCGCGCAGAGATGAAAACGATTAACCACAACACGCAACAGTTGTGACACATACTTTATATGCACAACAGAAGCTGTTCACATCGTCAAATTCACAGTTTTAAGACATCGACATTTCAAAGTGTCTTCAGTGAACATGACTGGACAGTTTTAGAAGTTTAACAATATTTAAAATACAGTAGCGATATTCTAATGACACGCAATATTGCACGTAAATTGAAGACAACAATACTCCACATTTGAAATTGCTATTTTGGGGTGTCGTATTGTAAAACTCCAGATTCGGTATACTTTGTATTCATCCCATTCTTCGGTCCTGAATAATCCTACACTACGTCAGCTTAATTATCTCGTGGATGTTCTGTGATGTAAACATGACAGATATCCGTCACGTCGTTACTTTCGGGGTTTTATCATTTAGTTGGGTATTGATACTTCTTTAATGTTCCCCCAGCTGTCAATAAATCTGTGACTTCATTTGAAGCTTCATCACACGCTATTTTATTTTTTAAGATCATATTTCTTCCTCTCCATGAATGAGACTTTACATTACATACGAAATGACAAAGGAGATTTTTTCAGATAATTTTCAGATTTTGTAAATTGTCAGACGCACTCAGGAAAATGTGAAGAGTCCCAGCTCCACCGACAAGCATGTAATCGTGATGCCGTTTTCATCTGCGACGACGGATCAACAAAAATATACTTTCAGATATGTTTTTCACTAATTGTAAGCCTCCAACCTAAATGGATGCTCGGGATTCTTTTGCAGTATTATATTGCTTGTCATCAAATACATGAAACCCCAAATGGTCTTAGGACAACCTATAGCAGATGTGAAATTACAACCGTATTGGTTTTTGGTCAACAAAGGTATCGTTTGCATCAAGGAATGGGTTTCGACGACCAGTGCAATGAAAACCCATACCTAAACCTTGCAAATAGACTTCACTTCAAACGTATTGGACACGTTACTCTTTCCTTCATTTTTGTCATTTTTGTGGCTAGAATAAAAAGAAAAGAATTAAAATATGATCACATAGATCATACGGCGTTTTTTACGTCAAAGTTTTACATACCTTTTGCTTACGTTTTACTGATGAATAATGTCGACTGGCATGTACACAATCTTATGACATATGCCTGAATATTCATTAATCCCCTTTAATAACCCATTTGTAGTTATTTTATGACTTACTACGTTTATTTTAAACACTAACGCTCAGAATTACTGCACAAATTTTGGATTGCTGGCTGACGTAATCACTGACTGAGACCTCCTCTTCGAATTAAAATTTAAACAGTGTATAGATGGGAGCTGTTGACATGCAACATTCAACGACGTCTCATGGTGCCCTTTATGCGTTCGTCTTACGAAGATCGACCGTCCACATTTATGTATCAGTGTAATTCTTCCCATTTGAAAAAAAAAAGAATTTGCTGGTAGTTCGGTTAAACTTCTATTACTATGAACATATACTTAAAAGGACATATTTAAGTAACCTGTAATTCAGGAGTTCTAATTCCAAAAGGCCTATGGTAAATGTGGCCTTTGCGATAAACCGTCAGATGGGTGACTCTTGCTATCTGCATGTTGTATATCCGGTGTATACCCTCATACAATCGTAAATTACAATCAACAGTCGATAACAGCCGAGAATATTTCCTCCAAGTTTCACATAAAGTAAAAAATCCATCCATCATTTTCGGCTCATTTGACCCTTGCAGTTTTATGGCAGATTCTGCGATATATTTTCAACCTTATTCATTTTATTGACAACATATTACGAAAAATGACCGTCTTGTTAACATTATTTGCTGTGGAAGTTGTTACTTTACTACGAACAAAAAAAGAAGAAAAATAAGAAGAGAATCCCATCGTGAGTGACTGTCTCAATAAACTCATCCCTCTGTTACATTATCGAATGTCTGAAACGATCGGAAAAGAACCGTAAATATGATGATAATATTGTCTACAAAGATCTCTTGGATATCTTACTAGATGTATATTTTATGATATGCTTTGTATCCGCTTCATATGACAGTATTTGTAAAGTCATTGCTAGGGGCGTCAACATTCGTCAGGCTCAGAAATAACCAGTTCAACTGAAAAGATAACAATATCTTCAAAATGTTCTAAACATTACGATTTATGATGAAAAATTTATTCGTCCCCTAGCTGCTTAGAATGGCTTAACTTATCACCTGCTGCAGATTTGAAGAAGCGCATATTGCGGTATACTGTTTAGAGTGTCTGTCAAAAAGATCAAGAAGGTTATGGCAATACGAGTATAGCATAATGCAATCCTTAAAGTTAAACAAATTGGGGGTCAGGTTTAGAGTGAACCATCGGAAGGATATTAAGTGACCTGCATTTTGGGGGAAAACTCCCAATATAAATAAAAATTACCCCAAGATTCTGTTGAATGTTTTCGATAAAGGTTTGCATAGTTTTGCTTGTTATTTAAGTTAAACATATATGTTACAACATTATTAATGTACTTAGCAGTGGCTGCCATGTATGGAAATGGTATTATACTGTAGTCATTCGTATTCATGTGTTTACGAAAAATGGATTAGAGGTAGCCATAAACTAGTTTTTTAATTGACTGCGAGTATTTCTTTGAAGGATGAAAGTCTTTTCAGAGCGACGTCCTTGAAAGGATTTCTTGGAAATTTGTCATGAAAGAGCTACATGCAAGTTAGCAAAGATTGATAACATCGGCGATAAGTGATCAGAAGTACTTAATACAATACGGTAATCTTCACGTTTGGTCTCTTGCATCGACCATAAACTGTATGCATTGAAGTCTGGCATAACTATATCCCGCAGTAGTCAGCATCGATTCGATGAGATGAAGTAATCTAACTCTAAAAAGAGCAATTAAGGCTAAAATAACCAATTCAAGATCTTTCATTTTTAACTTGTTAAACACCCCGGCATATGTACCATTGTTCTACACTGACCACATGCTATGGCGGCCAATCTGATCAACCCGCAGGAAGAAAAGTTGTGATCGCTCAATTCCAAAAGTTACAATATCGGCCAAAATAACTCTACCTAATCTTTAACAGTAAAATAAAATAAAAAAAAGTTTGCAGCCTTTAAAATTCCACTAACGAAATTTGTTATGTCAGAAATGTGCCTGCGAAGTGTTATTTTCTGTGATCTGTCAAGTATATTTGTGAAAATTTTTCCCTGAGGTTAAGGGCCAAGAAAACTGTTGCATTACAGCCAAAAGACAAAAGAGTCATAATCTTAATGTAGTAATGTTTGCCTCCTATAAAATCCCTTTGAATGAAATTCGTTATGTTCATAATCTATTCAATCATCTACACATTTCTTTTACCCGATTGCAAAGGTTGCCAAACAAAAATTTAATACTTCTTTTGTTTTGTGAGTCCAAAATCAGCCTTTTGATCGATGTTTCCTAAATGGAAATCTTACTAAGTCCAAAAAAACAAAAATAAATAAATAAATATGTAGCCCACTGCGTCTTTCTTAAAGTTTGTCTGATTAGGTTATAACCCATAACGCTCCTGTGTTTCCTTTACAGTGCACAACAGATAGACCCAAGCCTTAACACAACAAACTGATGTTAGGAACTGCCAAATGCCCAGAAATAAAATTAAAATCGAGGTTCCTTTTCAGAAACTCAATGCTCGTGTGTTTGTGGCATACATATGCAATAATTAACTTTTTTTTACTCCCGGTAGAAGATGTCATAATTATTAGGTCGAACATACAACACCACGTTGCCGTTGTAATCATTTCTGGTGGAAAATGAACTCGTTTAAGGCACACCCTCAGGCCAAATATGTGATCTGTCAGCATTTGGGCAAGACCTGTGCTTCAAACATTACCCCGTTTGTAAACACTAAGTCGATCACAATGCCCACCCGCGGGAAATCAAGCAGGTATAAACTATAAAACAAGCGTCACGTCTCTTAGCCGTATCAACTTTGGCTTGCGTCAGTCCAAAAATGTAGACAGAAGTAAAGACTTTCCATCAGTCTCAACCCACTTTGTTGCTATTTGCTAAAAAAAAAAAAAAACTAAAAAAAAGGAAGAAAACATGATTTTAGCTTACGGTATATCAAGTGGCTATGTCAAACAAATAGACTGTCCCATGGCGATTTCGCCATCATGGTAATAACTTTATCATGCTTCGGTACTGTGGAAAAAAACCTAGATTGATGGAAATTATTTCTGAAGTTTACGTGGTGATTCTTCAATTTTGCATTTGAAAGAAGTGTGTGCAAAATAAGTTATTCTTAAGTTTTGACAGATTTGCCGGTTTAAACTGGGTTACTTTCAAAGCACCTCAAGTTTTGACATCGGATGGACCTTCCTGTAAACTCATGCAGTCGCACGTCACGAGAACTGCGCATGTTCATAATTGGTGGCGCGTCGAGGTAAAAACTATCCTAAGAACTACGTGTACAACGTGGTTTCCGTTAACGCGTAACCATCGATCGCGTATTCGTAGGATTTCTCGCTGGAACGCGATCTTGGCCACAGTGCTGGCATTTACAACGCTACTTGATACGGTTTACCACGTGCAGTCAATGCATTAGCATTCATTAGAGTGTACCGTACGTTTTTCGTTGAGTCAATCACCCTAAGAAACCAAAAGAAGAACATTATCTGCAAAAATTCCTCTGTGTCTTTGAAAACGTGATTAAAAAAAAAAAACAACTTTCAGGCAATTGTTCATATTTAGTCAAAACTATTTCAAAGTCAGCTTTCCCGAATTACTGAGTTTTTTCTTCAATATGTCGCTAAGTTATGTGTTTCCCTTTCACTTGCTTCATACTGCAGTATATATTAAATAGGAAACGTAAAAGAAGATTTTACAAGCGTTATTGATTATTATCATGTTATCTTGTTTTCAGTTGTAAACCCCCGCCACAATTTATCCTTATTGCTGAGATCGCTAGACGGAATCAATCCAAACTATTTTTTTTATTCAGTGACACTGTTTCCCACAAAGAAAGCAACGACTTGGGATAACCATCGGTAAATAACAATTTACAGGAGAAAAAAAAAGGAAATCAATCAATATGCAGACAAAATCTTAATTGCATTGTTTATGTAGTATACGGTGTGTATAAGAGAGCAGCTAATTGTAGCTAAAAAATTATATTTATTAAATAATTATATTTTTTAAATAATTCAAATTTTATGTCAACCAAATTCTTACTGTCCTTCAGGTTAAAATTGTTGTACCTGGATTCGTCGCAGGACAAACGGAATTTATGGTGTGACTTTTGTAGACGGTTGGCATTTGGTGACGTCAAACAGAAAGATGTGTGACGCAACGTAAGTTTTACTATCATTCAAGGACACCGAAGGTAACATACACTTATATACATACACATCCACACATATAACATAGACGAAATTTGGTTTCAAAGCTTCCTATTCTTCCCCATGGCAACTCATTGCATATTCATAAATATGTAACCCTGACATATCTGCTCTCATAATCTCCACTTCCACTTTACCAAACGTGGGTACGGTGTGACGATTTCACTGAGGAGACGAAAATCTTCTTAAGTGGTACGGATGGAAAAATCTGTTTGCCCATGAAGATCTAAAAGATTCCTTTATGAATAATTAAATTCCCACGGCAGGTGTTTCTTCATCTGATGTCAAAATAGCACTAAAAACAATGTCATGTCAAATGATACGACAACAAAGAGTAAGGACAAACAAGAAAATCAACAGTATTAAGTCATTAAAGGGTGGTTGTTTCGTGAAATTCACTAATGTTTTTCAAACCTGCCTATAGTTTCCATCACATCAGTACAAATGGTCAAATTAGAGCGATCCCCATGCCTCAAGTACAATCCGGATATCACCGGGGGAAAAAGTCAGGCTTGCCTGTGGCTCTGGAATCACTACTATACCATTGAAACAGTATTAACCTTCCCCAGCCCCCGCCCTCCAGAATCCTGTATGGATTCCACCTTGAATTTAATTAACACAATGTAAATTTTCTGGGGGAATTAAGCACATTTTTGCTGGGGAGGTTTTCGCCATAGCGTAGTCACTTCAGTCATGGTCAAACCTCGGTGAGTAAGCAGTGGCGGCGTGACTGGATGGGGGGGGGGGGAATGCCTCCATCAGGCTTTCTTGGGAGCCATAAGAGTGAAATGGGAAACAGACGTAAGTGGTCTTTATTCCAAATCGTTTCAAACTTTTTGATGGACATAATTACAATTTCTATTTTAATTACATTGTAAATTCTCGTATTTTCTGTACGCAGGCATAGAAGCAATAGAGATTTAAGTTGTGATTTGACCGTGGCACTATTGCATGCCACGTGATTGTTCGTATTGATATATAATTGTTATCATATTTGTATTCCTTTTTTAAATCGCCGTTATCATTCAGACTTATTTTTTCATCATTTTTTCCCCTCCAATTCTTCCTTTAACGATGTCGATAAAGATTTACCGTTTTTCAATGGAATTTTCTTACTTCAAGAGGAGATTGAGATTCGGCATTTTCAACATGCATGCATAAACCAAAGTCTTAATTTTCAAAATGGCTTTGAACCTCTTTGCACCGAGTCATCTCATGCAGACGAATAAACGACGATACGTTATCCTCTACGTTGAGCGTCAATCCTCTCAGAAAAAAAAATATATTAACCTCACCGATATCCCCTGACACAATTTATCCTCCACCTCCAAGAGAAGACCGAAAAGAAAGTTCCCTCGTTTATATATGAGACCGCACAAGACTGGGTAGGTCGCCTTTGAAAGTTATTATCACTCCTCCGTCTTGATATCGATCACACCCTACGTCACGAACTCAAAACGCCACACCGCGACACACTCGCGAAACTACGCCGCTTTGGAAGATGTCGCGGACTAAAATCACGTGACAGTCTGTCTGCCTCGTAAACAACCCTGAACAGCTGGTACGTGATAAATTCATTTCTACCGTTGACAGCGTATAGTGGAGTCGCGTTAAGAACTTTAATTGCAAGAACCAGTCTGTTTTAACGCTCGAAAGTGTTTCTCTTTTCTTTTTACTATGTGGAGCCTATATTACAAATAGTCTCCTTTTGTTTGTCCTTACTCTCAAGATGCAGTGAAAAGGCAGTGGTGACTTCAAATTTCTCCGCAGTGTGGAACTTTTGGGAAATCAAGTAGACTACTTGTCTCTAAGAGGAGTTCTAGTGGGTGAAACAGGAGGTGCGTATTTTTTAAAATTTTTATCGAGAGTATTTTTGCCAGATTTTCTTTGCCGGTTTTCACGTTCGTGTGATTGAGTATGTGACCTTGATTTTTCCGGCAATTAATTAGACAACGATAAGTCAATTTCCTCGTACGTTTGCACTGATAGGTGTATTATATAGTCAATTCATGCGATCTAAATTTGTCTTTTTGTGTTGACGTGTGTAATTCGTCATTCTCGTTTAACGCGAGCATACTTCAAGAGCTCTTTCCCCTCACTCAATGTGATTTTAGACAGAACTTAAGAACATTCCAAAACACAAGGATAATGGCATGCCAGCCTGCATTTCGAACTATAAAATACATCTGAAGCACGTTTGAGATATAAGGTAACAATTTTGCACCAGACTGCTGGGTGCCGTCCAGAGATCAGACACCAAATCGTATTCTAAAATACAAAAGTTTTTCATATAAAAGTTTTTATACGCTCGGAGTGACAGACCGGACATACGCTATGGAATATTTACACGTCGGCTGTTTTTGGTAATAATTGAACTAAATTTTGTGTAATCAAATAGCAACGTCCTTTGTTCTGTACTCAGGTACGGTAGAAACGGCATTCCTTTCGATATATTACTTATTTCTGAATATTTTTCTTTACTGCACTAGAAACATGATCTAAAACCGAGGTTTGCGTAAAAAAAAATGTTTTTAAATTCTCCGACTGGTCAGTATTACCATTTCGTTGTTGTTCGTCGTCGTTGTTGTTACACACTTAGTAGATCAATTGAGATCATTGTAAACATGAATACTCCGTGTATAAAGGGCTATTGTGATTACGTTCAGTTTTAGTTAAATAGCTTAACGATTACTTTTAGAACTATCTAGTCTTACATTGCCACAATCGATAGCAGCCCACACAGGTTTGTTATGCGTTATGTACTCTTTTTTTTCTTTTGTGAAATTATCTCATAGTTTCATTTTCCGGATTATGGATTTCAAAGGAAAGAAATTATAAAGGTGGGGGTGGGAGTGATTTGAGGTATACCTTGTACTTCGATCGTTTCGTAAACTGGGAGCGGCTAATCCTGAGGTACGTGATTCCAATCGATATCTTCACGACGAGAAAGAATAAGAGGGAGCAAGAAAGAGAGGCAGTTATAGAGAGTGGGAAGGGCGTGTTTGACTTGACGATTTCAGAGAGTAAGGCAGATTTTACTTCTTATACCACTGATCTGAACACAAGTGTATAAGTAGGTGCATCTTAATAAAAGATTAGAGAAGGTGGAAAACCAAAATGTACATGAAACATTTCAACGACAGTCAGTTGTCCATTCACCGAATAAAGGTTTATAACGAGTCTTAGGTTACATTAGAACCAAGTGCCATTTTCAGGGCTATTTTTGTCATGTATCTATTTATTGCTGTGTATGAGGATCAAGAACTTGGTATTTACGGTAATCGGTTGCAAAGTCCTTTAATTTCCTTGTTTACCTGGGTCAAATGGTTTCAGAAAGTGACTGTTG
The DNA here is from genome assembly GCA_021234535.1 of Stichopus chloronotus. NCBI lineage: Eukaryota > Metazoa > Echinodermata > Holothuroidea > Aspidochirotida > Stichopodidae > Stichopus > Stichopus chloronotus. The sequence continues at coordinate 12,730,116 of CM037836.1, read as the reverse complement.
GGGTGGATAGCTGGAAGGTGTATAACCCAGGGCTCTTTCATGGATACTCATGAACGCCAGCAAACATGAATGCCAGCTGAAATCTAAACATGGGATTTGAAAACAGCTAAGTCGATTTATGTAAGAGAGTGAGCCAGTGAGGAAATTACGCACGGGTTTTTTTTTTTTTTTTATTGTAAATAGACTGAACTACTCCCGTTTCAACTTTAACTAATGCAGTGTCTCGAGGGCTTATCAAAGACATCAGGCGTAATCCATCCACATGTGATACCCATCTGACTAAATGCTCATCGAATCAGCGATGGCAAGTAACAACCAACTACCTTTGGCTTAAAAATGCTAATGTTTCGACTCCATGACGTCCTTAATAAACAAACAGCTCTATTTTTGGATGTCCGAGCGACATGTGAGCCGTATGTATATGACAAGGAAGTAGAAAGCTAAATCAGCATGAAGCTACGTACCAACCTCTGTTCTATATGTGTAGTAGCTGATCATGAGAGGGCGTTGTAGCATATTACTATGTAGGGTTTCCCATATACTATCGGGACTAACTGAGGTTTATTTAGGGTTACTGTAGGAGGAGGCACCTGGTGTTTTAGTAATGATGCATGTTTCATTTGTGAGAGGATTGTAAATATAAAGATCTAAATTGTCGTCATAAATGGCAGGTAACAAAAAAAAAAACACATTTTTTTTAATGCTACAAAAACATGTGATACACATTAACGAATACAGAAAAGCTGTTCGTAGTGTTCGGACATTGTCATGTCACTAGTTTTAGAACACTCAACTTAAGAATTATATTTAGACCCCATGTTGAGGCTCAGGGGTGGGGTGGTGTAATAATTCTGCTCAAATTTCTATGAATGCGTGAGTTAGAGAAAGCAAAATGTGTCGCGCCACTACCGATAAAGGTGGCTCCGAGCACTAGCTTGAGGGGGGGGGGGGGAGGGGATCGCTGAGGTGGAGAAGCTGACTAAAGAAAAAGAAAACGCGAGCAAACGTCAAGTGAAATGTGGTGCCAAGGGTTTCTCATCGAATTGTTGAGAGCAGATTTCCGCATTCCTATTAACGTGCACGTGCTAGGCTTCAATGTCGGTTTGTGACCTTTCCAAAGTTCCCCGTCTTTTCCGAAACCTTGCCAGCAAAGAGTCACCGAACTGTGTACTTTAAAATACATCGTCGTACGATAGAAATATAGGCTATGCGTACTTATGAGTCGTCGGGTGGGGATAACTGGCGATGCCGGCTGACTCTCCTTCTCTGACTCTCCGGAGAGAAGAGCCGAGTGACGATGACGGAAACTTCTAATCCTGTTACCTACTGCTACATTGTGATATCAGAGAGACAAACTGTACGAAAGATTTACAGTCAAGAATTCAAAAAAATATCTGGAGGATATTCAACGTCTGAGATGTAATCCGGTGCATTTATGGTGACGGCGGTGAGGGATGTTATGGTGTCCGTCATGGACGTAGAGTTGGGCAATCTATCGATCTGATGTCACGTTTAAAGGGAAAAATGCAGTCACCCCCAAAACAGAATTAGTATTCCCCCTCTATATATAGTGATTCATGAATTATTTTAATATGTGGTATCGTGTGTGTCGTTCGAATTGCTTAACGATTTTTGCAGGCATAATACCTCGCCTATGCAGCACCGATATTCGGCAACATCATGGAAAATACTTTTCAGATGAAGATTACTTTCAGAGAAAGATTACTGCAAGAGTTTGATGATTTTTCAATTCATTTCATTTAGAGTTTCCACTTTGCTGTAGCAGATGTGACAGGTCTTGTAAACCCACTCACGTAGCCTAAAAATCAAGCTGGCTACCATCTCCTGGAATTTCAGAAAATCGGAAAGAGAAGTCTCAAACAAAATTCATTCATGAATGGGTAAAGTTGAAAATTTACCGACCAGAAGCAAATAAGTGTGCCTCATTATCTCAGCCTTTCGTGGAGGGGTTAGAGACTGAGCTCCCCCACCCCACCTTTAACCCCCCAGTCACTGTCATGGACAAGCTCAAACTCAACGTTATGATACACAAATGATGGGCCTGCGATATTTCTCCTTTTCCTTCGTCTCCTATAAATCTGGCGTGGCTACAGGTCAGCTCTGTTTATGCAAACCGATATGAAATATTCGTGATTGCACTCGGTTAGAAAGCTACTTTAGCAACTGCCATCTGAGCTTCAATATTCGTGTCCACTCTTTCTCTACATATGAGCAGAACATTTGCTTTAGTAGAACTTGGAGTCCAATATATTAGGTTGTTTGAAAACTGACGAATACCAAGTTGACGTATGAAAGATTAATACGAACATGTGTTAGGCATATCTGAGTTAAAAGTCAACCTTAGACCGAGAAATGTTTACGCTCTCCAGCGAAATGATTAATATAGTCCATGTTATCACTTGTACAAAAGGACATCCGTTCATAAGGAAAGTAGAATAAAACTAAAATGATAACGTAAATAAATGAAAGTATGACATCAAAATGTCGGAGATGGTGTCGTTTTTTTCATTATGTTTCAAAGTGCGCTGCATTGTGGGTAATTTTCAATATGTCATTCAGACGGTTTCGCCGAAAACGAGAGAAAAGGAATTTGCCACCGACAACATATCTCCCCCCAGGAATGAAAACCGAATAGTTAGGCTCTACACCACATTAGGATCTCTCTTTCTTGTTATTTCTCTGTCGCGATAAACGACTGTGCACTCATCGTCACCGATGCACGACGAATAATTGAAGTCGAATCGTGCGTTTAAAAACGAAAAAACTTGAACATTGTTGAACAAGAAGATGCTTCTAGATAACGTACGCAATCACACCAGGACGTCGGATGGCTACTTGTTTTTTTTTGTTTTTGTTTTTTAAATTTTTAAGTCGGAAAATAAACACACTTACTGGGAACATATATATACCTTGTTGACATTTCAAAGAACGCTACCCCCTTTTGGCACGTTCAGAAAGAGCATATTGTGCGTTGAGTGGTACACGTTCAAGTAAAACGATCAAAATTTTTTGTAGAATATCTGAAGTACTTCACATTCTGTGAACAAGTCAAGTTCATTACAAATGCCATCCTTGACTATTGTGCCAACACTGATAAGGCATTCACCTATTTTTATACGTGTATGTGTCTGTATGTGAGCGTTGTTTTTTGTGTGTGAGCCATAACTTCTTTTTTTTTTAATTTTTTGCAAGCATAATAGTAAAAGAAGATTATAGAATCGGCTCGAAAATAACAAGTAACCATTTGGCGACCATTGACTTTAAACAGAATGATGTAAATTTCTTTTAAGAACTATCTTTTATCATAACATAAATTGCAAAAGGGGTCATTCATTGTCCTGTGCATTGACAGATGTTGACAAAAGCCAGTTTTATCTGAAAATAACTAACAAACTTGGTCAATGCTGGTCTAATGTCAGGTCGATTTTTGCCGGAAGTGGTTCGTCCGAGATGACTCGTGCTACTTTCACGGCGATAAACGAGAAACGATCGTGCATATGAATTTATTTCGAGGCACGAAATTTAACGGGGTTGGTAAAATTTAACGGCAAGCTGAATCGTGCACACTTCGGTATGACATACTTTTTAATCCTGTTTAAAATTGTTGAAAATTTGTACGCGAATGAAGAATGAATGAATATCCGAAAATCTTACTGACATATATTCTGATATATATGTATACATATAGCAAAATTGGAGGAGCTTTTTAAACTGTATTTACTCGGGTGAGTTCAACTGGGCCGATTTTAAGCATCGCACAGAGGCGCATATACCCATGGACCCAAGACAATTACACTATAGAAAATCTTACATATATCCTCAATTATATAGGCCTACGTATACATGTAGTAAAATAAGTGCTTTTTCAAAGTATATTTACTCGGTTGAGATCAATTAGGCCGATTTTAAGCATAGAGGCGCATATACCCATGGACCAAGAAAATTACATTATAGATTCTTTTTTGGGGGATTCTTTTTTTTTGGGGGGGGGTAATGTATGAATTCAGGTAGCGAACGTAGGGAAATTAATAATGGAATTTTTAGAATTCGTTTGCTCTAATTTTCGATTGTATAGGCTAACAAGTACCGGTACGTAATGAGGATATCCGTGGAGTTCATTTCGAGTGGGATGAGGTCGGGCGGGGGGGGGGGGGTTCGAGGGAGGGGGAGTGGTGGTAGGAGAAGGTGAACATGGTCACAATCTTTGCACTCACTTCGTGTCTTGTACAACTGTAGTCATGTGCAAAATTATATCTCCCCCGCCCATCTACCCTTAAATGAAGGTCATGGAGGGTCAAACGTTTGTGTATTTGGAAGAAGGGACACAAAATTTGTGAGAACTCACACATGCCTAGAAAAAAATGCATGTTCATTGAGAGTTAGAGCTGTATATTTGCGTGATGAATTACTAACAGTATCATTTGTCCTCCTACGTAATAACTGCTCTGTATCAAGCCAAATGAGGGATTGTCGATTACAAACTTTCCGTTGTAACATCCCAGGCGATTCTAGATTAGAACGATAGGACAGCAAAGAAAAAAAAATGGACACAGATTATAACAGCAGATGCAAAATTCAGCGTAATCCTCCCTGCAGCAATTAAAGTATTTGCGTGTGTGTTAAGTGATCAGAGGAAAGGGCGATACCATTCTTGAAACATATATTAGATGACATGAAATTTTGAATGCTCGATTCGTGCTTTCTTAATCTTCCAAATACACCCTACTTTGAAGCAAGAGGAAGAAAAAAAAAGGAGAAAAGCTTAAGATAAGACTGTAGAAGATAAATATCTGAAAATAAAACATCTGTGCTGTGCACATAAAATTACCAGGAGCGCTGAATCTATGAGCCTGCTCAGTCTCGTAGCATTCATTAAAATTCACGATCGATATTTTGTTTTTCCGGAGACTTTGAATTGACTGATTACTCAGCGTGTTCGATAGCTGAGGAAGTGATATCAATGTTCAAAATTATAAATAGAAATATCAAAGATATGTATAAAAGACATCGAATATGAACCTTGTTCTGAACTTGGACAATTTTGAATCAGATCATGTTTTAGTGGAGATTACTTGATGATTTGCCACATTTTCCAGATGATATAAGTTCAAGATGAGCGATTTTCTGGCTCGCTTTAAAGAAATACCGTACCTTGCAAAGAAACGCACTTAAAGTGTTTTCTCATAATCAAGACTTCTTCTTTAAAGTATACAACTTGACTTATTGTAAGCAAAAAGGGAAAGACGTTTCAGAGGGAGCGTTTGATCCTACCAGACATGTCCTTAGGTTGAATGATTTTATGTCTTTGGGTGTGTTCGTGTGTGCGTGTGTACCAAGTAAATGTGTGTAAATATGTACCAAGTAAATTTCAATTTGAATGTAATTTCTATCTGGATTTTATCTGCATTCTTCCATATCGCTGGTTTTGAGACCTCGCGTTCCATTAAGCCGTCTAAGTCTGTCATTGTAAGAGTCCTTCAGAGTCATTATTTTTTTTTTCTTTCAAAATTCATCCCGTCCTTTGATAATACGCAAGAAGTGACAAATGAAAGCATGTACGTGTATGCTAATCAAATACCGCAAGAATTTCCTAGAGCCCCGTTACCATTTTCCAATCAGCATGGATGGCTTGAAACGATGAGCGAGAAAACCTATTGAAAATAAAGGCTGTTTTCAAATTATTTTTTCACTACCACGCTTATAGGGTATGATCACCTATGACTCTATTTGAATGAAAAATTCACGCTTTTTTTAAGTCACTGGAATGAAAACAAAAATAACTTATGAGGGGAAAGAAACCTTTCAAAGTATTAACTGTGTAATATTCTCTCTCACTTGAGAGTAAATCTGACTTTGATTCCCGGATAAGCGTGTGTGCCATCACTTTGTTTCTAATAGACACCCACGTGTGCTTATAACAAATGTATGGCCCTATATCTTTCAAGAGGATATATGTAGGTCAGTCGATTGGTGCTTGTGAGGGACACTTTCCAAAATGCACATCCTTCCTCCAAGCAAGTTTAAAGCTAAAGCATTCTGTCGGTACAGGCCATGAGCCAAATCTGATATAAACCTTACAGTCACAATTTTGACGATATAGAAATACTAAACTTTCCACAATAAAAGCAAACACAATCTAAACTTAAATTCACCTTTAATTGTGGGTCCGTGAACTGGAGATCCGCAAAATTGTGGCAAAGTGGATACATCCGACCATCGTATATACTTAAACGTGTAGCGTGAAAATGTATGCGCAAGGTGCAATGTAAAGAAAGAATCTCAGTGGGGAACACTTGAAGACAAGAGAAGACAATTAGGAAAGCTGATATAAGCTGTACAGCATACAAATAATAGTCTTGCGAAATATGCTGGCGACAAATTGCTACAATTATGGTCTTATATGGTCTTACATAGTCTTTGTAGGTCAGAGACCACATGTATAGATTAAACTTTTGTTTGAGCCCACTTCGCACAGGCTTCGGTGATTTCTCTTAAACTTGTATAGGCTTATATTTGATTATCTGAAGTGAAATCAGGACGTAAACTTACTTAGGGTAATATTTTACAGCATAATTGCTTCTTTTTTTTTGAACAGAGAGCATATTTAAGTCCACCCACTGGATGTTTAGCTATTTCCAACTCATTTCGTTGGCATGATGTATGTTTCTGATTCGTCCAGATTAACGTTGCGCAGGGATGTATATGTCAAGCCGTCCTTACAGCCACATATCTCTCTTTAAAGTGATCATGCGTGTGTATGGAAAATCAGAAGGATAAAATTAAGCTTAATATGAATTAAGTGTCTTTTTTACTTTTAAATGTACATTCGAGGTTGTTCGAGGAATAATTCAGTCAGTGAGCGAAAATGACAATGACCACTTCGAAAGCAACGGAAACGGCATAAAACAGTAGAATTCATTCATATTTATAAATTACTGTTTCGTCATATAAGCGTCTACATAATGAATATGCAACGGTATAGGTCTCTTTGTTCCATCAACAACATGATAAAGTCGTCTGCCCTGGATGAGTATTGGAAATTGAAGTGATTAGTTCAAAGAAGCATTGTGTTTTCAAATAACCCACAAAGCAATTACCTCACGTCAGCGTCACTGATACCCTGCTCCTTATCCTCACAAAATACACATAATGTGCTAAAATCATGTCTCGTGAACACCTTTAGAACATGACGTGATATCCAGATATACCATAATGGACCGAGTATGTTCCTCTCGAGAAGGCATAACCATGTATGATTTCATGTGCAATGATTGGCTGTCCTCTGTTTGGACCAACTGAATATTCAGTACTAGTATACTTTGGTCTGTTCAAATTAGAGAACGTTTAAATTGAACGAGACGTGTCAACCAAAACATTATCGTATTTATCAGTTCTTGTCGTTATGATAGAAGAATTTGAAAGCAATTTGGCAGAATTTATCACATAAAAGATTTCATTTTTAATTAAAAGACATTCATTTTCAATTAAAAGACAATCATTTTGAGACATAAACTTTTAATTTTTAAAATTTGTATCAACGTGCGCAATCACTTTTAATGACATATCTGTGATCACTGCTCACTACCGAAGAGCTATTTGAAAAAAAAAAAAAACAAATCAACGTTTTTACGATTGGGTTTGTGTTAGGAATGACTGGCCCCGCAATGAAGCTCTCTTTTAACCGGAAACCGCTTTCAGCGTCTACGTTTTTCGGAAGGAGAGCGTCAACATGAATGTAGTCTCCTTAGTCCCCTCCCCCACCCTCCCCTCTTGTCCCCGTTGATCGCAGAGGGAGGACAAATGTAGCAAATGGGTGGACTGCGAGTAGTGTGTACGGCCAAATCCAATTCAACGGCTTTATAGCGAAGGCTCCGGCCACTGGGGAAGTAGTTTGAAGAGGATAGAAAGCAAATATCCAGAATCATATAATTTAATTCGTTTCACTAAAAAGATTCATTAAACGTCATTTTACAAAATTCGGAAATATCGGAGGGTCAGGGGTTCTTACTTATCTGCAAATAAAACGGACTCTGTCTCGCTGCGACCAGTTGTACAACGAACAAACCTACCGCACCATTTCATTCAACCGCTAGTAACTTGCTTACGATGTGAGAAAGTTCCAGTAAATATAAACACACCATGCACTCTCAAGTAAGATCTCTCAAAGCCAGAAGAACTGACGAAACTCATTTTCTTGTGGACGGACTTTTTTGTAAAGAATTTCAACGGCGTCACTATTTTTCGCAAACTCTGCAGAAGGCTGCCGAGCAATAACCATATTTCAATAGTAATGAGAACAATACCCGATGATCCCTCGAAACCCTTCACGATAATGTCAACGCCACTAGCAGTTTCAAGAGAAAAAAAATATGTATACGAAGCTTAAATGATTGATTTTGAAGGCGAATTCCACAGAATGTTATGTCAAATGTTCAGTTCCCTCTGCAGAATCATCTTAAAGGAATATTTGACTGACGAGTGAAGGCGTTCTTGAATGGAAGAGAATACTTTTAAACTGCAGTCGTTTCAAGATCCCCTCATGCTAATATCTACTGTAACTCTGTTTGAAGAAAGACTCTTCAAGTCAAGAGAGATAATACAGCTGCCCAGGATTGCAAAAAGGTGTCATGTAACAGTGGCAAAGTTTGGTAAGAAATATTTTTGTGTCCTTTGAAATTGAAGGGCTTATTTAAGCCCCAGATGTTGACAATTTGGAAAGGTTGATTGGGTTACCGTAAAATGTTGTACAAATCATATATGTCATATTTCATAAGCTATCATAATGTTTCTTTTAAGGCAGTCAGAGTTATAGGGAAATACAAAAGATTTTCAGGTGGTTGTGTCTGTCAGGCGTCACGTATTACCCATGATGCAATGTACCATGTTAAAAATATCTATTTCGGTCGTAATCCATAAAGTCAAACGGAAAATACTATTGAGATATGGCTTTCGCCACCAATAAAGACAGAAAATGTTCCTTTAGCTTCATGGAATATCAGAGGCTATTCCCTTTAAATTAGCATGGTAGTTACGGTGGGAGAGTCGTTACTACTTGTCTGCACTACTGTAAAGACGATTATGCTGATACATCCATCCACGTAGACAAAAAGTATATAAACGGAAACCGAACAGCATAAAAAAGATTATAAAATAGAAGTCTGCTTCAATTAAGAGAAAACCACAGTTTTGAATTTAAATGTGTCAAGTTGGGGGCACATCCACTTGGCGGAAATTCAAATTTGAACCGCATATCGTGTGTCAACCGACAGAGTGTGACAATCGAACCATAGGAGGTACGCGACGGGGCGAAATAACGGGATCAGACCTGTGTTCTATACATGGCGTGTGTCATGTACAAGAATGAAGTTGGTGCACTGGCCGATACATTGTATTATGGATGTGAAAATTAGATTGTACCTTATTTGTGGACAACACAGGAATATGGAATGAAGAAATGAAGTGCATGTGTATTATTACGGAAACTGAGTTTTGTCCAACACAATATGATGACAAGACAGATAGAATTGTTTCCTTTTTTAGAGGAAGGGTGGGGGGGGGGGGGAGTAAAACAGGCATAATGAGTATTTACCACTGATTTAGTTAGAATTTAGGAAGATAATAACAGTGACGGTGTCACTGACAATATTGGTAAGTTATCATCATAGCTAAATATTTCGAAAAGAATCTTTCATCTCACCAGTTTCGTCCCATAGATGGTATAAATTTATCATATCTTCAAATATTTGAAGAAAAAAAACCCTACTATGATTTAACTCTTTGGAGGAGGACAGTATTACGTTATATATTCAGCACCAATTCAAAATTTAACGCTTCTTTCTGCCAGCGTTATGAACAGAAACTTCTTAAACAAGAGCTGATGACCGAAGCAGTCTCTCTTACAACCGGTAGACAAAAAAGTTACGTTTAAAATTTTGGAGATGGAAGTCAGATTCTAATCATATGCTCGACCTCAGGAGATAGAGAAACCTTTACACCAGTTATCAGCCTATACGAGCAGTCAGTTCATGCCTAAGTGACCCATCACTTGGCGGTTCTTTAGATCCGCAGATATGTGTACGTGTTTCCGCACAGGAGCATTTAAATAGAGGGGAAATAAAATATTACAGTTCTTGAAAAACAGTGTGTTTCGATCAAAAATATGCTACCCTAACTTGTTTATCCGTACTTTTCATGAATAAGTCCATAGAATAATGATTAGTGCAACTTGCATATCATTTAATAATTTCATCATTTAGTCTTTTGAACCATTTCCTAACCCAATACTCCTATGACAAGAGTGGTGCAGTCCACGTGTACTGAGACACCTAAATTTACGCAAAGAGCTCACAAGAAAATAAATCCTATTTTTTCTTTAAATTAAAACAAAATAACACACGACTTGAAGCAATGTATCTTTATAGTATTAAAAATTACTTTATATGCAAAGGGAACAATTTAGTTATATTCCAATACATAATTTTACTGACTCCTTTTCAGCGACAGTTGTCCTGTTTTGGTCGGTGTACGTGCTGATTGTGTGGAGTGAAATATGAGAGTTGTCAATCGGCAATACCAAGTCACTTTATCAGTACAGTCTCAGCTATTGGTTCTTTGAAATTACGAGACTTTTTTTTTACCAATTAAATAATTTGCACATCATTGGAAAGGGAAATTCCCAAGTCTTTGTATTGCTTTGAGACAAATGTTGTAATTGAATCCTGCATGCCTGACCAGGAGTGGAGAAGGTATAGGAAGGAGGCAGAAAACTCCCAAGCGTTCATGCATGGGAAGAACGTAGTATTCAGTATTTCTAGGATCATTATTACGGCCCTAAATTACCCATCAAGATAAAAAAGTGACGAACGTCAAGAAGACACTTTTGCTATTGTAATTGACACGGATGCAAAAAAAAAGAAAAAAAAGAAAAGAAAGAAAACTGTCCCTCAAAGTTATGGCAGTCTGAAGATTCAACATGGGGGTAATTTTGGCCGATTGCAGTGTTCAATTTACGAGAGATAAGACACGTTCGCCAAAGTTTCGACATATTTTCCTATGTGGGCTCATCTGCAGAAAGAAGTTATCGAATTTGTGTCTAGCTCACTTGAAAGCCCAATGCAGTGGTGAAGAATATTACAGTGAAAGCAAATTCTATTGTGCCATTGTCGATCAATAAAAACCTCTATTTTTATCATTTCGTGATCGAAGTGAGAATGATGATTACGTCATAAAAGTCTTGCAAGTTATTGTCTGTTTTCTGTTGTTTGATGATAGAGGGTAGGACCTCAGAGTATTGCTTGCCATAACATTCGTATAAATATGTATAAATATCTTTAAAAACAATTTAGCAAAGAGGAGACAACTTCCAGACTTCCTCGTTGAATCTACATAATCGTATGTCGGTTAAAGTTATCAACATTGTTACACTGTTCCGTGAAGTAACCCCAAACGAGAAAGTCAGGGAACTAGCATACTTGACCTTCGACTCCCGTACGAGTTTTTATTTTTGAGAACGAAACTTGGCGTTGTTCATACACCGAGGCGAAATCGCTCCAGAGTTTCGTCGTTCGTTACTCATGGAACAGGGCCATCAAGGAATTTTTACTCTTTCATCAGTCATTTCAAGAACAGTCATCCGTCGCTTTGGAAGCTGTGAATTTTTGAAAGAGAATCGCGAAGTTTGACTGGTTCGTGAGAAGTCGGTCGATTTTGAAACACCTGCTTGAAGTTTCATCGCCTCGGGTTGTCATACGTCCAGTTGTGTTTCAAATGTTTTTTTTTTTTTGTTTCTTTTTAGGAATGACAAGTGAAATACTTAGTGACCAATAGCGACACTAATCAAATTTTTGCCTATTTCTTTTCATGATTTCTTTCGTTTTCCCCCTCTTTTTTGGTTTCGTTTATTGTATTCATGACTTGACGTAGTCGATGACAAGTTGCTATTTGAGTGTCGGATAAAATCGATCTTGACTACGTATACATAGTAATGTGATACAAATAGACTTAGGCTACCAACTGAGTTTGATCAAGCGCACAGTTGAATTAAAAGTGCAATGAAAAAGACTCGTCTTATTTAGACGAATTTATTAAGAAAATAAAACAGCAACAAAACGAAAAAAAAAAAAACCCAACCAGGTAAGACTATTCACAATAAACCCTTGAGAGTGAAACAGCCAGCAGTTAAATTTTCCACACTTATGGCTTAAAAAATTACAGTGCAACTGTTGCTGTACCATAGGAAAGAACTACATTATCGAACAACTAACTGGATTACATGCTGTTATCTTGTATGCTGTCTGTAACGATATTCCAGGCAGTAGTGGTTAGAATATCCGGTTCGCTGCCTCATTATGTAACATAGCCTACCCTAATTGCAGTATCTGTACCCCAGACACGTGGACTATTATCGTTTTTCTGCGCCTCGTGCTCTTATTTTCCTTTCATGAGATAGTATTGACCTGTTTTGGCTGCTGAGTATTTCACTTTTTGGCGCTTCGCTAATCGATTATATTAAGTAACACTTCAATATTCTTCCAGGTATTAGCTTTTAACTTATATCACATGGCCAAGACGTTGGGAAACCGTTCGAGTTGGGGTAAATGGTCAGAAACTCGTGAACTCTCTCAAGTTGGTCGACTATTAAGAACTGGAATCAATTTTCTAGCAGACACAAATTAAAAAAAAATACAGTTACATAACAATAGGATTATCCTGAAATTCATGTTATTTTAGATCAACGTTACCGACAGTAATTATTTTGAAAGATGCAAACTGTGTTTTAGTGTTTTCGGGGTATAGCTACCGCGGTGGTGTTGTCAGATAACATTTTTGTAGGGATATTTGCAATTGGAAAGGAGTGTTCAGCATTAATTTAGTTGAGTGTATCTTCGGCAGCGATCGTTATTGACGTAAGTCATGATTCATTTGAACCCTAAACGTCAACACGATCTATTCATACATAGGGGAAAATGGTGTATTTATACACAGATAAAGTACACTAACCGTAGAACGGTCTTTGGAGACAACCAGTAGTGAAAAAAATCCATGCTTTTCATTCCGGGGCTGGTTTCTTGGATTGTTTCTTCTTCTTTCTTTCTTTCTTTTTTCCAGAAAAGTTAGAAATTTTCAAACAAAACAGTCAATTCTGTCGCCTATGCTGCAGCAATGGAAAAAAAAAAAAAAAAATCTGTATGGACATTTTACATAGCAAAATAATGTTAACTTTAATTCCCCGCACGTAACTAAGGACCATTGCGAACTAAATGTATATGATTGATGTTTTTTGTTCATTCATTGACACTTTGTTTTCTGAAATAGAATACGTCTTGTTCACGCAGACCACGAGAGATTCGAAATGCCATTCAATAGAACAGAGGGTATCGTAATCGAGGCTGCAATTCTGTATTTATGTTTGTCCTGAAAGATATGAGTCTATCCGCAACATTTGTCAGTCATTCTAGTCAACTCTAGTCCATTTTAGCCAATTTTAGTCATTGTTAGTAATGTTAAGTCATTTTTAGTCGATTTTAGTCAATTTGAGTCACTTTTAGTCATTTTTAGTCAATTTTCGTCATTCCAGTCATTTTTTTTACATAAACAACGTGAGGCTAAGCTACAGAAAATGGTAGAAAGGTTTATCGGTTGTAAACCGAAGTCAGCCACCCAAATTGACTGTTCACTGAACTGCAGGAGTCAAAGTATGTCCATATCCGTTCTCCTGCCATTGTACTTTATAATACGTGTACTTATCCTAATTACGTTTTGTTCCATTTTGTTACAAATACAGTTTCGTCGACTTATGTCGACAAATACACGTATCAGAATGGCCACAGAAAATAGGTTGAAATTTAGTCCAAATGAGAGGATTCTGGACCGGCGATAACCATGTTTAAATAGCGTGTTCTGTGTGGGATGTATCAATTTTTAAAGATACATCTTATTTACAGTAATGCACTCCTTTAGGGGGAAAACTGTGATGCCATGCAGACGCAACTAAAACTAAACATGCATGCTTTTTCATAGTCATGACTGTCGTACGAAGAATCAATACTTTAGGAGTTGTGACCTTCATTTCCAGGGCATTTTAAAAAGCTCAATCTTCCTTCGATAAAACAATCATAATTTTTTCACCGGTGTCAAATTTCAAGATTGAGTATACACGCAGTTTAATATCAAAAGAATAACAAGGATGTCATTGCGGTAATATGCAGGTGTTACGTGGCATTTTGTTACCTCGAGGCGACTGCAACAACTTTATTGACCAGAAGAAGTCATTCTTAAAACAGCGATATCTTTGAGCTATGAAACAGGATACTGGCTTTGGGTTTGGGAAGTGCCTGCAGTGGAAACAAGAATTCTATTTAGCTGAAGAACACCTTAATTTGCCAGTGGAATACTTTCTTTTCGATATAAGTTTTTCCAACACCACTTAGAAGATAAGAGACAAGCGGGTGTGAGGGGTGTTTATCTTTGTCTTTGTTTGATAGGTTAAAAGAAAACACCCTTTCACTAGTCATTTACCTAGTGTTTACTACTTCGTCGGTATAAATTTGTTCAAAAATTACTACCCTGGACATCTTTTCAGATGAATGTTTTCTGCAATTATTCCATGCGGTTGACAGATATTGAGCTACAACGATGTTGGGTTTGTGTCATTCATATATCGTTAGCGAGATGCGATGAATATGCCTCTATCAATGTTATCGAATTTTAAACTTCACAAAACAAAAAAAAAAATCCTACAAATCTCGTGGAATACTTTTGCTTTAGGGGGTCAACTACTGAATCATCATCAAAAAAATGATAGTAGTTGAAATACAAAAAAAAAAAAAAAAAATGAAAAGATCGCTTTTTTGTTTGCTACTTGCTTGGTTAGCTGTGCCTCCAGGAGTTTCACGGTGACGTTTTGTCTTTCTTGGTACGTAAAGGTGCATAAAAATAACTCGTCAGTTGAGTCCCTAACCATATATCAGATGTAAGAACTATTTGTATCGTTATAGTTTTATTGTTTTGAAGCACAATATGGGAGGATGTATACGGTAGTTGATAGCGTAGGAAATTATCCCAACTGGCTGTTCAAGGTTGTCTATGTCCTGAATAAGTGTCATTTCATAAACAGATAAAGGGTTTCAGTATTAGACCCCTGGTCTATTAAAAAAGCGGAAGTCGCGTATTCTAGTGCAGCTCTTATATTAGTTACTGAGAACCCTCATACAGAGAGGACAGGATTTCATTTTAATTTGGTGACATGGGCTAATCTTCTTTGTTTTGTTTCACTAAAGACATGTTGTCCATGCTACGCTCAAAAAGGCCTACGAGAGTGTACGGACTTAGCCGAACTAAGCGTAAAAATGACCAAATCCTCGACACTACCTGTATGTTAGAAACTGAAGTACATAAATGATACAACCAGCAATTCATGTAGGTGACCAATTGCGTTGGATGTAGCTTGAAGACATACATACACCCGCACACATACATAAAAAACAACTTCACCAGAGAATGCGAGCAAAACATCCTCTTTTTTTCATCTTTTTTTTTTCATCTTGTGCAATAACAAATACCCTGACACTTCCGGTTATACCGGCATGAAAGAAGTTCACTGTTTGTTTATCCACATGTTGTTTTTTGAACAATTAGGAAAAGATATTACCTAAGAGAGAGTTAAAACGAACTATAATTTTTCCCCATTATTTGAACTGGCGTCTGCCCCTTGATCTGTGTTTCACCTGTCTGTATATAAGCAAACACCGCCGACAGATTTTTCTTTTATAGCAATCAAAGATTGGTCATGTTGAGTGAGACTGTAAAGTATATATATATGCCTACTGATGTGAACTAATAAGCAAATGATTAAAGTTTAATAATTCCATTCAGTAACGACTTCAGTTTGAAGGTTATTATACACACTCGTCACAGTAACTGTTCATCCTTGAACTGTCAAACAGAGGTTTCCTTGTTTCTCCGCGGTTAATTGCTCCCACCGTTTATCAATATTGGATGGAAATTGATATGACTTAAAGTGACAATCAGAGTTTTTGGATACTCTAAATAACCGTTCTTTCAAGAATTTTAAATTATACATTGCCATTCAGTTTTTCTTGTAGTTATTATCAGACATCCATACGATAAGAAGATCTAAAATAGCTATGCTAGTTTTTGAGATTTATCATGGAACTGGTACGTGTGTGCAATCCTATTTGACGTAACAGATTCTGTAAAGTTTTTATTTTCATCTGTTAGAATATTACCAGTAACTTTCAAATCATGAATCTTTCAGACGTTGACACATTGCCCTTAATGAGGTAGTCTGCTGGTAAAGGTGATACAAACACAAGCTGATTCCATTAAGTATAATTTCTATGACATATCTGTACCTGAAAGTGCAACTTTAGAGTCGAGTAGACTGGGATTCTGAAAGCCTATATGGTGTGCAATACAGAGGTACATACAGTAATACATTACTTTTTGCCAACATTAACAAACTTTACACAGATTTGTAACTATCCCATTGATTACCGGTCTTAAGGGGAACATTTGTGACACCATGTTTGCAATGTAATGGGAAATAAGGCGTTTGTTTTACAGAAAACAACCATGTTTTAAAACCAGTGTTTGTGGACATAGAATGATAGATTATTCAAAATAAGGAAGGACAGTAGCCTTTTTTTCAAGAGACAAGTTTCTCACAGATAGAAATTCAGTTATTTGTTACTCAACAATAATTTGTTCATCCAAACTTTTCAAAATTCACGAGATGTACCTTCCGTTGCTGATCACATTCACAACGTGTTGAGGTGATGAAGCTTTTGCGGATGTTTATTGGTAAGAGTGAACTGTAAGAGTGAATGGTTTAGCAATGATTAATGCTATGTTTTTTGTATGCCATGTGGGTATATTCTAAAGGGCCCGAATTCCCTTTAAAAACAATGTAGCAGTACTCTTACAAAGGTGTGCACTCAATCCAAATTGCAAATTGCAACAACAACGACTTAACGACAAGATAAAAAAAAAAAAACCCACACACACATTAGAATAATTGCGACTTGTTCTAAGAAAAATGTCTGACTGTAAAATACTCTGATGCACACCTCTTAAAAAAAGAAGTACAGCCCCATTCGTTGCTCATAGGAAAATTGTCGGCGCCAACGACCTATGGGACCTCAGAATTAAAGGGCCTAAGGTCAAAATTATATTCTAGGGTGAAGTTAGGGTATGGTCAAAATGTGATAGCTGTTTAATTCAATTTGATACAAGTAATTAAACTAACAGCTGTTCATTTAAAGGAGGCCTTTGTAGACTAACAAGGGGTTTATGGACAATATCCGTCACATTTCCTTTTGCTAGTATTATTTCTTAAAAAAACCCCAAAAAACATTTGCAGCAATTTAGTTATGACAGTAAGAGATATTATAGTTCTATCTTAGGAGGTTAAATCGTTTGGAATATAGGTCTTCAAATATCAGGAGAAGTTACGGAAACTGCCAACCCCCCCCCCCCCATTTTTAGTTTACAAAAATAGATTTTAGGCTAAAAGATCTGAAGGCGATGGCTATGCCTCAGTTACCAGGTAACACTCCAGAAGGCCTGTTGTGAAAATGAGCTACACGAAGAAGCTTAGTTGAGTCAGCTTAACTGATATTTTACAAATGGTGAAAGAAAAATACCTTTATGCTTTTGTGGTATTTGTATTTATTTCTACCAAAGTATCAATAATTGACAAAGGAGGTGGTTGAAGCTTAAGTGACGTGAAAAGCACACTTTGAGGTGTTGGTGGTCGAATTAATAATTGAAAAAAAATACGTCGGTAATAGTCACAAAGTTCATTAAAACCTATCAAACATTTACCAAATTACCAACCAATTTTTGTTTTACAATTGCATCATAAAGCCAAAAGACGCAAATTTGTTACGTCAAGAGAGAAACACTCATGATGGGCTTTTCATCCGTTGTTTACACTTAGCCATTATTTCAAGAACAATTGAGAATTTTGGATGCTCCGATGGTTTTATTTTGGGAGCATGTACCATCTTCTTTAAAAATATCGATATCAGTCACCAAAGTGAAAGACAGTGACTAAATAATTAAGAGACAATAAATATGGGCTTAACAAAAGATTTTCCGACGCTGTGCATCAACACTCCACATCGCAATTTTTTAACATTTTCATCAAACTTTGAAACACCATATCTTAACAAAAACGGTAAGAAATGTAAACACAATTGTCAACAGATTGTCATTGAGGGTTTCACTGCGCAACTTCTGAATCAAGGCAGCCCAACCCTAAATGTATGTTACTTGGTCTTTTAGCGCCTTGGACCATTTTCTTTGCTCGATATTGAGGTCGGTCGTACTTTAGACTATTACCTCATTGAAAGTTACATTGCGAGATTTGAAAGAGACGAAATACCAAACGTAAAGTTTGATCGTACATAATGATAACTTTGATAACTTAATAATGAGAAAAAAATAGAGAATATCTCACAGAAAAGAAATCTAAATTGAATTTTGGAAACACGTTCATTTTGGTGAAGTACGACGCATGTATACTTCGGTAAAACTTTATCAAACACAATTCTATTGTTTCATTAAAGAATAAAATCAAGAAAACAAAAAGAATGGAGAAAAAATGTGCAATCTTAATTAGAAATTGTATAGCACCAGAGGCTTGGATATCATCTATTAATATGCACACTTCATATTCCTATTGGACGTTGGACGGGGATACTACAACTCAAAAAAATTTGTATGAAAAATCAATTTTTTTTTTTTTTCAATCAAGACATTTCACATTTTCTTTTACAGAAGACTAATAAATGTCCCTGGTCTAAACTTCATCTTCATTGTATTACTTGCAATTTCTGCCATCTTTTACTTAAAGTCTTCAATTCAGACAAGAGGCAGAAACAAAATACATGAAAGAAGGAGAGCGGTCGCTGGGGAGAGGCGTAGTGAGAGAATTATATATATACAGAAGAGGACGAGGGAGGTGCTGGTGATTGAGCTTACGAAGGTTAACAGGAAGAAAGCAAAAGTGAAAAATTCCCTAGGAAGATGTGGAAACAATGCACACATTTCACACTGTCAGAGAGCAAACTTGATACTGCAGCAGTATCATCCTTTTTTCTTTTTTTTTCGTCAAGGTTACTCTTGCAAAACTTGTCACTTCGAATATTAGAAAACATCTGTTTTCAACCCCGTGTGATTACCGAAGAATTTGATTGCAAAGTGTCCTTTTACAATAAAAGAGAGAGAGAGAGAGAGTGGGAAAAAAGAACCGAAAACAAAACACATGCTACTTTGGCAAAGTTACAACCAACCCCGTGCTTTTAAAGACAGACCTCTCCTCCAAATTTCTTCTACTGTGTATAATCCTTATTCTCTGCACTTCCCGTCCGTGTTATTAAATATCGAATCACCAGCGGCGATAACTGTTACCAATATAATTACAAAGCTGTTCGCAACGGAGTACGTGCTGCTGTTCCACTGTAACTTTAATAGACAACAAAGAGCCCTGCTGCTTTTGCATTTGAGCAGGTACGTCGTGACCTTCGTTTTCTTTCCTGCCCACGTCACTCTCTCTGTCTCCATGTAACATTGCAAACCCCTTATATATATGGGATTTGCAATATATATATATATATATAAATATATATATATATATATACATACATACATATATATATATATGCATATATATATATACATATATATATATTTATATATATATATTATAATTTAATGTGGGTTAAGTCAATAGTATGCCATACTAACCTGACATGGTTAACTACATTCATGCTCATTTTAAGCCAATTTTACGTCATTTTCTCATTCGATCGAGTTCGGAACAAGATGAATGTTTTAATTGCCTGAAATTAAGTTGTCAACAACGGGCGCCCAGATGAGGGACGAGTGTTTTCTTGACATTTTGTTGCAACGACAAATGTCATTCGTTCCAAACCGAACCTCGCTTCCATGTGACCGATCTTCTTACATGGGCAGTTCGCTATGGGCTATTAAGATATCACAGAAATAGAGAACGAAAAGCGAAGAAAGAAAGAAAGAAAGGAAGAAGAAAGAAAGAAGCCCTGGCTGTATTAGAAGTCCCCTTCGTTTCATTTAGGTATATGATCACTTTTGAGTGTATTCACTTACGGGTTTGTTCAATTTCATTGTGAATTTGTGGTCTATATATTAATACTTTATGCTGGATTTTTTTCATGCTTTTCACTTCTTTATACTCAGGCATGTCCTTATCGATGTTTATGTAAACTTGTCGATGTTCACACAAATCTATATCGATGTTTTTGCATAAATTAATCGGTGTTTATGCAAACTGGTCGATGCGTGTGCAAAGCAATATTGATGTTTATGCAAACCTATCGATGTTTATGCATACCTATATCGATGTCTATGCAAACATTAAACAATGTTCATGCAGACTTGTATCGATGTCTTTGCAAACCTGTCGATGCGTATGCAAAGCAATATTGATGTTTATGCAAACCTATCGATGTTCATGCATACCCATGACGATGTTTATGCATGCATATCGATTTTTATTCAAAGCTACATCCCTTTGTATGCAGACCTATCGATGTCGTTGATGGAGATCCATCGATGTTCCTGCAAACTTGTATCAAATGTTTTTACAAACAGTCATCGATGTTCAGGCAAGCTTATCGATGTTTCTGTATATCGCCATTTGCGACGACTAATTAAGGTAACATTAAACTGTTTAAAAAATATCGCCCCCCCCCAAAAAAAATGTTCATTCCATCTCTGATAACTTTCCCACCTGCATTTGAGGTTTGGGTAAATATTATAAACAAGTCTGACGGTATGTCAAAAAAAAAAAAATCCATTGAAATAACACAGTGCTGAAATGACCGAATCAACGCAACCTTGCATTTTCTTTAAAAAAAAATGTCACACCGGCGAACGACGAGCCTCATTTTGGTTGATGAAATTTGACACCTGCTGAAAAAAAAAATCTCCTGATTCTGGAATCATACGGGAAGGTCTCAAAAGTCTCATTGACTGCGCTCCGATGACTTTCGGTGTGTAGACCAAGCTCACGTATAGAAGAAAACTAAAAAAAAAAAATCTCATTCCAAAATGTTCTCTTCACGAAGGTGATTCGAAATGGCAAACAGCTGTCGCAATCGAGATAAGTAATTTTATTCCAGGTTATACCCTCGTGGCTCAAACGAGTCACCGTAGAATCACGACAACGGCACACGTAGAAATGATAAGAGTGGTAAGACTAGCTCCATGTGTAAACATACCGAAGATTGTCATGGATCAGACATTCAACACGAGGAATGTGTTGTTTACAAGTCTTAAGGGCGCTCGTAAACAAGATACTTAGACTTGATTGGCTCATATCCTGTAGCCAATAAGGGGGGGGGGGGGCGGGTTGACATGATCGGAATAAAGCTTAGTAAGTAATGTTCGGAGGTGCTTTACTCAGCCACAAGTTTTTTTTTAAACTTAAGTTCTAAAAAATGTTTTAAATATCTTTCTAGAAGAGAATATTTATGAAAAGTCACATAAAAAGTTGCCATTTTTCAATCAAATGTTTTGTGTAGCAATTACATACTTGTGTAGAGTACCACTGAGTAACCGGGCAATGAACATTAAAGGGAGTGGTAGGCCTTCATCAAATCAGTTGTAATAAAAACTTGACTTAAGTTTTCGTGAGTTTATCCCCAAACGGTGCCATAGATGTCATCATCGACGAGTATTGTTTTGTGTTCAGACTTATCTACACACCTGAAGGATTTGCGGAGTACATTTTTGAGTCGTATCAAAGACTCACTTAAAAATTCAAAACTTTTTTTTTTGCAACATTTGCTTTCAATGCACGGTTATGTGAAAGATTAAGTATTCCCTGTCAATTAAAGACGTTCTTGTTAAGAAAGAATGCTTCCATTCGAATGCTAATTTCAATTTTCCATTTTTCCATCTCATTACGATAAACTACCTCTGTCCCATTTTGGTAAACTCCACCAAAAAAAGTTACATTGTATTTCTCACATCTCCACCATTCTCCTGGAAAAAAAAAAACGACTGGCACGAAAAACTGGTCAACATTATTTTTGTTTCATCGGCTCTCTAACAATAACAGAAATAGAGAGAGAGAGAAAGAGATTCAGGTAGTCCTTGGCAACTGACGACTTCTTTGTAAGTTTTTTTTTTCAAGAGTAAAAATAACATCATATCTCTTATTTTATTGAAGCTAATGAATGTCATGAAGGCGATATCGATATTGAACAAAAAAAAAATAAAATAAAGAGACACAAAAAAAAAAAGAAAAGAGAAAGAGCCAGCTCACCGTTGCTATGATCATGAACGATTCTTTGAACTTTACATGATAGCGTGTACCTCGTTTTACAAACACTCTCCATTTTACAAGGAGCTGGGGCAAACAGGAGTGAGTAATTTAAAAGCAACGGTATCAATTTTCTGTCATTCCCGCGGTTTTTATTCTTCCCTTCTGTTGGTCGCTCTGATATATATTGGAAGACCCGCGGAAATATCGATTGATTCTCTGGCGAAATCAAAACTGTTTTGATCGCTGCCGCCACGGCAATATTACTTACGACAACATTAAATGAAGTAAAATATTAGAGACACATACGGTGTAGGAAAGTTTGCCAAGCATAAGAAAATGGGTAATGAGATATATGTACATGTCCTTTGCATAGGTACACATGAGAAAAGTGCAGCAGTTTATCATGACACCAACGACGGAGGATATTTAATAACCTTGATAGTACGTTGGTTAAGTATTGTCACACCAGATTTTGTTTTACATGTACTGCTTACAAGAATTTATTAACTTAAAATGGTTAAGTCATCTGTATAAGCCCGACGTATTTGACATGAAATGAGATATTGGTACATCTGTCAAGCAATAATCTTTGATTGTAGGGCGTCCACCGCGCAGATGATCAAGAAACACTCCAGGTATACATCTTCGGCCCGAGTTACTGGGTGGTATACGTAATGAGCAGGTATATGTATGCCAACTATAAGAGGGTGAGGAAAATGTAATATTTGATTCATCACATCATGTGAGGGAAAGGAACTGGGACCTACATATCTAATGACGCGAGAAACGGTAATGATGTGAAAATATTTAGCACCGTAATCGAACTTCCAGCAATGAACATGATGGGCGCTCGTCGGAGCATTTCATCAAAAAATGATTGTTAATCCACTCACTCCTTTTGCTTCTGTTCCGAAGTCTACCGAATTTACTTTTTTTTCACCGAGTGGGGAAAAATGACATAACAACAAACGACACAATAAATGTAGTCTTATGGATTCCTTACAGAAACTACATCCACCACTACTTTACAAGGTATAACCGTCTGTCAGTGAAGCAGGCTTCGTTCGTCTAAAATATGAAAAAAAAAAAAGCATACCGTGCAGTTGATTTAAAATTCAGTGATCAATCATTAGCGTATATAAGCTCACTTTTTTTTTTTCATTTGAACAATTTAGACATCGAATGTTATTTCCTTGCTGAGTAGTTAACTACAATTAACGAAAGTGCGACCAGTTAAAAGTTTGGTTAAGTTTTGAGATTAAAAGCGAACATCATATCTTCAAAGATGACAATAACTTCCATTACGAAATAAGAAAAAAAAACTTTTAGAATAATGCCATGTGATCCCTCATCAGCTTACATTTAAAAGTAAATTGTGAATACCTTTAATTACGCCTCGGTGGATTACGCGGTCAAGAGATTGTAAAAATATGAATGATAGAAGCGAATACGTACCCCAGTTATTGTTGGGTTTACATCGGAAACAAAGCGATAACTGTCTTAGACAATGAATGAGCGGAAAGAGACGAATGTGTTTATGTCGATCCTGTATCATCTGCAAAATGACTATCATTGTTTCGTTGATTAGTAAAGCAGAAATTTAAGGCATCCTATTATGATGAATTTGAGGATGGATCATTCGCGGTTTCTTTCTTCAGTGAAATATGAGTTTAAAAAAGTAATGGAAGAAAGTTTATCAATCAAAAGTGTTGTTTCCATTAGAATATTACTGTTATTTTAATTTTTATCGAAGGTAGTTTTTTTTTTCTGCTTTGTCAGTAGAACAGAAATGACAACTGTAAAAAAACAAAACAAAAAACAAACAAACAAAGAAAAAACAATGTTTAAAAGCGTCGATTACAGCCGGAATCGATTATAAACCTATTGTGTCTCACCAATGACAAGAACTGTTAAACCTTCAGTTGCCTGTTGCTCTATCTTTAAATGACGCCTTGCACCAACGATGAAATCCTGCCTAGTCTCTCCAAGTGGGCAATTCATACGTATTTCATCATTCAATTATAAACCCCATTCCCACCTACAAAACTGTTCGCGACAAATTTTTATCAAGCATTCAGTTAGGGAGACCAATTTATGACCCCGCGGTTTAGCAAGCTCTTGATTTTTCATCCATCCAAGAGTGCAACGTAGTTATTCTAATAAACAGGTCGTGTATGAATCAATGATATACCAAAAATGTGCCATGACCGCTCGTGACTTTTTATGAAATGTTTTGCTTTGACGCATCTTTACCGGGCACCTAGCCGCCCCCCCCCCCACAACGGACGTGTATTACTTATGTACGTGCTTCCGCAATACCGTTGTCCGCGAATTATCACTTGGAATCCAACTCAATCTGCGTCTAGACTCTACGCGATTAAATTAATCTATGCCGACGTCACCGATTGCACTTAGCAACATTCAATACTCCTTTTACTTACAATATAAATATTCATGCGTTTTGAGCCAATCATCAAACGTAAAGAAAGACTCATCAATATCGAGACCTCTGATCCTAGACGAGACATCTGTAATTTTTTTGCTGATATTACGGTTCGCACGTTGGACCACTGTACATACAAACACCAGTGCGTGGAAGGTCATCCTTCACACGGATTTTTTTTTCGAAAGACGGCTAATTTGGAAAGAATTTTCAGGATGAACATCGCGAAAGTATTGACAGGACATTGCCTTGAATAACTATAATGTGTAAAAAAGAAGGGAAAAGTGGGGAATAAATAGTGGGCCTATTGAAATTGTGAAGTTTCCTTCGACTTCATTTTAGATAGTCTTCTCGATGACAACGAGTTTTCACCTCATTTTAAGGCAAATCATCACATTTCGATTTCAAACTAATAAGTTCGTTCTTACCTGTTCTCGTGATGGGACTCTAAATCGTCTTGTCGTTTTCACATCAACATGTGTTATCTCACGTCTTCATTACCTTTGACCAGCTGTAACTGGCGTGCATTTCCTGGCAGCAATAATTGCATGGCGGTAACCGATAGCCTGTCCTATTTTTTTTTTCCTGAGAAAATAAGACGCAAAAAAAAAAAAATGAATAAATCGAACACAAATCGTATACATACAAAACTTAGACTCTACGTGACCACATGATTGCGTTTTTAAATACAATCGGCACAATTCTTTCTTTTTAAGAGAGATGTATTCAAGAGGGATGCGTGTTCTCACAAAATGGGTAAATTTTCAGTTCACGTTTAATCCACAGTAAGTCCTCGTGATATGTGTTTTCTTCCCTTTTTTTTTTTCTAGGTCAATTTACTCGTTACCCTCCTCTCTTCCAGAAGGAACGTACGATTGAGTTTCCCTTTTAACCTACTAAAACAATCGAGGAAATTAAATGACGGTGGAGGTGCTGCGGGTGACGTTAATATGTATTGCGTTAATTTCAACCGCTGACGAACGTATACGCAACCGCGTCGTGACATCCAACACGACTCCCCATGAATGTTTTACAGTTGACATGTTTAGACTGCTGTGAAGATACGGTATATTCGGGGTATCATACAGTTCCCCCCTCTGAGGTACTTGTCCATGTCGAGTTGCTCATTGAGAATGTGTAATTAAAAACTTGAGATGTTTATTTTCCAATACAGAACCATTTTGATCTAGTCTCGTCTCGAACATGTTTCGAATACGGAGAGCCTGATAAGGAGAGGGAAGAAATGTTGTAGAATTAATTTCTGGTACACGGCCATACTTTTTTTTTTTTTTTTTTTTGGTTGTCCCCTCTTAGTTTCAAAGCACGAACACAACGCTTGATGGGATGTCCGGCAATAAATGAGGACGTGGTTCAAGAAATTAAATGAAACAAAATGACCGTATTTTACAAACAATGTGGCATGTTTACAGACAAAGGGCTGATTGCCCTAAAAATTGTACAATGTTCATAAAGTGTGCCTGTAATGATGGTTTGATCTAGGTTTTCAAGATCTGTCTCTTATACAATTCAGCAGCCTCCTTAACGTTGAGTATTGTTGACTTAAGCGTATGCATATGAACTGGCCTTGGCGCGGTTGGATGTGTTCAACTTCATTGTATATTTGTATTAAACACATCCATTATATCTGTACAACATTTGGTGCCAAAGATTCACCGTTCGTTGAGCCGCGTTGACCGTAACAACATATTTTTGGCATCACACTACATGTGAGAAACGACTGTTGATAACTTTTTTTGCATCATTCGTCCACCACTGAAGCAAGTAAAGTGATTTGCGTATTTTATTTTTTTCCCAGGACGAATGAGGGCAATCATGCCAATGGACCAATCCAAATTCTTGGAGACAGGCTACACCTCAGTCTAGTTCCAGAATGACAGCTTTTCGATTTTTGTTCCGTAACTGTGACACTGAATTGAAAGAACAGGACAAATAACTCCGATGCACGTAAAACTAACCCCTTCTTTACTCTCAACCATGAATTCGAAACAAATTTAAAATATTTTAAAAATTTGATTTGCCCTAATTCATACTGCTCAAAAAAAAAAAAAAAAGCTTCAGCGGTTCAACAACATTTTTGTAATATTTCCGTGATTGCTTTACCTGTGACATGTTTAGGCTGGTATGAGATATCGTACCGTATCCTCGGGATGTCATATAGTCTTGTGTTGAGACGATGGTAGTGTATTTTCTTCTTCCATTATACATTTCATACAGTTCTACTAACTCATTCATACAGCACGCGCCTACTATAGAGCTATAAGAGTCGATCACTGTTCAACCAGACTGGGTGAGCGAAAGCAACTCGAGGATATAACAGTTCAGAGCAGTGCACATATAAGGGGCCGCACAAGGGGGCAGCGGTAGCAACAGGCGTTGTGGGAATGTCACGTGGGCGGGAAGGGGGAAAGATTCACTTAGTCTTAACCAAGCCTAGATAGCATACAGCGCCTCCCTCTGAGGGATACTTAGGGAAATCGAGTTGTCTTTTGAGAATGTGTAATTAAAAGAACTTGAGATGTTTACAATGAAATATATTGAACCTTGTTTTGATTTAGTCTTGTCTCAGACATGTTTCGAATACAGAGTCCAGCTGGAATACATGGCAGCGGTTGGCTTTGGTACCAAGTCACATGCTTTTAAGTTTAAAGCACGAAGGCTCCAGCTTAGAATTCTCCTCATGTTCAGTTCAGTGGTTAGAAGACAGCTAACTGAATGTTAAGTACGTATGCGGCGATCGATCGTACTTTCCACGATGAACAAAACATATCCATGCACCAATTGAAGTCGTTCCAAGCTGCAGTGCTTGCAAGCTAAGCACTAACACATATACTTATGCAGTTTTGGCGCCAGAACGTCCTGATGCGCTGTGCCCTTCACTAGGCTAGTTGGCCGAAGGATCCCCTGGAACCAAAACTGTTAAAAAGCAAAGGCCACCACAGTTGTATCGGATTTCTGTATCACTGAAGAAAGTGTAGGGTCTATGAACCACTTCTGCCAATATGCAATACTCAACCTACGTTTTTGACGAGTTCCCAGCTGCAAAATTAGTCCATTATTTTCATTCTATTTTCATTTGCGACAGTTTCCTTAAAGCCGAAGTCAATCTCTACCCATCATCTATTTCTTTATTATTTTTATTTCTTTTTAATAAATTAAAAAGTGACTAGTATTTTACGACGAAACATATATAAAGATGTAAAATTATGATTCATTAGAAAGAAACAAACCCTTTGGAAAAAAAAAATCTCTCTGATAAGTTATGATGATTTTCGCATATTCACTTTTTTTCAATGTTAGACAGCTTTTGGCAATAATAAGATGGAAGCTGGAAAAACATATGTCTGAGATTCGACATATGGCCGGGGAAAAGTTGATTTTTTTCTTTTTCTTCGTCTTAAATTAATTCAAAAGAGAGAAGTAGTCCTTTCCTTTAGAAGCACAAAGTAGCTAACACACAAGGCGACTACGTGACGTTTTTTTACAACTGAGCCTTGAGGTGTTGGCGTTCCTGTGGACGTTAATACAGTGACATTAAAAATTAGAAGACTGCAAATAAAGAGTAATTAAAGTCTTGCAATAAATTCTACGCACTCGTCAAGCGCGGTAGTTCGTTTGGTAGGGACAATGGAGATAGCATAAATATATAAACAATCGAGTCAGCGGTTTGTTTGTTTGCGTTTAACTGTTTCATTTATCCCACAGAAACTTAAAAGCAGGCAAAATGGTTCAAACTTATAGAAAAACTGGATAGTACGTGCTCGACTGTCATTCCGGCATATGCGAATACATTTCAAAACATGATGAAATATCTGGACAAGTAAATGCACAGAGACAACTTTTGTCTTACTTATTTACTCATTTTGCTCATTTTGTGGTAACAGTTGTTTACCCAAAGGAAGAGTAATGATTCGCTTAAGTAATCGATCATCTCAAACGGGAAGAGTACAAAAATGCCATCGATAAAATCGTTTAAAAAGATGGCCCACTTTTACTGCTGGGCTTTAAAATGCAATAACCGCGTTATTATTAGATATTCAAGTCACTGCATATTCACCACAAGTTGCGGAGGGAACCCTTAATGAAACGGCTTAAGTGACCCCCTGCTTAGAATATCAAAGTGTTCCATAATAACTTAATGAAGAAGGAAGTCGGGGGTTTAGTCAAGTGGAGTTATCCAACCACAACGTCCCAGGATAATGACCTGCGAATGTTAAAAAAGATCTGCACAGTTGTTGCCAGAAGATCTCTGGATTAATCATTCTTTTTTTTTTCAACAGTTGCCTTCAAAACGAGTTACAAATGTACTATTTCATCTACACAGTGACTGAAACTCTAAAATTTCAGAAAAGTTGGGCAACTTACTGCAACGACGGTTTAAATGTATATTTTCAAGAAAAGAATCCTTCCTCTTTAAAAAAAAAAAAAAAAATTCTGATATTTGCTGTGTTTGTGCTCCCTGTTGAGGTTAATATCGTGTCAAGCTATCAGCTGTGTATTCATGAAGCGTCTATTCGTTAATGGGGCCCTTGCGTCCGCTGTATAAAATCTCCAGCACAACTGCCCGTCCTCTTTAAATGCGACATCTTTAAGGTCGCACAAGGTCTATAGGTGACGGCGGTTTTTTACTTTTCTTGACCTTAACTTACGTCTGATGGAACCACTTCTACTTCTCTGTTGTTAGGACCTCTGTTATGCATTTATTTATATCCTACGCACATACATGGTCGTTTCCTTTGCGTACAGAGACTTGAACGTTTCGCACAATGGGGAGGGTAAAGGACAGCAATAAAATGGTCGCTTGGCATGTAAATGCAAGGTTTAGATTGGGTCCTTATCACGCACTCGTCAGTTTATATTACAGTTAATGCCAGTATGTATCGTTTATAATACTCGATGGTCATGGGATTAAAAATTCAAATTAACACCGTTATTACATTATCGAGACATTATAGGGGCATTTGTTTCAAATATTGACCCAACATACTCATGGCACTAAATGTCGCCATGGTGGGGACAGGAAAATTTTGACAGGTACCTAGGCTCTACGAAGGCCAACATTAGGGCTTCTTGGCAAGGACGGGCCCGCTGCGTTTAACTCTTTTTAACAGTCGTTGGGTTAAAAAAAACTACACACATTGTTCAAACATTACTCTCGTTGGATAGAATGCCACTAAGCAATGACAGTTTTTAACCAGCGTGGATATTTCTTTACCCACCACTTTAGCAGAAGGCATAGGCCTACAATTTGTATGTACGTTTATATGGTGCATACTCTGTTGTACGACACATATGTAAAAATGTTACGGTAATGTTAACATACGCATTCACATATGGGTCTGGTGCCCTTTCAAGAGATTCATTTGCGATGATCGTGTTGATCACAATGTCCTCTTCCTTTTGATCTGTCCACGCTTCTCTGTCGGTCCTAATAGACTGATGATAGAAATTAATTAAGAGGAACAAATATCCTAATATAGATTGCTAATTCTTATTTGAGATACATAAGCACAGAAAAAAGAAGAAGATATTTCACAGTAAAATTGTTGTGAATCTACTAAAGATGAATATATGTGAGAAGTTCCACTTTCACGAAATAAGTGCAGTAATAGGTTTCCCTTCTTTTGCTATAGTTCTTTCGGTTAACGTTTTTTTTTTTTTTTTTTGGTTTCTTTGGTTGAACAAGCTGTCATTAGCCGAGCTAGTTACACATGTCCACCAGCTCCTTGATTCATGGAATCTTCAAGAATCTTCACCAAGATCCTGAATAGATAGAGGTTACTTTCGTAATAGGGCAGTCGATAAATTGGATTAGGTAATAAAGTAACCCGAAGTCCACTGACGAACAGTTCTAGCCGTAGGACGGGAATATATTACGTCTCAGTACTTTCTTTTGATGTCACTCCATATACTACAGGTCAGTGTACACCCTCATGTTTTCTTCCCAAAGCATGCCCTTGGAGAGTTTGGCCTTAATGAAGTCGACGCTATCATAGTTTGTCGGTCAAACGTAAGCACCGGGGGGCTTCCAGTGACGTATTTAAGACACATCATCAGTCAGGCCAAGCAAAACCAGAAGGTAAAGTAAAAGACACTCGGTTGTGCTGCTGAAGATGCACACCGCAGTCTGTTTCTCTGTGTTGGAAAACTACACAGTTGGTGATCAAGTCACAATTCGCTGACAGAAGTACCGCAAATGGGTTTTAATGTAAGCAGAGAGTTGTCATTCAAAATGGCAAATCCCTTATTTAAGGGGGGGGGGGGGGTGGTGAGACTAAAAATGTACAATAGTCTACGATTATACCGTTTTTATCAATCATAACACATTTGAAATGTTGTAATTTTCTACATTTACCAATCCTTGGCATTATTTATCTCTACACAATTTTCTATGAGGTGTTCATGAGTACTAAAGAAGAAAATGTCTAATTTACAGAAATAACGTGAGGCATCTTTGTCGGTCTCAGTCAGTTTGCGGAAGTCTCTTGCTTAACTCTCGAAATTTTCATTTATCAGTCATCTCTCCTGAATGTTGACTGCGAGGAATTTTTATTCCGTCCTAAAGTTAATAATTAATTAATTAATAGCCTAAAGGCTATTAAGTGATTAGAAGTGATAATTTCTCGACCTTTGTTTTAAAACACTTATTTCTTCTGTTTTCATACGAAATAAATCCACCATTGACAGAAGCAGAACGTTTAATGACTTAATGACAAATCGAAATTCCTGCATAAGTCAAAAAGAGGGTTTATGCCGATTGGAGGGTCAATAAAATACATTTCTTTACAGATATGTTGGACATTTCGCCTGCCACAACAAATTAGTTTTCCTCTTGCAATTTCTCAAAAGAAATATGGCGCAAGGATATTTGTAATTTGCGAGTAGTCAACTGAGCATGTGCTCAGTTGACCAATCGCAATGTGCTCAGCAACTGGGCATGTGCAGAACACCGACCAAAGTCTTGGAAATTTGCAATGAGGGTATTGAATTTGCATTACGTAATTTTATATTTAACAGCTGAGAGAAAAACAGTGGAGAGAAATTGAATAATATTCCAAATAGAGGCTGAGTACTATTTCACCGATTGAACGTGGAACTTTCCACAAACGTAAACGCCAAGAGGTGCAGACACAGAAAATTATTTGTATGTCAATAGTAGTTCTAAAGAAAGAAAGAGTGAAAGCTTTTGCTATTATTGTATGCAATAATATTAACATGCTAAAAAATCTGCAAATGTTGTGATTTGCGTTGGAATTTTTCTATATCGTGAGAACATCGGCTTTCATTCCAACGCGTTTCCTCACGGTTTGGCGGCAGGTTTAATGGAACAAAAGCGAACAAAGTCTAATAGGAGATAAATGCAGTAAAGGATACTATTCTCTAAATGTGCTTTCGTGATGCATTTTTTAAGCACCATTTAATAATGCCTTCTATTCACATTCATAATCTTACCTAGAATTTACATTTTGCATTAAACAGAAGAACATGACGCCGTTTTAGTACAACTTAATTGGAATATAAATAAGTTATTGATTGCTAACAAGATTAATTAATTTTAATGAAATAAGATTGCCTGTAAAAAATCCACCATTTACTGACAATCCCCCAGGGCATCACTTCAAATGTACATGTTTAAATCCGGGGAATGTCTCTTTAATGTCTTGTAAGCTTAGAAGAACATCAAAACAAAGCTGTGTTAGTGTATTATGTCCTCCGTCAGTTCAAATGGTTATGTTTTTACGTAGATTCAACCTAAATTCATATCGACAGAAAAAAAGGACAAGTGTCAATCGGAATACTCCTTGTTGTTACGTACCATCCCTGCCTCCTTCCCCTCTTTTCAAAGATACAAAAAATCCTGGGGAATTCTATATAGCCTCTGACCTCTCATGAAAAACTTTTTCATGATCCCCTAATGATTGACTAAATGTAAGCACACAACATACGATCAACACTAATTCGGACATCTCTCCCTTCGATTAACAGTGATTCTATCTATGGTAACACAACCTGAGAAAAAAAAAAACCCAGGTGTTTGGTATGCTTACATCTCGATCCCTCTCCTGGTTTCTTACACCAGGCGCCTAGTTATTACTCTTAAGACGTGAGAGGTTAACGGCGAATCATAAAATGTGGTTCATTTACCTTACTGTACAAAACGTTCTTAGATCACTTACATCAGTGAGACTAGCACAAAGATCAGACTACGGCTGAGCAATTTCATCTCCCTGGTCACAATGTATCTGACCTTAAGCATGTCATTCTTTACGGTTTTCTTCAAAACATCCCAAGAATGAAGCAACCGAGAGTATCTATATCTATGCTCTGTGCTTTCTATCACGTGATTAAGTGTACACAAGTTTTGTTTTCTCTTCGGACTTATTGTTTCTTTGCATTGAAAATTTCGGCAGTTAATAATTCACCAGGAAAACTACTTTTCGGGTTCATTTTCGTTGTTTGCAAAAAGAAAAAAAAAACAAATATCACTTATTTCGCATTCGATGTTTACCATCGCTCATTCAAAACAAAATCATATCTTTTATGGCAATCGCAGTAACAGTGCATGGACAAAAGCTTAAGTAGCGTTTCATCTATATTGGATGAATGATTGAATGAATGCATTACGTGTCGCAGATGAAGCATAGGTGATCGTTAACTTTAAACGATGAAACTAAAAAGAAAAACAACAACAAAATCGAAAGACATAAAAACAATGTAGATTCATCCATAATATCATGAAAGTCCCTATCAATCATCTGGCAATGACAATGATAATCTTTTATTTATTTTAGACTTAATTTGAAAATCCTCC
Source organism: Stichopus chloronotus (assembly GCA_021234535.1). Classification (NCBI taxonomy): domain Eukaryota; kingdom Metazoa; phylum Echinodermata; class Holothuroidea; order Aspidochirotida; family Stichopodidae; genus Stichopus; species Stichopus chloronotus. Next base: position 12,696,489 of record CM037836.1, on the reverse strand, counting down.
ATTTAAAAACGCCCCCCTCCCTTATTTGCACATTCTACTTTAATATTCATGGGGGGGGGGGGAAGAGATATCGACATATCACGTGTCCGCATGCCATGTGCCTATTCTACACACTTTTTTTGCCTTTGTGGCACGCGATGAATTAATTACATAATAAACGGGTAACATTTCCAAAATGACGACATTGAATGATGGTATGCGTTGGACACGTCGATCTAAGTCAGTGTCTCTCAAACTCTTCAGAATAACGTCCGCTTCCGCTATTTTAAAAAAATATCCCGGACCCCCCCTTCGGCCCAGTCATAGCATTCATTATCGGATCTCCAACATTTTTTTTATCTGAGTTAACTTTTTCTATTTACAAGACCTGCAGTCAACGACAAACCACAAATGCAGAAGAAATGAGGAACAGACAACGTCGATGCATTGTTGCTCCCGCCAATGTTATAACGGGATTACGTTTAGTCACGCTGTTAAAGGCTTCCCCACTCTCCGACAAATTTCCTGATGTGATGATATTCATGAAACTCTCGCCGAGTGTCTTGTCATAAAATCTGACTTTCCAAACTCTTTTTATTCTTTCTATAACCCAAGTGTAGCCTGCAGGAAGAAGCTCAAGTGAACAAATATTGCACACATGAAGTATTTTTTACTTTTTTTTCCCCATGAATAATGTACTTCTATGCTGATATTTACACTTTATACCTTTAAAGTGCATATCGTGGATGGCATAATGACAAATGGATTTTTGTATCACTTCAACGGTCTATCCAAGTTAAGTACCCTTTTACGTCATTGCCTTGTTGAATGGACTCTGTCACGAACATTCTCTGCATTGATCGACTTTTAATACTAATAACTTACTATAGGATACACATATAGAACGTCCATGCACTCCAGTATCATATTCTATGGATTATCCTTACGTGGAATGATCGATATTGTTCAAAACAAAACGTTGCATGAACATTTCATGAAATCATACATTAGAAAATGATAACACCATGGAACAGATGCCCGTGATCGTACCAGAGAGGTAGGCTTCGTGAATCAATGAGTTAAAATGCAACAGTGGCCGAGTCATAAAAGATCAATAAACCTGGGAAAAACCTTACACAGTTCGTAAAACAAATATTTTGAACATCTCCTCGTTAACTCATTGACAATCTTTTGAATCAGTCACTAATTTGTCCCATAGTTCGCTTTCGTATGGTTTTAAAATCACCGTAACCGTGACATTATGTATATTCTCTTGTAAAGAACGAAACCTTCTATATTATGATGCATTATCGTTTACTGGTGGTAGCAAATTATCCCATGAGTTGCAAATCTTTGCCCCTCGCTGAGAAAAAATTTCTTTTCACAAAACTCTTCACAGAACAGAGGTTTAGGTCAGAGTTATATAAATTTTTTATATTTCAAACACATCCCTAATAACAGGTTATTATTGAGCAGCTGCATGCTTAACAATTCATATTGGATTTTGAAGATTATGTGTAAGTATTGATTATTATGTCTCATTACCCTTTGCATCATACTCAAGTAGCTGTTTATTTTTTAACAACTCCACATTGATATGAAATAATTCTCTACTGCTGGACAGGGCTATATCATACAAATCTCATGCGGGCCTTGTAATATATTGTATGTTAATTTGTAGCAAATGGAGTTTAAAATTGTAACCTATTTGAACTCCAAACAAACATCTTTCTTCCAATAGACAAACTTAAAATGTGACATTTTTTGAAAAGGGGGGGGGGGGGTCATACGCAAGCTTAAAGCTTAAGAATATCTTGCCTCATAAGCTGACAATTTTCAGCAAAATTCTTACGTAGTGATCAAGTCAACATTTTGCAGCAATTGTTGAATTGACAAGATGTAATTAGTTGCCATTTAAACTTTTTGCAGAAAATGTTTTAATTGTTCATTCCCAAAAGAAGTGACCAGTCGTGACATGATACGATAAGTTTTCATTAGGACATTTTGTGGAAAAGTGTTGAATTGTCAAATTTAGAGTAAGGTGAATTTGTGGTCATTTTGCAGTAACTCATTTAAATGACAAGATATGATAAGTTGTAATTGGAACATTTTGCAGAAAACTTTTTATTGTTCAAATACCATAACTAAACAATGGATCATTGTACGGTATCGATGTAATATTTTCTTGTGATCTATAGACATTTTGAAGAAAATTGCCAAGATAAAGACAAAGGTATTCTTATCTTGACGGCACTTTTATGCTTCCGTAGGACCATGTTTTGGACCCCCCAAAAACAAAAAACAAAAATGTAATAAATTTTACCGCCGCTTAGTTCAATATTTGGTAAGTTTACCGCCCTGCCTGTCAGTGTCTTTGTTCAGTCTCTGAAAGATCCATATTTCTCTTTCAATTTTGAGACTGGACTTTGTGTAATTCCCTTTTCACAAGTATGCATGTGAATGAATTTCTTTTGCGCGGAGGAGACATGGCATGCCTTATACAGTTTCGTAATACTATGATAGCACCGTCGGACTACTCTTTTTATTTTGTCCATGATATTTCCGTTTGGAAATTTCGATACTTATGCTGGAATAAAGAAACCGATCAAACTCATCACGTCCTCTTTCTTTACGAAATGGACCTTAACATGCACCAAAATCCGTCAAGACGTCCTCAAACCTTCGGAGAATGGTTCAGATTGTCCCGACTCGGTCGCTCACGACGGAAGATGTCAGTAACTTTTGTAAGTTGATACATTGCAGATACTTTTCAAGGTGATTTCCTCATTAACCCTATGCAAGGCCACAATCATTGATATGTCCTGTCCTTCGTATGCGTTTATCGACCGTTAATGAGGTATGAAATTATTGCAGACGGTCATCCTTTATGGAAGCATACCTCGTGGAATAGCCAACAGGTTCTGAAAGCACCACGCGGGATGTCAATATGTCGCCGAGATAATCACAATATTTAAACACCAATTTGCAAAAGGTGAATGGCCTTGTGGTCAGAAGACACGTAATTCAAGTTTTAATATTTAATGGTTTACGTTGCATTCACCACGTTCAACTCCACACCAAATAAGACACATTTGTCACGTGATAGTCTTTGTGCAAACTCGTTACTATGTACCACGCGATCGCGGATAGTCATATTTCTTTAGTAACGTATTGAGAGGTAAATGTAACCTTTCTATACTTGTCCCTTTGCAAATCCTAAGAAATCTTTTCAATCCAGATTTCCGGAGACCAGGCTTTTGGCGGTCGTATTCCACTTTCGCGACTCGGTCAAATGTAGTTTACAAATGGGTACGGATTTCCACGGATAACCTACCAACGATAGCGCTAAAGTTTGGGTAAAATATGTAACACCATGACAGAAAATTCGATTGCCATTGTCCATATTACACATTCAAAAACGTTGACCAGCCATTGGGGTAAACATCATTTGATGATGGAGCAGTGAATCTGTTGCAGACGATAGTATAAAGTATAGAAAATCTCCGAAATTCCCCATCTCAATTTCTCAACAGACAGTACGTGAGGTAATGCCGACACACGGCATTCGCAACGAGCGGAAAACGAAAATTAAATAGACAAGTCATTCCTGATGTTTGTTACGTATTGTCGTCAAAAGATAAACTATCGTTGGTTTATTTTTTTTTTGACACTGACAAGCGATCAGATATTGATCGATAATCGATGTATCACTTCATACGTGAACAGGAAAGATGATAAAATAATGCTTTGACGACACTGAACAACATTATCTTTGTGGCTCATTTTAATTTGACTCTTTGTAAATCACAGGCAATGTTCAAGAAAACCGCAAAGACAAATTGAAGGGAAAGAAAAAGACGATTTTTTTAAGTCCAAACAATGTCAAGTCACGTGCTCCTTTTGAGACTTTTGCTTATTTGTAACAACATGTGGTACTGTTGGTAAATAACTTTTCATTACGACAAATTGTCTTAACATTACTTCTTTCATGGGCGATACTTCGTTGAATTACTACCATAGCACTTCTTTTATAAGAACTTATCGTTGGCTTTGTTTATGTAAATCACACCATTTGGGATCCCTGGCATTCCCTTAATGAGGCACCTGTGAGAAATTAAGTGGAATCGGTTTTACCTTAAATTTTTTTGTCATTGTTTTTACAGGTTTCTTTTCTGCTTCTACAGAGGGCCTCTAATAGTATAACGATTGTAAGATTAAAGTTGTTTTTTGGGGTGTAAAGTGACCAATGAAGACAGGTGTATGAGGTTAATCGCACTTGTAACGGTTTCAAATGTCTGACAAAAGGAGGATAATTTCTCTTCTGTAAGAGGTGACTTTGGAAGGAAAACAATGATTTGAACTTGAAAGATGGGGTTAATTTAGAGTCCAGTAACCCATTTAGAAGAGTCAGACATCCATTTATCTTCATCGAGAAACTTGTTTATATTTAAAACCTCAAAGTAGTTTGTTTGATTGATTTCTAGGGAATTGATGCAGGTGAACAGAACATTATTTTTTTCGTTAAAGATGTCAGGTTGACAACCTGAAGGAAGGTGACCCACTTAGCTGCTTTTTTTTAAGAGAAGGGCACGACAGTTGTCTTCGATTTTCTTCAAAAGAAAAAAGAAATTGAAGTTGAGAAGATATATCAGATAGAGACGAGAATGTACACGATGTGTCATATTTTGTACAGTCAATTCATTCTGTCGCATACTGATGTATGTACATCCACGACAGTATAATAAGCAATGTTCACAGGTTTATTAAAGCACGTCGAATGCGTTGAGGGAAGCGGCGTTTGATGCAATCACGACTTTCGTACTTCGACGTCTTCAGACAAAAGTCAGACAAATACTTCAATTCTGAAATTAACTGAAATTAACGAAGATGCCACTAACATTATCAACGAGAAAGGCTGGCAGAAAGATAACTGTAAGACCAATTTTCCAGAATTGGAAGAAACTGAAAACGTGTTTATATTTGACACGAAATAAAAACGTTAAGTGTATTCCAAAACAGCATTTCACTTTTATCATATACTGACTTATAACATGGAAAAGTAATGAATTCAGTTCCATATTCATATATTTGAGACATTCACGTTCTAAGTATATGTAGATTTAAAAGGTGAAGGTTTGTTACTACTACAGACATGTTAATGAATACATTGAATGCATAATCACAAGTTGTTTTTTTTTAATATCAGTGCGTTGTTTTTGCATCGCTAAAGAACAAAGAAGACCCTTAAAGGTCGTGGGACATGGCTTCCTTTAGAAGTTGCAGAGTGAAACCCTGAATAACAATCCGTTTTAATTTTGTTCAGCTTTATTACAGGTTTCTGATATTTTATTTATTACCGTTTTTACTGATATTTTCGAAAAGAAAATATATTTTTCAAAGTAACCCCCCCCGGACGTATACATAACTGAACTAACGCTAAGCAAACAAATGATAAAGTAAGACATCCCACGAGCCCATCTTTTGACGTCAAAAATTTGCATTTTTAACCAACGTTTATTCATGAACAGATGTGAGACATGAATCTGCCTGTTAAAGCTGGAATATGAGTTGAAAATTTGTCAGGGAAAATTAAATTACACAGGGTATGTCATAGTCACTACAGAAAAAATATTGTTTAAGCCCTATTTTTCATACATAGATATTCATTCCTTTGGCCTGTTTGATTTCAAGTAACATTGATTAACTGCAATGTTATCTTGAAAAGTTTAAATTTGGAGGGGCCAACAGAACTGTCAAGACAATTTTCATATTCCAATATCTGGACGACGAGTTTCAAATTTTGTGCCAAGTGATCTTTCCCCCACTTTATCTTCCCAGCAACACAAAGAACAAACGTAGATGACTACGCGATTGCCAGTACAACTCATATTCCACCTTTAAATTGTCAATACGTGATGAAAGTTAATGAAATATGGGGCTACTTTCAAAATTTTCAATAAATTAATACATCCAATACTCAAAAATGTCATTTTCATGTCACGCGACCTTTAAAAAAACAAATATTCTCGGTTTTGGGCTGTGCATGATTGGTCGAGTAGTCACATTTACGCACTTGAAACGTAGGTGCAACATGCGGCTAACCTCAGGGCATCTTCTCATGTACTTTCTTTATATTTTAGGTCGAAAGAATGTCCAGTAAGGACAGCTTAACACCTTATATCTGGCGGTCAATTACCAAAATAATATATTGTATATAATATATATTTATATAATCATATAATAATTATAACATTATTTTGAGTTGCATTGTGCTCCTTACTATGTTTAGACTAATTATTTGTTCGTTCATTCTGAGAACCAATGGTATAGAATGGTAAATGGTATTTTTTGCTTTCTTCTTCCACTTTCAGGCTCTTCTGGGGGTACTCATGCATTCTGGATGAAAATAAAGACGTTCATCGCCAATCTGTATCATTCCATAGTCCGTCATCCTACACACAACAACAGCTAAGAACATTCCATTAGTCGTGGACGCTTCAACGAAACAGCCAACTGCCCTTACATGTAAGCGAAAGCATGATTAGGGAATAGGGTGGTTTGGATCACGCATTACTCGAAATAAATGAATGCAGATTTGCAACATTAAGTCTACCTTTGCTGGAAACTTTGTTTCAAGATGGCCGATTACTCCTCCAGTGACCCATTCGACGTTGAATATCATAATAATAATAATAATAATTCTATGGTGGGTTTTTGTGACAATAGCACCGATGATTTGTCGTCATCCACACCCATTTTCCTTCTTATTGTATTTGTGATTGGAGTCGTCGGAAATGGCAGTCTGATTATCATTTCTATTTTTCATAAAGACATGAGGACACCTCCTAACTTATTGATTATCAATATGTCGCTAGGGGACCTACTGCTTTTGATATTTGTCGTGCCGGACCTCGTCGTCTTTTACCTTAAGGGAGTATGGACCGTTCCTCTCTTCCTTTGCAAGCTCGTCAAATCGTCACAGTTCATCACCCAAGGTGTCTCTGTTTTGACTTTTGCGGCGCTTAGCTATGACAGGTACGAGGCGATAGCCAGGCCTTTCAGCCGCAGGCACGCCGGTTGGCGGCACGCAGGGATGAGAACTCTCGCCATCGCTGCCTCAATCTGGTTCGTATCTTTCCTGTTCTCGCTTCCGGCTATGGTATGGGCCAACATTGGAATTTGCGGAGAGTGTTTCCTGCCGTTTCAAGAAGTCCACTATAAATACTACCTCCTGGTGTTGTTCTTCGCGGTGTACCTGTTGCCGTTTATCGCCGTCTTCGTATTATATACTCTCACTGCCATTGTATTGGTGCGTGACACAGGTCACATCAGAGGGAGCATGCGAGGGGCCGCCGATAGACGCCAAAACTCTAGGAATCGACTCGCTTTCGTCATTTTGCTGGCTGCGATTCTCTTCGCTGTGCTCTGGTTGCCCTACTACGTGAGCTCACTGATATTCGAGTTTGCTCCCGAGGAAAAAGTCCCGCAGTTGTTTGAAAATTCGTTCATGTACTTTCTCTTAGATATTTCGTATTTCTGTGGTCTGCTTTCCTCTTGCACGAATCCCATACTGCTGTACGCCGTGAGTTCAAATTACCGGAGGAAGGTTCGCATCCTCTTGACCGGGTGTCCTTTTTTACCCAAACACCAGTGGGTGAGCGCTAAATCGTTCACCATGATGACACTTCGATCTAATTCAGCTACGTCTAACCACAACCAACATGATTCTCCACAACGCAACGGTGATTAAAAACAAAAACAAAATAGCGTAATGAATAAACGAGGGCATATTAATATTTTCTGGGATAACTTCTCAAACGGAGACGATCGTGTGGCCAATTCCAGGGAACAAAACAAAAATTGTCAAAGCATTTCGTGCACTATACTTGATTGTATAAATGGGGTTGCTAAGAAGTAGACTGAGTTCAATGACTGGCTTTTTATGTTGCATCGCACGCAGACAATTTCAATGACAAAGATTCAATGAACTCTTGCCGTCTACTCTAAAGGTTGTTACCACCTTACTTTGTTCAATTCAGTGATGAAAGAGGACCTAAAATGTCAGTAAGCATTTTGTGTTGCCAAGAAACACTGCTGGAAAGTGTCAGCAGGGATTCTCTCTCTCTCTCTCTCTCAACATTTCAAGTCTTTGTTGGAAATATTAGGTCAATGTTCTTATTTCTGGTGGTCTATCGAAAAGTATTTTGCAGCAAAGATTAGTTGAAATGTCCTCAATCCCATTTGACGAGGTGAATGTATTCGTTTGTATTACATGTGTCACAGAGATGTGCATGGTAATTTCCAAAAGGTATCTCCTATTTGTGCAAGGAGCGTTAAGAGACGGAAGTGGCCATGCACGGTCGCGACTATGACGTTACATTATTATGTTACAGTATATGGTGAAATATGTATCAAGAATCTCTCTCTCTAATTAGACGTATCTGTGTTCATGTTCAGCACTTTGTTAGTTCGCCATGAATACCTTATTTTTCCTTTATCATAATCACCAGCTATAGCACACTGATCGAAATGTTTCCTCCAGCGAGGACACGACGAGGGTTAAACGAAGAGTATAGATATCTCAAACAAGAATCTCCACAAAGAGTTTAAAAACTTGTCATTCCACACAGAGAAATGTCAACACTTTTATTTATTTCCGTCGCCACCCTGTCGATTGAATTTTAAATGACTTATCCTGGAAGTGATTTGAATACTAACACTAATCTTTAAGCAAAGGGAAATATGTGGACACCATTGATTTGGGGGACTAAAATACGCGACTTGAAATTGGGACTGAGTAGGGAACTTACACAACAAACGGTTACGTATTTACGAGATCTATTTATGGACTTGCTTTTTCGGAATCATCTACTTCCTACACATTCATTTTCTTTTCTTACTAGATAAAGCTTCTTATCGACATCTTCATTTTCTAATGCTTCACGAAAAGGGTGCTTCATTTGATGTGAGAATAAGCGGTTGGGTTGGACGTACTGGATCAGATTAAATCGAAAAATCACGATGAACGATTAGTTGTTTACTAATGCAAAGCCGGCAATCTTCCATCTGCGGTGTAAACAAAATTTCAAATTTTTTAACCCAGGTATAGCCCCTTATCATTAAATTATTTCCAACGTGCGCCTTCACCTGAATGTTTTAGAGGTTTGTAAAGATTTGTTAAGGGAGTCGGAAAGTAAAACAGGACCAAAAACCCTCCAAAACGCAGAATGTATTTCAGTGTAAACACATTACCAAAATTTGTTGACATTGTTCAACAATGAAGTGTCTACTCGGGCATACCCTTTAAGGACATATTCTCTGATGTACGGAGGTGTACTCTTGAAATTTTTCGTTCTTTATTAAGTATGGAGATCGAGTATCATAGCAAAATTGTAAATTATTAACCATGAAAGAGAAAGAAAATTTCGTTATTTTTGTAGCCATCATATTTTGTATATTTAGAAACATAGTGGGACTTGTAAATGATGACTTCTACCAAAAAGTTGTCTGAAATAATTTTCAAGGTCCAAAAAGCATATACATGTTTGCCAAGATAAACGGTTACATCATGCTAAAATCGTTTCTCAGTGAAATTTAATGACATCTTAACCTAAGACGGCAGAAAAATGTATTGTCGCTACTGAGGAGTCATTCATCCTTAAAACTTGATATTAAATTGATATAAAATGTTTCCCAGCACACTGGGATAGCCAAGGGAAACAACGGAGGCCATGGTCCCTCCAAAAGGTGGACAAAAAATGTTATTTATATTTTATACTGAGGACAAAGAATTTTTTTTTTTTTTTTTTGCAATTCCAAAATGGCACACGTTTGTCGCATCAAGTTCCATCTGAGAGCCTTCACTTGCAGGAAAATGTTCCGAGGAGGAGGAGGAAGTGTCTCCGCCCTTAAAACCCTCCCTCGTGGCAGCAGCGCACCATCAGTTTGGTCCCCTACCCAAACAAGGGACTTGCATCCCCGAGTCTCGAAGGATGCAGGTTAGAGGTATATGAACCTCTTCAAATTGATGCAGCACAAATTGCCAATCGTACCAAAGATTGATTCTTCTAAAATTTTGGGGACTTCATTCAGTGAATGCATTTTTATTTTAAAATATAAATATAAAACTAAGTTTGTAATAATTCCCTGACTTGGACGAAGTTGAAAACTGTAATCTGTAGCCTATTACATACAAAGTAAACCATTTAAACGCGTGCACTTGTGCCTTAATGGTGAGTCGGTCGACAGAAAGTGGGAAAGAGATGTAAAAAGTGTTTTTAAGCATGGTATTTTCACATAATGTCCTCATTCTCTTCACATATTGTCACATGTTCCATCAACGTTCTTAAAAATTTAAAAGTTTTAGAAATTGTCATAACGCTTGCCAGGTTAAAATTGCGGATGGCGATGATACTGTGCAAAGATCGGAGTCTGGTGATAAGGTAGATAGAAGTAGGTTACGTGAAATGATTTTAATTTTTGTGTTTGTTTGTTTGTTTGTTTTTTTTTGTTGTTGCATACAGCCCGATTACGGAATAAGCAGTGCATCTTCCTCGTGTAATAACTCTTGACCTATTTTCGTTACACCTGAACGTAATATCTGTAATGTTCGTATTGCGGAAACATAATACGGCGTCTGCAGAGAATTGAATCTTTCACGTTTTTTCAGTTCTTCTTGTTTACGTTTAATTGAAGCACTGAATTTGTAAAAATACGTCTGCTGTTTGCCCATAGACAATTCAGACATTTCATCGGGCTAAAATGAAGTACAATACTACTGTCTCCAATTAGTTATTTTCCTTAATTAAATCTCGTAGGGTTGCAGTGAACCACGAAAGCCTTATAATCCTGTGTTTTAACATTCTGTCTTGAAAGAGCTGGACTCTCATGTAGGCTTCTCTGCTTCTATATACGGCGGAGTAGCTCAAGAACGTTCAAAGTACTTTCTGCAAAAGCTACAAAGATAAAACTGTTTTGTTTTTATAGTAACTTATTTGGTTGTCTGGGACACAACTTTTTATCTGAGTGCCAAAACTCAATCTTTTCTGGGCAGGAGCGGAGATGGGGGGGGGGGGGGTCGGTAAAAAATGCAGCGACCGCGAAGGTACGTCTTTTCTGGGGGGTTGCTCAAATTCCCCAGCCCCCTCTATCACTGTACTTGCTGATATGTAAGTGAAGATGACTTCATCACCTTTTTATTATATTACAGTTTCTGTCGTGAGTATGGCCACACCAGGCACTCTTTCGCTCTTACGAACCAACATAAACGTGAAGGGGGCGGGGGGGGGGGGGAGGATGGTGACAGCCAGGCCACAACAGGGAAGATGTTCAAATGTGACACTACATAGGTTACCACATAAGAGTCCTTGCATTTTTGTGGAGTTCAAACAGATGTGTAAATTCACTAGTTACAGCGGTATAGTTTTACTACATTGATAACATTGGTTAAGAGTTTAATTTACTATGGAATAATACTGAAGAAGAATGTTGTACCGTAACCGACGAAAGATACTAAATTTATCAGACATTTATTGAAATTAAGTCATACTTATACATCAGTGAATGTGTGGCATTGTCCATGTTTGTACTGAAAACTGTAAATTGATTTTTTTTTCGTATTTTCGTCTCTTTTTCATCGACGTAAATTTGTAAATAGTAATTGCGGCGACATTATATTTATCAAACATTCGACAAATTATTCAGCATTTCAGCTGATATCTAAATTCTGTTGTTAATTACTGATTTTCCTGTCATGAAGTTAGAGTGACCACATATGATCACAATTTACGATAATGTGCCTATCACGTCGTTACATTTCCTGTAAATGTTTCTTTTTCAGTTCAGGGGGAAAAAATAGATTACAAAGTCATTAACAAACTGATTCCGTGTCACATTTCTCTTGTCTAATGTCCTGTTCCAATTGAACATTGTTTATTTTTTCTTTTTCAATGTAAATTTCAAGTTTCCACTTCACCGCAAACTACATTTCAAACAACAATTTATAGGGTTGATTGGCCAGTTTAAAGGTAGGTATAGACCCACTTCATGCAGGCAGAGGTTTAGTTGCAGATGGACTTCCACGGTTGTTTGTGACGATACCCTTAAACGAACATTCATATAGATTATCCAAGTTACATTTTCGAGCCATTTTGTGAATTCTTCCATCGAATGAGACTTCTCTGGATATCGGGGTAATGACCGGACAGGGAAAAGGTGACAGTTACATCTAACCAATAATGGAATGACGTATGCAACACGTCATCTTCGTCTCGGTTCGCAATGCACACCCATCTCGGTGCATCAAACAGTGCCGTAGCAATAATAGAGAAACAACAAACATATATCAAGTATTACAACATCAGATTTATCATTTCAGTGCAGAATTATTTGCAACAGTTTATATGGAGTTACGCGTTATTAAATTAACTGGATACTCTACGATCCCCCGACGCAGCAAACGAGAATCCACCGTGACGATTTACGTAACTCAATCCTCAAGGGTGGATACCAAAAACGATGAGAATACGGGACTGCTCCCATCAATAATTGTATCGACTACGATAAAAATAAGATCAAGCCTGACCCTGTGGATACACCATTTGATGCGATGCATGGATCGTCAGTATATGAGCTAATTTCATGTAATCATTTTTCTTTCTTTAAAACAATTATGCAAGCAAACAGAACTCACATTAAAAATAGTCCAGAAACTAAATACTTTTGTGTTTCCTTGCATGGCGAAGTTTGAAGGCGCTTCATTACCTAACCTGATTACAAAGTTGATCCCCCGTGTGTACATGGACAATGAAGTAGTAGGTCGGTATGAGATGTATTTATGTCTTTGAGCGATATACTTTCGTCAATGGAGTTAATTGGATTAATTCTATGACGTCATTACGTTCTTCACGTTTTGTAACATAATTTACGCAGACCAAAACCGAGCAAGGTACGTGCGGTTACATAAGCATGAGGACCTTCAATTTACAAGACTGAAACGAGTGCGGATATCGTTTTTCAGCTCTCAAAGTTTAGCCCGTTTCCGAGTTCCTAGAAGAAAAACGCAAACATGGAAAGAGTTAGTTGTAAAAGGCTGGTTTGGGAGAAAAAGGATGATTGAGGGAAAGAAGATAGGGGGTGGGGTGTCGCGTGAGAGACGATCTATGCTTTGTGATGAAAGGTATCGAAGTGTGAAAGCGCCAGCCTATCTCTATCCCATCATAGCAACCATAAAATCAGACTGAGGGGTACAAATACAAAACGTTGGCTATCAGAATCGTTGTATCGTTTTAAGCTTATTTTAAGGGGGGGGGGGGGGGCAGCGACTTAACAGGTTTCATAAGGACATTTGAGAACAAAGCTCAAAATCAACGACCGGTGCATAGAATAAAAACAAACTGGGATGATAAATGTTAAAATGAGGAACATGACACTTTCCGGGTATAGAAAAATACAACACACTTGAACAGATGTTAGTCTGACATTTTGTAACCAACAATTTTGCAAAATAAAAAAGTGAGCTACTTGTCAATTTTGAGCTATTTATTTACATCCGGGAACTGGGTAACGATCTCATCGTAACGTCATTAAACACACAAAAAAAGAGGATTCGTTGATACATTGAATTTGTTTATCATCGACACTTGATAGTATGCTTAGTCTGTTCCCTTAGCTTTTACCAGAGTTATTATTCAAAATATTATTTTTTATTATTTTTTTTAATTTTTGTTAAATATTATTCATTATTCACAAGGAGAGGTTAATTGACACCAACATCAAACATGCTGATTTGCGTAAGTTGACCGATCTCGCCAGCTGTTCATATTTCTCTTTCCATAATCATTTATTCAAGCAAATAGATGTCGTAGCTATGGGATCATCTCTCAGTGTATGTTTTACAAATGTACTTATGTGCCACCTTGAAAATTTTCTTCTGCCTAATGCAAAGATTCATTATTACAGGCGATATGTTGATGATTCCGTTCATAATTTTGCCGCCAGAGCAGGAGTTACATAAACTTCTTGCCACTTTCAATGCTTTTCTTCCGAGCATTAAATTTATCTATGAGATTGAAAAACACGGCAAAATGCAGTTTCTTGATATCAACATTTGTAAAGATGTCTCCAGTAATTTGGGTACTTCTTTAATTACATCTATATACAGAAAACCCACTCATACCGGTATTTATTGTAATTGGAAATCCTGAACCCCTATCAAGTTCAAAACCAGTGTCATCAGAGCACTTCATTGTAGAGCTAGACGTATTTGCTCTACCGATGCACTTTTCCTTAAAGAACTTCGCTATATTCGTAATTGACTTCTTCTCAACGCTTATCCCCTTAAACTCATCAAGAGCTTTGAGAGATATACATGTAATTTAAAATCGAGATTACAAATGAGTCCTGTTCTCCGTACTGTGAAAGAGAATGAAGACTTATCTTAAGTTACCATACTGTGGTAATATGTCGAACAAAATTGCTAAATCTATCTCTAAGACTGTCAAACGTTGTACTACTGCAGAAGTACAGATTTCGTTCAGATGTTCCAAAATTTTAAAAAATTTTCAAGGTTAAAGACAAAATTTCTGATCTTAAAAACAGTGGTTGTATATATCATATTCCTTGTGGTGACAAAACTTGTGGGGATAATTACACTGGGGAGTGCAAACTCAAGCTTTGTGATAGATTTAAAAAAAAAAAAAACATGTAAATGCTGACTACTTCAAGGAATTCAGTTCGATACACGATCACTGTAAAACGGCGTCCCATAAACTTCCAAACCCAGGTGATATTAAAGTTCTAGGTGTAGAGAATGCCTGGTATAGACGCAAGATCATGGAGTCTCTTTTCATTAAGGACTTACAACCTATAGGCCTACCCTGAATAGAAATGTCCAGAGTTTTAACCTTCAGCTGTTCTGAGCTGGGATATTACTCACTAACTTCTGTAACAGCTGTTATTGTAATATATTGACTTGTATCATCAGTTTGCTATTTCGCTTTGACGATGTAAGGTGTATTCTTACGAAATATTGGCGTAATATATGAATTTATACTTATTAATTGAATTTATACTTTATTCATCATTTATTTATGAATTTTCTACATCCATCAATCAATCAATCAATATATATATATATATTATATTTATTATCATACATACATATATTAGAAAAGGAACTAACAGTCCCTGGCGCAACACCAAACAGGCATTGACGAATGATCTGTAAATTATAAGGGAAAAATCGTATCGCTGTGCAAAATTTCTTCTGGGAGCTTCGATACTAAGTTTAGAAAGTTTGTAAGATATTTGCAGTTGGGAAATACGGGGACTACTTTGAAACGGGAGATTTGTCAAATAAATTAGTGCAGGAATTAATGTGCCCAGCCGTGACAACATCCTACCTGTTCCTTGTTAATGAAACGTTGAATGTATGGAGAAAACAGATGGCTCTCATTTTATTTCAAATGCATAAAATGCAGTTAACGAAGTTTGTCCAAAAAAGATTGAGCGCTTTACCCAAAAATTCGACTTTCACATATTTATGAAAATATATATTTCACCAACAAATAAATCATTGAAAAAGGGAGCATACTATAAAGTACGCTCACCATTCCTTCTTTTATTGAAAGTTCTAAATGTTGCTAACTGCCAAATTCACTCAGTCGTTTCTGTGAATTGCTGTAAGTTTCATGGTCTAATTGTTATTGCTATCACTGTACGTCATATTAAGGCCTCTTATTTTTCCGGTTTTTTCCGATTAGAAAAAATAAGTGCAAGCTGGTGATTATCCACGACTACGATTAACTGCGACAATAATGTCTACCAAGGAAAATTGTTCCTTTCAATCGAGTAGTATATAAATGTCTTTTCAACTGGACTCTTTCCCTATTTTTATCTCTTTTCGATGTCAAAAGCCATTTTTTTTTCAAAATACGGAGCAGGTCTATACAGTCAATAGCAATATCTATAAGTACCTCAGTGAATCCTTATTCTGGCAAAGAAACGTGAAATTGTCGAAATTCTCTCGTTTGGAAGTGCAATATGAGTTAAGTCACTATTTAATAGTTATTATCTCATCGCCCTGTAGGGGCTAGATGAGATATTGTAGTCACTTGGCTGGTGGAGCTATATATTGTACAGTGCATCCATGGGAGAATGGTTGCCATGGAAACGCTTGTAGTGGATGAGTAGCGACACCCCAGGGGTACCCCATGGTAGAGTGACCTTGGGTACAGGAGGGTCCTGTTGGGTGGTATAAATGAAAACGTGTCCGTGCCAATATGTGTGCGTGTGTGTTTGTGCGTCCGGACCTGTCCAAATTGTGGTTTTTCCAGAGTAGTATAAAAAGCACATGGGCGACTAAGTTGAAACTTGGTAAGGGTGTGCATGATGCCAATACGTGCAAGATGTATTAGTTGTATGGGAAATTGAGTAAAATTTGCTGATTTTTTAGAAAAAAAAGTCTATTTTGCCCCCAAATTGCCATTTCCACCATGTCTTGAGTAGTATTTGAGCATTTAATACAATATTTTGCAAAAAACTTACCTGAAAATGAAAAGTTTCAAGGTATATCACTTTTATAGTAAAGAGAGTGAAATTTGCTGATTTTTGAGAAAAAAGGCCAATTTTGCCCCAAAATTTGTATTTCCAGCATATCTTGAGAACTATTAAACCAATGGACTTAAAGTTTTGCAAGCACTAAGCAATAATCTATTAAAAATTCCCATGTGCAGGTCCGTGGATTGCCCTCTTGTTAAAAATTGTAAATGTTGAGATGCGACACATACTCGAATTCAGTCTGCATTAATTTTGAAAATGTTTTTTTCAGTTGCCATGTTCAGTTGCCACCTTATTTCAGCTCTCAAAATGACTGGTCTTTCTCGATTGTTTATTTTAGAGTTAACCCACTGAACGACCAAAAAAAAAAAAAAAAACACACACACTTTTTATCTCAAACTTATTGCGTTTCCTTCATTTCTTTACAGGAAAGATTTTTTTCTGGTAATCTTCGTACTTTCAATACACTCATCCGTGTAAAAAACAAAGGAATAAAAACAAAGACAGTGGTTAAACTACGTACGTCTGGAATTTTATCACCTAACAAAGTGGTTCACCCAATTACTGACGTCACAGCTTGTTCCATTTTTGAGATTAAATATATCGATTTTGTTTATTTGACATCATCACATTGGGTTAACGAACCATGACGTCATACACAGATACATTAGTCCCTTATTATTTTTGTTACTCTACATGTATAACGTCTCCTTCGGCGTGATGAATATTCCTCTTAGCCTTGACGAGATGAAAGTACTATGGCACAACTCACGAAAACATCTTAGCTTTAACAATAAGATCTCAGAAAATACTAATTAAGTTTTTACGCAAATACCTTCCTCAGAATTCACTGTAAATATGGAGACTAGACAAATTTACACTTTTCTCATATAACTGTTCGTTCTGCAAAAATGTCTTAACTGGGAACTGACCTGTCACCAGAAAACGCACGTTGAGATTCAAGTCGTCCTTGTATGTCATATTGTGAAGGAAAGATTACACTTTAAACTATTGCATGCTTCCATCAGAGAATTTGCGATTGGTTTTTCTTCCTTAGTTTGTTCGCCCAATTAAAAACATCATATCATGCAGTTCGACAAGTCCTAAGAATAGCATCCCCCCGATATAATATTTCCTAATATACCTGACCATAATCTTACCTTGTCAGGTAAATCAGGTATGATATGCATATTTCGAGACACGAGAAAAGTATGAAGTGTCTTTTTCACAGCTAACGCTGTGTTCTTTTAATGGAGCACCAAAGCGCGACGCAGGCCCGTAGTCAATGGGGTGGAGTAGGACATGGGCATCGCTCTCAGGCTAGAAAAAAATCACCCATCGATTTTTTTTTTCGCTTGAAAAATGCGAATATCATGTCACATGTTATGGTGGGTCCACCCCTATTTGTCTTACCAAACCGGCTCTCTTCCCCTAGCTTGGGATATAGACGCAGTTCTGGCCAGGTAGACGATGTTTGGATCAAGGTGATATTGGTTGACTGAAATGTCTCTTTCTTTTAAAGAAGAAGCTGCGTGGGTGTTTCAGTTGCGACATGCAGTTCATGTACATCAACTATTCACAAACAGTCACGACCTTGTTCTCGTTATTGTCGTGATGCCGTCCTCCCACAACATCACTTCAATTTCCCCGCCGTGGGTTGTATAGCGGGCCGCCATGTTGTTAAAGTATGACGTAACACACGCACCTGTATAAATTCTACGACTCACTTGCACGTGGAGGTGGATGTGCGAACTCACGATTCGAGTAATTTTGCATTCGGCAATGATCGACTCACGAGTGAGTAAATCAGTGTATTCATAGAATTTCTCACTTTCCTCAACTTGTATTTGAACTTTTACAGAATGTTGTTTTCTTTCTTTGCAAAACAAACAAACGTATTTTGAAGTACCACTGACTATTTGGAGGGCTGTACGACAGGTTTCCTTTAATACGGTATAGGTTTTTATCATTGGTACGGATATGCGTGGCAGTTCATCAGTCCGCTTACCTACCGTATGTGCTTTAAGTAAAAAAAAAAATAGATTGAAGGTCACTTTCATGAAGTCGATGATAGTTTTTTTTTTCCCTCCCTCCTCTTTGTCTAGGTGTCACGTGATCGAATCGATGCATTTGAGATAGTATTGGCATTTGTCGACGGTTCCCGGTTTTCCAACCCGAGAGCATCCCTCGTAATTCGGGTGAACGGTAACCCGGAGAACGCGTACTGAGGCCATTTTAGGGAGGTTTTTTAAAAAAAGGTTACCCGGGAATTTTCGATGGACTTCCACCATCCATAGAAGGAAGCGAAGAATGAAGGGTGGGAGATTGAACTCTAGCACATATTGAAGGTCAGTTATGCTCAGACGTCGGCCTATATAATCTTCTTGTGAGGTGGAACTACCATACTGTGAGCCCCTAATGTGGAGGGTTGTAATAATATCATTATTAACTGCTTCATGAGGATTTTCTTCAGCCTAGTTATCATGTCCCCCAAAACTTATTTTCATGTCTTAGCTGTTTGACAGTGATAGACATAAAAGCTTGGACTCGGGGCGTGTAAACGGTTTAACAAAATATTAAGTCACCGTAGTTTACACCTCCTCTCCCCCGCTTTTCTCTCACCATAAAAAAGTGGAATATCTCTAAATACACAATCCCTTTTAGAAAATTCTCAAGTTCAGGTGAGATCAAAGAGGTGATAGTGAGCTTTTCTACTGACATTCTCGGTTTAATCCTCACTAAATCCACTCACACATCGTCATTATCAAGGTAAATCGGACTTAGCTGGCAGGATTCAGCCAGTGTAGCCCTACAATGGCGCAACGGTATATTCATCTCACATTTGGCGCTGTTGCAGAGTCCAGGACAATAATAAGAGGCTCATACCAAAACATAAACTTCAAAACCTGTACGCCATACTCCTCATATGCATTTCCCTTGTTTCACTGTTCATGTTTACCCCCTTAAAAACCTAGGTCACTGGCTTCCTGTGCATTTGGTTGAACGTGAACTATGTATACGAACCTTCCAAGTCTGAGTAAGCCAGTGAATGAGGGAAGGAAAAAAAAATACAAAAATCGATGGAAAATGTCACCAGAATGTAGGTTGGCAATACGGCCCTCAGTCGTTGACGAGCATGTATGTATTACACGCTTACGTCATACGCGTTTTTTTTTTTGCAGCAAGAAGCAGCAGGCCTTCCAAGTGAACTCAAGGAAGCCGGGAGGTTGAATGAGTGACAGCAGAGATGGGGCAAAACCAAGTATCAATATTCAGATTTCATCCTCCAAAGAATCGACTCAGGCAAGTGGCGGACTCGCAGAGAGTTATCGATTAAAGACGAAGGCGACTGAGCGGGTCTCCGAATTTTGCTTAATCCGATACCGTTAAGCTCCCAGCATCGCTGAATCACAAGATACGGTACAACACATGCACTGAAAAAAAAGTGACCAAACTTCTCAAAATGCCTCTTCCTTTAGAAGGGGGGGGGGGTCTCGTTTTAGGAATATCACCAGAAAATTCATTATAAGCAAATTTGACAGTAAAATCAGGTAAGTGTGCTAACTGTTTGTAAAAAAAAAGACAAACTCTGTCTTTAAAACTTTCCCCTACATTTTTTTTTGATCAGTTGACAGTGCCCTGGTCATCCGTCAGTTTCAAAATGGAAAATTGTAAAAGTTTTCAGAGAAACTTTGTTAACATACGGTAAGTAGAACCAGATGTTATCCAAGGTTTACGACATGAATTTAATTTTTGACGTCACCAAGTGTCGAGATGAGCATGATGCCCTCCAGGGCTCTCCCCTAGTAGCGGAAGAGTCTGTTACCATCGAAAAGTAAAATCGATTGGTCTAAAAAAGATTTACCACTAAACGGATAAGAACTAACGTTCTTTTTCATCAAATGCTTCTCCTTGAAACTGAACTTGCAGCATTTTTCTTCCATTTTTTAAAAATAATCCAGCTTTCAACAGCGGCAGTATCACCGGATATCTTATAAAGATTCATTACGTATTCTATTTATTTACACGCCTTGCTTTTGTTATTCTGGATGAGGGCATGATGGTACAGAGGCTAAATTTCCTAACTGATGACGAAGTAGGAGCTCCTCCAACTCCACCCCCCCCCCCTGTTCTCCAAAATAAAGATACTTGCACATCACTTCTATTAGAGGGTGCATTTTCAAACCTTTTTTCTGTTTTAAGGTGTCCTCAAACGTCCATAACTAAGGTAGCATCGTCACACTCATTTTCAAGTGAGTCCCTTTCATGTTGCTTTAATTAGACATAGAGACTAACATACGCCTGTCGGGGTGTAATATCTGACGGGAAGGTTAATTATGTTTTGGGAAAAAAAAAAATTTAGGGACTGAAGACACATGAACACATGCATGGATACACAAAACTTAGAAGTGTCAACTGAGCTTAAATATGTATTAGCTTTTTCTAGTTAAGTTAACGCAAAGCGACCTACATTTGCCCACTTGTGCGACGTGCATGAGATGTATAACATAGTTCAACCTGAGTCTTTTGCTTTTATCTGGATACAAAATTATCTTTGAATTTCATGTGCTCACGTTTTATTATAATTCTTTTAATTATATTTAGGTTTACTTGATTGAAACACCGTCAGTCAAGCATGCAGTACGACCTTGGAACATAATTGAAATTTGTTAAAGTTCTAGTAATATTGTCATCATATTTAATATGATACAGATTGGGCTAATCGTTAATTAAGGGAAGCGTTATTCATCAGGTTGAACCTAAATACCATGTTGTTCGTTGCCTACAGGTATGTGGCTTTAATGGAAATGTCTACTGTCATGCCCTATCGACGAAACTTACGGAGGTTCGCATGTCCACAGTGCAGTGATTACAATGTCCCAGGTAGACTTCAAGAAAGCGGTTAAAACGAAACTTGAAATGGTACTTTTAATGAACCTGCATTTCTCAACATTCACGACTAGTGAGACGGCCGCCATACAGAGAGAGAGAGAGGCAGTGACAGGTTGAAATCATGTGCTGGAGGGCCTCTTCTTTGAGGGACCTTTTGACGTATAGGTCCTAATCAATTTCGTAGCTAAAATTCACCAACGATAGATTCGTTCGTCAATCTAGACCAAATTTTACTCGAATTAACGGAGAATCTTCTTAAAGGGTACTTAACAATTTGGAAGACGTATGTAACAAAGCTCGAAGCATTGATCCAAACTAGTCCAAGTACGGTCTTTATCGGACACTCCTGAACTGAGAAATAAAATGTTGAAACTTATTCACTCAATTTAAATGGTACGTTGTGCAATAACTTGTGACGTCATTCTATTGCTACTCAAATTACTTTTGCTGTTTTTCTTTTTTTTATTTTTAAACTTTTGCACTTTGCCACAAAATGTGATCTCTCTCGTAAGTTGTTATGGGGTGATATAAGTGTACAGATTCTCTACATGTAATATATTATGCAAGAAACAAACTTTTCCCGGTTATACAAACTTTAAATTCCATATAAACCCCGAGTCAGATAATGGGAGTAATACGAAAAGGACATCACAAGTTCTTGAGAAGTTGACTGTTTCAAATTAAGTGAATATCCTTCAACATTTTATATCCCGGCAATGTATCTAAAACGTATTTCCTTGAAATTCAAGACTTAAGATGTCTTAATATACTATGACCAGGACACTTTAAGTGTCCTGGTCATAATGAGGTTGTGAGGATACTTTACAGAGCTGATTTTCGAATGAAATAAAGGATTTAATTCAAATGCAATGGGGAGGGGGGGGGGGTGCATTTTCAAACGTCAACGTCTGGTTTCTTGATTACTAACGCATATAGTAGTAGGAGATGACTGAATCAGTCATATATGAAGTTTGTTAAATTATAAGAGAATAGTAACAATAAAGCATCATGTATGGTATAAACAATCACTACGCAAGTGGGGGGGGGGGGCAAGAGGGGGGCAAGAGTAAAAGGGCGAACGTGGAAAGGCAGTTTCCGGTGATCTGTGTATTTTTAATCAGAACTTTACTGGTCCGTTGGTCCCCAAGCATCGGAGGAGGGGGGGGGGGGGGGAGAACTCTCCGCTTAGTTAGTCTCTCCAGAGTTTTAGCTTATACGTAAATAATGGTAGCGCCGTCACTCGTCTCTCGTCCTCCTGGAAGGAGGTATTCATTTCGATTCAAGCAACATGCTAACTTCATGAGGCTTGACGAATTTACGAACCCCACACAAAGATAAACAGGTGGCATGTTTTTTTTCTTTCTTCAATTTATCGCAATTTCAGAATGTATCACTACCGTATGTTGCCAAGTTTACAACGGCTATAGTATTAGCGCGATAAGCTACCTCAAAATCAATATCGAGATTCGGGTGTCTCCTCGTCATTGCAACCGAATTATTACAGCAATTAAATGCTTCACTGCGCCACATTATACGCCTTCAAGCAAATACGTAACATGCCGACCGTAAAGACACACACACACACACATACACACACAGTGTTACTGCACGAGCCTATAGTTCGGCATGCAGACTTCAACGGACGCAATCGGCGTGCATAAAACGCCGTGAACAAAATCGTTTCCATTGAGACAAATCTGCATTTTGTGTCAATAGCAAACAACTTTTCGTTCAAGTTTCATGCACACTATATTGAGCAAATCTGTATTATCATGAACTTTCGGAGATATAAACCAGGGAGATGTTCAGATGGAGTGAACCGAAAATGTATTTAAAGATATACGTTACGATCCGCCAGCCCCCCCCCCCCCCAAAAAAAAAATATGATTGAAGGATAAGCTGTGTATTTTTTCTCAAATATACTACAAGTAGTGGTCTAAGAACAAATGATTTGGTGTCTAAATAACAGCTCGCTGGTATAACATCATTCCAGGCTCACTAATGTTGTTCAATGAGTCACAGAGGACTGTGAAAGGGAAATTGCATCTTCCTTTCAAACAGTTTTATTCAGATTGGCATTTTTAACGGTATGTAAAAATGACAACGATATGACAAAGGCATCCCAGAAGAAGCTCGGAAGCCTTCTAAGTTTGCAATGAAGCATTCCAATTGCCCATTCCTAGCGTAAACCTGAAGAGCAGACGTATCATTTAGACTGTGGAACATTTTAAAATTCATCCCGTTGATCATGGAACAGAGTATCGTGTCCACATTAAGGTCAATTATATTGGCCTCAACACATTCGCTCGGAAATTCCATGTGAAAAGTTCCGAATGACGTCAGCAAAGGGAGGCGATGCGTACCAACCAATCAAGGTAGAGTTATGAGCTTCAACATCAAATGGGCAACATAACCTATATCAACACAAATGTCAGTTCAAGGTTACATAACTGACGAAATTGTTTACACAAGGAGGCTTATATGCCCAGAGTAAAAACATGCCACTTGGCGGTGCAGTATGTAATTTACATATATGAATTTATAGCGCGAATAGTCCAAGTTTATACATCGGCGCCTCACACATAATCTGTTCCAACTGTTCGTTTTTTTTTTGTTTTTTTTTTTCAGATGTTTTAAACCCATTGGCTGTGGGGCTGAGATATAATATGCGGATGATACGGTGATACAGTGTGGTACATGTTTAGTGGGTTTTATTTTTTACCGCGCCATGCATGAAACTGTTACATATCACTCCATAACTTTATCGACCAACGAATTCATGTGACGATATCAATGATCAATTTCTGCTTAAACGTTCGTTTCTGTTAAACTTAAGGGGTGACAGCCAGAATTCCTCACTCTCATCTCTCTAACTTAATGAATACTCATACATACTTACTATTGGCTACTATACTATTGGCCTATTTCAGTCAAGTGACCGTGGGTTAATCATCGCTAATAACCCAGCTGGTTAAACCACGACTAATCGCCGGTGGTTGAATACAATAAAACTGTACATCGACAGTGTGTTTTCCGTTTGCTGTATCTTACACAAAACAATGGCTAATACAGTAGTACTAGTAAAAAGCCTACTAGTGAAATAACGTTCGATTTGAAGTTCGTAGATCTTACGTTACCTAGACCGCGCCTATAGGGCCGAAACCTGCTGCTCAAAAGTAAAATGTAAATATACGTAAATGTACGTAAGGAACAGCACAGTATACTGTCAGTGGTAATTCTTCTGACGTACGGTAATCTTGCCTAAATATCAGAATTGTGTCGGGTGAAAGCTTCTTCAGTATATTTTGAACACCTTTGAAAGTTTGATAGCCTACCGGAATTAGCTTTCCTTCTTTGTAGAATTCTGCTGAGATTTTCAAAAACAATTCCGATATATGCAATAAAATCGTAAAGAGGACTAGGGACTGCACTGCATCGCCATCTTGAAGGGTCTCCATACAACCACCGGATTAATATCCTTAAGGACAGGGAACTCCACCTACTCTCGGGGCTTAATGATATCGCTGGATGCACTCGGGCTGCGCCCTCCTGCAGTCGCTTGCATTAACCCCCGATCGTGCATTGTCTCGCAATTAATACACGGTCCAGCGTTGATTCACCTTTAATTACTGGAGATGGAGCAATAGAGATTAAAAAAAGGAAAATAAGTAGAAGGTAAGAACGATTTCTATGGCACATGATACTGACTTAACTTGAAACAAATGCATTACAAAATTTGACCTGAAAGAAGAAATTCTGCAAAGAAGATCCAAATTAACTTGAAACGAACTTTCGTGGAATTATGTGTCTAAACAAGCTTTCTCGATTTAATCGATTGTGTCACATGCAGCAAGAGTATATAACCTATTGGATCACTGATCGCCATGAAGATGAACGGGTATAAATGGTGCTCCCTTCCTTATAGACTCCCCTAGCATGTGA
Organism: Stichopus chloronotus; assembly: GCA_021234535.1. Lineage (NCBI taxonomy): Eukaryota > Metazoa > Echinodermata > Holothuroidea > Aspidochirotida > Stichopodidae > Stichopus > Stichopus chloronotus. The sequence goes on along the minus strand of CM037836.1, from coordinate 12,671,118 downwards.
CGTCACAGTGACACAGGGGGACGCTTAGCGCCACAAGGTGCACACGCACCTCCATTTGAGAAAGTTTTATTTTAACTTCATTACTATGCTGCTTTAAACTTGTCATTTTCCTTAACAGATCCAAACTTTTTCACAGAAAAATATTATCGATCTTCAGATATGATATAATTGTGTTGTCTCTGTCACCGAATGTATTGCACTTTTTCGGAGGAATGTTATATTATAACACTTATTCCAAAGGCGAATATTCACAATAATAATATAATCAATAATCATATAATCAACTTCGTTGAAAACAAGCAAACGCATCATGTTGCTTTAATTGATGTCGTTTTCTTTCAGAGGAGAGAACCAATCATTTTCCACAAGGGGGACCTTCTGTTGCCGTCCCAATCTGCCAAGCTATACATTACAACTTCCGATTAGACTAGCAAAAGAGAAGTCAGGTGATACGTGACGTCATTTTCCTTGAAGATTGAACAAGAGACTGTTATAACATCTTTCCGAATCTTTGGTGAGCAGTTAGATCGGTGGGAAGTGGATTTCGTCTGCGGAGGCCCGAGGGGATATTGAAAAGGCATATAGAAAAAATCTACCGGGAGCATAAAAGTAATATTGATATAAGAAAATACCAACCGTTTTGCAGGATAATTACACACGCGATAGACTTCAACTTGACATATTCCTGAGGCACTTGCAGTTGGTTCATTACATTAAGAGGTTTGGTTTAGTATTAGTGATTTTTTTTTCCTTAACCTGGCTAAACTAAATATCGCATTACAAATCCCCAAAGATGATGATTTATAACGAAAACAGTTTGAGCTTGCTCGATGTTTCTGAACCAGAAGCTCTAAAGAGACTACCGCTGCTCGAAACCGAGATATTGTTTTAATTGAGGAAAATGTGAAAATAACTAAAGTGCACATGCAGTCAAATCCCATGTAATAATTCGCTTTAATGGACAATTCATGTCCGGAATCTTTGCTGTGGAAAATTCTCACTTTTCAGGTTTGATAAGCTTATGTTCCATTTCAAAATTCAGTCCTTACTACAAATTTCATTGTAAAAGGTAGTGCCACCACATTTTTCACGCTACCACGCACCATATAACTTTGTAGTTTAGTTGTGAAGCAATTTACATTATTTAGGGTGTGAAAAAGACATGTGTATAAATAAATATATATATATATATATATATATATATATATATATATATATATATATATATATATATATATATATATATATATATATATGACGTTCCATGAACATGCAACTGATGGAGTGCTGATAGCAGATTTGTCCGTATATTAACACAAAATATTCAAACACATCTTTCTAAATGGCGGTACCTCCCCACCTCTTCCTCTCTGAACAACGACAAATTTTGGTTATTTGAATTATTGTTTAACGATTTGTTGTAGGCTATAGACACGCACGCAAATTTCCATTCATGTGCGGAAAGGGAGATATCTCGGTAACAGTTGCCTGGTTAGATAGAGATATCGTTAATATTAGCATGTAAGGTTTTCAGTAATATGTATTCTATGCAGGGCAGTTTTTGTACGTGAGACCTTATCAACGTAGACCTTCACAAAGAAATCGATCTCCGGGCGGTTACCGAAATAAATCATTTCTACTAGAGAGGAGCCATCGTACACCAACTTTTCTTCCTGAAGGAAAACTTTCGTCTGATCGATCTCAAGGCAGTCGTCGAATGTGTATTCTTAAACGGGGTATAGGCGACCAGAAGGAAACAACCAGTGATCAAGGATAAGAGCTCGTCTCCGTTCCCTTTAGCACATGCTTTTTATCCTCATTACCAAACCGAAATGTTTCTTCAGGACTACAGAGTATGGGGAAAAAACTGCTGATATTCATCTACCGTAGATTACCCCCTAGTACGTACAGTCTACTATTCTAATCACCTAGCCTACGCCAATCACGAAAAGAATGCAAACATCAGAAGCACGTGGGAAGGTGTACTGGATTTCATTCTAACGGTACTGTCGCCCTTCCCGAGCTTTCATCCATGCATGTACTCGCGCTGAAACGGACCGGTTTAAAAGATTTTTAAAATACTTGCACTTCTAGTATGTATATGTACCTCTGGGGTGGTATTTTGATCATCCTCTGTTACGTGAAACTGCAGTGCAAATGTGGCCACAATTCATGAATCCACAATTCAAGGTTATTATCCACACATGCCGTACGAAATTAGATCACGGAGGACAAGTTTATATAAAGAAGTATCACAGAGAATCCACTTATGACGTAAGAACAATATTTTCAACTCTTCCAGGGCAGTAACAAACTAGCTGGCGGCGATGGCATTGTGTGCATTTTCTATTGATTTTGGCTACTTCTTGCTGTTAAGATGGGAGATTCCAAGCTACGACAAATGAAACTAGCGTTGCAAACGAGTTGGTAATTCGTGCCATATCTTCGGTGGGATGCACGAGTTGCAAGCCCCCTTTGGTGTTAGGATTCTGGATCACCATCAGCATTTACTACCAGCAAAGGAGGGAAGACAACAAGAATTCAAGGGGGATTCAAGAAGACAACTGTAATTAATCGATGCACCGTCTCCTTCGAAGAATGACTCACCACAATGAATACCATAGCTGTAACAGCTGCCTGTATAACAAAGCCCATCAATTTATGTACGTTTGCGTAGGGTACATTAACTAAAACTCTCTTAATATGTCTTAATGTTGACGGTAACCGAGGCAAGAGAATAACTTTTAAATAGAGGGCGAGATTACAAAATGTGACAAGTTTGCACAATGTTTCTGTAACTGTTACGTCATCCAGAAATAGATGAAAGTTAGACGTTTTGAACACGACGTGCATGTAATTAAAAGTTGACGTGGTCGAATTTACGTCGAATCTTTTCAACTAATACCGGCAAAAAAAATTAGCTAGGAATAACTCTGCGTTCCCGTGAAGTCGTATGCACACGTCAACACTCGCTTATCAGTGTTAAAGGAGCTCTTTGAGCTGGCTCACAAACAAATCATCATTTTGAGTCACACATGTCGAGTGTTACTTGGTAAATGGTCAAACTAAGAGATTCTGAACATCTGCCACACACGCCTGAAGGAACAATGATAGGGTGCTAAGCGATCAGAATCACTTATTGCAAATCTGTGACCAGTGCCAATTTGTGGAACTCCCTTCCTGTTTTCATTACTAAGCAAAGTTCATTCAGTCCAGTCAAGGAAACCCTTAAAAGTCATATTATTTCCAATTCTCAGTGATTCATCTATTTTGTCTTCCATTTCTTCTTTCGTGTTTAAATGTTATTTTTACTCATAGTTGCCGGTGTTATTTCTTTCTTGTGGGCTGTCTGTCTACAAGCTTCCTCATCCTTTTCATCGACACTCCTCAGTCTCTTTTCTTTTTCATATTCTGTATATTTTCCATTTCAATTATCATTTTCTAAAGGTTTTCTTCAAAGAGACTGAATAAAAATAGCGCCATCTTTTCTTCCTGCCCGGGCACAGCAGTGGTTGCGTCCGCTTTGTGTCGAAGTATGACAGCTTCATGGTTTGGGGCATTTGCTTTGCTATGACAGACTGGCGAGAGTTAAGTTATACATTACTCTGTTTTTTATTCTGCCATAGTGAACTTCCTACATAATACACAAGTTTCACAAAGTGATCTTGACGTTGACGTAAGGCCATGGTTTCTACAACATGTTTGTCTTACAAAACTTCAAAAGATGAATGCTTATTGAAGCGAAAACAATATTCAAGGCGGTATCTGGAAATTGCAAACAGCATGTTATTTATATGTGATTTTTACTGAGCTGTTTTTGAGAAAGTACATGTTACATTATGAACCGATACTGTTTCTAACATAAAATAATACAACATCTAAATGTGTAAATGTAAACCAATGAAAGGACTTGAAACTGTCATATGTAGAAGAAATTGGCATATGTCGATTTCTTGGAGATATGACGATTTCATCCAATAAGATTGCCCGAAACTTACATGTGACGATTTAATTCGACATATGTCAGTTTCTAGACTTATGGCACGCTTGGCGCACCATAGACGTATATAGACCAAGACAATTTTTTCCCTCAGTCGAGCGTGACAAGTTCTTAAAATATGAGAAGACATGCTAGCTGTGAAAAGGTTCGCGGTGCGTGGGTTTACAACTATCCGGTGGATGGTATGATGTGTTTTTTTTTTTTGGCAAATCTCCTAGGCTAGTCGTCACACGCTTAATGCGTGTCAAAGGTTGACCAGAGGAGTAGCAAAGTGGCGCGTTGTGGATCATTGTCATTGGCAAGTGGTTTGAAAGATACGTTGCGACCCAGGCAAGTATATCGAAATACTCCACTACATGCGTGGCGCATAGATGCTACACTATTCAATTACATTCACAACATGTGACGAAGTGAAATAATCAATAATAGACTAGCGCCACCAATTATCTTCTGCGACATTTTGTGGCACGCAAAGAGCCTGGAACTACTTCCATGATGCAAAAAGAAGCTTTGACGGGCCATTTAACGATTTAATGACTACCAACATGAGGGACCAAATGATACATGTAACATGGGGATTTTTAAAGTTAGGAGTACAACATACAATCTGTCAGGTTTTTTTTTCGACGTAGAAGATCAGGTAGAAAATTTATCATTTAGCCAGTTACAAGGTCAACTTAATTTTCGTTACTCAAAGGATTTATATGAAGATATTTAACAGCATGGATTTAGGACCTCCCTTCGAAGCAGGAAAGTGGAGGAAGGAAAGTCATTAACATTGGCAGAGAAGAGATAATTCATATGCATGATTTCAACTTACAAGGAAATATTAAAACAATAGACCATATCTAAATATACGAATTACATTAATATTCAATATTTCACAAAGAGCAACGATTGCAGAATGATTGTGTCATAATGCAAGTGCACTGTTCACATAACCCCCCGTTTCCAGTTGTGAGAATAAGCTACACAATACCGCTAGTTTCCCCCCCCCCCCCCAATAAAATACAACCATAAGCAATGATGGCACCTACAATTTCACATTCTGGACACGTCAATATTCTACAAACTTGCAAAGAGAACAAATACAATGCAATTGAACTTGTAACTCTTACATCTATAAAGCTAAAAATTATCTCTACCAGAAATGTGTAACCAAACCAGGACTTCATTGCGTTGTAATAGTAACTCCGGTGTCCTCAAATGTATTCAATTAAGCTTCTGCAGAAGCTAAAATACCATCATCAGAGGTAACGAAAAAATGTTAGTTATTATACGATTATGAAATATATAAAAAGATTGGTCAGAGATGACCAAAGTGAGAGGTGAGTGAGAGACAGGTACATCGTTCTCAGTTAAAAATATATCGAGAGCAACAGTCCAAACATTTCGTTTCAAGTAATATATAAACATAATCTCTGTACAAGAAAGCAAGCACAGGAAAACCAAACTGTAGGTCAGAACGAGTGTTGTCATTTCGTTTTGAATCTCAATGTGTTATTATGGTGTCACATACAGACTCAGTGGTTTAAGTCTATGCTTAGTGGCCTAAGCGCCCATAATTCGAAATATTTATGGCACCTTCACTTCAAATTTATGTCACCAATAGATGGTAAGTTAATTTGATTATGCACGGTATCATTCGTGGATTGTTTAATCACTGACGTATCTGTGCGGATGTGATAATACAATATCTGGCTTAAACAGCTAAGCAGTTGTTAGATGACAGTGAAAAAATATGTACTATTATTATAATCTATAGTGCCAAACTTGATTTAACGTTTATGAGGTTCATGGGACCTTTAGGTCATAATTAACGGTACGGTGCAATTATTTGACTACGAATATATCATACCATTGATTCGAACTCTTTCCCCATCTCTACATTCCTGCAATGAATATTACCAGGGCAGGGAAGTCTGTCTAATGGATTCACTTTGGACTTTGTGTGAAGGATAAATTTGTTGCAAGTGAAGAGTCCTATTTCAATGGTATTCCAGGCAATCCCAAAACTATCCCAGATGGAATATCTTTTTTTTTTAAGAAAAAGATCAAACGAGGATTTTCCAAAAAGGAAGGAACACCACAATAATTGTAACTGTAGCGTACCTTTCGATAAAAGCTTAAAGGGAATCCCCATGAATAGTTCGTAATCATGTTGTGGTGGGGTAAAAGAGGCAAAATCTCTTTTGTTTTCTTTTGTTTCTATATGCCTTTTATGTCATAGGCCTGGTCGGTCTATTCTAAACTTTTCAAGACGTTTTCAAGTGATTGGCATCCAACACTAGGAACATTTCAAGTATCTCTAAACTCTTCAGAGTTCCGAAGTTCTCAACAGAATTGAGATGAGTGGCCTTAGAAAGGTCTAAACAAGTTCTGTTTTTTTTTTTTTTTTGGTTCTGTTTTAAATTTTTTAAAGATGCACAGATTATAGGAAATTTTGCGAAATCCTCTTTAAACATTAATTATTTTACACTATTTCCAACAGGCATTCAGGAAACCTTCCTTTCTATGTCATCAATGCAAGTAATTATTCATTTTACCAGGAGATACATGCATAAGGTATTAACTACTTATTTTTTATTGCCACGTTGAAATAACCGTCTACGTGGGAGCAGAGAAAGTGACACAAGTAATTTCCTTAAAAAGAAAATGTTTAATATCCTTCATTGAAAAATAGAAACGGTCTCAATGGCCATTTCTTCGGGGAACAGAAGTCGGGTTCAAACCCCAGAGATGATTTTGTTTCTGTGGATTAAAAAATCAAAATCAATAAGTAATTTCTTTTCTCTCTTCATCAATACAACGCCATTAATCATCAACATTAATATCTAATAAAAGTAGGATCACAAATTGTTGCACACGTTTCAGACCAGCAAATTTGGGCAGTTTGTTTTTACTGTTTTTAAACATGTCAATTGCGGCTTTGAAAAAACAGTGATTCAGGTGGCAAGTTAAGACACTAAAAATATGGGACTAAATACAGAAAAAAAACGACTTTGTTTTAATGTGTTTTCGAAAACGGATATTTTGTATTGTGGACATACACAGGTGACAATTATTACAGGATACTTGTAACCAATGGCAGTACGTAATTGAAAGCTTACGAAACACAATTACAGACAATTACCTGCTCATCTTTTACGAGTAGCAAGTATATAGTTTACGATTCACGTCGGAAGATTTAAACTATAATAGTCTATACGGTGTCTCTAATGAGATATACGTCTTTATTAAGATAGAGGGCTCTTGAGGTTACAGTGGTACACTGAAGTGATAGTGATACTCTTAAGTGGTTCTACTGCATTTACAAAGCTAATAATAGGCATAACTAGTCAAGTGACACATCCACTGATAAAAAGTAGCCTAATTGCAATCAATTAATTCAATGAGTTTGTTGGACATTGGTTTTTACAATAATCGTATGTGTATGGTTTACACCAATGTGAAAAGAGTATGGACACAATAATTTTGACAGTCGAACTGAATTTTTAATTACAAGTCACTTAATATTCCCTTTTAATGAAGGATACTTACTATGGTGATAACTCTTATTTTGGCTATTTGTATTGGCATTTAGAGGTATTTTGACAGATTTGTAAACATTTGGTGAACTACGCGAACAATCCCAAACTGTGCCACTTTTATGCCATGAGGAATTTTTCACCTCATATTTCAGGTGATCCCCCAGGCCTTACAATTTCCTTTGCAATTAACCAATGACTACAAGAGAATCTGTTATAGTAACAAGCATGGAAGCTCATTTCATTGAGCACGGTCTACGGTGACGTACTAGATGGGGAACCTCGTACAGTGTTGTTCGTTGGTTAACATGGAACATTCAATGTCATAGGTTGAGAGAATGTCTTCAAAATGTGGCAGAGCTAACGTCTGAACGTATTAGAAATGAAAACAAGAATCAAGAATTCGTGAATTTGATTATGACACGGTCGCTCTCTTGCTCATAGATAAAATACTTTGATATGTGTTTACTAAATGATAAATTTGTTCACTTCTTTAGTTACCAATAGAAAGTAAATTAAATTATTTCTTGTGAATGTGTTTATGGTTTAAATGTCAACATTGAAATAACGTAATGGCCATCCGATATAGATGGCTTTATGGACTCTACATAGCATACTTGGCACAGAGATTTCCGAGTCGTCACACCGGGGACGATCAAGTTGACATGTCGACAAAATTAAATAATGACCTGGCAGGCATCGAACGTGGCTTAGGCGAGATATCATACAAACTTTCAAAGGTGAAAACAAACGAAAACAGTTAAAGCAGGGAATGAGAAATCGACGAATTGTGGGATCAATTTATCGTTCCTCGGTTGGAAGTGCCATTCCATCGTGAGAGGAACATTTGAATAAAGTTTTACATGAACGTGGAGATACCTAAGCCATCCTCACTCAAGTACCACACACCAAGGCCGCAAGGCTGCCAGAGAACACCTGCCGCTTCCGATCTACTGGTAACTCGACAAAGCGATATAGATTGGGGGACAAAAATCTCTCAGGTCGAAATCAACGTCACCCGTTCAAAATTTTGACTTTGCTCGGCCGAGTTTAATTAATTATGGTCAAATTAAGTAAAGGGAGGACAAAAAAGGACTAAAATCCAGACGAGATTGACGCCAGATGAAAGAAAATAAATACACAAAATCCCAATAAAGAAATGACAGATCCATCAATATTAGACGATTAAATTTTACTCGCTAGATACAAAAGGTCAACCGAAAACGTCAAATGACGATTACAAAAAAAAAGAAGAAAAAAAAGTGAACTACCCGAGGGTGAGGTTTGCTTTTTGTAAGTAAATTGTGGATGTTTTATTTCTTATCCCCTTTTCCAGAAAATGTCAATAAATCAATAGCAGTATGTGCCCTGGAAACATTTGAAAGTAACCAATAAAAAGGATTATAAGTTAAGTGGAGAAAACAAGAACACAGTTAGACCCAACAAAACGAGTATATGGACGGCTGCTTGTACGGATTGTATTTTGTGTTCTGTCTATTCTTTTCGTCATGCCTTGCTCCAAGACCAATATGGAGAATATCTGGTTTAAGGAATGCAATAATATCACAAATTTGAAGCTGGTGTAATGGATATCAAATCTGTTAAACTACCAAATAGATGATTTCCAATGGATTGGAAATATGTCATAATTCGCAGTTATTGTAGTACTTAATAATTCAGCATGCATTGTATGTGAGATACTGGAACGTGAACATTCAATGAGATGTAATGTGGTTCTATGACGTTTGACTATGAAGGTTCGAATGAGTTGTCCAAAGTGTCTTGGCCGGGGTGCGGAGGTCAATGGTGGGTCAATGGGGAGAAATAAGACATCGGGAAGAAACTTGGAGATAAACGAGAGATGGGAGGGGGGGGGGGGGCGGACACGAGGAGTTGCGAGCATTTTCGTGTGTATTGAATTAAGTGCTCCCTGTGAAATCGGCAACAGAATGCCATAACAAACTACAACTCATAGGAGACCTAGGTTAAATGAATTTCTACAAAAAATAACAGACATAACAATGTCAGGTCATTTTTGCAAAAAAAAAATGTTGTTCTTTAGAAAAGAAGGTTTAACTTAGAAATTTGACGTAAGTGAAAATCCCGAGTTTGTAAACTGCAGCTTTATCTTAAAAATGTAATGAAAATGAAGGTTCACATCCCTTTGACTATTGTACAGCTTCTGCTGAAAGAGTTATCAATATAACAAGAAAGCCCAAATGATACTAAATCAGTTGCTTGTATTTGATTTCATATTCTTCTCATAATGCAGTGTACCACTTTGAAACAAGAATTTCTTTAAAAATGTATTATTTCTAAACATGCTAAGGATATACGGTTTTCATGAATAAAGGGAGAAAAAAATCTTTATTTTTTCTCGTAATATGTCAATTTTTCCGACGTCAATCCCCTTTAAGGATGTACCATTAACCACCTGTCCATCACTGAGATCTGTTTTATGTTGTACGAGCTGTTCAGACTCATACACCTTTAGTAATTATTTCACTGTCTTTTAAACCTGACGTTGATCTAAGACAATTTGTCACGAAGCAGGAATAAAGAACAATGGCATAGTAGAAAATACTATAGCCTTTCCATTGTATTGCCCCGAGAATCCATTCAATTCATCGTTCCATGAACTATCGTTCATGATTGGCGCCGCCGTTCAATGACTAAGACAAAGTAGGCCTAGTAATGAAGGGATAAAAGTTTCGTGGAAAATAAAAAAAAAAAGATGCTAAGAGCAATTCTAAAATATAAATAAAACATACCCTTAAGAAAGTAAAAAATACGTTCTCAGAAGAAAGCTGATAGGCATAGAGTAAACTTAAAGCTATCGTAAAATGTGAAAGGCTAATAGATTATTTACAACATTTTGCCTTAGTCCCGTCATCATGAATGTTTGAATTGAAATGCTATCACTTATCCTATGCATATCAGTTTCATGCCTCGGAGGTATACCAATCCCCCCCCCCCCCCTTAACCCTTCAAGCACGTCGTTCCCAAAATTGAAAGCTAATGGGAGTGATAAAAGTTGCCTGAAACCCCTTCGCAGGCGAGCCTGTTTCAGTCGGTGACCTAGGCGTGACCTCTCCTAGCAACTGGCAACTATCACTGACTTTAATTAAGGAACAAGCCGATTAAAAACAGAACAGTCCAAGAAGTCGAGCTCGGCATATGACAAAGAAACAAGTTTTAAGGTGTAACTGCCAACCTTGTTATTTTTTTTTTATTCTTCCTCCAAAGTCACCACTCCCATACTACACATCAGATGTAGCATGTAAAGTAAAGGAAATAGCAAATTTGTAATAAATGAACGAATGATTAACACTATGAATAAAGAATGGTGTTTTGATATTTGACTATACGGTACAATAAAATGGAATTAATGTTGCAAAAATTGTCGGGCTTCGTTCACTGTGGACAACCACATCGTCCTTTTTGTTTTGTAATTTAAGCACATTAGCAAGTGACATAAAGGGATCAAAAAGAATACCGTGTTGTCCGTTGTTAGTGGAGATACGTCAGAAGTTCCGGTCTATGTTATAGAGGCTCATTTAGTTAATATTGTTCATTTTGTGACACATTGGAAGGAAGCAGTTGCATGCCAGTACTTCTAATTAGCCTCATTGGCCATGCATCTTTTCCTGCTTTTCTTGAAAAAGTTATCATGGACTGGGGTTGCTCATGCTTAGTACTGTGTCCACGGTAAAAAGTGTTTGGTCACAGATTTTCAATAAGTGATTTCAACATTTAATTACCCTCCATTGCTCCGGATAATCTACGTTGCTTCTGTTGTGTATCAGATTTGTCAGAATCAGGCTTAGTTTGATCTTGTACTACCAACATATGAGTTACGCTAAACAGAAGTGAAAAAACATTTGGAATTTTGTGAACCAGCTAAGGTTTGTTTAGAGCGACGAACGGGGGGACACACACAGGAACCTCGAGCTTCCAACCGGCGTTACGCCGAAAAAGGCGAATATCCCCGTTTCTGGATATTTAACATAATGCAAACTACGGGTATCAGATATGCGCCCTCAACTTTATAGGTCAATGTAACTTTTCCCCAATTTCCTATTTTATGGATCTATACCTGTGTGTAGGGGTGTATGTGTGTAAAACATTATACACACAATTCCCTCTTTTTTGGAGTGAATCGGGGATACATGCAAGACTAAATACTACTAAGTGGGGACCTCATCTGTAAAGTGGGGGATATCCCCGTTTACTTGAGGAAAAGTTCATGTCCCCGATCTTCGCCCTGAACGGGTACTTGTGTGCATGTTGCATGACGCCCCATTTAAAGCGAGGACTGCCCGTTGGTGTTTGTATAGCCAACGAGACAAGACCTTCAATGATCCTTTGTGGTGACGATTATGTACGAAACGTTTGGATTGGTCAAAAGTGTCATTCGATGGGATATTGTCGTATCATTCATGTCGCCTCTTTTGACGTGTTACTTTCTCATTGAACGGAAAATCCTGACATTTCCATCATTTTTTTTCCCAGTCACTTTTATCCATTAGCCCATTCATGCATTGCACATATCATAAAAGGGTTCGGACAACTAACACACATTTACTGAGATTATTTCATATCCTGAGCTCGCAATTATCGTCGGGGATGGAAACCGGCCCCCATCAGGTGCCCGAGTGTACGTTCCATTGACATTTTAATAGCGACTCGATTCCTGGTTGAATATTCTCTGACGGCAATCACGCTGAAAAGGCGAAATGTCATGTTTGTTTGTGTTATCCGTATAAAATATCCACGTTAAAGTTACCTACGTCATTGCAATCGCCATTTCAGCAATTGCTTATTCCACAGAGGTGCCCGGAATTGCAAGATTTGTTGTAAACTATAACTTGAATCCACACTGTTTTTTCGTTATACCTCTTTTTTGTTGTAAGCTGTTATCACAGTGAGTTGAAAATCTCAAACAGCTAATATAATATCATTTTTCTGATTAAATGAGTGCAAGCACGTCGCATAGTTATTTAGCTAAAAACGAAACGACACACCGCTTTCTGAAAGTCAACGCAGGTTCCTGTAATAGATACAATATAAATTTAGGTATCCTCCTGACGTGTGGAACGTCAAGTAGGCACATATCGGATTTACAGATACAAAGTGTTCGTGATAATCACACATCTCCGTATGTAACGAATCTATCTTTAAACAATATTTCGTTTTAACGATGTATTCATACCTAACGCAACGGTACATGTTAGTGACACGATGACTACTCAAAACAAGAAAAAAGAAAGATAAATTTATATGACGATAAACCGAAAATCCTACACTCATTTTAGTCCGCAACATTTATTTTTTTCGTAAAAAGTATAAAAAAGATATAGCGCCTTAAGTGTGGATATGTTAATGTTGCGAATTTTGAATTCTGTATTTGAAGCAGTTAGTATTAACCACATGCAAACGATCGTTACATTGGCGAAGGTCCAAAAAATTGGAAATAGTAATCGCCGTTGTTTGTAACTATTAGTGGATGTGTGGCACTTTGACCAATTACGCTGATTTTAAGCAGTGCCATGCAAAAGTACACCCCTTTAAAATCGTCCCAAATTAGATACTAACCCATGCAGTGTGTCGTTTCCAAGTATCCAATATTGTCTTACATAATGTCCGTCAAATGTCCAAATTATCCCAGATAAGAATATATTATCGTAATCGGACAGGAAAAAAATATACCACGCCAATTAGAGAACTCCGAGAGACGATTTTAGTCAGCCTGGAAAAAGAAAATTCCCCCGAGGAGCGTTGCATCGTATCCTCATCGAAAGCTCTGTGTTCCCCGAGACAAGGAAAGCCTGATGTCGGTCTACGTAAAGAACTAGTTGCTGTTTAATATGTTTGCCTCATTATTGTTTCATAGGAGAGAAAGAGTAAGAGGCAGAATTCTCAAATTCAGAAAAAAAAAAACAACTTTCACTTCTGAATATTTAATGTTTAAAGCAGAAAGACAGGTGACAAAGAAACGTAATCCATGATGTGAATTTTGCCTGCTGAAGAATTACACCAAAGCACAAATTAGTGTTTTGTTCTTCATGACTTTCTACGAGCAGGACAGAAAATTATGGTGCCGTGTCATAACAATTCATTGTCTCTGTACATTCGCCAAGGAATCTTCTGGCTGGAAAAAAGTACCTACCACACTCACAGTAGAATTGTTGATATGAAGAACAACACTTTACCCAGACAAATACATGTTCCACCGGACAAATTCAAGTCCCACCGGACAAATTCATGTCTATCTGGCCTTGTTTTCTCCTCCTCAGATAAAAACTTATAGTTTAACTCAAACATTTAGAGTGTATTTCCTGTCATAACGTTATTAATTACATGGTTATGAAGCCAATCGATATTGAGAGTTAAGAATAGTGAAACAAAAACCGGTGGTCGTCAACAACTGTTGTTTTCAACTGTTGTTTTCAATTGTTGTTTCCAACTGTTGTTTTCAATTGTTGTTTTCAATTGTTGTTTACAACTGTTGTTTTCAATTGTTGTTTTCAATTGTTGTTTCCAGTTGTCGTTCCCGTTGTTGTTCATGAACGACCACCATACAACTGATGGGTTCTTGATAATTCCTATTAATACACCAGCCAAAAAAAAACTCGTTTCAGCTTGACAAGGGTTATCTTGACGTTAGCTTCATTGTTTTCACCGTTTATCTATAGATACAAAATGGCCGGTGAATGCATTTTGTGGATCCTGGTTAATATTTGAATGACTGCTTTGGTTGCACCTTGAAAGGCGCTTTCTTCTGGCCTGTGTGTGTCCTAGTGATATCGACTTCGGCTTTGCATCGACCTAGTTGGTCGATGCAAAGCCAGTTTCCTTACAGGGAGCACATTTCAGTCCCATAATCCGTCGGTTTGTGGGTAGATACCCGTTTGTTGCGTTCTGTGGTGGGTTTGGCAATGTTGGACATGTCTTTGATCTTCACATGCATTTCTGTGTTAAACGTTGGCCAGTGTTGACATTTGGTTAATGTTCTCTACGAAAGCACACTGCGACAATATAGACGGCGCCCTTTTCCAAAAGTTGGACATCTTAGCCCTGACAACGGTCAAAAAAACAAATAACAGTTTCAGACATATAACCACGTTGCCTTGCTCACGTTGGAAAACCGCTTTGAACTCGCACTTGTGTTGCGTAGGTATTGTAACATTGCCGCACTATGCATTGTTTTTGGAATACCAAAATACCGTTTTCTTCATAAGTAATGGTGGTAATAAAGGCATTAATTGCACTTCTTCGGATAATTTTCCCTCTCTCCACCTCTCTTCATCTCTCTATACAGATATGCCCGTAGTGTAAATTATGACAGGAATTACGTCCCGAGTCTCTGTTGCGATAATTTGATTACAACGAATACCACAGGGACGTTCCTTTAATTTTGATCCGGCATACTTTTTTTCGACGGTTTTTTTTTTTCCTGTTTTGACAAAACAAAGTTGTTTGACAAAGAAATGATTTACAACTACCTCACTGCTTCCGTATATTAAAATCTCAATGCTTATGTATTTCATCTGACCGAAGAAGCGAGATATTCGTCTAGCAAGCGTTGCCGGTAAAACTTGCATTCTCGTCTTGTTTTGTCTCGTTATGTTAAAAATGTCAGATTAAGCCGGTCTCAGCGAAGGCATTGAGTAACTCATTTCTTTTTAAGGTCGTGTGAAATGCTTTTTTTTTAAACAAAAAAACAAAAAGAGCACCCTGCATGCAAAAGTTGTAAAGTAAAAACCTCACTGAAAATCCGTTGAAACTTTGTTTATATCTAATACCGTTTTTGAGATATGACTTTTTCCAAATTTGAACGAAATGCAAAAGGTATGGAGTATTGCACAGTGTCGGTTTTTCTTTTGTTAATCCTATATATTTTGCCTCTTAATTACTTAATTACTGAGTTTCACATTGGTGAGTGATATCGATATTTTTAAAATAAAAAAAAAATACATGCTTCCAAACAAAATCCTCCGGGCATGATAGACTCAAATGTTGTCGATATAAAGGTTGCAAAAACAAACGATTAACGTAGGACAAATAATTGGAGTCCATCCCCTGACGTCACAAATTTGCGTACTAAGCTAATGTTTATTCATGATATAGCTGTGAGACAGACACTAATTTGCCTGTAAATGTGACAATCTTAGACTGATTTGGAAGGAATTTGTGGCGATTTTCAACATTTTCAATGCTTAAAGGGATTACTTGCGTAGGCAAAAAGTAAAAACATTGGAATTTCATTTCCAAAAAATTGGTAAGGCTTTTAATTACACCATTCAGACAATCTGGGAAAATACATAGGTTTCAGTTGGTTAATTTTGCCATATGAATTTAAATTCTTCTAACATAACGACAAAAAGTGTAGAATACGATAATGGAGTGGTTGACAGTTTTCATTCAAATCAACGGTGTGCTTCTTTGAACAAGCCAATAGGAAGTATACTAGTATTAAATATTCAGTTACAACTCAGGATCACTGACGCCAAGGTTGTGTTCAGTTCGTAGGTCATTTGTAAATATAATGTTTCCTTTTACCAAATACTACAATTCCCGATACCTACCAAGGAGCGACGAATTGAGTAATATGTTTAAGATACACCAGTCAGACCTGTACTGTTGCATATTCATTAGGTAGGCGGTTATAGAAAGAACCGTTAATTTTCAAATATGATTTCTTTTTCTTACTGTTTTTATGCCAATCCCGTTGCTTTTCGAAGCAGTTACTGTCATTTTCTTTTTTGAAAGACATAGTCCGTTCATGTGCAACCTCGCGTGTACATCTAAAAATAGAGAAAAAGTTAAGATCAAACATAATCTTATCTTTTTGGTTTTTCAGTACACACGCAATCACTTTAATGCACTTCTCACGGCCCCCCCCCCCGAGAGGGGGGGGGACCGTGAGAAGTGTTCAAAATATTATTGTCCGTCTTTGGTATGCAGCATAATTGATTACATGTTTATACCCATCAATGGCTTATAGTACAACTAGGAAACTGCCTGATCACTCCCTCTATAAATTTTTATCAGCAACTATGACTAATTTTGGTGCAAGCCAAAAAGGAAACATGAAAGATTAAAGGCAACGGGTAGTCTCGTTAAACCCTTACACGAGTGTGCGTGAACACAGAGTAGTTCCACGTACGGTGTGTAAATTACTTGCGTGTACAAGTCAACAGTTAGTGACAAATCAGTGAACACGCATGCGCAATGAACATTAAGGGAAACCAAAATGCGGAAGTGACGTAAGAAATTCGAAGGCGTTCGATTTACCAGAGATGATGAGAAGCTACGTCGCCTTTAACAGCAGACATATACTTCAACAGCTAACAGTCTTGCGATGAAATATCCCACAGAGGAGAGCGTCTGTAAATTAGTTTTCGTTATCTAAGTGTGTTCATTTCACAAAAAAAAACCTGCAATGTGTAAATCGGTGGTTACTTTATTTTGGAAGGCTGTTTGTTTGAATATGTGCCGTTGATTTAAATTTCTCCGCTTCATTTCGACCAGCTTATTGCATGGATGCATGAGCGAACAAAGCGGGTTGGGGGGTGGGGGTTGGCGGTTGAGGGATTCAGGCAAAAACGGTGAATCCTTTAGGGCTAATGTCAAACTTGGTCAAATATTCTAAATTCGGACAGATATCCTCCCTGCCCCCTCGAAATATTGACCCCTTAGTCCTAGGTAAAAATGTATAAGATGCATTTAAAGGGAGCCCGAACAGACAAATATGTAAAATTTTCCGACAACTTTCGAGCCTAGCAAATCGGTATTGGCAAAGAGGCAGACGCTAACACAATCAGGCAGGTTATAACCTTTGACCGATGCAGAAGATTTATGAATAGCATGCCGTTTTGATATTTGCATTTAGTGATAGAAATATAGTCCAAAGAATTAATGCGTTTAAATAGATGGTTATCTTACTAACAGGAAATTAGGTAATTAGTTAATCCCTTTTTGTGAAGTAACAGCTTATACAGGACAACATAGCACATACTCTGGGTAAAGGTATGGGATTCATATTTTTTCAGCTATAATTTCTTAGGAACGTTCGAAAAGTAGTTTGTTTCTTTGCCATTATAATGAAAAAAAAAAAAAAAACAGAGGAGTCGGAAGATGATCCTTTTTGAAGTCAGGACATCCATTTTAGACGCCATGTTGTTGCCCTTCCATTCTATATAAAACAAACTCCTTAATTTTTGCTTCATTCAAACAGATGCGGCCTTTCGATACGAAATGACACCTCACAGGAAGCAAATATTTTATAATTCATTTTCGACAAACATTCATCAAAAATTCTTCAAAGTACAGAACGTTTTTAAGGCAAACTATTGAACCTATGACCAGTTTTAGAGAGTTGGCTGATTCAAAGACATCAATTAATTCCACTCACTGAATTGATAGTGTAGTTCGTTATAAGAAATAATATAGGCTGATTATTGTTCAAACCCTTGCTGGCCTTCGATGAAAATTACAGTTAGCAATATTTAGAGACGTCATGGAGCCATCATATTCTGGCAGAATTAAAGGGTCTACCTTCGAATGGCCTTTGCTGGTATGAACGTGTCCCCTGATAGGAATTAACGGACTGGGAAACTTCTCCCAGAATGATCACATTCCTTGAACCAAGTTACACACATACTGTGGTAGATATCCTGCAATACGGCATGTCAACAGCTTCCCATTCGTAAAAAAAAAAAATCGCAAAATATAATTAAGTATTACCAACTGTATATGTAATCCTGGATGTAAATCCTTTTTATCTCTATTCTTAATCCCCTAATCTCGGAAAGCAAAAAAAAAAGAAAAGATTTTTCCCGGTTCCATAGATGGTTTTGATGGACGCCTGCTTGGTCATTTTGGAAACCACAAAGCTTCAAATTTGTGAAAGGGTACACTCTTAACAAACGGATTGCACTTCTAGCTATCTCAGGTAGACAGCACGCAATATCTAAGTCTATGGCGTGAAACCGATGAAGGGATTAACCATTTTCAAATTTGTCTGTTCCGTTTGTAGCCGCTTGTGGATAAGGCCAGCAACTTGAATAACAACACCAAGGCTCGACGGGAATTATGCAGTCATTCTCATAAGTTTATTTCTTACTTACCTTGTAGATTCCTTTCCAATATGGTCACGACTTTAATTCCGTTAAACTACAAAATACAAATAGACAATACAAAAGCTACAAAATAGAAAATCTTACAAAATATGAGTATTACATCAAAATACGACCAGTTGAATTGCACTAAATTATGGATTACGAAAACAGCGATATCACACATATGTACTGTATATAAGCCCATACATGTCACGTGACAACGATATACATTGAGGAAAAATTGACCACTCCTTGGGACAAATTTGTGAGAACGGACTAGCACAACCAATAGCCGAACTCACCGAAAACCTCAGGCAAAGATTGGCAAATCACAAAACACATGCTAAATAGTCACAATTGGGAAAACGCATAACTTAACCCAGTACAGCAAATAAACAATTACGTACCTCTTTGGGTCCAAATTTAAACCAAAATTAAGTGAAGACACACACACACCCAAGCTACATGTTTGCCCAAGGTGACGACCAGTAATAGGCTTGCTACGTGTTTAGCCAGACGTCTAGGCAAGAACTGAGGTTGCCTTCCATTTCAAAGTAGCCCATTGTCCCATCCTAAACAAAGATGTACACCCATCTGCAGCTGGTGCAGCAGGAATTTAATCTGTTCAACTATTCCTACACTGCAGTGTACAATGCTGGGATTTAGCACAAAGCACACTTAGAAATGCACTGCACACAACCCGCAATTCATTACACTGTTATAGAAGGATCGAATTCACACTCATTACACTCGTTACAAACGTTGTTTGACGTTTTAAAAACGTTGTAAAAGCGTTTTGTGTTACCTGGGCCGCAGCCCGTAGACACTGTAAGTGTGTATGCACTCTAAATTAACTGTAGTCAAAATTGACCATAGATTGGTCAACTATGCACAGACCCAAAATATGGTCAAAGTGTTACACGTAATTTACATTGACCAAGTTGACCATATTTTGGGTCGGTGCATAGTCGACTAATCTATGGTCAATTTTGACCATAGTAAATTTAGAGTGCATACACACTTACAGTGTCTACGGGCTGCGGCCCAGGTAACACAAAACGCTTTTAAAACGTTTTTAAAACGTCAAACAACGTTTGTAACGATTTGAAAAGGTTGCAAGAACTTTTTTGTGTCAGCTGAGTGGGTAGTACTTCGCGGTTGCCTTTTCACCCCTTAAGAGCATGTTGCATGTAACGAATGTATCCATGAAGACGAACGAAGTGAATCTTGCGATATTTCCCATCCCCCCATCCCACCTAAGATGTCACATGACTTAAACTTCATTTCAGTGCTCCTACTCGGGCCTGCCAATTACGTTAAAGGTTCTCGCTGGCCTCTCTTCAATATAAAACGAACATCATGTTTTCGAAAAGCTGGAGAGATGGTTAAAGTATTTTTTTTCTTGTTTTTTTTTCTTTAGTGAAAGCACTACTCTTTCTGGGCACCATTTAGCATACATTACCCTTTCTGACGAGACACAGGAGGAAAACAACAGCTTCAGGCTACGACGTGATATCTCTAAACTGTTTAAGCAGTTATTCTAGGAAAAGTTAATTTCCTGACTGGAAACTAGAGCTTTAATTTAAAAATCGCCTTTAAAAACTAACAGATGAAAAGAAAAACAATGAATTGTTGTAACAATTCTAAAATATGAATACAAATATATCGAGATATGATTCGATGATCTTTCATCGAAGAACTGTTCCCTCGGGTATATGGAAGACAGGTGATATTTCGGCAAATGTATGAGGAAATTTGTAACACTCAAATGTTGTATGCTGTACTACAATCATACAAGGTACTAGCAATTCACATTTTACACACCTGAGGTTTTGTCTCCTTTTATGCGAAACAGCTCTTCGTGTTCCACCATTGCCAACGCAAGTTCATTTGTCACTGTTACCACCCCACTTCCTCGTGTTTCACTATCGGCCACCGCATCTCTTCATTCCTTCACTTTAGCCACCAAAGCGGCTTCGTTTTCACTGTCGTTACCAACAGTTCTCCATGTTTCACCATCGTCGACACAGTTCTTTATGTTTTATTATTGCCATCACAGTTCTTCATGTTTGCCATTGAGTTTACACTTCTTCATTTTTCACTGTTGCCACCATATTTGAAAAAAAGGGAATATTTTATTTCAACCTCTGTTTTTCGTTTAAGAAAGAAAGCCTTTCGTGTGTGTCGGGATGTCAGCGTGTGGCAGCTGTTGGTACTGGTTGCTATGAAAATGACTATTCAACCGAATAGCGTAAGGCTTTTACTCGAAATGGTATCCATTGTATTTAAATATGATGAGTTGAACGACACAAAAGCGCTAACTTTCGGTAAGTCCTTGTTGTCGATTACTCGCCCAGCTCTTCTCTCGTATACCGTGAGAAATGTAAATTACATATCTGACGTCATGTATTACATTTGAAATTACATTAATTACACTTGACATTACTCGAGCAAAATCTCCTATTGTCTCCCATGCTCACTAGTTGTGTATGCTTTCTTCTAAAGATGTAACTGTTGTAGTAGCGAAATTCGCAGCACGGATTCTAAAAACAAAATTACTCGTACCGTAAAAGGCGGTTTACTGATGAGTACTCCATTAGGACTGTGACAAACATGAGAAACTTAAAGACAAGCTATAAAGAGTTATAACAATTTTGACAGAAGGTCCATTCCACATAGGATACCAGATGTTTGTTTCAGGTGTTTTTCCCCAGCCCGAAATGTGTCAGAAATAAACACTAGTAATGCTATAGCCCCACGCGAGGCACGTAATCATATCGAAAATATGGGAGTCTTTAAAGCACAAATTATGGACTGAGGCCAGCTGATGATCTTTCCATCATTGAAGGGAGATTTTAAAATACGTTCCCATTTTCCGGTTGATTAAAATAACATGGGTTCCCCCCCCCCCAGAGATCGCAATTCGAAAAAGATGACTCAAAGACGTAGGTCCTTTGTACAAGATGTTCGTATCGTGTAGTAGAACTATCAGGAGCAGTCTTCCATGAATGGTACCTTATTACTCATATTTTTATTTACAGTATGCCGGTAAGTTCTCTAGAAAATTTAAGAAGATTTACGGCTTTTGTCGTACAGTGAGGTGACAATACATATGGAATGGTGACGCAGGGATGTAGGCTTTTGGCTTCGAAATCTTTGGAAACGGGTCAAATCTTTCCACAAGGAGTTAGGATTTAACCAATCGCATAAATACTTTAAAATGATCAAACTGTCGTCAGCATACATTTAGATTCACGTCCCCTAGTGATAGCAGCCTTGGAATCCCTTATAACTTTTTTCCGCCTTTTTCGATAATTTACTAAATTATGCTTGTAAAGTGACTATCGAAGCACGCTGCTTGAAAATGGGGGCGATTGATGTAGCTTTGACGATATTATGGGGAAAAAATGTTTCAAGGCCTTTTGACTCATTTGAGGAAAAGTCCTAAAAGTTAGTCGACCTTGAACACAAAATTGAACTCACCTCAGGTAAGAAAATTTGAAAGTACCATGCATTGTCAATGTGGCATGCAGATTTTCATAGGTTGGGAGACAATGTACGACGAAAGCTTTCTCACAGCTATGGGGGACCACATTACCATTTACGCTGTAGTGTGTAAGTCAATTTGCAAGTAATCGGATTATGTTACCTTAAAAAATAAAATACCTCAGTCGCTTACATTGGCATCCGGTCACTGTCCCCCTCTCACTGTGTAGTGAAACCGGTTTCTGAGAGCTGTTTTCATGGAGCAGAAATCACCGCTATTAAATCCAGACCATTCATAACTTTAAAATCCTTTAAGAGAAAATTGAAAGTGGAACGATAAGCTAGATAGCTATCATATAATAGATATGGAATGATTGAAATAAATTACTGCGCATTCTCTCGGGGCCATTAATAAAAATGGCTAGTTTGGTATGTAAGGTATCCAGACCGTTACTTCTGAATTTGCTATCATGTGCCAGCCTACAGGGCACCAAGAACGTGGATATCATGGTACGAGTGAAAAGGAAGACAAATACGCTCCCTGTCAGTGACAATTATTGAAGAATCATGAAATTTCGTAACCCACGCCGGTGTTGATTTGTATCAGAACACCATCGAAGACTTTCGTAAAACTATCTTTGGAAGAAGTCAGGACATTGCAAAATAATTTCGTACATGATGGTCTTCACTTTAAAGGTGATTGGTGGTCTTAATTATAGGTAGCTCACGTGACGTCCATCTCTTCTTGATAGCTTTCTGCGAGTACCTATGGAAGACCGGTGGACTGTTTGTGTGGAAAATAGACTGACCTCACACGAAATATAAACAAATCAATTTGATCGGATCACTTTAAACGAATTACTTCTTTTTTAATTTTTTTTTAATGTTTTTTTTTAAATAGAGGAATGCTCCCCTATATTGAAATGCTACTGTAATCAGGAAAATTGTTCCGAAAATGCTACGTGTCATACGTGAGCATATTTAAGGGCAGTATATGACCCCTTTAAATTTATTTCTAGAACAACAGGAAACGAATCGAAGTACGTTCTGAAACCTCGAGGGGTCCCATAGTAGTAACTCAGCGATGTTCCCCTGTGTGTGAAAAAAATGTGTAAATCCACTGGGAAGTTATGTAATAATTTTGTTTGCAAAGTAATCCCAGTAAGCAAGAACTGTTTAAACGTTTCATTTGACGATTTTAAATTGAACGCATGTCATAAAAGTCTCGTAAGAAAGAACTCTAATATAGATTTTCAGCAAAATAACTGTTTGATGTCGTATATGCGGAGCACAGAAAGAAAGACCCCCGCTCACCTATGTATTTTTTTCCACGTTTTGTCTACACGTTTGAGTACAAGGCCACGAATCTTTGCAATAAAATCTCTTGAGCAGTCTACGTCACGGAAAAAATGCATTAATGTATAAATTTCACTTTCGAAATCATTTTGACACACCCTAAAGCCTTGCAGTGTAATAAACAATGTTAGGATATAGACATGTACATATTTTTTTTATACAGTCATCTAACATAACATGCCCTACAGGGTACACTTGAGCCTATTTTGAGGTAGAAACTGCTCTTAGAGCACGGCAAGTCATAATCATCTGAGATTTAAAGGTCTGGTGACATGCTTCCAAAAAAGAGCTTCCTTCATGTAAACGTTACAAAGTAAAACCTCAGTGAAAATCCTTTGGAATTTTGTTTATATCTATTACCGTTTTTGAGATACGACTTTTCAAAGTTTGAAGAAAATGGAAAACAGATGACGTGGAGTGTTGCACAGTGTCACTTTTTCTTTTGTTAACCCTATATAATTTGCCTCTTAATTACTGAGTTTCATATTGGTGCGTGATATCGACATTTTTGAAGGAGAAAATACATGCTTCCAAAATAAAACCCTCTGGGCATATAAAATTCTCAAATGACCTTGAAATAAAGGTTACATAAACAAAGGATTAACATAAGACATATCCTGGGAGTCCCTCTCCTGACATCGCAAATTTGCATATTTTGCCAATGTTTATTCATGTCACAGCTGTGAGACACTAATTTGCCTGTAAATTTGTTAATTTTTGACGGATTTTGACGCAATTTGTGGCTATTTTCAACATTTTGAATGCCTAATGCACCCAATACCTCAAAATGTCATTTTCATGTCACCAGACCTTTAACCGTGCTAGTGAGCTATAGAAGAAGGAATAAAAGGGGGGTGACGTGGATGCAATGTGACCCGCGGGTCATTATTAAGCCGGTAATGTAGGAGCTTATTGCTGACGGTTCTAAGAAAACATTTTCTCTGCTGAGCGGCTGGGCCATTAACTGATTGATAATTCCCGGTGAAAATAGTTTATAGTCAAGTAAAAGACCATTCTTTGTTTATCATGCTTATTTTGATAGGTTATCTTGCCGGGGATTTGAAACAAATGAAAATGTCTATGCGAACAGCGACTTCTGCATATGGGTCTTTTACACGAGAACAATAAAAGATCTCTATACACAGGGACGGTCACATCACCATTTGGAGAAAGTGCCCCGGGGAGGGGCTGTTGAGCTTGAAGGGGAGGGAGAGTTGTTACAGTGACTTCACTTCTTCCACGTTTTGGTGGTAGTCCTAGTTGCTAGGTGACAGACCACATTGAACAACCCCTCTAAAGAGTGACCGTAACAGAATTGGAAGCAGTGGGGGAAGCCAGAATCTTTTGAGCAGGTGGGCACTGGGGTTACGAACCTTTAAGTGTTGGGGCACAGCTAATTTCTCTCCTCTGTAATATATAGCTAAAAAATAACGTTCAGTGAGTATTGTATGTTAGCACGTTGAAGCTGGGGACTAACTCGATATAATCGAAAGTAACGTGGCTGGCTATAGGCTACATCTGGGAAAGTTTTCACAAGTGCCTCAAAACAGATGACGCTATGCCAGATCCACATGGAAACACGGCTTGCGCTCCACTCAGGAAGGTAAGCCTCTAAATTACAACTCGCAATAGTGACAACTGCGGAGCAGTGTCTGAAAGGGGCAAGTTTGCGTAATTAACATGTTGGCGAAGGTAGGCCATTTTGATTGTATGAACTAACTACAAGATAAAACTGCCCGTTCCAAAATTTTCCGCGGGAGGGGGGGGGGAGGGGTTGGCACCTGGGGGAACGACTTTGTAGCTACGCCACTGAATGTAAGTGAGCATGTAAATATACTGAAGGAAATTTAAAGTAAAAGCAGTGGTACATAGAAGGTTTGTGTACCACAGAAATAAATAAACTAGAATAGCATCACTGTCAATACTCACACACCGAACAAAAGAAGCCAAAAAGAATAGGCGGCGTCGTATGCGGTAAGGCAAAACAGCTATGCCTTCATTATTAGCCTATGTACCGCTCATCGCCTATCTCGTTTCACACACGGCCCTAGAATTTGTTCATTCGACATCTAATTTTGGGTCAAAACAAGAAGTAAATACAACCGTTTGATTTTTTAGGTAACCTATATGAATGGAAAACTTTTGCTGTTTGCAAGTTCAACATTTTCCTAAAATTTCCATCGGATTTGTTTGCTTTTTTCATGACTGAACATCTTTTGCCATACAGAATTTGGGTTTCATTTATTGTTCCGTGACGTCATTCTCGTTTCGCTATTTCTCTGGTGTGTAAACATCGAAAATTGGAGGTAGCAGAAGCTGGAAATTTAATATGGTGAAAGTTGAAAACTCCACAAGGACTCGAACTGGAAGCCTTCCACTTTCTACTGCAGACGATCTCATACTAACTACGCTAAGACGCCCTGGTGGTAAATTCTTTGCGGTTCACGACGACCGATGCAGTTGAAGATCAACCCTTTGTGGGTAGAGGCGGTTGCTTTTTGTTCTTTGAATGATGATAGATCTCGATATTGTGTTACAGCCCACATCAGAAATTGCGCCCTTCAACTAAGGCGCTATTCACCTTCCAGAGATCATATTGGACGCCGATTTTGCAGAAAATAGCACCGAGAATAGCAAAGCGATGTCTGATCCACCTAGGTCCGCTGAGAATGATTTGCGATCTAGCTTTCTTAAAAGGAAAGATTGAAATGAGGGACGAATCGAAGATTTCGATTGAAACATTCAGTCTAATACACTGGTAATAAATCTTACTGGATTCAACTGTTCAGTCGAAGTTTGGATTAGTCCCTTGTCCCAATCTATTACATTGAAATGTTTTAAGAGAGGAAATCTAATTTGCGACAATACAGAGAGGTTTATTTACCAAAACGAAATTGTTCACTCCCAGTAAAAGCTTTCTTTCGTAGATGACGTGAAGTCGTGATTAATTGACTTACTATTTTAGTATATACGTCAGAAACGTCGCATATGATTGTATAGGATTAGGTCTGGTTCTTTTCGTATAAGTTTAGAGGTTCGAGATTTAAGCTGAAATTGGCCTAAAAAAATAAGGAAATAAAAAAAAAAAACAGTCGGATTGGAATTGAATCTAATATCGCTCTAGTATTGTGATCCACGCTTAAAAGCAGTGGCGGCGCCAGAATGTCAGACTTGGGGGGGGGGACAAACTGAGGTGGGGTCCAGGGGGCGAAGCCCCCGGAAGCTCTGAGGTTTAAGCATATCTCTGGGTGGAAAATTAAGTCCCAAGAGAGTTATATTAATTATTTTTATATTATTCATTTTTTCGGTTGCCCGTACTCCAAGGTTCCCAACTTTTTTCTTTGGGGGTACTATTTCACATTTACGCGGTGCCACCTAGTACATACATACACACACACACCCACACACACACACACACATAGGCTACATACACTTCCATTCCATTCCTATATTTAGGAAAACAACGACATTCCTATATTTAGGAAAACAACCACCTACCCGCCCTTCCCTTGTGCTGGACGGTAAACATTCCAGAGAAAATTGGTCTGACCAGGCTGGCCTACTGTTGAAGTGGCTATGGGCGTGATATAAAACTGGCAGCCTGTGTAACATAAATTAGTCATTTATCAATCATGGTTCCCCGGAAGCTGTTCTTATTCAGTCCAATGCCAATACATAGTTTTGTGATTAAATTAATTTTGGATGAGTACAAGATCTGATTAGGAAGGGTGAGAGCAACTGGGGGGGGGGGGGGGCAAGGAAAAAATCTGGGGGGCAAATGCCCCAACCTGCGGTAATTGAACAGACTCGTTTTCGACTAGCGACTAGCGCCACTTTGTTTTCTATTTAAACCAAACAACGATTTTAGCAGAACCGGGTCCGCTCTTTAATGTAAGGGAATGAAGAAAGAATAACCACAACGTCTTTTTCCTTTGTTCAGAACGAACGATGTAGTTAGTGTGCTGTAGAATGTGGGGATTGTCTGGTATCTTAGTGTTCATTTTCGAGTCGCTACTTCCTCTAACAGAAAGGTTGGGTAAACTGTCTCTTATATGTAGCTGCGTGATAATCCCGTCCTCTCGAATTTCGTGTAAGACGATCAGAATAATGTGGGCCTGCATTTTTTTAAACAAACACCGGAAAACGCCATTTAAATACGACACGATCTCAGATATCAAATAGAAAATGCAAATTGGCGATCGTTAGATAATAAAAGGAAACGCATAAGGCTTTGCTTTCCTCAAGTTACCATTTTGCATAAGCAAGGGATGATGTCTCTCAAAGTGTCAATAAGTGTCTCTGGCCGGATCAGACAAAGCAGGTAAATTTGAAAGGTAGGTCCTCCTCCTGCATTTTAATGGCTAGCAAATAATTGACCTGCATTATTGGGGCAATCCTCCCAAGAAAAATGTTTATCATCGGTAAATCTATGACCGAATTAAGAAAACACATTAATGACAGCGAAGATGTCGCTTTTGCTACCTGTGTACAACCTTAATATTCACGTATAGAGGGACAGGATAGGATTTTTCGTCAAATCGTTCCATTCTTTTTAGTTTCTCTTTTTTGTTTTGCTAATGTTTACACCTTTCAACTGTTCAGTGATGCACATGGTGAACAGAGCGTATAAATACGAGTTAATGCATCTGATACTTCCGATGAAACTAAATATAAAAAACAAAGACAAAATGTTAATTTAAGCGTTTACTGTATCAGAAGGAATTTAAGAATTGCAGAAGAACATCAAAATCATGGGCTCATCTAAAATTATAACACCGCTAGAAGGAGAGCCGTTTATAAAAAAAAGTCGGAGTCACAGAAGGAATGCATGTCTTTTATCACTTTTGGAGCAAAAAATAGATGGTGTTTTACACTCACAAAAACGTAAAGTAAAATAAGAACTCCATAACTTTTTGGTAAAACACAGTTAATGTAAATCTTACATTATGATGTAACAATTTTACTAAAATGTAGTAAAATTTACCAAAATTATGTAAAATTTACAAATACTGCTTACATTGATTTTACATAAAATTTATGGAGTTCTTATTTTATATAATTTAAGTAAATAATTCTGTGAGTGTAAGAAATTGCTTTGTTTGGGTTGTAGCCTTTCCGACTGGAGATGTGCTGATATTCAGGAAGTAAACAATTACAATGAAAATATTTCCTATTTTTCAGTTTATTAAATTTTTGGTCTCTTCCAGACCATCATCAGGATGCGACATAGGCATCATGAAATAACATTGTTTAAGAATAATTTTTGCATAGATGAATTCATATCCATTACCAATTGGTCTGTTTGATTTCAAGTAACAGTGATTAACTGCTATGCTCTCTCGTAGAGTCTGAATTTTGTGGGGCCAACAAACATGTTGGCATTTTGACAAGATTCTGTAACTCGGCAAAATGACAATTATCCGTGGAATATTAACGTTTTGCCAACGTTTTGTCAAAGTGTCAATAGGCCTATTACAAAACATGGTAGGATAGGACTGTAAGAATAGCAGTATCTTCCGATGAAGCTTTGAGCGTAGGAAAAAACTTCGAGAGGTAGGAGAGAGAATAACACGAGAGACTTATGGCAAGTCTTGGTAGCAGTGTAAAACTTTGATGGGCGTTGTAACACAGTCTCTATTAGAAACAATGGTTAAGGGTAGGACAGCAAGGCCAGATAGCACAACATCAGATGGTTAGACTGTTGAATAAACAGTGACCAAAATAGGCAGAGACAATGATACAACTGACTGTTGAGACGTGGTTGAACAAGATGACGCTAACGTTGAGTGATGTGTATAATGACAGTTGACTAGGCACGTGAGTACACAGGATTGGTGGCAGGTTTAATCTTTACATCAGTGGATTCAAAATCAATCCTTCACGAATAGTCAGCACAATATCTATAGCTTAAAGAGTTCTGGAATATTCTCCAAACCTCCTGTAATTCCGAGTATCATAATGAACAATGTTCGCTAAAGTTCGAATGACTCCACTAGCTGCACATGTGTCCAAACTCGTAGTCATTCGATCCAGACCAAGACATGGCTTTATGGAACGCCAAGACGAAACTTGTTTATACGTCTTAATTTTAGCTGGTACCCATACAAAGGGAGCCAAATGAATTCACCGCTCGCAGTGGCATTTCTGCACTTGCTGTCATTAAAAGTAGTGTTCTAAAACTACTTTCCGTTTGGTTGACAAAGGTTTCTGTAAAGGTCGCAGGTTGTAACGGTGAACTTGATACACACCCATGAATGATGTATTAAACCAACTGCCTTGCAAAAACATCCACGCACCGGTATAGCGTGGCAACATTTCCACCTAACCTGTTCTCACTTAATTCCATATTCTTTGAATCATGATAATGAATACGGCAATCGTAACGTCCATATCAAATAATCCACCAATTAATGGTAATACGTGTAGAATTACGTCACCCCCATAAATTAATAAATTTAAGAAATATTCATAACGCACACATCCAGTTCTTATGGATGGATTTTTTGACACGTTTTAAAAATTTTCGTTTGAATGTTAACAATTAATGATGAGTTGCATCTAGACTTAACCTTATAAGGCTTATATTAGGAGGGGTTGTTCAGTTTTAGTGTTCTTTTACCCTTCGATATTTCTGCCCTACACACGCTTGCTCCAGCTTGCATTTAACGTCCAGGGTAAAATTACCTACCTATACTTAATCGCTTCTGCTGTTGCAATTTATTATATTCGAACGACTATTCATAATTCTGACCTAATACAGGAGACTCCCTTTTTCTTCAAAAATTCTCAAATTTAATTAGAAAAATGTCTATTTATAGAATCACGGAGTCAAGATATGCTATAATCAATGGTGATCTTGTTCTTTTACATCACTGCGTCTGGTCAAATAGATAAGATTAAGCGGACAGTGTTAGAAGGCGAAGTAACGGACTTAACAAACTGTCGTTATGAATCCATTTGCTAAGAGCAAAACAATATCTTCTGGTGAAACTTATTTTCCAACTAACTTATTTCTAGCCTCATCGAGACGGAATTTATGGGATCATGCACTTAAGCACTTTGGGGAGAACAGAGTTCTCTTTGATTCCAACAACGCAAAACGATGAGAAAACTTTAAAATATGTTTTCATTAAAGGAATATACTGAGCAAAGAAAGATTCTAAATGCATATGCCCTTAACGTGAGTACATATCTTAACGTGAGTACATATGAATCATAAACTGGGTGAAAGAGATAATGTTCTTTTAAAGCGAACGGTCCGTTACGGTCTATACCAGAGGAAATATGATAAAAATCTTTCATTGTCTATTGATCGCCAATGTAAAGGGGGAAAAATAGCTGCAGTAATTCTTCGGCTAGCCTCCCAGCAGGCATTGCAGGTGTTGGTATGTTAGGCCGTTAAACGCAGGCCTACACAAAACTAGACGGATATAGTTTCCGTCAAATGAATTCTGTAATACGGAGAGTAAATTTTCCCCATAGGGAGAGACATTGTCAATCAGAAACAAGAAATATTACAGGCAAAGCGGTGAAGGCATGACCAAGCACCCGTGGGGTGCGCCATATTATTACGTCGAAATATATATCGAAATACGTCACAGAAGTTGTAAAAATCCATTACGCAAAAGTAAAGAGTATCTTTCACCAATGTGGTTTATATAATTCAGAGATACGTCAATCTCCATCACGTAGTCACAAGAATCTTTCAAGCGCTTGCCAAAACATCTCGAAGGTATCGGAAAGAAGCAAACGTGAAATGTCACGAGTCCTGTCGATATCCGGCAATGGAGTATTTTCGGAGAAATTTTACCGAGTTCTCTTTTATTCGAAATGAGAACATTTTGGAATAATAAAAACATGTCAAGATATAGGCCGGTGTTATATGATTTGCTCACCTAATCTCGATAAACACTAATTTCAAGGACGCTTCGAGACATTTCCCCCGGTATATAGGTGACCCCATTTTGTCTACTTCAAACGTTTGTCCTAATGTGTTAAAACAAATAAGACGATGGGCCAGATACAGGGCGTGATTAACAAAACATGGAAATAGGTCACTTCGTATATAAAACAATCATAAATAAAGAGGAAAGAAAAGGGAAGGGTTTAATGATTATCTGAGTAATGCATTATGCTAAAAGCTATTTTACTGAATGGCCTCAACAAATTGAGACCCATTTCTGACCTATTCTTGGTACTAATGATTATTTCCTTACTTGTTAAGTAACTTTGTGACTTTGTGTAACACACAAGGGCAATATCCATTTGTTGATATATTAACAGAGATGGGGCAGAAAGAACAATATCGTAATTCAGTTAGTCCAATAAATGTTCTCTTTTTGTTGGTTTCTCCCCTTTTCTGTCGTCACGTGAATAGATGAACGTTATTGGTTCTAGAAACATGCTTACGACAATGCCATCCCAAGGAAGGCAGAAGAGAGAAAATACCCAGTATACATAGTTTAAGTTTTAAGCAACCCGGTGAGATGTTCGTAAGATCACACAATTCAACTTTCTTTGATCTCTGAGTAATAATGGTCAAACCTGTTCACAAATAATAAAACTTACCTGATACGCAGTAAATAAAAAAAAAAACTATTGAAAAGCAGTCAGTATTCCCTGTAGACGGCGACGCAAACGGAAAGACACGCATGTGGACAATATTGTAAGATGAAATGCCACCTAATTATATCTAACTAAAATTGAAATTTTCGAGATAATCACTGATCTGAAAACGTCACGATTTGCCGTCGACCTGATGAGCAGGTCCATTTGGAAATTTATCGGTCGATTGAATTGATGTATACTATATACAGATGATCCCACGAAGTATCGTGTACCTCAAAATCACGACGACCGAAAAATTGAAGAATATGCTACTATCCGTTGCTTTAAGTTCGTCAAACTTACTGCCTCGGTTTGAGGAAAGATTTTTCCGGGTCACATCTCTCTCCGCACTCAAAATCTTGTAAGCACCTTCCTGTCATACTGAACCACGGAAAAAAAAAAGAATCATGGGGGACACTCCAGGACAGATGCAATCCTGCAAAGTTTTACCTTGTTGATGGAGAACCAAGTCTAAAGTGGTCCTTACTGGCATCCTACGAAGAAGTATTTTGTTTTTTTTTTGTTTTTTTGGTGTGTTTTCTTGTTTTATGATTTCTATGTATAAAGCTTTTAGCGACATTGAGAGGTTTAAAGAAAATAATAACTTAAGACAGTTTGCGGGTTTCGAGAGAGGTATCTCTGTCCTTTTAGATGAGTAGTTAGCAGGAATCTCTTGGTAGAGAGGCTGAGAAAGAGGAAGGGAAAAGCTATCTGCTGATGAACGGCTGGTTATCCATATGGTGAACAGATCGTTGAGAACATTATGTAAAAAGAAAATGATCTTACAGGTCCCTCTCAGCGGATGGATGTCTCAGAGGAGAATAAATATTACTGTAACTTAAATATGATCAGTAACTGCAGAGAATATATATTTTGAGGATTGGGGTGCTGTTAAGTTAAATATTGTCGAGAAATCGTAAACCGAAGCAGGGGGGTGTGTCAATCCAAACTGAAATGTGGCCGCTGTGCGGGGGGGGGGGGCTGGGGGAGGTGACATGCATGTTTGACTGACTGAGAGGTTTGGATGCTTAAACCTGTCGAGGTAAGGGTTTACACACTGCAATTTTTGATGGCTCTGGGTGTATATTGAACAGGTCCAATGTGTTTTTCCCTGGGGTCTGGGGTAATGTCCATCATAAGGTGACCAGACGAAAAAAAAAAGCAGGGTGCTCTGAAGTATTTGCAGAATTGTGAGGATTGGAATGAAGGATATTCTGTATCTTTGAATGGTATTGAAAAGGCAGATATTGCATATTTTGAGACAAACAATAACTTTTGCTGATTGACAGGTGGGGGCCGCTACTGTTTAGTGATTGAAGGTACATATTGTCAAATGTCTCCGAGAGGACAGTTGGGGGGGAGGGAAGGCGTTTGTCCAGGGGTATTACCAGAGGACGGAGGCAGGCCTGAGGGCATGTGTGGCAGCACTATATAAGGGGGGGGGGACCACCATCGGCGTGGAGCGTACAAGAAAATTTAGGGCTTTCCAAACCTCCCAGATATCCGGAAATGTCATTTCCGGCCTAAGCTTCCTAAGCTGCATACACCCAGCTTTGAAATATGGATATCATGTCTGCAATTCCTCAATTCACGTAAGAAAAAAGTCAATCCATGAAATATGTCACTGTAACACATAACAGATGGGGGATGAGGTTATACAAGAATCATAATTAATTACGCATCCTCTTCCATTTTCTTTAAGTACTTTGAAAATATTTGGGAGCTGCATGGGTACATAGGTGTACGGACTCCTGGACTTGGAGGTTTTTTTGAGGGGGGGGGGGGAGATTTTTACCCGAATTTGTTTGTTACTAAGTACTGAGCGAGATTACTATCTAAGAAAAGGGACTGTTAGCACATCGATGAAAAATGGGAGTTTCCAGCAAAAAGGCGCGCGAGAGAGTGGTTTAAAACCCTCAGCGAAAAACTTTCTTCGATTAAGCAACAGATGCACGTGAATAGAATGTAAACAGAAATTACTATACCACCACCAGGGTTTAAAGATGGGGGCATGTTTTGCTTATACAACATCGATATCACATATGAAGCGCCGATCCAGGATTTTAGCAGGGGTAGCGACCTTTCTTGAGGACAAAACCTTTTTATGTGCACTGGGAGCAGGACTGTTTAAGCGAAACAACATCAGTTGACGTACCCGAAAAGGTTTACAACCCCTCCCCCCTTCCCGTGGTCGACAAGGGCACTTCCCGGGTGTCCTGGGCTTCATGTACGCAGCCTTTGAAACAGTGATCTCATATCTCCAATTTCTCAATTAATGAAAAACATTCTAAGGAAAAGTGGTACTTTGGATTGATCTCATTTATGCTACTGTAATTTTCTCAAAAGTTAATTCAACAGTTTTAACTTTGTAACGATAACAGGTCTTTTTTATTCTTTTTGAGACATTTTCAACTGGCAGATGAGCAAACAAAATCTGGTGCAATATTTTGTAGTTAATTTTTACCCCGAGAAATTATGGTTCCAGAAAAGTTACTCCAACAATTTTTACTCTCAACGACTAGAGTTGTTTATTAGCTGGCTACAACCGTTGATGATTGCATGACAAAGTATAACTCGTTCTTGTAACTTTTAAAAAATGGCAGCCATGCACATTGAACAGAAAAGCCATATAATAGTGTTCTGATAGATGGGGAAAGCATAAGAAGAATGATGCTTGATCTAATTCCCCCCCCCCTTTTTTTGCTAGGTATTCTTGTTTCCCAAATACAATGATCTTTTAGGAATGAACTTTTAAGGAAATGTAGACTTAAAAGAGAGCAATTAAAATATCAGTCACGGTAAATAGGATTTTACTAAACGAACTTAAAATTCGTTAACTTGACAATCGCCATTCGAAACGCTACCGTTACTCCATGCAAAGTAAGGAGGGGGGAGGGGTATTTAATTGGGGGATATTTGCTAAAATGTCGTCATGCCATTCAAAAGGTGAGCTAAAACATTTCTATTTTACAAAATGTGGAGGGGGGGGGGGACATTTGATATTATGTTCCACACCTAAATGTGGGGGGGGGGGGACGTGGAAGACGTGCCTCCTCTTCCCACCATGATTGACGGCCATGACTGCACTTTTGGTTTGACGTTTTGCAATCAAAATAGTAATCGGCTATATGTTAGTTTCTCATTTCCCTATATTTTTTTCACTCTGCATGCGTTCCTAAAATACCATTACGTCCTTTAAAGCACAAAGTGAAATCTGCAACGGTTCCGTGTGATTGCACTTAACATTTGGATAAAAGGTGATACTTTTCGGTGTAAATTGTTCGTAAAAATTCCCTTTCTTTTCAAATTACATTTTAC
The DNA here is from genome assembly GCA_021234535.1 of Stichopus chloronotus. NCBI lineage: Eukaryota > Metazoa > Echinodermata > Holothuroidea > Aspidochirotida > Stichopodidae > Stichopus > Stichopus chloronotus. Next base: position 12,635,701 of record CM037836.1, on the reverse strand, counting down.
TATAAGATTAGCTTGATCCAGTTTGGGGAAACTCAGTAAAAGATTCCGTACATTTTTCGTCGTATAAATCGAAACCCACAAAGCCCCTTCCAGGACTGAGAATGTTTATCGAGCGAAAGACAAGAGTTTGTCGAAGAACTGTGTTAATCGAGCAAAAAAAAAAAAAAAAAAAACCGGAAAAAACAACAAAGTTTATCGACGAGACGGGGTTTTTTCAAGCAACAGTATTACTTCCACGGTTTTTCGAACAAAAAAGTTTGTAATAATGTTTAGAAACAACTAGTGTCTTCATAACAAAATCAAACCAGAACGAAACGTTTTGTATTATAGTTTGTATTACGATGAAACAGGAATCCTGATAGTTTATTTAAGACTAGGGGATTTAATAGGTCTTCCTCATAGGGAAATACTGTGCCTTTTTTACACAGAATAAATCATATTTTTGAAGCCAATATTTATGGACACAGAATGATAGATTATTTAAAATAAGGCAGGACGGTGACCTTCCTTTCAAGAAAGAGGTTTCTCACTAAGAGAAATTCAGTTATTTGTTACTCAACATAAACTTTCAAAAATTCAAAAGTTGCATCTCTCCGTAATTGATCTTGTGCATATTGTTTTGAACAGATTTAACTTTTACCGATAATTTTTCTTTCATTGCCAATAAGTTTTCTTTCATTGCCATATTGGTGCATTTTAAACGCAAATTTCCGTTTTGTGGAGGGAAAAGCTTACTTCATGGAGGAAAAATTGCTCTATCTGACAAAACAAGGTGAAATAGAAAAAAAAAAAAAAGAGACGAGAAAGGGAAAGAAAAAAAAACGGGATTACGTAGCAGCGATAACAGCGTTGAACATCTAGGTCAGTTAAAGCTCGAGGAGAACGAGCCACTTACCGTTTAAATTCCTTCTTAATCGACGTATAATATATTTTTGATAAACACAATGGGCCCACTAGAAGTTTTATGTCCGATAAGAGGAGCAAAGATGCAGAGGTGACTAATTAGGTCTTAGTAACCAGAGCAAACCCGCCTCGAAACTTATTCGATTTCTTATTTTTTTCCCATAGTTGTCAACAAGCCGTTCACGGAGGCCAACCTCGCTTCAGGGTGAACAAAGTATCATTAACCAAAGGCCGAAAATGTCTCAGGCGGTTGCTTCAGTAGTTCTGAAGGATAATAACCTGCATCTCCAAATTAAACATTTAGGCTAAACAACGAAATTTACACAATTTCTAGAAGGAGCAAACCTTTTTTTATTTGTTTGTAACGACATTACACAAAACTGCATCTTTGGACGAACAATTTTTTAGCTTTCGACATTAATAAACTTTCTCATTTTTGTTTTAAATATTCAAATGTGTTATTTTTTTTCATGTCGGATAAGATGCAACCTGGATACTTTTGGGAAGTTGGAGTGAGCTGATTAGTGGAAAATTTTGACCAAAATGTAATTACGTATGATGCAAGATGCTACCGTTTGAGCTGGTAACCGTAGGTGGTACAATAACTGCAACTGTCTTTATACCAAAACAATAAAGTCACTAAAATACCTATTGGATTTTTCAAAGGCGATGTTAACAACGATATTTCAATGAAGTTCAAACCAAGGTTTTTATATGCTTAATCCGTGTGCCATTTGTTTAAGCTCAAGTAAGTTGACTATGAAATGTTTGTTGCATCATTGTGATCAAATGAATACAGTTCACGAATAAACGACCCTTTTCTATATACGTCTTCTTAGCCTGTCCGGGTCACTACGTACCTACGTATATCCGTAACTCGCCGGCAAGTTTGCATTTTACGGATAAGAGAAGTACTCAACTAACACTTTCAGTAAAATTTAGTAAATTGCACCTAACAAGAAAAATAACGACTTCAACTGTATTCACTGAAAGGGTAATACCCTGTATTTACAGATTACTAATTTGTTACTACAGGTTGAAAATATTTATACAGGTGGCACTAATAGACTTTCAAAAAGCACACTAACACATACAGAGGGCCAGGAGTTACTGTATAATATTCGGAATGTTCACTTTAATGTTCTCTCCAGATAATGAACAAAAAAAAAAAATAGCTACGACGGTACGTTCGATTCACACGAAAAAAGAACTCAGCTCAAGTGTTTGCTTGAGCAAAAGAATTGACACCACCCAAAATTGGCTCAAAAAGTGGTTTTAATGTTATATAGCTTACCGTTTTGATTACAAGGTGACGCCTTTTTACCCAACGTTTTTCTTTTGGTGGTAACATACCACCATTAGACAATGTGCATCGGCGAAACTAGATCACCCACTGGGCAAAGTGCCTAAAGTGAGGGAGGGGGGTGGGGGGAAGGGAATCTACCTCTTTGTCTTGAGATTTTTGAGCAAATATGTAGAATCAATAGTGTTACAACAAATATTCTGGTTATGTCGGCATTTTGTTTTATGAATGTTTAATTCTCACAGTGACGAAAGCAGTGAGCTAGAGCCCTAATTGTGTATGTTTTACTGCGATACCCTCTGCATCTCTCATCTTTCCAAATTTTGTCGCATAGTTAATAGAGATCATGCAACATTTTTGGGTGTGTCAATAAAGGTTTATAAAGTCGGTAAAAAGTCATTGACAGCAAAAGTCAAAGGTTAGGCGCCCTTCCAAAAATTCATTTTACGGACTGGAAACGTGTATTTCACTTTCCGACTGAAAATGTGTATTTTTTTTTTTCGAACTGAAAACGTGTGGGACTGAAAACTTGTCGGACTGAGCGGTGGACCTCTCCTGGAATTGCAGATAATATATCCATCGCTCTTTCTAGTTCCTGAATATTCTGATATAGGTAATTTGCATAAATCCTGGCCATCCTTGGTAGTAACAGAATTAGTAATCGATAACATAGAAATATCCAGACATGACCATATCCTGTACATATTGACTAACGTCCTAACTTCCTAACCTAGTTCAGCCATCGATTACTAACCTACATTCTAACGATAGTGCCATCATAAAAAAAAAACTAACTTAAAAACCATTTATATTCTGACAACTGTTTTTTTTTCTTGAAGTGTGTGCACAGTTATATAGCGGTTATGACAATGTCAGATACCGAACAGTATTTAACCTTCAACTACTTATTTATTATATCCGCCAGGCTGTATACAGAGCATTTATTTACGTTGAGCATCATAAAACAATATTTGCAGAACTATCCATCATTGCTTTCTGTAGAAAAGGAATATTGGGGCCAGAATCACAAGTGTAATGTGAGCCTAAGTTGCAGCCAGGCAATGAATCCTCCCCCCGCTACATTTGTTGTGAGAAAAAAAAAATCCAGTAACATGCATTTTGTAAATACTCATTGACCTAACTCTGAAAAAAAGTGAAAGAATGTGGACAGTGACAGGTGAAAAGTATGGAAGATTGGAAACTGTAACATAAGTAAACTTGAACATGTAACCATGGTGTAAGTGAAAATATTTGCAACATTGCACCGTGTAGAATTTACAGCATAAAACATTAACGGAGAAAAAAAGTGCAAGATTATACAACATCTTGCTTAGTGACAATTTACCTAACCATAATGCAATGCACTTTTGTTATAACCACACATTGTTTAGTGACACATTTCGGCAATATTCATGTGAATACTATTAAGTTAAAATAGTGATATATACATAAAACATAGCTGGTGTAGCCAGAGAAGCTGCGTGTTAAAGAAACACGTAGCCGGTGTGTAGGAAAGGAGCCAACTAGAAGACTATTTGCTTAACGCTGAGAGAAATTACAAAGAAGACATGTCCTTTTAACATTGCAAAGGGGGCGAGAGTATACCTTATGGCAGGGATGAAATATGCCCTATGTGCTTCAGCTTGCAATGTTTTGTCAGTGCATGCCTGAAAGTATAGATCACGCATTGCGTGCTTCTTTGGTAAGTAGCATTATCATGTGTCCACAATGCGCATCAAGCACAAAGTCATTCTTTCCTAGTGTATGATAGAAATTCAAGCTCCTCAAATGCAAATAAAACCACATCAGTTGAATCTGCTTAACCTTTACACAGCATTGTGGCAAGTTTGACGATAAACTGAATAAACAGCAGCTTATCATGCTGTTTTAATTGAAGATATCTTTCATATTCTTAAAAAAGACTATTTCTTGATTTGTGGCACAGTTCCACTGTTGTATAAAAGTGGAAAGTATTGCCAATACAAATACATGATTAACTGATCCACTTGATTGATTGTTGTAACTTTGAAAGTATTGAATTCTTGGCAGACCAGCTAGCAGACCAGTGTAAAAGACTAATACTGGCACCTACATCACAGTAGACCTATGATATCGTACAACAGTGCCACCTTTGAAACATGGTGACTCGGTGACTCGGACTAGGAAGGAAGTGACTCGGACTCGGACTGGGGGGGGGGTGGTGACTCGGACCCTCAGTCTTGGTCTCGAATTGTGGTGACTAGACTACAACACTGCATCACACATCGTGGTTCTTTGGTGCTTCCTGAAACTTTTAATAGTTCACTCTCTGTGTCGTGGGCTACGAACACTTAAGTTCTAGCCAGTAGTTTAACCAGACGGATCCGAAGCCAGTTTGACATCAATGTACCACCCTTTGTCATTAAATCTAATTGTTCAGCTTACGTTAATCTCCACTTTAACCCCAAACGGCACTCTAATGTAGGCCTACAACACACACGGAATGTATAAACAAAACAAAACAATGTTAGCATTCGATTTATCGTGTACTTCGGTACACATTTATTTACATTTCATTTCTGTCGTCGTTCCGTGGCATTACATGATAAATTTTACTTTTCATTGATGTCATCAATGACGTTCGCGGTTGGCAGCCACTGATCTCGAAACTTGAAGTCACCACACTGTCAGTAGTATAAACAGATAAATACAACCCGCCCTGTGTTTTGATAACATTTAGGTACATTCGCTTGATAATTTAAGGATGGCATTTGAAACTGTACCGCTGTCATTACTTTTACTGTCTGAGGCACTCATTCACTGAGGACTTTTTTTCAGACTCCTTGGCTTTCCTTTGTTAGTTTTCTTTGGAGTAGTTAAGTCAAAATGTATATAGTTATATTAATTTTATATGTATATAAATATGTTTACACACAGATATGTTTATATATGTGTAAAGTTCATCTTCTAATGCATCTTCTACTAACTGAGACTATATACACTTTTATCCGTGCTCGGACATATTTGCAAAGAAAACATAGTGAATCTGTCAGGAAATAATATTGGCCGGATCGTCACAGGTTAGGTAAAAGTGTCTAATAAATGTCTTATTGTATATATTGTTTTGGCTTACATGGTTGTTACTTTTTGTCTTGCTTAATATAAATAAAAAAGGGGTATATGTGCATGTGTGTGAACTTACCCGGACGACCATATATTGAAGATGGTCATGTTGCTCAAATAAAGTCAAAGTGCACGTCCTCTCTGTACATGCCTCCATCAAGTTTAAGTTTATTATTTATCGACCATGACAGATATTGCCAAAGTCACTATTTATCAAATTGCCCTAGCGGAGACACTCAGAAGATACTAGGGGCAGATATGAAGGGTAACGGGATATGTGGGTAGGCGGTCATTGACATACGGTTATGTCATTTAAGCCGTCCTGCTGGTACAGTGCCTTGTTACTCGTTTAGTCTGTCACACCAAGAAAGGGTTCGTTGAGTCAAAAATCAACCCTCCGATGAAACACAAGAACAGAATTTTTATGCCCGTCTCGAAATATCGAATACGATCCTGCCAAACTGGTAACTTTAATAGTGGGATGCGAGAACCCAATACGACAGAATATTCGACACCACGTTTCATTATATAGAGCCAATTGAACTTCTTGCAAGTTCAAGCGGTAGAAGCAACAGCAATATACAAATTGACGCCTATGTTGCCTATATGAAAACTTCCATGTTAAATTTATAAATACCATCCAAATATTGAGGTTCACAGGTAGCTCCGTTATACAACCATGCGACACAACGGCATAAGCACATGGTAACATACTCTGCATCCCCCATTCAACTTGGTTAATTGACAATCATTTAAACCGATGAAGTTCTCTTCAGAAATGTGTTTCCTCCATTGTGTATCTGCAGTCAAGTTGCCAGAATAGTCTAGCAGTGCTATTATAATATAGCAAGCAGATTTTTATTGGCACACACAGGGTAATAATCATTCCTTAGTACCACGTTCTCCTAACTTAAAAAAAAAAATACTGCGAATATATTAACCTGCACAATATACTTTGATCTATTATTGAAATTATTTATTTATTTATTATTATATATTATTTATTATTTAAATTCTAGTATTCAGATTATGGTAATTGTTTTTTTTTTGGAGGGGGGGGGGGTGTTGTTGTTTGCGCTGACCTTGCCTAATGTTCAAGTGCAATGTAACCCAACTGTATAGGCTATCGCCTTGAGAGACTTCTAAAGTTTCATATTGGTGGTGGAAATGACACTTCTATCCAACATAACTCCTTGGAGAGAATAGACTCACCATGCGAAAACTGATTCTAATCATCCAGATTGGAACTGGCGGGAAACTCATTAGAGGCCTGGCCACACATGAATGCAGAGGTTGGTCACTGATGCTAATGTGGTAAACAATTTATTTGATTTTGCAGCTATGCATGTTTCACTTGTCCATTGAAATTGTTAATCTAGGTTACACCTCACTTGGGGAACCGTGCTTATTTGCCCGAGTGGAAGTCGTCAAACTAAAAATAGAGTGACCCGAAACAATTTTGGATGTAACAAACTGTTTGCGATTAGCCGAAGTCATTTCTTTCATTTATTAATGTTTTTTTTTCTTTTCTAGTGATAGAGTTTTACCGCCCCCAAGAAGATTTTAATTGGTCTTTACCTTGCACGCTTATCAATATACAAACCTCACAGGCGGCAAGGTATGTATAAACCTCTTCAGTAAGTATCACTCTTCACCCCTAGGGAAGTAGTTCCTATTACGAAATCATCCCGTTATGATTTTTTGTATCGAAATGAGGTAAGAGCGAAGTCTATGTCCCATTCGTGCAGACGTTACGGCTGGAATTCTTAACCTAACCTGACAGCTCTTCTCGTCCATTTCAAGCACTAACCATCAACTCTAATTTTTAATATGATGCATGGTTTCCGCTCTGCATGCAAAAAAGACGGCGACCCTGGACGTTCAACGTTCAGCGCTTCGTTACCTAGAGATGGTTAAGTGACAATCTAGGGTATTGCCATTACTGAGTGTATATATATATATATATATATATATATATATATATTATATTATATAATATAATATATATATGTGTTGACAGTCTCTGTGTTGACAGTCAGTTAAATCTCCGTACATTCCTTCTTCCACGCTCAAACGAAATGCTAGGAAATACATGTGTATTACTTGGTTGAAGTAGTTTATTGACCATGTTGCATTCATAGTATACTTAACGTAAAATTGGTTATTAAAATAATGAAGTTAATTTAATTGAAACACTTACAATCGATTACACGCCTGATACACCAGGAACCTCAGTGCGACATCTTGTCTCACCCCTCACTGAGCCCAGACAATTTGAATACGTTCATCACAAAAAAACAGCTGACACCATAGTTAGTTGGAAAATACCAGCTGACACAACCTCAGGGTCTGAGTTAATTATGTTTATCAAAAAAAAAAGGGGGACATAAGTCAGTGTGCACAATGCAGTAAATAATTGCAAATGGCGATGTTTGTAAATTTTGACTCAATTTGTGTTTTAAACAAACACCAAATATCGTTGAGTTCGAATATAAATATGCTCTTGAGGTAGAAAGACACATTTCAATGAAAAAAGCTAGTAGTTAAACATACTTGTAATGAATGTGATAATGCTTTTCAAAATATGAAATTGTAATTTATGTTTGAATATTCGACCTTAAATTTTCAGTGTGTTCAATTAATTTTTAATTGTTATTTGTCTGATTGTTACTATGTCTAATTTCATATTTGTTATTAAAATGATAAATTTTGATTTTCATTAATGATACATTCCACAAAGAGCAAGAAGTTGAAATAAATATGGAAAAACAAAATTAAACACCCACATGGTAATGTTAGTGTCCATTTGCAAAGTATGGTCATACACCGTAAAGCGATAGCAGTTGAGAGTTTGTTAGGATAAATAATAGTCATAGGGGAGGGGGGGGGGGGACTATACTCAGTTTTTAGTGATCTCAACCAGTACTTTTTCAAACAGCTACAGTATCAGCACCTACATTTTTGTAATGTGTATCTATTGCGTAATCTTTGAAAATAATCTTTGTGTGAAGTAAAGTAGCTTATACACAGGAGACCTACCGCTATTAGTGGGGGATGGTCGGGGATCGAGAGGTATCAGCTGGTATTTTCCAACCAGTTATGGTGTCAACTTTTATAGCTTTATAATATACATCCATATTGCTATCCTGTGGCAGATCTTGGTCCATGGGCTTAGCAGTGTAAATATTCCCACCAGAGGGGCTTTTTCAAGAGGGGTCAGCCGTCCCTTCCCGCTTACCTAGGCTGTCAGCCTTTATGTTTTTGTAATACACTTCTTGGCTACTTCCACTTTGACTAAAGTTTCATCCATGAAGTCAGTGGGTTGAATTTACTCCCAGCAGCGACGTTTTGGAGGGGGCCTGGGGGTCACACCCTCCCTCTCTGGACCAGTTGACACCCATTTGCTGTCTCACAATCATGGTCTAAGTATATGTCAAGGATCAAGTTTTGTGGGCTCCCATACTATGAGCGTGTTTCATTTTACATATGCATGCAATTCGTTATCCATGTTAATCTCAATTAACCGACTCCAACAATAGGTCAAAGTGCAATACATTGAACGATAAACAGCTTTATTCTTTGAGCTCAGCAGTTTACGATGAGCCAATCGCTCTTACGTTGAATTTCTTCAAATGATAAACGGTGTATGGAGTAGAAGCTGACGAAGTGTTCGTAAATTTGTATCCATTAATGTTAGCACAGATTTGATGTGCACGGACGTTCCTCCTGTGCGAAGTAGACTTAAAATTGTTGAAATTGTCCTCGATTGCATTGGCAACGTAATTGGTCCCATTGACACTTTATTTAGGATTCTGATTGGACCACAGGTGTCATACGTCATAGGATAACTTCAGACGACCCATATCATCTTCTGTCAAGGTGCAACCCCGCCTTTAGGTCACCTGTCAATGTCAACCCAATAAAATCACTACGAGAAATTGTCACGTGACATGACATGTTCCCATTTAAATCGACTTGTGACAGTAGATATTTACGAACGCACGCAACACTGATTATCAAAACTCAAAAACAGGGTATGACGTATGAATGCGGTTCCAGGCCAAGATGATGCACATTAACACGTATTAAAAGAGGGGATTAAATCGATTTAACTCCAAACACGTCGAAGTATTAACTCGGGATGTGACTAATTACTTTTCGTTGGCCTCAGAATAGATCTATTGCTTGTTTTCGTTCCAATTAACGTCACTCGGAAATTATGAATTACAAAAACACAAAACCCAGGTCTATTTTTAACGAATTTGCACCGCACATTACATTACAATGACCCCTTGACAACGGATCTGAAAGATCAATACTTTTCAGAGTTCCAACAGGTTCCTTGTACTTCACCCTCAATTCCTGCGAAACCTGCCAAACGAACTGCAGGTTTTGTTCGTTCATTCGATGTACTAAATCTGAGAGAGTTCTGCAAAACTGAAATGCTACATTTGTAACAAGCATAGAAAAAGGTGTGTCTTCGACGCAGGCCCTCAATCTCTCAGGATACCAGGGCCGTCAATCCGAGAGGGGGGCGGGGACGAGATATGACTAACTGACAGGTTTGAATGATCAAAGCTGCCCCGGCAGGAGGCTGAGTTTTGGTGGCTTGAGGAGCATTGGAGAGGAGCCGCCATAGCTTTTCACCCTGGGGTCTGGGGTAACGCCCTATGAACGTAACCAGAGGAGAAACCTCGGACGCTCTTATGCAATTGCAGAATCGTGGGCTTTGTTGGAACAAACGTTACTGTATCTCCGAAAAGTATTGAAAGTGAAAAATTGGTCAGACATTTCAACTTTCATTATAATATTTTGAGACTAACGATCAAGATCATGATTTCAATTGAGCTGCCAGGTTCTAGCGGATCTTTTGGGCACTTATTGGCATACATCTATAAAAGGAGTATCAGGCTCGTTTCCAGGATTTTTCCCCAATGGTGGGGGAGGGGGGGGGTGTCGAGAAGCCTGGACATGTGCGGCCGAACTTTCCAAGCAGATCGCCACCATCAGTTGGCACGGAGCCCGCCAAATATTTTTTACGGAAAGGATATCAACAGGTATTTTCAACACCTTTTCTTCTTTTGCTCTTACGCCCCAACTCCACCTATTACAAATAAATGTAGCTAAGATTAATTTTCAAAGAAAATTGTTTTACTTTCTAGGTCAAAGTATTTGGGGAAAGCCCATCCATCCCCACCTTCTCTCGTGGAGGAGCCATTGATGGTTAATGGACTTTTAGGGTAGGGAGACGGACGGTAGGAGCTATGAACAATAATACCCCAAAAAATAGACGGTTAACTTTCAAAGGCGCACGCGAAGCACACCGAAAAATGGCCTATGCAGCATGTTTAGTTAGGCTTTACGGTGACTGGCAGTCCGCTATTGTTGAAGCCCGTTTCTTATCTTTACATACCAGATAATTTTTTGATGAAATGAACCTTGGGAAGGGAGATACGAAAGGTACGATGCATGACAGCTAATCCCACAGTACACTTCGATCTTCAAGGTGAAAGAAAACTTCTACACTATAATTCCTATCGAAGGGCTGAGGCTCTCAGTTTCAGTGACATCACAAACGACGACTCTGGATATTATCGTAACACTAGGAAGCTTTAAATTGAACCACGGTCGTCCTTTACAATGAAATGAGGTCACCCGGGCGTTTTAAAAGGTTACCTCAACATCAATTCGTATATGAAATTTTCGACCTGGTTTGGCAACTCGTGTTGTGCTCGAAACCGCAACGCCACAACTTCCCCGTATCCCTACTGGTAATCTGCTTCTTGCAATTCCGAAGCTCTAAGTGGGAAGAAAAATGTTTTGAAAAACTACGTTTGGAAACAGCGTGGGGAGTAAACCGTCTGCTTCCTCATGTTTGTTTTGCTCGGTTGAAGTATGAGAAAAAAAAAAGGGGGGGGGGGGACCTAGCGCGCAAAGGGCGCTGAAAATCACAAGCTCCTTTTTTTTTTTACCGTTTTGAGGTTTATTTCGAAAATGTTCAGGTATTTGGTAAAAATAGCCGCTAAAATAGGTCTTTTAAACGAGTGCGGCAAATGCCCTCATTTTTTGCCATGTTTGTGTGGCTAATTGCAGACCCTGGTCTGACGGAGAGTGTAATTTTTAAAATAAATGTTTTGAAAATTAAACTGCCCTCAAAATCTCATATTTTTTTTAGATTAGGATTCTGGACCAGCATTTTGGTCCCTACCCTTCACTCTCTACGTAAATGATTGACAAAGCAAAAAAAAAAAAAAAGCAACAACCTAAAATTGTTTGCTGTAGTATAACAGGAATCGTCTGGGGACGGACTTGTCGGAAGCAGTTTGCAATTGAAACTGGAGAAGAGGGGGAGAGCAAAATTTTTTCATAGTTTTATAAGATATGTAATAAAAGTGTATATAACCAATTTATTCATATATGCGACTACAAACATAATTTTGACCTCACTTCTCCCTTTTTCAGGCACGTGACCACTTTGGGATGAGATGCACGTGCCCCCCCCAAAAAAAATCAATTAAATCTCCTGCTTCTTTAGAATAGAAATACAAGGATTCAAATGTCCCTCCATTTTGAATATATAATCCTTGAAAAAGCAAAAATCTCCCTCCCTCGGGCCGACAAAACTTAAAAACTTGATGTGCCCCCCAAAGAAAATGGTTAATATGGTTACGGGCCTGCCCTATTCGAGGAATTTGGAATTTTATTGGAGTATCGATGGGGGGGGGGGGGAGGGGACGTGCAACGATCACCATAACCGTGCTGAGAACGTTTCTCGCTGTTTGGACTGGATTTCGCCTTGGCTAGAATCTTTTTATTCCGAAATACAACCTGTACGAAATAAACTCTTAAGGAAATGTGAAGAAGAAAAGTAATTATAAAAACAGTCACCGTTTGTAGGAAAGGAAGTCTTTACCCTGAGAACTTAAAATTCGTTAACATCTACACGACATCGTTACTCCATGCAAAAGTACTACACTTTTAATGCTCTTCAATTAATTTCGATTTGCTTCGAAAGGAACAAGTCCAGAATCAATGGATGTATCCCTCGTGAGTTAACAGAATAACATCGACTGGTGAGGTAAGTCAATCCATCAATTACCTTGTTTTGTAGCCTACATTAACTTAATACGGTAAAGAAAACGGAACATTTCAGCAAGTCAGTCCATCCATTACCTTGTTTTGTACATAAACATAATACGGTAAAGAGAGCGCGAAGCGCTGCCAACGTTTGAGAACTTACAGCTGTGTAGGTAAGTCTGACGTTGGAACACAGAGTCACGCAGAGTTCCTTTATGGGAATTCATAAGCCTAGAGACTACATGCATTACTCTCTAAAGTGTGGTGCACTTGTATTAGTTATGCCCTCCCCCTCCCCGTTCAAAAAAGGAGTCGCATCATTTTTCTTTCACGACGTGTGGCTGGGCATTTGATATTACGTCCCTTAACTATCGAAATGTGGGGAGCCGTGTCCCCTCTCCCCCCCCCCCCCCTTTCTCTTCAGTAAAAAGAGGTTGTAGAGACAACAGGTACAAACACAGGACTTTGTGCTTGTTTTAGGCATAAACTTTAGTAAAAATTATTGATCAAATGACCTGTAGGGTTCCACAAGACTGTGTTACTCATTGATGAATATACGAATCAATGAAACTTAAACTTTATTAACTAAAATGTTCTCACATTAATTAAATCTATATTGGTTAAATGGTAATATCGTGACCATTTAACAGACATTTGCGTCGAAACATCTGCAAGGTGATATACATATGGTGCCATGAATTCTGATTGGTTAGGATTGCAGGTATGAATCTCACCGATAAATCGCCAGTTTATCCACACAGCTATCACAGGGAATAAAATAACTTGAATAACTACAAAACTAATGGATGTACCTTACGTACCTTAGCACTGTCTTTGTTCGTTTCGACACTGTTTAATTCTACCCAAAGTATATCCACGATATACGCACAATGTTTATATGTATATATATATATATATATATATATATATATATATATATATATATATATATATATATATATATATATGTCAGGAAACAAGTTTGATTAAAATACTAGCGCATTAGGAAAGAGAAAGGCGTATGGAGGCGTATGGACACTTCTCCATCCACATATCAAGACAATGTAAATACTATTAGTACACTACCAGTGACACTATCACACTAGAAAAAAACATTTAAATGTAGAGAGAAACATTTATGGTCACACTAATATTGGGCAATTATTAACTGAACTAATATTTAGTTAAACGAAGTTAAAATTTTCTCATTTAGAAACATATCGTTTAACGAAATGACGTAACACTTTCTTGATCAAGTGTTGTGTAAAATAGTTGAAATTACTTTGCTTAGAATAACTTAACAAGAAAGTTTAATTGACTTATTAAACACATAAACTGAAACAAATTTACATATTTTTCGACTGCCTCGGGAGGCTTATTTTCATTTTAGTTACGTATCTTCACGCGTATATACATTTTGACATGATCTTCGGTTATGTAAAATATGATCTAAAGTTATGGAACATTACGCCATTTATAGTCCATATCTGACACTGCTATTGAACACTCGAGATTTGTTCTGTAGTAGGATTTAAGCCTGCATATTTTACACTTAGCCGCAGTTCGTTGATAAAACACGTCCCATCCATGTAAGATGATGACCAGACATTGCCTGTTGTTGAAATTCTCTCTCTTTTTTTTTTTGTAAAAAGAACATAATAGAAAGTACTTTTCACGGTTTATGGCAGTTACTGACCTTACTATGTTCTATCTCGTTTTAAGGGCTTGAAAGCGAATCATTTAGGTAAAATTTATCGCTGGCTATTTTTTTTCCCTCGACATAAAAGAGATCATTTCAAACATATTCGGGTTGCTTCAATTTACCGGAGACGTTCGTAATAAGTATTTTGTCTTCTTTTTCGCTCGTCTAGTTGAGGCTTGCCAGGGGATCATATGACATGTTCTATGCATCAACCGGCGATAATGTTGTGAAAACTAGAATCTTTATTGCAAACCTGTCTTGCATCTGAAGCTAACGATTTACGCACTATTTCGAATTTTCTTCTTATTTTTCTTTCCCGGACTCTCTTAGAACAATATTTCAAAAGAGTTCATCTCTGCCTTGTAGAAGATGATAAGAAGAATAAAGGTATTTGAACGCCACTGGCACGTAAATTGTCTTCACTGGAGGCCACATTTACAGACATGCATGTTTATATCATGTTTTAACGCGAGAAGCAAACGTATCGCATGACAGTCCACTACTCGGAAAATTAAAAACCATCTTCGGATGATGAATCCTTAGCTGAACGAGATATTGGACGGGCAATTATGAGCTTTTCATTTGTTTTTTCATTCTAAGAACTTAATTTCTGTCTTAAAAAAATAAAAGATTGAAGTGGTTGGTATTTTTGCTGTTGAAAGTAAAGATTTAAAATTGCCTAAGTTTTGCTCTGACTTTGTGACGTAAAAAGAATTGTTTTCTTTTCATAGGTGAAATAACAAAAACTAGTTTAATCTACTGCAATTCTCCTTACTATAGTACTAATACTACTACTAGTAGTACAATGCTATTCCTGCTAGTATTACTATACCACTGGTGCTGCGGCTACTACTTCCACCTTACTGCTACCACTATTTAATATCACTACTTGGTAGTGCCATCTCTTCTCTTGACGTTGTTATGATAGAGATATGCCAGATCACATAAAAAAGTGTTGTTAGAACACATAGAGAGAACAAACAGAATCGGTGACAGGAAATAGAAATAGTAAAAATAAAAATAATAATAATACTAATACTACTTATACTGCTGCTTGCTAATAATACTACTACTTATAACAATAATCTTACTAATAATATAATAATAGTTAAAGGTGACTGGTCGTCTTACTATTATTTCATGTGACGTCATTCTCTTTTTGATAACTCTCTGCCTACGTCATTCGCTTACTGTTACTCTTTGAAAGTAGCATCGGTAGAATGTATTTCGACCACTTTGCTTTCATAATAGTATTACTCACTGTGCACTAGTGTACTTGATAAGAGTAACCTTAAACTAGTAAATGGACTAGAAAATGAGCTCAATTTTAAAACACCTTATATCATACACCATAAGCCACAAGCCTTTACCATATTCCAAAATATTCACATACACAGTGATAGTAATGTCTATGAGAAGAGATGATGAGAGTGATTGTAATGATAAGGATGATGATGATGATGATGATGATGATGATTATGGCAATGATGGTGATGATGACAATGTCAATGGTGTTGGTGATGACGATGATGATGAAGATGATGATCATACTGATAATGACGATGATGATTACGATGATGATAATGACGATAATGATAATGATGTTGATCATGAGGATGGTAATAATGGTGATGGTTACGATAATGAAGATAATTTTATTGCAATGACGATGACCATGGGACAGTTTAATTTCTCTTTCAAAAGATTCTTAAATTACGATGCATGTACAAACTGTTTCAAGCCAATGAAGTAATTATGGGACTAATTAACAAAGACTTAGAAGTTCAACTTAATGGCAAAGGGTGTATCTTAATGCTAACTGCAGTAGGCGCTGGTCTGGACGTCTGGCTGGGTCTGGATAAAACTGTGGACTACCACCAGTAAAAGGCCACAATGATCAACGAGAACGGGCGGTTTTTTTCCGAAAAACCACGATGTCTGAAGTTCGTTATATTAAGCCAGAGTTAAGTCAGCAACAGGAGGTAAAAATATAGCAACAGATTCGTTTCCGGTATGCTTTGGGACGTTCGTTAAGTACAGCCACTTATCACAACAGTAGGGCGAAATAAGCAATGGACTTAAGTACAGGATAGTAGTATGTATCCTTGTTGGTTGTAGTAACAGGTGGGCCCTTTTAAAAGGAGTCTGGAATACGAATCCTTCATCGCCACGGACGATCAATTTATCTGCAGTAATTAAAGTGTTCCTGAATATTCTCTGCATATCCCTTTCAATGACGCTATGCGGTAACCCCTGGAATCAGTTACCGATATTTCTACTCTTCTGGGGTGTTTCCCAAAGATGTGGAATGTTCTATCCCCAAAGATCAAGGAAAGTTCCAGAATGCGCAAGCTATGGCACGCCGAGGTAATCAATATATTAACAAGTTATCCAATATCCTAACAAAAGGATTTCATTGACCGTCCACACTCTTGTGTAAAGATAACCACGTTGTTAGCACAGTTGAGCGATTAATTATTTATAATCCCCGCCTCCGCCTACTGCCGCCTTATATCCCTTAAAATCCCCATACCACTTAAAAACTTCATGTAATTATTCCAGTGTGTTAGAAGATGTTTTTTTTGGGGGGGGGGGGTAGCAATAAATAAAATTTCATTTCATAAGTGTCTCATTATCTGCAATTTCCTTCGCATATTATACGGCATATCAAAAGATATACAAATAAAATGCTAAGTGTATATTATAGCCGCTACCTGGCACTCAGGTTGTGTTCATGGTCAGTGGGTGATATAAATCTACCCTCAGGTAAAATAGGCACCATATAACGACGACTTTAGTGACGGAAGGGAAGGGGCGTCCCCATGTCAGAAAGTGCCCTGTAATCCCACTGCAATTCGATTCTCATTTATTGGAACATTTATCACGGATACTGATACGATTGGCAGGACTTTCAATACCACCCATGACGTTCCTTTCGTCTCCACATGTCAAAAAGGCAACAAAACTTCCAATAGTCAAAATAACCTTTTTTGATGAATTTCGCACCGAAATGAAAAATCCGATCACTGACGAGAGTGCAAAATGATGACAAAAAACATTCTCCAAGTACCATTTTATCAATAATATGAAAAAAAGGAGACAGTTTTTTTTTTTTTGCGTGGCTGAGAGAATCTTGGCTCATAGAGAAGTAACGGTTACGTAATGCCTAAGTAATTAAAGGTGCTTCCGAAGCTTCCGAAAACACAATAGTAGAACTAAGATGAACGCAATGAAATGAAATTCATCTCTTCTTCTCTATTTCCTCATAAAAGTTTATAACATTCTCCTTTAATTTCTTACTCCTTTTGGGACACAGGAAAAATCATCTAACGTAGATGAATATAAGTCATTGATGCTAGTATCGGTCCATAAGAATAGAAACAAAGGGAGAGAAAGAAATAGCCTACACAACAATGGACAACTTGATCAATTAGTGGAAACTTAAGTACCACTATTATGGTATAAATAAATAACTGTCAAATGTAACTCAATTTCTGTTACGAGAGTAATGAGACAGTCTTTTACGGTTAATGACCACTTTTTTGCGTCATACCGTTCCAGTAAAACAAGTACACGAATCATAATTTTTTTTTTCCAGTAAATGACCCCGCAGGTGTAAAATTAAGTCTCCTTTGGACTCATTAAGAAATAAAATAACAACCGACCCACATCATTATATGTAATACAGACAACACCCTACAATATTAAAAGATTCATTAAATCGTTGAAGTGGCATTGAACTACAAATCTCTATTATTATGTGCGATAATTAAGGATGATTACGACTGCATGGTGCGTTTCTTCAATATCTCGTAATCACGCTAAAAGGTGGTTAATATTTCTATTTTTATTTTGCAACAATTTAAATAATGTCAGGTTTAGTTACAATACTGGCAACAGTCGAATCCTCCATGTGGACTGAATTATATCAAATCTCTCATGGACTTATTTGTGAAACTGCAATATATATATTTTTTTTCAAATATATTTAGTAAACCTTAGTAAAGTAAATAGGACCTCGCAAATTCATCGCAAATTAAATATTCAAAAATGATACAGATCCTCTAGACTCTCCTCTATGAACGTAACAATTTCACACGATTTGTTTTACTCTTCGACAGGCTCAGGCCTTCCACAAGGTTGAAGCTCTTCGCAAGTGCAATGGACAATCAAAATCCTCACAACAATACATCGATGTCAACCCAATGATCCCCTTTAAGTTGTTTATTGCGCCTTTGTTCCTTACGTGATAAATAACCACATAAAGCTATCCATACCGCAACACATATTCCTTGTTAAGCTTTCAAGGCAAACCGATTAGAGCAACGAAACCGGTTATAACCTGGTTTATCTCGATCTCAATATCGGATTGAGTAAAAATAGACAAATTAAAAGGTTGATAATATAGTAAAAAGTTATCGTGATGTATCAAAAATATTAAAAGTATAATATCGAAAACAAATTGTGAACTTATTGGAAGGATATCACTTAAAATCGAGAAGAAAGTGATCACACAGCCCTGTGAATGCTGCTGAGATTTCACTAGCGCCCTCTTGCGTGGCAGACGTACAACTATATGGCTAGTTATGGAGGCGTCCGATTATGCCAGTTTTCTTTGTTTTCTTTTGAAATAGCTTATTCCTTAAATTGTGTATAACTACATGAAGTTGGACTTACTGATTATTTAGGACTATATTAATTATACATCGCAGGCTTGGTAGAGATCACCGCTAGTATCTAACAGGGACTGGGCAATATTGCTGAGATTTCTCTTTGAATAAAAGAGATTATCGCCGACCGGGAAACAGTCATGCTGAAGTAAGTGTTTTTATAAATATATAAAGAAAAGTCTTTATTTCAAGCATCTTTCTGATGACGGTGAGTGACTATATTTTATCTGTTGCGACCTGTGGTCATGAGGTATATATGAAAACTACCTTGTCGAAAGAGAAGTACACTTGGTCCGTGTCTTCAAATTCACGAAGCTAGGAACTTTGTCGTTGGCATATCGGCAGTACATCTCAAACACCTTTTCTTCATGAATTAGTGAAAAAGAAAAAACGTTGATTGGTCTCATGAGATGCCATTTTGAACTTAATCATAATGGCATTTGGTATTATGTACTCTTTTAATTTTGCTTTAATGTGCTTTCAACCAACTATTATGAACCATAATGTTCCGTTTATGTTCTTCTTAACGACCAGTCACATATAGCTTGACTCAAGCTTAATCAAAGATTGCTATTCATGCTTAACGACTTACATCTCCGGCGTAAAGAAGAAATAAAAAGTCAATTGAGAAAATGCTTAATGTACGGTCCTGAAGGGGAATACGAATTAGCCGAATATTACGAATTCTTATATTCCGCTCTGTTGCAAACAACTGTTTGGTTTACCACCAATGTAAGATACCACTTATGTGGTCAAGTTCAAATGTCTTAAACTAACACTTTACAGGACCAAAAATCACGTGGAAATATTTCTGGCTCTACGTTTTTGACAGGTGACGTAAGTGAATGAGCCTAAAATGGCGAGTCGAATTGACCCCTGAGGTGTTAGACTGCTTGATTAAATTTTCGACAGCGAGAACAGATGATTTTTTTTTTTTGGGGGCAATAATCATCTTGCGCTTCCTTGATCGATGTAGAACTACCTCATGTTTTATTATTATGTTTTGTTATTAGTCTTAGTTCTGATTTGAAATCACCATATACTCGACATTTTGACAGTGACGGGGAGCAATAAATAAAGTAAAAAATAAAGTAAAACTCATCGACGGGATCAAGAATCTTTGACAGATGTCTGGTTATTATTGTCATCGAATAATATAAAATAATCAAATCGATCATAAGTAGTTGCAATATGTATTATAATATTTATCGTAGAAAATTGAACCTAGAATCTACTAAAAAAAAACGCATAGACAGCGTTTACTCTATTTGGAGGACACAGGTAAACTTAAACACCACAAGAAGACCAATGAGTGCAAATTTTTCGATATCCTTCCTTTCGTGCGCAAGACGCCAATGGCCGTTTGAGTATACTTTGAGAGGTTGAAATGTTTTTGACGTATTTAGCTCACCAACGGAAATACTGGAAATTATGACAAAATAAAAACATATAAGAAAAACAAGTAATTTGTGGAGAACGATGTCTTCCCTGTGACATAAGAGCCTTAGAGACATGGAAACAAGACATGACACCATTACTGAAGGGAATATTTCATTTTACTTCTAATTGAGGTGACTGAACGACGGGAGACTAGTAACAAAATTGTTTGGAGTTTTAGTGCAGTTTGTGGCAAACATTTGTGGCAATTAGTAAAATATGTAAATTACCATAAGAGCCAAGGAAAATAATGCTCTAGGAAATGAAACCTATCCGTACTCAGAGCGTGGTTTCATTATATCGTCAATTTTATAGAATCGGTGGATGGGTAATGATTTTTCAGTCCTCATGATCATAGCGCAATTTGGGCCGACTTTATGAGACCTCTTCCGCAATGACAATGACCTTTGTCTCTGCTACTCAAGAGAATTGTACGCAATTCATGGGTAACAGGGTTATTCTTCTCTGCGGTGATTCTTTGTTCCCTTTAGGCCGTTGTAACACCGATAGAACCGAACGGTTATCAAGAATCCATGCCATGTAGATGGGGGATGAGAAAAGCAAAATGCATCAACTTAAACTTGGCAACTCTTGGCAACGCTTTCACAAAACTCTGTTATTCATGCTGGAATCTCGATTACCATGTCTGACGACAAGGATGACAGTACGATAGATGGTTACGAATTCTTCGCTCAACAAAGCAATGCAACAATACAATTTTTAAGAGTGGGGGAGCATTTCCGAACTCACCCTTTTGTGGGTGGAATATGTGGTCCCGGGGAAATAAAAAATCGTAACTTCAAGTTTAATTCATATTTAATATGATTAGCATACACATGCAGGTAATGTCAGATAATGGAGTTCCACTGGTTAGACTTACTCGAGTGAATGCTCTATAATAACCACTAATGGATGAGTTTCGATAATTGGTATAAAAAGGTGGGTAAGCACAACAATGAAACTCACACACAAGTTGATCTTCTAGTATGCTAGTTGCGTTTCCGGTCTTCAACAATACTCATCCCCCCCCCCCCCCCCCCCCGCCTCCTCTTCATTGGAACAACGATCTCTCTGAGTAGTGAAACATTGGACGAAACTTCTCGGAATCTCTCGATTTGAAAACAGTGGGATCACGGAATCGTCCAACTAGACGGCCATATCTATTCGAGCGCGACCGAAACCCCGCAGTTTAAGGGAGCTATTACTCGTCAGTTCTATCACCATGGATTTTATCCTGGAGGCTCTGTCAGTGTCTGATATTGTCTATTACTGGGAGACTGAAAATAAAAGAAGGATATTTGTGACGTAAGATCGTTCGTTATATGTGAGGAAATTATAACGTCACTAGAGGTTACTTCGACGTGAGCGGTTTCTTTCGTAAATGGATTTTTTTTTTGATATGTGAGTGTTCACTATACCTGCGTCTTGTGTGCGTCCGTGCGTTGTACTTTAACCCATATGATAGAAATGAAAGTACATCACTTTTAATTCATTTCTGCATAATACGGGGTATCACTTCGGATTAATTCCAGTTGTCTGGATAATGCTCACCATTTAGAAAATCGGCCCAATTATCCGTAATTTTGATATGCGTCTTCTCCAATCGGTAAGGACTTACAAGCAATGTTTGTCTGCCTTTATTTTACATGGTCAGAGCAGTTTCTGATAAAAAAAAATGCATTTTTTACACTAAAATGCAGAATCTCCGGTAGGCATAGATGTATGATGTGAGGTTAAGACTTTTTATCAATTTCATAGTGTTGACTAATGGTTTCATACCAATAAGAGTATATAATGTATATGGTATATTGTATATATTGTACATGATTAATTGAGTGTTAGGGAACAAATGTGTGTGACACATTGCAATAAAAAAGTCAGGACAAGTTTGAAGCAGGAAAGAACAATCTCGGGATAACATAACATGGACGGGTTTTGTCTCATCGCAAATGCACAGTATGTATGCTGTATGCCATGTAGGAAGATTTCCTCTCATTTTATGTATTTTCAAGTTTGAAGTTAACCAAATGGTCAGACTCTCGGGTCAAAAGGTGAAAAGTTCCTTATTACCAGTATATGTAACATAATCATATGTCTGACATGCATCTTGGTGCCCGGATTGTGTTTGACTTTCTAATATACAAGTCGAAGTCAACACACGTAAGTCAGAGAAATCAAGCAAGCAAGCAAGCCTCCGTTGTTTTTTCCTTTGTATAAACATTCCTATGGGGGATTAATAGCACATTGGAATACCGACCGAAGTAGAAAACGCAGAATATTCATGAGGTATACTTTTAACCCACCGTATGAATTCGTTGCCTCAGAGTTGCCGTGTCCAACAAGGAGGGTGACTCTGGGTTCAATTGAGTTTTTCAAACCCGGGGGACTTATTACAACTTTCTGCCCAAATTGATCGTCCTACCTGTGGGCATCGAGTGAAGAGAAAACACTAAGAGTAAGCATACCACTCTCACCAGTTTTCTTTCTCTCTTCTTCTTCTTCTTTGTCGTTTTTTTTTTTACTGTACGTTCTTTGGAAGTTACGTAAGTTGTATATCGATTGAGTGAAGAGTATATCTCTCCACCATGTGTCCACCCTAACAGCCTGACTTCTCTCTGCCACCCCTCTCTTTCTCCTTCAGGCTGCGACTTTTACCTTAAGATATCACAAAATAACTCCAGGCGTGTTTTATTTCTGGTCACATATATATTCCTCTGGAAGTACATACGGTAAACAAAGGCCTTTTAATATATTGTATTAATTTTCTGTCGCATTGCCGCATATTTATCCGACAGATTATGTATCCTAGATGGAGTTGTATCGACAGGCCTGCAAGGTACGCGCAGACATCAGATGCAACTGTACAGCTGAGCCTGAGGGGATTGCTAGGACAAATGCGGGATTGCATTTATTTCTTACTTTTTTTCTGGCCCTTTTTTTTTTTTTGCTTTTTTATTTCCGTTTAATGTGGTTTTTTTTTCTTCACATTTACCCAAAATGTTTAATTTTCAAAGATCGAGGCATTTGTTCATTTGATCAGGAACATCCAAACGTAACAGTGGCGACCAACAGTCACGTATTGCCCCCTCAGAATACACAGTAATTTGTCTTCGATCCTGATGCGTTTTTTATTTTTATGTTTTTTAAGTTTGAATTTGTTTCGAAATTCGAAAATTTTACACCTCTGTCTTCTGTACAAGACGTGTGATATATATGACATCCTTAATTCGACAGTCAATTTACTCAATTAGCAGACTATCTGCTCCATATAGGTGAACCAATTCGTTAAAATCAGTTCGATCATATTGATAAAGTAATTGCTGTCAGATATATTTGTCAAAGATTTACATTAACGAAATTGAACATAATCGATAAGAAATGAGAACACTTTAAAAAGATAAATTGTAGTGGGCCGAATGTAATCAAATTCAGCATTTGATTCATGAAACGCCGAGCTTACACTTTGTATCACATCCCATACTAATAACATTAATGATCGAATCCCACTTACTTCGAAACACTTAGTCTAATAAAATATAACCACACACGAAAGATTAAATTTTCTGAGCAAAGGGTGGCAACACATGAAATGAAACAAATTTACATTAAGTATAGTCAGTTCTCAGTGGATTTTACTTCCTAACATAAATCATCCTCAACCGTTTTATTTTTGTGCATTTAACACGTTTAACTCAAATCACAAATATAGCTCAGATAGGCCTAAGTCAAATCGAACATAGGGATGCAAAAATATTTTAGGTATCCGATTCTCACCTACTAGATGCGTCATATTTAACACTTTGGTTCTCACTGGAAACCACACTGGAGCAACTAAAAAAAAGATAATAATATTGAATTAAGTTTTTTGACGATTCAATTGACTAGAACTAAATTCTGGTGATTTAATAAGCCATGACGAAATCAGCAAAAATCTTCTAAAGAAAATAATTGTGAACATCGTCTATTTATCTATAGATATTCGAATGTGCTCTACAAGAAAAAATAGTTGCAAGAGACATATTAAGAATCTTGAGTAAATGTAATACGCAAAATTGATTTTTTTTTTTCTTTTTCTTTTATCAACTAAGTGGTACTGCATACCTTCACTACATTCCATATCCATACTTTTCTTTTCTTCTACAAATCAATCCAGTTGGTAACGAATCACTTTACCTCCCTCTCCCTTTTTTGTCTATTACACTTAATGTAGAGTACTGTCTTTATCCCACTTTTCTTTTTGACTTTCCTACATCCACTCTCCTTCTTCCTCCTCTCTACTCCCCTTTCATCCTACTCTTATCGGTTTTTTTTTTACTTACAATTTTTCACTGTAAATTCCAGTTGTTAATTTATTTTTTTTAAATTTACCTGATGTTCAATCTGAATTTGTATAATTTTATTTCCTTCAAGTTCTTTTGGACGTCACCTCACGGTCTCTCGACGTTCCTTTCATATGTGTAAATACAACTTAAATAATTATGTACTAAATTACCTACGTAATTATAATGTTTGTATTATGTAAATGAATAAATCAAGCAATCGATCCCATCTTACCCTTTTGTCTCGCTGTCTAAGTTGATTGGCGGTGAGGGGGGGGGGGGGGGTGAATTAAAAGAAATTAACCACGTGGTAAAATAACTTTAATCAGTTGCGTGCGATGTATTGACGCAAAAAAAATGTTCTTCATTAAACGTCGTATCAATTTAAATTCTAGCAATTACTTAGAAGGATAGGTACTTCCTTAAATCAAAATTATAGCCTGCTGTTTGTTTATGTCCTCGTTCATCGTCTGTCGGATCAGCTCCGCCTATGTAGCGATTTTCTTTAAGGTATCCAAAAATGATATCGATCAAATGATATCGACGTGTTCAAGAGGGTCTTTGACATCACATTCTAAACAGAATGTATCCTATTTCGAAATTTCAAATCTCCGAGATTTCAGACAAACAGTATAATTTTTTTTGAAACATGACACAGTGATCTCACCCTTAGGTATTCCTTCTCTTCGAATGACAAATTAAAAATCTTCTTAAGAAGCATGTTTGTTCAACTACATCATGGTAAATAGTAGTCTCCGAAGCTTCAACTGACATGAGTACTTTATAATGATTCGAACGTGAGTTTCTCCAGTCCCGTTTTTTTTTTCCAAGGTTTGTTTCCCTTTTTCTCATTTAATCAACTTCCGAGGCTTGAAGAAACAATTATCTTGCGAAGAAAGGATTACTGTACTAAGATATCGCCCTTTATTAACCTCTAACCGAAGTGTGCCAATAAAACTGCTGTCACGAGGAAAATCAAATTTAATTAATTTAATTAGTTACACCATGGATAATTCAATTGCCATTTAATGGACCAATACTAATATGTATCTATATATGTGAATATTAAATCTTTCTGGATGCTGATTAGGATCTGATATGAGCAACTGCTCCAAAGCAAGTGACAAAATCTATGCAAGTTTTACACCAGTTATCCAGATGTCAATTTGTCATGAGCGACGGTGATCATAGAAAAAGGAATCAGGTTTTAGTAATGATATCCCCCCGCCCCTAACAAATAGTTTAGTAACCGGGCACTACGCATATTCTTTAAGATGTAATGTAACCAGATTCATTATCAACCCGGCCATAAATAGGCATCAAACACATCATGAAACAACCAGCGTTTATTGTAGTGGCAGGTTGGGTAAGAGGGTAAGTGGGAATATGAGAAATGAACACAACAGAACTATTTTAAAGAGAGGACAAAACAGGACTATTTTAAAATTTTAAAGAGATTTGAGACATTTTTTGCCTTATCCTTTATTAGGGCTTTTTGAGTTTTCGTTTCACCACTTTTGTTTCTTCCAAGGGACACTGTCAGCCATGCCCCTCTCTTGACTTTTTACAGTCTTTCACAATATCTTGATGTTTTGTAAAATCTATTTACACTTTTGTTCATTATTTTCAATTACCATCGGGTATTTGCACAACCAATGAACGAAGAAATGAATTTGTAACAAGTTTATAATTTATAAGAAAGAAAAGCAGCCAATGATATTCTAGAAGTCGAAAGAACTGACCTTCCCGCTGATTTATATGCGATTGCTTATGCACATACCAGGTCACCCATCATATCTAGTCTAAGTTTTCCTTCGTTGACGTTTGGTTTCCTTGAATTAAATGGCTTCTTTCGATAAATCCCCCAATTCCTCTGTGGAAATTTTGGTTTACACAGACGAACACCTGTCAGTCTAAGAGTTTTCCTTAACTGTAACTTCACAAAGGAGAGAGGCGGCAACAGTCGAACATGTCTTAGCCGATAAGACCGTTGAAATGAAGTGAGAACAGTACGCGGCGAACTGCCAAGCTGGCGGTTAAATGCCAGTTTCCCGATGTGACAGATATTGGGAGAACCGTTGACAGGAATTGGCAGCAATCTTAGACTGATTCAATTCCAATTCTCTCGGATAAATTCCGATCACGTCGGTAGGTGTTATGGATTGTTTGATTAAAGTGGGGAAACACCGCTGGCGTTCGATTACGTACACTTTGAAAATACCTTGGTTCACGGCTAATATTTTCAACGGTGGGAAATACATACGTCAAACCACCATCACCAAATCGTTAGCGCAACTCCGGTACACCCCACCCCCCACGCAAAAACTCTTAAGGTCAAAGAGTGCAATGACGAAGGATCGACGGTTGTCTACCTTACATCAATATCCACAGGCTCTGTGCGGAAATCTGATGTCTGACTGTAAACTCTGTCTCCAGTTGAGACGGCGAGACAGTTTCATGATCATCATCATGATCATCATGATCATCACCATCATCATCATCATCACCATCATCATCATCACCATCATCATCATCACCATCATCATCATCACCACCATCATCATCATCACCATCATCATCATCACCATCATCATCATCATCACCATCATCACCATCATCATAATCACCATCATCATCATCACCATCATCATCATCATCATCATCATCATCATCATCATCATCATCATCATCATCATATTCCAAATTGACTTTTTCAGTGACTGGGCTTCACACTTGTAAAGAGTAGTTTTAATACAGCAGCTCATTTTTTTTTCTTCTCAGTGGTACACAAAGACCAGTTAGAATAATGGTATCTCAGAAAAAACAGAAAGTTCAAACTACCAAAAGTACACCAAGGAACTGAAACAACCGTGTAAAAGGTTATTCCTGAAAGAAAATGATGTGCAGTTGCTATGTAGGGTAATAAGAACGCACTCCTGTGATGGAGATGTTACGATATAAGAGTTTAAAGGTACTGTATACTTTCAGTAGAATCATCCCTGGAAAACCTTGTGCCCCCGTTCAACTCCACCACACAACGGAGATTTGGAATTTTGAAAAAGATGTAGATCCCCGGTAGGAAAGCATTCAGAGGTTATCTAACCTCAAGTTTTGGTCTGTGTCTAAACAATAGAATTTTCTCCAAATGATCATGGCTTTAATACCACAAATAACATAACACCCAGCAGCTTCCGTTGGCTTTGCCTCCTGGACCGTCCACGTGGACGGGGTCCCTGAATATGAAGTTATCAAACATTGGTTTTAAATCTGTATTTAGTCATACTTGAAACTGTAATCTATCTTTGATTTTAGAACTGAGTAAAAGCAACTGAAGTACTTTAAAAATGATGACTTTAATATGTCACAAATACCATAAGCCCAGGGGCTTCCATATGGGCCATCACCGCTAGGCTTCACCACTGGACCCCACCGTTTATGGGCTTCATGCACGTTCGGTTGCGTCGAAGACGCCATAGGCAGTAACTGGCGAAGAAAAACAAAAAGTCTAGCAACACCACTGAGTTCAGTTTCCCATTATTAGTCGATGTAACAAAGTAGAGAGGTAGATCCCAAAGTTTTACACACGTTGGAACATTAATGTGTGAGTAACCAACGATTAAATTTGGTTTTTGAAACTTTGTGACCAGACATTTTCACATTAGTACATTCACATGCACACAATCAGAGCAAGTAACGGTCAAAAATTCGAAAAAAATGACAGTTTTCATGTAACTATTGGATGTGAAACTTGATTAATTATGCTGATTGTGAGTATTGTCGTGTGATTGTATACTTCAAAATCAGAGCAATCTTTACTGATATCAACTCAATGAGCCCCTTTAACGCTAAGAATTAACTATAATTAACTCTCATGATGGGGGCAGCGAGAAGTAGAACAATCGAGAAATTCTCTCAAATATTAAAAGCAGGAATAACTTTTAATGAGAGCCAATGTAAGGCAAATTCATTGTAGTTGTAGCGGAGGCCTTATCTTTTAACAAGTACACTAGACAGAGTTTACATAAGTTTGGCCGGGTGCATTTATGAAATAGCCACTGCTATGACCACAAGGAACTTACCCTTCTTGGCATTGTGCATTCAGACTTTGTACACATTGGACAGATCTACGCGTAGGTTGCGTTATAAAAGGTAAAATCACATTTTGAAGGGGTATTCCAATGACATTTCAATGGTATAGGCCTACTCCACTGACAATTTATACGGTCTTTTTGAGAGTGCACTTTTTTAGGCATATCAAACCCGGCATCAAACAACCGCATTGTATGCTACAAATGAACTATCAAAATGTTTTATAAGACAGTCATGATAAAAGTGAAATTTTGGAAATTTTCTCTTTTTATCATGACTGTCTCTTAAAACATTTCGATAGTTCATTTGTAGCTTACAATGGGGTTGTTTTCGTTTTCTGTATGGTATTACCAACCGAATGAGGGGAACTCAGCCTTCCATGCACTTCCTTCAACGGAATACTTACCGTATTAGTTATGTCAATGTCAAAGAGAGACCAATATCCAGAGCCTTCAAAAAGAAACTGTAAAGTTTTGAATTTAAAGCGACATTTAGAGTTTTTGTGGCCTTCTTCTTTGATACAATTTTCCTAGTCTTGGTATTCCTATAGATAGGATACAACAGCCCGATAAATATTTCATCACATAAATCGTCCTACTGATGGAGAATTTTGAAGATAAATGTTAGAGTCTTGCAAACAGTCGCTGGACTTTTGACAGAACTGGTACATAATATGCATCCGGGTATCTGTTACCCAATTATATGTTACTTTTTCCCTACATTGGATCTTTCAGAAGATTGTGCGGTGACTGTTATCAATGAGTATGCATCTGACGTATGTTACGCTATTGTACTGTATAATTTGAATGAGGTATTCTGCGCCCAAAATATGACCAAAAAATGATTCAACTTTTAAATCAAAAACACGCGGTGAGGTATCCACCTATACTAGCAAGACCCGTAATCTTCTGACTTATATCCCCCCTTTTTCTCCCTTTTGATAACATCGAGCATGGCCGAAAGTGCATATGTAACTATAATGTAGAGGCACCCCTCTACTTCGTGAAGATGCTTATGAGCTTTGCTTTCGAAAGGGGACAAAATTAAGACAATATACGAAATAGGTCAAGCACTGACGTCAATTTAAATCAATGTGGATAGAAATACTTCGTTCATTCTTTAAAGGTATATCGAGGGCAATCCGGAGGGGTTGTTTCTCAGCTTGGGTGTAGCCACCGGGACAAGAAAATGACAAACGTCGGGAGGGTATTACCGGCGATAGAAAAACGAAAATACAAAAACCAGTTCAAGTTTGTGGTACCAGAGGTGTGCTCAGATCGAACCTTAGGTAATCGGAGAAGACGGCGTTTCAACAGGTACCCCCATGGGTCACGTGTATAATGAAATTAGTATGTAACTGAGACCGTTCCTCTACGTATTCTGTAATCACAGAACAGGGGTATGTTTCAGACCCAACTTCGCAAAGTTATCGGCAACATACGATATTGTCATTTAGTTGGACAGAAGACGCACCGTTACAGTAAAGACCAAAAAAAAAAAATGTTATTAAATTAATCGTAATCTATTCTTGTCTTGCCCCAAATATTCCAGTATAACGC
The DNA here is from genome assembly GCA_021234535.1 of Stichopus chloronotus. Lineage (NCBI taxonomy): Eukaryota > Metazoa > Echinodermata > Holothuroidea > Aspidochirotida > Stichopodidae > Stichopus > Stichopus chloronotus. The sequence continues at coordinate 12,605,540 of CM037836.1, read as the reverse complement.
CATGTAATTTTGAGGTAAACTGGGAAAGTTTTTTAGTTATCCTCACTGATATAACCCTAATTACGAACGTAACGCACGATGGCGAATAACACATATGACATGTACAACGTTTCGTTCAGGCTGAGAAAAGATTGGTTCACCCGTCGAAAATATGCCATACTTTGCAAAGAACAGTTTCAAGAGTGACAAACGATGAATTATACTATTACTGTTCTTCGACGCCCATACTGCTTTGCATTCAATAAGCAACTCCACATTCCAGATTTGATGTAATTGTAACACCCTGGGACACATTACATCACCCTAGGGCCAATTTGACGTAGTTTCGTCGGAATAATCTCTAAGTTAGCAGAGGATATAACGGGCTCATGAAATCCATGTTGTACATTTTTTCATTTTCAATGCGGTGAGTGTGATGTTTTACTATCGGAGGATGCCACACTTCATGGAGGCATTTATGAATCGGTTACTTCTCCCCATTGCGATGGTAAAAGTTAGGCCAACTCATTCAGCACTTTCAGTATCATCCCTTCGTTGTCGATTTGTAGATATCGCCACACTAACCCAGGAATGGTGAGGAAATTGTCAAGATTTTCTTCGCAATATCTCTCCCTGTCTCACGTTTGTACCGACCCCTCCTTTACTGCACGATTCATCCAGAAAAAAAAAAATTATTTGATGACGTCATCGACATGCAATCGTCTCATATTCTACAAATTGGCTTGCACTTCTGCTCACACCTTGTGTGACACTTTTGTGTGTGTATAATGATGTTTGAGTCAGTACTATACCTTGTAACTTCCCTGCGGAGGGTCAGGGTGGATGTAATAAAAACAATGCGTATCAATTATTCCCTGGTTGATGTAATACATTCACCACCATTTTTTACTGTGTATTTTTTTGTCAACTCATGAAACCAGCAGGAAACCAACAGTGAACAAATGTAATTTACATAGTGCAATTATGTTGTAATATATGTAAGTTCCTCGCGGTAAGTATTCAGAGTGGTTATATGCAATTAATTGAAAGTAACTTACGGCATATAAGTTAACGGGGGGGGGGGGGGGATATTCTCTACCAGAGCTATTTTTTGGAGTCCTTGGGATACATGCGCAATTTTTTGTCATTGGTAATGTAAAATAACACCCCCACCCCCCTCAAAAAAAAGAGATATGCACGAATGAGGATGAAATTTACAATTCCCATTAATCCCCCGTTCGATCTGATCTTCTTTGGATGACCCCGGGTCGTCACGGTAGTCATCCGCTGAGGACGATAACACTGTTTGGAACGTTTCGTGTTCAATTCACTTTTGTCGAACTTACTTAGTTGGTCGGATCTAAAATAATGATGATAGAGCATCGAACTCTAACCAATGACGTCCTTGCCGAACGCCCTTGTTGACAATCTGCTGTTAGAGAGACATCTTAAGACAATTTCGACACTGTAATAAATGGAAATGAATCTTGTCACCGGAGGGAGTTATCTATAGCCCCGTTAGAAGTGGTGACCTTTCGCAAAACAAAGGAACAAACGACTTAAAAATGACATTGAAAGCCTTTCAAGAGGAAAGCAACGTTAGTTGCAGACAAAATAGCAATCTGCGTTAAGGCGACGTATATATTCTTGTGCGCTTGCGCGATGCGTCTGCTCGGGTGGAAGTTTGTGTTTCTCTTGCTTGTACACAGTCGCGTGGATTCGATGTGTGAGGGGGTGGAGTAGCCATATCCCCAGACTAACATGCTGAGGGGTCGAAGGAGTTCCCCTCCCTTTTGGAAAATTTTCAAAAGAAATAATACTGAGCCGCAAAATGGCGTAATTTGTAACTGGTTTTTCTATTACGTCAAATGGTAGAATGTACTCCATCTTGGTACTATTTATTTTGTGGAAACAATATCGTTTACGTCTGATTACCCAAATCCCCCTACCGGCCACACCCACGACTAGCCACGTAGATGGGACGTTGACCCCCCACTCCGATTTGCCCACACCACTGCGCCTACACAACCTGAAATAGCAAGTTATCGTGAAAGTAGCCCTTGATACTGGTGCAAGAAGATACTTTCCGATTTTCATGGTCTCCATAGGTCATTAGAAGTCAGTAAAGCTAAAAACCTAATACTACGTCCATGTAAGCACCATACGCAATCATGCAATATTTCATTACACATCATTACCTGTCCAGTGTCATTTGAGATCAGCATTTGTAACACCGTAGAGAAAAAAAGCCTAAAAACTTCGTTAACGGGATATTTTCAGAGATGTGTATCATGAATATTCCTCTTGTTTGCTGTTATTAATGGATGAAGCTTTAAGCAAACACTACATTTTAAGATGAGCAATTTCCCTCATATTCGAATCTTTCTTGTGAATAACTAATTGCTTTAGATTTTTAATGAAGTTAACAACATTAATTTGCGGTCAACATAGTTCGAAGATTTGTAAAACCTAAACTTGTAAGAACCCGAGCTTTATAGAAGAATGAATTCATGTTGTTTTCAGTCAAGGCCAAATGTCAGATGAAGTCATCGGGGGTTGACATCGAAACATTACAGTTTATCCAATAAATACAGGAACACGTTGTTTGGAGTAAAACTTGGTTGGTAGATAGTTGTGCTTCTGTTAGTTGATTGTTCATGCAGAGAATTAGTGGTGTCTTGAAAGATACATGAACTGTTATGAGCTGAGTGTAGTGTTGGTGACGTCACTTACACGTCAAAGATCTCTTTCTGGGTAGATGAGGGGGAAACTGAACTTCATGCAGATCAAATGTTACTGAAAGCTAATAAAGTGGAAAGGTCTGAAAAAAGTTTCCTTACTAGAAGAAAGTTACCCGAAGAAGTTGCTTAGATATTCAGACATGAATTTCGAACGTAAACCACGAAATGATGATTTGAAAGAAATAAATCAGTCACCTCTGCTTAGTACTGCCAAATGTTAAGAGCTTTGTAACTACATTGTTGGCAAGGAATCACTGAGTCACTTGCATTCCTTTTGCTGGGTTTTTCTTTTCTTCTATTTAAGTGATTCGCCTTTTTACAAGAAAGGCTCCAGCGAATTTTTGTTTTGTTTACTCATAAATATTCCTCTAGAGTCAACCACTATATTAAATCAGAATAGACAATTTTTTTTTTCATCACAAACATCTCCAGGGGACCGTTCCAAATGGCTTTCGTAACTGCGTTCCAGAAAAATGACCCACGATGCATCAATTCATTAATGTTCGAAATGTTCTCTTCTTTTTTTACCTTTCTTTTTCATTTATTTGTTTGCCAACAGACGAAGCAAGATTCAGACAAAGTTATCTCTCTTAACACAGAGTGTCATTCCTGATGCTGCGTGCATCAGCAAAGTCATGAGATGTAAACTATGATCAGTCAATGAAAACACCACTCAAACCTTGACTTTTTGCTAGTGAAAAAATGATGTCTCCACAGATTCAGCAGTATTAGACTTGAGAAAACTGCCATATGATATATGACGAGTGTCTTCTTCAATTGCAGATTTAGCCCGCAGATGTTATTTTTCTTGACGATGGAAACTAGATTACATAATTAATCAAGCTTCCTTGGGTCATTGTACACCACTCTAAGGTGGGGCCAACAAGGCAGATATTTTTTATATGTAATGTTATTATATTTTTTTATCAGGGTTTACTTAGCCTCCCGTCTGGCTTGTGCGTGTATAAGTCTGTGTGTACTATGATCAGCGAATGAACTTGAAGTAAGTTTTCTTTGATTTTTGGTGCCGCCAACAATTTATCCAAGGTGAACATTTTGTCAAATCACCGTCGTTACAGTTGTAAGTTACTATCTTGTGTCACTATTTGAAGATGTTAAAATACTAATGAAGAAAACAAACAAAAATGTGAAAATGTCTCAAAACTGCGCCTTGTCGACAATGCGAACTGAACCACAATGTTGTCCAATTCATCACTTGAACAATGTATTGATCCGCGTCTAAAAGTATTCTGTATACATGTAGTGAAAGAACCATTGACAATAAAAGACCCAGGCATGCTATTAGCTTTTTTCCTGTTGTACTGTTGTTCTGTTGTCTGATTATTATTCACAGCTTTCTGAAATAGCAGACTCGTCATTACAGACTTAGTTCTTAACCGACACAGCGAAGGGCGTTATAATTACAGATATCGACATTGTTATATACCTGACAATACTCCCCGAGAGTCAATACACAACAGACAGAAATCCTACCCCGATTTCTTCGTTATGTATCAGATAGGGATTGATAGAGATTTAATATAGGCCTATTACCGTTAACTGCACGTATATGTGCAATCCTTTGATTAGTAAGGGGTCAATGTTCTAATCCAACGATAATATTCCCACGTGTACGAAAAACAAACCCTATAGAAACGTTGCAGTTCTTGTTTGCCTCCCCCCCCCCCGGAGATCATTTAAGTATATCGTTTCCTACCAAGTTACTAGTCACAAGGATGTATATAGAGGGCCTCATTAATTAAACAAGTGACGTCAAATTATACCATCTTAATCCAGGAGGAGGGGAGGGGGGAATTATATTCCCAAGGGGGATGTATGAGATACAACAGATACCGTTTAAGAGGTATCTTACTATTTTTACTATACATTTTTGTTTTTGTTTCCCATGGTTTCACGTCTCACGTAGATGTCCACACTCTCTCGTCTTATTCCATTTTACATCATTGTGGTTTGATATCATCCTTTGTTGCATGCTTACTGTCTCCAATAGTTTCGTCCCATGAATTGCACCCTGCACAGTAACTTTGCCACGGGAAAGGAGGAGGGAGGGTGGGGGGGGGGGAGGCTGGTCAGTACACGGACTCTTCGTTTAAAAAAAAAAAGTCAGGGATGGGGTGTTGTGAGGACTGCGGTAACGATAATCTTATCAATTTTAAGTTGCTGTCTTCGGGATACATTAAAAGTAGTACGTTTTTATCGTCTGTTGCATGTTGCCCACGGCAGACGTTAGTAGCCTGCACTCATCTTAAAGAGAAAAAAATAAACTGGTGGCTGAAATTGTGGTACTTATAGTCCGATCAATTTGATTTCAAGGTGAGGGGTTTTCGAGCTATTTGAAGAGTTCTGACTGGTTGCTGCCCACTGAGTTGGGGCCTTCCATTTCTCGAAATTCGGATGTATGCCAACTGAGAAAGACCCAGCTGAGTGATCCAGAGAACGTGGGAGAATGAAAGGGTGTGTGTGTGGGGGGGGGGGGGGGGTGGAGGATGGGTTTATCTTTCTATCATTGTTGTCATCAGAACGTATCATGGTGTTGTCAGTGTGTTGTTAAGAGTCATCCGACTGTAAAGTAGAACTTGTTCGCCATGGTCACCATCGGTTTCTATCACCTTTTTCGTTTACATGTCCTTTCATGCTCAAAGTCCCTATTCTTGTACCTGGTATCACATCACAAATGTCGCAGGGTCATCATGGCAGTTACATGAAAAGTGTGTCACATGATTATGAAACGGAAGAATGTCGTATCAAAAGAGAAAACCTTTCTGAAGCTGAGACCCTGTAGCCTCCACCTCAGTCTCATCCAAGCTCAAATCAGAAATGAAACCGAATGCAACTCCTGGGTAATAATACCTCTAAAGTAGTTTGTTCCATTTAACAGCGGTTGGAAGTTCTCCGAACAGGATATTAAGAGGCAGACATTCTCATTAAGAGTAGCACTTAAGAGGAACACTTCAAAATATCGGGGGTTGGTATATTAGTTCGACAGGGATTTAGAGACGATTGAGTCAGTGGGTTTCACAAAAAAGAAACTACAGGACTCATCTCGCCTCGAGTTTGATAGGATATACATGATGCACACTAGCGGCACTGAAAATTATTCTTTGTTAAATTTTAAGGAATCAATATAAAAACGATTACCACATTTTACTGCTCTTCACCATTTCATTAAGTTTCTGATCGAATACCAAGTTTTACGTCCGTCCTGTAAGACTGGTAAAGACATTTAATTGATTCTTATCTAAGGATTTAACTAACATTAACTTTTTATTTCTAGCAATATCTGATCTTTAAACTTCCTTCGCCACTATGGCTTTTTTTCTGGTTAGTTTTAAGTACGTGGCTTTAAACCAAACTATTCTGAATTTTTTTGACGACAAAGCAATAAATTACTCCTTTAAAAGAAAATTTAGATAATGATAAAGAATTTTGTTTACATAGGTCTTGTCTCATCGCACACTGGATAATTGTGAGAAGCTTAAGTGAATTTCTACGGTAAAATAGGTGTTTTGAGAGAGTAAACGTTGGACTTTGGGGAAAAGGACAGATGTCTTTTGGGACACATAAAGTAAGAGACTGGGAATTTCAAGCGTACTTGATACATTTGTAGTTTCTAATACTTCATCTTTTTCATGAAGTAAAAAGCCAACTCGCATGTTTGGCCACAAGTCATGATGCAATCATCATTTTAGAGGAAAAAGAAATAACTGCCGATCGAAATGCCTCATTAAATTTATTCCCTGCTTACTAGTTCTAGATCAATTTGTTTTATTTGTCCTCCTGTAAAGTATCAGAAAGTAAATAGGCCTACAAAACAAAAAATGCTGAAATAAACTATTTGTTTTGTCGGTTTTAGTGTTCAAGTTCCCATATTCTACAAGAGTTTATTCTATTTCAGTGACTTGTGTCTCGATACATAGTCTTGAGATGATGTTGTCATCCTTTTCCACATATGCTTTGAAAATTTGAAACCAGCCCAAAATAGCAGATGTCCGTAAAAAAAAAAACGAACTTCTGATTCTTCTGAAACATTCACGTCCATAGTTTTTGACTGCTCATCTAGCCAAAAGTCAGAAAAATGCTATATTGTTATTGATTGTAGAGAAAACGGGACACTGGATACGACTAACCAGTGAAATACCCATTGACATCCATGAAGATCATGTAACGAACGCATATCAAATGACGACAGATACGGGCTTGTCTCTTTCGGTATCTCCTTATGGTACACCCCGAGCTGCCATGGCGCAGTGCCAAAAAAATAAATAAGACAAAACACAAGGAGGTAGGCTGGTATGACCGTTGAAGGTTTCTGGACGTTTTGATATCCAATATCAATAACTGCCAATGGATTCATACCCAGCAACGACCGAGCAGACAATAACCTGACCTACATGAGTAATAAACACGCATAGCTTGAACCCCTTCTAATACTTGGGTTCAGTTAATTATAACTTTCGTATTTACAGCATATGCCAGATGTTGCATGATTGCTGACACATATTATTAGGTAATAGTTTTGATGTTTTGCTTTGAATTTTCGATATTTTAACTTTTATTAATATTGTCATATCAACAGTTGAATTACTTATTTGAAATTTTGGGATTCACTTTTCAATTTTGGAGGTTTGGTTCGATGCAGTAAGACTTTTCCCAAACATGTGACTGGTGTTTCAATGGCTCGTAGTAGAGGAATATAACAGGATTCCCTCCCTGGATTATGACAGTCTTTTCACACCCTACACATTTACAACTGAAATGCATATAGACATGGAGCCATGGATATATACCGCCTTCTCTCTCAAGCCAAAGACAACCTCTGCACATTTTTGAGAGTCTTCACCGAAGAATCTACTTGGGATGTTTATGTAACATGCCTTATTCGTTTATGCAGTGTTCACGATATATCTTATGTGATAAGATATAATTGTCAGTCAGTCAAAAACTATAAAAACTGTTTCGTCTATAGCAATAGTGAAGTGCATTCGAAGGAATGTTTGGTATATACCGTGCAATCAAAGCCGAGTTTTCTCTCACCCATCTCAGTCGATTCTGTTTTGAAACTACGCAATATATGTCGTACTGTGTCACCGTACTGTGACTAGTTTCAAAATTTTCTGTCACAAAATTAAAACAAGAGGTTGAGATTGTATTCTTCTGGTTTACCTGTTCGATGTGTGAAAGTAGCTAGTATGTTGGGCTACCAGAACTTCCGATCCGATATCAACTACGTTTGTACCAGTCTAACTCTTATGACCCATAACCACTCGGCCAGACGAATTAGTGTGCATGCTTTACGCAGTGCTAAATTTTGCTACAATGAAATGCCTAATTCAATTTTTTTACCTCAAGTAATGTTCATTCGTTTCTCAACCTTTCTATGTACATTTAGTGGACTGTTATCACTTACATAAACATTATTTATCATCCCAGTGATTTAAGCGCTCCATTTTGAAAATTCTTGGGAAATTGTATCTTCCATGCTGCTCTGGACTAATTTTCCGTTTCTTCCATTGCTTTCATTACATTGTAAACGTATTTACATATTGGACAAATACGTTCTGTCTTCTTGTAGAGATCGCTATAACATTACTTTTTTTTACTTTGAGTATGGACGGTCACAGCATGAAGAGCTTGACCAAGAAGATAGAAGTTTTATTTTGGTATCTGTGCCGGTCCCCTTTGAGTCAATATTTACAACCCACGACATCTCACACAAGATCGAGCGAGTTGCCATTGATTTATTGACAGTCGTCTGCTTGAAGTAATTTATTCTGCACATTCCCGTGAAGGATGTACGTGAAACTACGCTATGCTGTCTACAGACGATGTATTATCGTGATTTACGCTACTAGTTGCAAAGATAAATTACAATAACAGACTGAGGTACATATTGATTACATACACGGGACGAGATGGGAAGCCGTCATGAATAATCATCAGGCGGATACGCGGACAGTAATAGCCAATTCTCAGGTGACTCAAACATGTTATAAGTATTTTCGATACGACAAATGGTCGATGATGCATGGTTCAAGTTTCTGAAGTTTCTTTTTGAAGTTTCGGGACCACAGCCAGGGTAAGACTCTCTGGGGGAGGGGTAGAAACAGGGAGTGCCTACTGGCACATGAGAAGTCATAAATTCTTTCAAAGTTTATGTGGGCAAACAAATTCCATATGGAAGTTAATGTCATTAAAATGTGACATCAGTGAAAGATCAGTAAAACTTGGTTTCCTCGGTATACGTTTTTGGTTATCAGTAAACAACAATATGAAAAATAAAGAAAAGAAGAAATATCCTCAAGCAGAGAATATACAATTAAATGCTATATCTTTATAATCCACAAAGTATTGCACTGTGAGGAAAAAATTAAAATGGCGTTACAGGTTTCAGAAACTTTTCACAAAGAATAATATTGATTGACATTAAAGGGTTGAACGCTTTGGCCGTTGTGCAATCAATGCTTGCCTTCACTTTAGAAGCTTTACAGACCCCTTTTGCTTATACTATAACATAACATATTATACCACAAACATCTGATCAACATAGGTTAGACCATTATCTCTGATACTTAGATGAAAAAAGGAATGTTGTTGACTTAAGTTTTTATGAGAGTCTTAACTTTTCGGTAAGACTTTAGATTCAGACAGCTTCAGTTTACGATTTACAAGCTACTTCTTGATTAGGCTAGGATGATCATGATGTTCAAGTAATTACGTCTTAAGAACTTACTAATGTAAGAGAGGGAAGCAACATGGTGAGATGGTAACTGGTGACAACTCTGGACTTACGTTGTACACATACGGTATAATGTAATATACGGTTATACGGTTGTTTATGTACGGTTAAACTGTATATAAATAAAAACATAACTGGTAGACTTGAAGAGTACGAAGTAATTAAAGGATTACATTCGAAATTTTCGGTTCCCCTTGAAACCTTCTTCAGAACAGAGAGCAAAATGGCTACAGTTAAAAGTTTAAATCAATAATATATAATTTACAGAGTTCTGGAACAGTCTCCATAATTCGAGTAATGCCTAGAAACATAAACACCATTCAACAGAGTTTAAAGGCGTGTGCCTCAAGGAGTCGTAAAATTAAACAACCCAGAACCTTTGATGCAACAAGTAAGAATAATCTGGAATTCTGCTCAGTACATTCTGGAACAGATCTGCAGTGTATATTACAGCACCTTAACAATTTATATATTCTTACGATTGTCTTTAAGGGGATTTGCTAAATTATTACACAATATAGGGGAAAGTTATGTCAGGAGAGAAACTTGTGCTGAAGTTCATATTTGACGCCATCAATATAATTACAGTGTTAAATTGTTTTAGTTCTACAATAATCTTTCACTAGAAAAAAATATTTTACACTGATTTGGAATTAAACCTTTATTGTCTATGTGCGAAGGAACTTTCTCTGTTCTCTGCGAATAACTGGAGAAAATGCATCCACATATATCTAAATATAAGTATAGATATAAATATTTACCTCTTAAATAGCACTCGTTTAGAGTAGAAAGACACAAGATGTTTTCGCAGCGGTTTTGCCAAACGCTCACGGACATAACTAAGAATTCTCCTTATGACAACAGTATGGTATAATGTATTAGAAAAAGAGTATATATTTTTTTTTTTGGAATTGAGTTCTTCGACAGATAATACAGACAACCATTTTCTCTGGGTTTTATTTGTCTAATATACACTAAAACAATTAAATGGGGAATCAAGAAATCAGATAGATGCTCGAGCATTTTGTTATCCAGAAAAGAAGAAGCCTTACTTTGCAAACATAAACATCTTGAAATAAACACTGTCTTTACATCTAATAAAAAGATAAGACAACGTGGCATTCTCAAAACAGATGTTCAATTATCTCACAAGGAATTTTACAAAAGGTAAATTTCATAATATACAAACCTTGTAGCTAATATCCTATGCCAAAGGCGAAATCGAAAGTAATTGCTGTTTAGTCTCCTTAACTGAGAGAACGAACCACTGAAGAAGATGTTATAGTTATACCATATAGTTAAAAATTTCACTTCTGTAAAGCTATCGGCAAAACGCAAAGGTTTTTTTAAAAAAAAAAAAATTGCAAGCCTATTGTGGGGTCTTTTTTTCAAAGGCGAGTTTAATTATCAAATCCTCTGTTACCTTATTTTGATAATCTGCTATCAGTGAATGGGTCCAAAGCAGAAGACATCAAGCCGTTGTTCGAAGTCAAAGAAACCATAATTTAAATAAACTCTTGTAAGCTGTTCGTAATGCAACTGCTTGTTAATTTAGTCTAAAAACATTTGAATTTAATCAATTCCTTGTCGGAGGGTCGGAACTTATAGAATAGTGACTTACTCTTTACTTTAATACATCAATTATTCCATATGATTTCTTTCCTGGTAGGGTTTTGAAAGTGCACAACAGGCAATGCCTTAGGCATGTTAATAATATACATATTATTAATATTATGAATATCCTCTCTGCTAAAGTTGCACTGAAAGTAAATATTTTCTAACGTCTGTCAAATGGTAATTAAAGCAGGGTTTCTAGACTCCATTAAATTTATTAAGATATCGCTTAAGCTAAGTTATTATTAAGGTATGCATTAAAACAATTTCTAAGTGTCTAACCTTCATACCTCCTATATAAATGGAATTGATAATTGCCGAGCACTCAGGTTTACATTGTTGGTGGTACTGTCCTATGTAAACTTAAAGAGATGGCATTTGGTTTTAAATCAAATTTACTGGGGAGATTTCAACGATCGGAAATACAGTAGATAAACCAGTTAACAAGTTGCAAGTATATTAGACCCATGTTTGTTTAAAAATAATACGTTTTGTACAATATTACTGAGTATTCGGCCCGATTAGTAGATTTCTAAAAATTGACTTTTAGATCGCATAGCTGTAAAAATCATTCGAAAACGTTAAGCTTCATGCCAGAAACGGGATTATCGTCCAGGTAAATGGTGGAAATTATCGGCATATTTAGATATAATTTCCCTCCTCAAAGTGCGTATATATACCTATTATGGAAAGGTTTTTAAATAACGTTTTGAAAAAAAAACGTCCACTGCTATGGTAAAAATATAAGGGATAACATACGGTAAAAATGGGAGAAACAGTATACAAAGAAGACATGGAAAACCCTGGATAATCAGCTTGCACAAGACCGGTTCACCATAAATGGAAAATACAAACAACCCCCTTACTGCTCACCCCACGTAATACCTGAAGCACAATAATTCAGCAAAACATGATGCCACGTAATTACGTTAAATGGATAATGGAAACATTTCAAATGACTGAATAATTTTCATGGGGCTGGTAAAGTTCTAGAGTCGGAATCGTTATTAAGGTGACTGAGGTAATTGGACTTTTCTACGCATACGATTCTTTTTTGAAGGATCAGTAATCGATTCAAATGGACATACAAAAACTTGATTTCACGAAGGACACCAATAGTTCTAGACACTTTATTACAATGCATTTAATATGATTCTTCCAACTTATGCAATCATCAAGCAGTTAACACAGCTTTTAAAAATCTGGTAAAAATCTGGTCACGATACACCAAAGTGAAAAAGTTCATTTTACTCTGGAAGAAACTGTACACACTATTGATCATTTGAACGATGTCATTTTAAGAGAGAGAGATTTTGATGTAACAACTTGCATCACGATTGTGACTATCTGGGCAATGTTATTTTTTTTTTTAGTTGTCGAGATTTTATTTTATTTGAAGAGAAACAAGAGGCTTAGACACAACCATATATGTTAATTCGAAACATTCCATTGATGGAATATACATCGAATCCGTATACCTTTGCAAATGTGGTATAATTTCTCTTTATCAGTGAATAAATGCTCGCTGGACCAGAGAGAATTTTGCCTGCACCTATCACCAATGGTCTTCAAACGTTTGTGATGTGGTTTATGTTTACCTAATGGTTCAAAAAACTGCCGTTTATACGCTGTTTTCAGATGAAAATTTCTTTCCTTTTCTTAAAAAAAAACCCCATCTATTTCTTGATTTGTATATCTTCCGTAGTTCAACTGTTGTATAGGAATGGAAAGTCTTTTGGACAAATGTTCCTTGTGTTGATAATACAAATACATGATTAACTTATCCATTTGATTGATTATTGTACCTTTGAAAGTGTTTATGACCAGCTAGTAGATCAGTGTAAAAGACAAATACGGGTAATAGATCATATGATATCGTACAACACTTTGCAAGCTTTGAAACATGGTGACCCGGACATGGAAGGTAGTGATTCGGACTCGGACTCGAGGGAAGTGGTGACTCGGACTCGAGGGAAGTGGTGACTCGGACTCAGTCTTGGCCTCGGATTGTGGTGACTAGACTACAACACTGGTTATAAATGTTTACATGGGCTCTGCCGGTAGACATTGATGGCCTTCAACCAAAAACATTCCTGCTGCAAAGTTATGGAGAGGCATAAATCACAGACTCATGAATATCTTCTTGCGAGCCACAACAAAAGAAAAATTCAATTATTGACGGTTTTTTCCCTCTGCTGGGGAGCGCTCTAAGAATCATTGGCAGATCATTTTTACCACAAATCTGTTAAACAGATTGATACGCTTTACTCAATTTGGAGAAAGAAAGAGCAAAAGCTCATCTAAAATTTGTTTTACAACTCCTATCCTCCTTTAAGCGTGCGTTTTGGTTAGACATTTCGTTACTAACTGATGTAATCTTCTTGTGTTTTCCATTTACAAGTGGAGATACTTCAAACACAACAAATAAAAGTTCAGTCAGTAGCTCAATAGCACGTGATGGTGGCCTACTTTTTTTGGTTGTTTTCATCTTGTCACTTGATAAATCATGATTTTGTGTATGAAAGAACGTATTTAGCCGCATACACTAGAGGGTGAAGGACGTGTTGATTTTTCAAGTTTAGTTTGTGGGTGAAACCGAGGAGCTAGCGAAATTTTTTGTATGATCAGGTAAGCATTTGACAATACTGAAATGTCCTGTGCTTCGAATTCAACTGCGAATCAACCACGCCAATATTTTTTGATCACAGAGCTGTGGGTCATGACTTTCCGTGGATCTTATTTTGTTTTTCAGGTCAGTGCAGATCATTGAACCATTCTGCGCTGATAGCCCTTAAGTTCTAGGGCGCTCCTGCGACCCCGGAATATATATATATATATATATATATATATATAGATATATATATATATATATATAGATATATATATATATATATATATATATATATATACATATACATATACATACATATACATATATACATATACATATACATATATATATATATATATATATATATATATATATATATATATATATATACTATATATATATATATATATATATATATATATATATATATATATATATATATATATATATATACGATATGTAAGGCTTTTGCCGGTAGAGATAGTGCTCAATGTAGCGTTAGGCTAAGAGCTATATATTTATATATATATATATATATATATATATATATATATATATATATATATATATATATATATATATATATATATATATATATATATATATATATATATACAACAAAACAGATTTTGGTTGTATTGAAAGGCGAGAAGTAATGGCATTTGACCGGAGACAAGGAGGGTAAAAAGACTGAAGGATGATTATTTTATTCCAAAGAGGCAATCAAAGTCTTTAACTGTCCCTTAGAGAAAACAAGGAGGAAGATCACTTGAACCAGATCACGTAAAAGGAACTTGACCTGCATCCAGCCGTTCATGATTGCGATAACAGTTTAATGTTAAAGCTATAACGTTTCCACCTCCACGGACTGTAATTATAAGGCAAGAGGTCTGGCCATACGAGATGAGGGACCACACTTGCTTACATGATGGTCAGCTTACGACAGATTAATTTCGTTGAAAATATTCTCTCATCTACATAAGATGTCAGTTTACTACCAATATAAAGAAAAAGAAACACAAAGTCGTGTTTATTCAACCCAGATATGCCTGATATACTTCTTCAGTTCCTAAATTCGTCCTTCCCAGATTAGGAACCAACTTTAGGAGGTAGTACTCAGTTCCGTCGCACTCATATACGGCGTGGGTGTATCAAAACTGCCTGTTTGTCTTAGGTTTAGTTCTGTTTGTCGCCTATGAAACGTGTGATAGATGACATTATTAAAAGTCAATGGAATGTAGAATTTAGTAATAAATCAAAAAGAAATTGTCGTAAAGAGATATCAGAAGCCTTGTTTGATATAGTTGTTGAATGTAAAATGACTTCAACTTAAAGGGAAATAGGGCGTTTAGAAGACACCAACATGACGTGCAAAAGAAATAACTTTAGTCATTGTTAAACCATCCAGTCTCATCACTAAACACCTGACAAAGCTTCATCTCCTCAAAACATTATGCATGTGATGAGTAACGGAAGATGCATCATTTGAATTTTGAAAAGTTTGGGTGAACAAATTAGTGCTGAGCAACAAATAACTGAGTTTCTATCTGTGAGAAACTTATTTCCTGAAAAGAAGGCTACTGTCCTTTCCTAGTTTTGAATAATCTATCATTCTGCGTCCACAAACATTGGTTTTAATAATATGGGTGTTTTCTGTAAAACAAACGCCCTATTTCCCTTTAAAGAAATCAGGATTTGGCAAGGGATTCTGAATAAATCATCTTTTAGGAAAAATTACATCTGGCCCTTTGGGTATCTTGTTGGGTGTACTTGGATGTCTCCATAAGTCTTTCACACTAAAAATCGTTCTGTTTAAGGAGACTGCAGACCAGACCTCTGGTATAGCAGTACATACCGTTCTTCGCAGAACTGGTATCATACATATAAACAATTATGGCACTCTCAGAGACGTTTGTTACGAAAAAGATTATCAGTAAATGTTTATTGCAAAGTATGAATATGTCGAACATTAGTACATCATGCACTGTATTGTGATATATCTATCTTTAGATATATCCATAGGTATTCTTCTGTTATTCGTTAAATCGTTATTGTGTGTAACACTTTTGAAGTTGGTATCATGTCTGACGATCGGATGAAACAATATAAGTTGCATAGGCACAGTTTTCTCATAAAATCATATTTCTTTTATTACGTTCACTTGTGCGATCTTTCAAAAAGCTACCCCCCATTTTTGTTGTTCTCAGCATATTCAATGATCTGTTCCATCCGTGTCTCCCATGCAAGAAGCCAACACGAGCTAGTTGGCACCGGTAATGGGCCGGAATAGGAGTATGAATGGCCGTTCTGACGTGGTGCCACCGTAATGGGACATTTGACCTGTATATAAGTATGTGTGTATGTGTGTGTTTGTGCCCTTGTTTTCGGGTGGGATCGAGGACCGAAACAATAGATTTTAGGTCCTCTGTAGAAAATTCAATAGATTTCTCCGGTCCTCTCAAGATTAACAATAGACAGTCTATTGTTAAGGTTAGGGTTGAGGAAGAAAAAAACAAAAGAAAGCACAATGAGGTCCTCGGAATGAATGGAAAACAAAGTTTCGTGTGTGTGTGCGTGTGACAGTTTGTGTAACCTACCATAAGTAGACCGAGTCGTGACTTTTCTGAACAGGCTCGACAACTGCATACCGTATATGATGTAAGTAGACCTAAAAAATGTATCCCTAAGACCAGCTGTCTGAACAGATAACGCCGCCCTTCATTCAAGACATAAACTGATGTCGAGAAATGAGTTTACGTCTTTATACGTTCCGGCCAGAAGT
The DNA here is from genome assembly GCA_021234535.1 of Stichopus chloronotus. Classification (NCBI taxonomy): domain Eukaryota; kingdom Metazoa; phylum Echinodermata; class Holothuroidea; order Aspidochirotida; family Stichopodidae; genus Stichopus; species Stichopus chloronotus. The sequence continues at coordinate 12,589,056 of CM037836.1, read as the reverse complement.
TACTTTGAGCAAAGTCTCGTTGTGACCAGGGTGTTGCTACTCCCTGTTGTGAGTGACATTCGCATATGTATGACGCCACGGAAGTTCAAATTCAGTAGAAGTTACTCTGAAAGTAAAAAAAGGAGCATGGTAAAAATAGGATGTGGAGAGAGAGAGAGTCACTAGGGCAAGAGAGGTTACTATTTTTAAAACGGACATAAACCTTCCAGGTGACGTTGTAGAAATGTACACCACTCAAGTGTCTTTTTGAATAGCATAATGACTCTGGTAAGAGGCACTGAATCAAAAAACAAAATAAAAGTAAGAGCTTTTAGACATGTTTTTGTTAAAGTGCTAATGGCGTGCGTAGGCTAAAAGTAAAAACATTGAAATTTCACGTTCAAAAGTTTAGTAAGACTTTTAATTGCACCAGTCAGACAATTAAGGTTTCATGTGTTTAATTCTGTCATACCATTTCAACTTATTTAAAACGTAACAAAAAAAAAAAAAAAAAAAACGTGCAAAGAACGTTAACGTAGTGGTTGACAGTTTTCATTCAAATCAACCGTGTGCTTTTTTGAACAAGCCAATTGGAAGTATACTAGTACTGTGAATATTCAGTTAAAAAAAACAACTCAGCATCATTGTCCCCGCAATGATGTGACCAGTTGTAGGTTATTTGTAAGTATACGCTGCGTATTTTCACTAATTTTAAATACCGACCAGTGAACGACGATTTGAGTAGTATGTTTTTGATTGCACCGGCCAGCGAGGCCTCTACCCTAACCTCGCATTATGCAGACGTTTATAGGAAGAAACGTTAATTTTCAAATGTGATTTCTGCGTTTACTGTTGCTATGCCAATCCCGTTGCTTTTCAAAGTAGCTTCTGTCATTTTCGCTTCACCCAAAGACGTATTCCGTCCATGTATAACCTCACGTGAACATTTAAAGATTTTGAGAGTTAATTATTTCAAAAAGATAAGATCAAACATTATCTTATCCTTCTGGTTTATCAGTGCATACTCAATCACTTTAGAATTGTTATAAGTCAGAAAGGAACACGGTTAAAGGTAAAGAAAAATACACTAGTGACCACACAATGTGTTGATGAAACGTAACCTTGTGTGTACTATCATCATGTTACCACCTCCATGCATGTTAACATTGAATCAATAAAAACACACTACCCGAACCACTCATACTGACAATACTCAAAGGGTCAAATGAGATGGTTAAGCGATCTATACCATCGAAATAACTCTAGAGTCTTTTTAAACCGCTAGAGTGTGTCTCCATTTTCGTAATATGTCATGGTCGAGCGAAATGTTGTTTACCCTTTCCACCTCATTGAGAATGGCGAGCAATTATTCTTAATTTTTTTTTCTGGTTATAGAAGATGGGAAACATTAATGCGTCCAGCATCATTGACCTTGGGATTTCTTCCCTCTGCCTCTATCCTCTCTCCCTTTATGTAACTCATGTACTACTTCAGATGATAGCGGGAAAAGTATACGGGACTTAGACGAAGACGTCTGCCTTGTCACGTGGTTCATTCGTCCACTTACAAGAGAAGAAGACAGATCACTTTACAGGCTAAACGAGATGGACAGTGGGCACTTTGTTTTTCTTACTTGTTTATCTTCAATCTTTGTATCGTGACTGCCGGTACAGTTTTGCTATATGCTTTCTTCCTACAGAAATATAGACGAAAATGTTGTTTCTTAAAAAGGTGCAGCATAATGTTCAATGTGAGTGCAAGAAAAACAACCGTAAGGTCTTGAGCCATGTTGTGGTGACTTGTCATCTTGTACGTTTGGGACTTCTCAGGACTTATGTCAGAAAAACCTCATCGTTCATTATTAGGCCTATCTGCATTTTCGGCGCGCCTTCCCTGAAGACTCAAATCATCCGAAATCATCGGAGACCACACGTAAATAATAAAGTCATTAAATGAAAGACTGACATACGGTGAACACCACCGCCATATTCATTCAAATATGGTGTTTGTGTAATTTGAATTTCTATAACATAGATCGGCCTGGAAGCTGCCTTTTTTAAAATTTTGATGACACAATCTGACCACATGTAATTGAACAACTTGTGTAGAGGTGTGTGGGCGCACCTATGGACATTACAGGTAAAAAATAAAAAAAAAAAAAAGTAAATTAAAATTCCTGATATCAGCTGGTCTGTCATCATAATTCGACTCAGACTGGAAACTATGAAACTTTGCGAAGAGGTTTGTCAAATACTTCTGTTTTATTTACACAAAGTTATACCCGAATTTGCGGTAAGTTTGAACGATAGAAAGCTGCTGTACATTTTCTATCACTACGACACAGTATGCTCCGTAGTCGATTTTGCGGACTAGTTTGATTGGCTGAATTCGCTTACACAGAGACAGCTTATACTCAGATATCGTTCAAAACCAAAATCGGAGAGAATACCCATGGTGATCACGGATCATCCCTAAGTTCCTAAGTACTCTACTAAAACAGATCCGTGTTGGACCCATTTCTCTATTCATAATTAGTTCAAGAACCCCACTCTCAAAGTTCTCGGGCAGCCACAAAACTTGTGAAGTATCATTGTTCAATGCGAACTTCAACATCGTAGAGAAAAGAAAACTTGCTTTTACAAGCAAGTCTTGCTCATGAATAGGCTATGTATCAAGTCTGAGGCAAGGCTCTCGGGTAGATAAAGGTACTGCAGCTACTACGCGCCCAACCGGATGTTAGGTTGAACGAAAATTGCAGAGATAACAAAATGAAGGAAGTGAAACTGCATAGGTCGAAGCCATTCGTAACAACCGCCTCCCGTCGAGCCATCTGTAACAACTCCCTGCTTATACGGCATAGCAAATGCCCACTTCGGCTGTGTGGTAGTAACCCTTTGCAAGGTGTATACCAAACACATGCTGCACGATGCTACTACACCCATCCTTTCCCTTTCGCTGGGGTAAAAATTATCATCAAGACCCTTTAACTGGAATTCATCGAATGTCATGTATTTTTTTTTTCTGTTGTAGACAATATCCAGATATGCCTTACAATGGGGAAACTTAAACCACCTTCCGTGAACGGTTTTAAGCAATGAGTTCATTAGCAATCATAAATCCAGTATTCGCAACAACAGCCCTGGCATCTCAGTCTAATTGATCCCCAATTGATAGTTAATGGGAGGGTTTCTATCAACTGAAGAATCAACTTAGAACTCATGTTAAACTTTTGTTGCCATGGTGTTCAATGCTGTCTTGATAAAGACCTCGTGTCTGTAATGGCTGGCAAATGTAATCTCTGAACTGTGTCTTGTGAAGGTCTTTTTTTTTTACCAGTTTCGTTGTAGTTTTAGTTCACCAGGGTGTCTGAAATAGGTAGCGCAATAAAATATACGTTCATGATTACAGGTTAATGTTTAATACACTCTTATGATCTAAATCACATGGAATCATACTATATTTATATTTTCATGCTGTTGCTACAGGCATTGTAAGCGTTACGTATACAACTCATGGCTTAATTTTGCCTCTTAACAATCTTTCCATTGTTCATAAAGGCTTAAACCGGTACTTTAGATTGATAATTATTTCATAATCGAATGATTTACACCATCAATTTCGAGCTAATTCGTTGGTGCTTCGATTTACTTCAATTAAATGTTAAATGTACACTTAAGGAAGGTACGAATAGTGTCAGTTGGACATTTACCAACTGTTCCAATATAGAATAACGGATGCGACGGCAATAAAATATAAGCAGCTTTCATTGCATTCGTTCTTATTTTTTCAAACGAGAAGGAGGCAGCGTAATCACAATGGATGGACTTAATTGGGCGTAAATGCTCTACTTCATTAAAGTCCTCTCCGTGCTTCGATCTATCAAGTGGAACGTTGGGTTGAATTACAGAATGAGTTATTAATAATACATTCGTCGTCTGTACGTCAAGCGTTCGCCAACTTCAAGTATTAAGTTACTGTACACTCTCTCCCCGTACTCATGTCTGAGCGCTGATGAAACAGGGATAACAAAATTTGTTATGCTGTTGTTTGGTATAACTTTCAGTCTGCGAGGTTGTCAAACGTTTTTTTGTTTATATTTTATTCGGAAATAGCAATGAGTTCTTCTGGCGATTTTGGATTTTGGTTGCAAAATTTGTTTTGCTCTCTGAGTTACAGATTTCTGCCTTTGTGGAAAGATATATCAAACGTAATTGCTAATTCATACTATGGCGTTTTTTAAAATTATTTTTCATTTTGATTGCAGGTGCTACCAAATTGTTTGGTTATAGTAAGAAATTTAAGTACAGGCTATGATTTAAAATGCCATATTAATATTTCAAAAAAATGTTTTTCTGCTTGTCATCAATGGTTTCGCGTAGGAACATATTGTCGTAAATATGATTCGATTGAAGGCCTAGCTCAATCAAAATGATGCATGTGTTTGTGTGTGATTGGAGCAATTTCAGACACTGGCTTAATTACACTGTGATGCTTGCAATATATATTACGAAACCTGTAGGGACTTTTTTTCTCAATTAATTAAAGTACCATGGAACCATTAAAACCAGTAGACTATACTCTTACCGGAAGCTCACTATTCACTGAGACCCCCCGCAGATACGAATTTCATTGAACAAACGATGCAAGGCTCTTACCCTATTTTAAACATGAATAAAAAAGCGCTAAAGGTTTGTTAATATGTTACATAAATAATTCCAGCACGTAAGTTATATATGATAACAAAACATCAGTAAAATTGTTACAACTGAAACTGATGCATGTAACAGAATGTGATCATGTGATCCCAAACCTCGCAATGAGTTTTACACGCTATTCAATAAATATCTCCGTCCAGTTTGGCTTAGAAGTGTCAGAATTAGAGTATAAGGCCAGATATAGAACAATACGTTTCTTAGAATAAATACGCTAAGCTTCATCTTGACAAGTCCTGCGGCTCTATGGTCCATCGAGCAACACTGACATAACCATAGATGACTCGCTGAATATTACAAATACTTTTCCTTATCTCTCGTGTTCACCCCAACCCCACGGCCGTGAACTGACCTTAAATTCTAAGTTTGTTTGTGAGCCTATACTGCAGTGTCCTACATATGTTTACATTGATCACAGCTTTAGAGCCTGATTTCTATACTGAGGACGAACCCATTGTCAAGGTGGAAACGTGACACCGTTATGTTACACGACCTCAAAGTATTTCTTGTATAGCCTACAGACCCTTGGTTAAGTTATTGGACACTACAAACAGACGGAGTGAGATGGTCGGCCAGCGTCCTGCTTGATTAAATTGAGAACGAAATCCAAAGAGAGAAGAAAAACAAAGGGGGATTATTAAAACTGATGCACTGAACGGGATGTTATAGTCGACATCGTCAACAGCGAATAATTTTGTAAGGAGACTTAATTAATATATTTGAATGGAAAGAAAAACTCAATAACAATGGCGCACTATTTTTTTTTGGTTAATATTACGTTAGCTAGGGAAAAGGTGATTGAGATTTTTTTCCCACCCTGAGGTTAAGTTTCAATCGAATGAGTCCATGCCGGGTGCAGGTTTTTCCTTAACGGTGTCAGCATCAGAGCTTTAGATTTGTTTTTCTTTTAATCAACTAAATTTGTTGGTACCTTTTCCTTATAAAATCAAGTGAATGCATTTGGAAAAAATAGAAATATCTCTTAACTTTGGGTGAAATGGGCAGTAGGCTGTATGGTATATGGCTGTATGCTAACTTAACTTTAGGACACTGAAATTATTATTTTCGTTGTAGTAGTAAAACGTTTATGAAAGTAAAAAAAAAAAAGCTTTTAAAGATTACAGAGTAACCACCAACTCGCGTCTCCTCCCCCCCCCCCCCCCCACACACACACCCTCATCCTCACTCAAACAACAGAAATTTGTGGTATCGCCTATTAATAAGTAAGGTAACGCAAGAATTCAAGATTTATTAAGATGTCCACCTAATTCCTCAACACTAATTATGTTATTGGTTTGTATGAAACCTAACATCCTTTCAATTTAGAGCTTTCTTACGCGCTTCCTTCCAGCCATGAAAAAAAACTCAAAACAAGGCTGAACGGGGAATGTTATGATACAATGGCATAGTGTATATGACCATGGAGCCATTGGTGTAACAAATCCTTGTCACCGACAGGTCGCAGGTATTCAAGTTAAAATTGATTGTACATGAAGTAAGTGACACGCCAGTTATAACCACGCCATGACATAATCGCAACCAGCGATGGGAAGCGGAGACGGGGGGGGGGGGGGGGGGTTGGTATGGGGCTGGTAGGTGTTATGGATGTCATCATATAATGTCATTCATTTCCTGTCAGTAAAAATAGCCTCAACTCTCCCTCGCCATCCCTCGTGTAACTCGTAATAAAGCTAAAAGGTAATACTTATTTCATGAATCATTGACAGTAACGGTGATTAGAATAAATAACGTGCAGCGAAATAAAATTCCCGGAGTTCCTCGAAGTGGATAAATAAACAGTGCGTGATTTAGGTTTTCTCCGAGGAGGTATGCTAAATTTCAAAGAGAAACAATAAACCGAACGGTAAGGGCAACTCTATTTCATCGGATGCCGATATGACCAGCGGAGCTACCATATGGGGAAAAAAAGGAAAGGTTTTTTTTTACGTTTGATACTTCTTTTCTTATACAAACTAGACAACTTGCAGTTACTTTCCTTCTGTGTCTCAAGGGTTTTAATACACGTCAAACCATTCTTGGCTGATTTACTTAAAATAGGCCGATGAAGGGAACGTTTCTAACTCTATGTATGTAGTGTTTTTGTCACATGTGTATGTTCTTATTACAGAGGATTCTTCTCAGCAATGCATACGTTGCAATGCTTACGTCGTACTTAGGCTACATGTCAATCAAACTACCGTTCTTGCTTTGCAAAACCATGGACCTCCTTAGCGAAACCTAGACGACAGCAGAAAAAAAAAAAAAAAAAAGAGTGATCCCGGGCCATATCAGTGCAATGTCAAAGACAGAATCGACTCATCTGTACGGACCGGTGGCACAGTAGGTCTGCCGTGGATGAACAGGCCCTTTCGGTACACAGGAACATCTAACGTCAACGTTACAGGACGCCTACTAGGTATTATGACAGAGCTATGGCGTTACTTTTATCGATGGTGTAGGCTGTATGTTTATAAGCCTAGTGTTAAACTATTCTGTGAATAGTTTGTAACTCAGATTTATAGGAGGTTAGGTAAGTGTGCTATTGGAATATAACATAAATTTTTGCTTATATCCTTCTTCCAAATGTAGTATACGCACATCCCAGCAAGTGCCAAATTCAGTCACCAAGTGCCCCAGACAAAAAAAGAAAGAAAGAAAGAAAAGGAAAAGCTAGTTTTTTTTTTTCTCATGTTGACGTCCCATAGATAGTATTCATGGGTATCTGTTTCCATAGTTTTGAGGATGAAAATGTTGTTTGACTTAAGGTCATGTTCACCTCAGCTCTGCAGATAAGCACTGATAACCTTTACAAAAACATTCCATCTGCAGAGTCAGGAAGGTTGGATATGTGAATTATAAGGGAACGCGAACGAACGCAAACGAACTCAATTACTTCCCTCGCGAGGAAAAAAAGACGCAATTAATATAGGCAGCGTTCAAAGGTGAATATGCACACGATATATATTATAATATCGGAGGTGAATAAGAAATGGTAAACATGGTAACAAGAGATAACATTTGAAATACAAAGAAACTTGTTAAGGACGAGGATACGGGCACTTTTTTTCCGGCTTATAGTTACGGATAGGAGGAGACGGAGTGAGTCTATAGGGCTGTTGCTAAAACAAACCGCGTACAACAGGACTCTCTTCTCGCTCTCTCAATGATAATTCGATACGAAGATAAACAGAAGAACGAGAGTAAAATATTAATTTATTGCGGTCGTTTCGCTCAATTGACTGATGATTAATGTTACGATCGGCTGAGGATGAAGGGGGAGTCTATTAAAACAGTGTTCTAACTATAGGCCGCCGTCTCCGGCGTTATACTCCCACACTGAAAATTTCTGCGGAGTGATAAATTATTTCTCTTTTATGTACACACATACAGAGGAGAGCACTGCTCTTCCTGTAAGATGGTAACATCCTGGCGGCATGCTCGCTTAATTAAAGTGTGAGAATGAAGAAGAATCGTTCATAGCACTTACATGAATAAAATGAATGTAATGTGAGACTGCAATGACTGGATCATTGAAATGATGACTTAAACTTTCAGTTGGTGTTAATGGTAGAAAGTGCACAAAAATTATGTCGGGATGCAAGGTTGATGAATGAACCGGATGTCGCCTCGCAATTTGTGACCCACGAAAGTCCAGTTGGGATTTGATTTCATTTCAACCCCGCATTATCCTCGAATCAAGCTTTCCTGTGTCCCTAATTGCAGTGGAATCCTCTCAAGAATCGTTCAAAGTCGAACCCACAACTTTCCTCAGGACCCGTAATCGTTGCACTGCATGGACTGTGTACTTCCACGAACTGTGTGTACATCTCTTTCGTGTACAAATAAACGGCACCGATTCGCAATGAACACGGTACGGTAAACTAAAACGTGACCGGAAGTGACTTAAAGAAGTCTCAGGGCACTCGATTCATGAGACGATTCGTGTTCTTAGGTTTTCAATCAATTAGCACGTTAGTGCTTGTGAAATAAACCACTAGTGAACTGTCCACCAACTGAGCGTAAGCTCTCCACAGGCGTACTGAAAGTACATCATCATTTCTAAGGTAAAAGTACGTAGTCTTGGTCAAATGTACTTTCTGCAAAAGACGATTGTTTACATCAGAGGCGATTAGAGACTGTTTTTGTAAGCTTTATATCAACATGGCCTCATTCCAAAGCCCCCATATTGGATCCCCCGTCTCCTGCCAATTCAACTGAAATAGGGCTATGTCGCTCACTAGAGTAGCACCAAACTAAACAACGTGTAAAGAACCATCTTAACTAGACGTACATCTCTCCGAGCAAGATCAGTTATGACTTTCCTCAGCTTGTGTTTGAAATGAAAGTTTCGGTTAAGAAAGTCACAGCAAAGTGTTTCTCACCAGAAAAAAAATATATCTGAAGTTCCAAGAAGTTCACCTTGAAGCAGTTTTGAACACAGTGTAGGTCTGATGCAATCACATGCTTTTAAAATGTTAAATTCACTTCTCGCACGAAAGACCTTCCTGTTGAATGTAAATTGAGGGATGGGCTGTCTGAAAGTCCTTTTGTGCTTTCGTCAACATGGACTCTTTTTTGTTTGTGTTCTTGAATTCCTCGCAAAGATCACCGTATTTTCATCTAAATGTTAATACATTTGCATTTGGAAATTCTTTATTTCATTTTAGTAAGACTTCAGTCGTCACTCTCCGATTAAACACGGTTTAAGGCATTAATTAGGAACTTATTACGTAATTTCTTGACCGGGTGAACAACAACAAGAAAAAACGATAATACGGGAGAGTGCATAAGTCGTTGGTGCCAAGAACAAAATAGACAAATAGAATTACCGCTAGCAAGACCAACTGAACAAAACTCTGATGGGAGGCATGTTTCCGTCACTGACGCTGTCCTAATCTGGGTGATTTTACGGGAAGCAAGAGGGATACCCAAATAATAACATGCAAATGCAGCACGGTTGTGCAGAGCAAATTTTATTCCTCTCTATATAGTAACCGACTTTGTGAACTAAAAAATAGACATGTCGCCACTAACCACTTGGTCAAGAGTGCATGGACCTGTTAACGTAAAAAATATATACGAACTTTGGCACAACAAAAGTACACTCACAATCATTACACTCGCTCCAAGGCACTTATAATACAATAAGTCAATGGTAATACTTGATAAGTAATTAAATAATAAAAGATAGCAACACGGTTAAATTCGAATGCCATAAAAACGAATTGATTCCTTACACTATGGATATCAATTTGAAACTGAGACAGTGATTTGCAGTATTCTCGTACACATGCGATATGTTTCATTTTGCACGCATTTTCTAGCGTTTTTAGCGACATCATGATAATCTAGAGAAGATGAATAAACAGACATCCTGTTGTAGCCTGATTTCTCTCCTCTAAAAGGTTAAACACCTATAACATAATTTGACAATCAACAGAAAAATCTAACATTTCTGATTTTAGTTGGTCACACTAGTAAAACAAGGAACAGTTATGTAGGTTCTGGGTTGAACACTGATCTCTCCTTTCCGGATTTGATTACAACGGTTCTAAAACTTTAAATCTCAGCAGATCTTGCGTTGAACTAGAAGTTTTCGTATTCTAATTCTCGGATTTATACCAGATAGTTTCTTGGTTGATTACAACCTGTCCCACATTAAATGTTTTCCTAATTCCTGTCTTTTTGCTTTACATGTAATTTCTCTCATTTTTCGTTTCCTTTTTCTTATGGGTGGGGATGGGTTTGTGGGTATTGGAGCATCGTCTGAGTCCAGAAGAATTCGATCAACAGAATTAAATTCTGTTAGATTGTTTAGCCCTTCAGCAGCCCATAGAAAAGGAGAAAAAAAGGGAAAGAAAAGAAACGAAACTGTCATCGATTACCAGCGCAATCCCTAAAAAATTGCCTTCAGTTGTTGTTTTTTCTCTCTCATTCTCTCTGGTAGGACGTATTTCAGTCGGATGAAGCAAGTGGTTGACAGTATTATCACGAAAATTCGTTAATCGCCACTGGCGGTACATGTCTGCTAACAAATGATTTCCCGCCAACTTTTTTACTTAATTAGATGTATGACATGATACTCCTGGCTCCATTCAGAAGTTACAGGGTAACAAATCTGAGTGAGAATCCGTTGGAATTTTGCTCACATTTATTTCCGTTGTTGAGATACGACTTTCTGGTTTGATGAATATGCAAAACAGATGACGTGGAGTGTTGCACAGTGTCCGTATTGCTTTTGTTAACCCTTATATATTGCTCTTAATTATTAAATTACTGGGTTTCACTTCAGTAAGTGATATCAACGTTTTTGAAGAAAAAAAATGTTTATGCTTCCAAAACGAAACCCTCTGGCGGATATAAAACTGTCAATTGTCCTTTAAGTGAAGGTTAATAGGTAAACAAAGGATGACATAAGGTATATCATAGGAGTGAAACTCTTGATGTCACAAATTAAATTTGTATACTTAGCCAATGTTTATTCATGGTGCAGGTGTGAAACAGGAATTTGCCTGTACGATTGTCAATATTTATTGGGTTTTGAGGGAAGTTGTGGCTATTTTAAACATTTTCAATGATTACTACATCCAATACTCTACATGTTATGTGCGTGTCACACGACCTTTAAATGTGTTTTTGTCTTCAAAGCACAACACTTAGAGTCTCGCAAGAGACTGAAGATAACACTCTCGGGCTTGTATGTTTGAATTTTTAGGAGGGGGGGGGGGGGGGCAAAATGAGATATAGGTATACCACAGACAGCTATAGTGGAAAACGGATGTATATACACTTTGATTGACGGTGTATATACGATACGATGTAAAATAACATTACGAACATTCTCCACACTTAACACGTATACACAAATCGTGGTCCTTCGATGTTGAAAAAGCGGCTCAAAAAAAAAAACTCAAGTGAAGAAAATGTTCTAAAGTTTAATAAGAGATTGTATTTACGGTGTTACTATTAAATTGGGAAAAGAAAATGGTGAACCGCAAAGTTCTATGTGTAAACTCTATTGGATAGTAAACTTAACGTAAAATCGGCCTCAAACTTGGCACCGTGCCGGATGTTGCTTTCTGCAGCCCCCTCTGTCCAGCCTTATTTCTTTGGAAGGCCAAACAGGCAGCTAGTGCGCCAACAGTTTTTTTTTTTCATCTGACGAGAAAATGACGCATAATGTAAAAATAACAACACACAAAAGCAACATAAAGTCACAAAGAAGAACATGAAATCACAAAATCGATGCGTAGAAAATCTATACTGATAAATAGTACTGCAAAACAGTCTATTTCAGAACATGGACGATGAGAAGAAGAGACTATACAGGAGTATGACAAACTAGAAAGACAAGACGAATAGTTAAGAAATAAAGTAAAGGTTTAGAGAAACGCAATTGGATTGTACAAATGACGATGCATATCGGTAAGTCCGAAACCTTCAGTCCATGCCTTCAGCTTTGTATGTCAGATGTATGGGAAACGTCATTGTGCGAATTGGTATTATTCCTTTTGAACGGTCAGACGGAAGGTTTAACACATTACGCAATTACGACACAAGGCAGGGATAAATTTATGTTATAAGTCAGGCTGGTAAACATCTTTTAGAAAGATTGCTATTAATTTTAACATTGTAACAAATACTATCGAAGACATACATAAGCAGTATAAATGATAGTCACATTTTAATAACAAAAAAAAGTAAGCAAGTGTATCACGCATAGGTATCTTTGCGGCATAATGCCCTGTAATGTTTGACCTCTAAATACATCATAAATCAAAATTCAGGTAATTATGAATGACAATATAGTAGGGATCACAAAGCGTCAGTGAAAGTATGTGTAAGACATATTTTTTTTTTGTTTTTTTTTTAAGGAGAGACCAAACCGGGTCTTTCTTTCCTTTTAAAGCTGGACTATGAGTTGTACTGGTAATTGCCTGGTCAGCTTCCTTTGTTCTTTGTCAGTATTTCAGGAAAGTAGAGGACACGATTAAATGTCCCAAAACCTGAGAGAGAACTATGCACTCATCTTCTAGGTAATTGTCTCGACATTTTCTTCAACAATTCAGACTCTTTAAGAAAGCATAGCAGTCAATCACCGTTACAATTAATCACCCAGACTAATTGGAAATGGATATGATTACTCATCTGTGCAAAGAAACAGTGCTTAAACAACGTCATTTTGCTGTGGCAATGACGTATTTCATGGAATTCGACTTTCACTGACAAATTTTCAACTCATATTCCAGCTTTAATTCACTGAAATTTCAAAACATGTCTAAATTCAAGTTTAACTGTCTAACAAAACCGAAAACGAGAACTGTTATGTGGCAGCAATAGCCAAAAAGAAAAGAACGAAAAACAAAGCAGCGGTGCATATTTGAAAATACAAACAAAAAAAATTTATTCTTTGCATATTTTAGTTATTGCACGTTAACGAAATAGCGATGTACTCAACCTGAATAGGCATTTTTAAATTTCAGAAGCATAAGAGTACCGTCGGTTATCTGGTGTTGCGCTGATTTCAACCGAGCTGTGTGAAACACGGTTAGATTGAGTTGGCGCCGAAACCTCTTGACAAGTGGCCTATTTGAGAAATTTTAAAATGTTGTTAATCGACAAATTTACCCTCACTCACGGAAATTCAATTAATGTGGTGTTCCTCCATGCCGCTTACCCGAGTAATCTATCGTCATTAATGTTCCCTGGTGTTGTCATTAATGATCTTCTCTCCTCATCCCCATCACCGCAGATTCTCAGTAAAAGACTCCATCGGTGGAAAAGAGAAGATCCAAATATGGAACCCAAGTTTTACTCAAAGTGTTTCAAAATTGAAAAAAAAAAATAATAATATGACGGCTGCTATAAGATCAGATATCAGGTAAATTATTGATATCCAAATTATCGACGGCAAACCGCTTTCCCATTTGCAAAATCCTGTTATTGACGAAACAAATTACTTAATATCAGCCTGACATGATTTAGATCGTCTCTGGGGAAAAACAAAAAAGATAGAGAACAACAACGAATCCTAGACATTGTAACTTCAATTAGAAAACAGCAAAGAGTGGGAATTCTGTCGTTGAGCAACATCTCCGAAGACAGACAGAATGACAGACAGGTGGAAATGTAAACAAATAGAAGGACAGATAGACAGAAAAACAGATAGATTGGGTAAACAAGACTTTTGTAGTATTCATCCGTGCAAGTTATAATCAGTGTGAAGACTGAACAGATTATTTGTAACTTCACGTAAAATGCTTTTTGTAGTCATTACTCAAATCCTTCGAGGTCAAAGGTCGGCGCTGCCATCACAATTGTGTCGGATAAATGAACAATTGTGTCGGATTGACTATTGATCAATTTTGTCAATCGGTAACGATGAATAACCTCATCTGAGATGACCAGTGATACAGACTCATAGCAGAAAAGGATAGAAACTGGATAGATAGGGTCTATGGCTAATGGCGTTACTCTCTTCAGTTCAATACAAATAAAATAGACTGTCGGAGATAACAAAACTGTCTGAGCATTCAACACCTTACAGTAGATACTTTCAACAATATCTGCATTTGTAATGATGCTTGAAGTGATTCTTTTTCCTCGTTTTAATATAACCCCGAGAAATATTTACCTTCTTTTCTTGTTTTCAAGTGTGGCGGTCGACTAAGCTCTAGCCGTGAAACGTTATTCACAAGCGATTTACATGAACGGTTGAGCAGGTACGTCTCGCCCTTAAAGTGGACTAATCGGTGCGGAATGATGTCCGATGGGCGGTGAAACCTTATAAAGCAAGTAGATGTAGATGTGAGGTCTTCTGTTCCTCTTCATTTTAAAGGTTGTCACTGTTTTAAAATCTCTGGGGGACAGCTCAGAAAAGAGGGAAGTGCAAATAATTCCAGATTCACTGGTTCTTTATTTGTTGAGGCAGTCTTGCAGCGTGAGGCGGGAGCACTTATGCTGTGATGTAAACACAATACACTTGAAAAGGGTATCACGGTATGAGCTCTAATGGCCCAAGCTCCGACCTCGATGAATCACACCGCCACTTAAAAATGTTTCAAGTTAAAGTGGGAATGATGCGTTAGTTAGAGGTATTGGCCAATTTCATACTAATAAGCAATATTTTGCTCTCAATAATTGGTAAAAACCATATCTCAATGGTATGTTCCATTTAGAAAGTATGACCCTTAAATAAAAAGAAAATGTTTTTAACTGGGTACATCACATTATGGAAAATCTGTGATGTGACACAAACACCCTTACTTGAATATCCTTTGTTTCTCTTTGTAATTTTGAATGTCTTTAAAAGAAACATTACGCCTTCAGAAATGTGACCTTACTTTCCACAATATTTTAAAGGCAATAAAAAGACATCCCTGTATACTGATCAAAATCCTGCAATTTTCATTTCTGTCATAAGCATTTTTTTCACAATGTTGCTGAATATCAATACCTCACAAGCAAGGCGTCATGCTGCAAAATTAAGTCATCTAACAACAACAATGATAACACATAATGGAAAGAAAAGATTTTTGAATTAACGTAGAGTTTGGGGTGACTGCGTTTGAACTTTAAGGTAAATATATCAATATATTTAAATTTTCACTTATATCAAATTTTCATGGTTGAACAAGCGCTTCAATTTCAAAGAACAAAAAAGACTTCTTGCAATAATTTGCCACTGTCACATCATGGCGTATTTGTATCCACGAAAGCAACTTTCTGGAAATCTGTTTGACCGGAGAAGTCTTTCTTCAAACACCAATATCTTGTGTCAGCAACGAGATATTGACACGGAGTTTGAAATGCCAGCAATGGAAAAATTATTTTCTTTCATTTGAGAAACCCTTCACTTATCAATGGGATGTTCCTTTAATGTTGCGAACAACTGGCCCACTGATAACCTGTTACCTCGAAAACGATGAGGCGCACACCCTGTGGGCATTTACACGACTGATCATCAGGTATGAACTGACGATGAGTCCGCTAGTTCGAAGACCCCCGGGCGGAAGTGACAAATGCCACAGAATGTCGATAACATGATTTAAGGTTAACTGGAGCCTGCTATAATGAGCATCGATAGAACGCAAGTTTTTCCTTTTTTGTTTTTTTTTTATTACAGTATTCCAGCTTGAAGTGACCGGAAAGTTGTGAATAACCTAATCAGTTATAGTTTCAAACATACGTTAGGTCTGTATTTGTTGGAAGCTTCACGGTTACGTGTTGTCTTTTTTTAACAACATAAAGACTAGTATAAAGACTGTGTGAATTTTCCCAGTGGTAGGAGACAGTCAGGAAAAAAAAAGGGACCTGTTACATATTACAAGACGAAAGTGTGGTTTGGTATTGAAAGTATGACTTCTCGACGTATCAGCCGTGGCCATTTTCCAAAGTTCAGTTTACACAGGTTTAGCGTTTAGCCCTCGTGTATTTGATCTCAACAGCCGAATTGTCCAGGTTAGTTTCTCAGTGTAGTCCTTCGTGAACTTTATCATAATTACCTAACGTCCAGGTGAAGGTAAAAAACCTGAAACGTACAGGTGAGCAAATGGGCAAATTCTGATAAATTCACGGCGGTTCTGCGAAAAGAACCGGTTTTCAAATGACCAGTGTACCTTTGAAAGCTTCTCGAGGTCGTCATAGTTTGCCAACTGACCTCTAACGGAGTTAGTAACGTATATCATTTCATAAAGCATGATCAACGTAAAATACATGTGGACATCATCTGTGGATGAATATCGAATTCCGTCGAATTCAAATATGTGTCAGGTCCTTCCGATTGAACGCGTCCTGATGTAAAGACATCGCCATCTTTCTTTTTCTCTTCGAAGGAATTCCAGTCACCCAACGCGGAATATCCACAGACCTTGAGATCCCCGTTACGCAACGAGCAACGTCCGGGTAATTGCCGAATTGTGCATGTGGGTGACGTCATCACGGCAATCTTTACCCAAGGCATTTTTTTTTTTCCAGTGAGGAGATATCTTCTGGCAGAAATTCAACAATTAATCGACGTATTTCTCGCTACTCTCTCAAAATTCAATTTTCAAGAGTGAACACCAGGGATAATCAGTCTTTCAATTAGTGGTTTTGTCTCCGCTTCCATTAAGACTGCAGTCACTCGTATTTAACCTCTTTGTAAGGGGGGGGGGGGGTGTTGGGTGTCCGTGTCATTTAGATGCGTTAGGGCTACGGTTTCATGACGTCACCTCTTGAGGGACTGATTGCTCTAAACACTCTGAAATTATTAGTCATTCTGTCTCTCCGCAAAGTACAAAGTCCCCTGCAGATAGGACAAATGGAATTCCTAGGGAGAAATAGTACCTAAGTGACTTGAATTGGCTATATAAAAGAACTTTACGTACGGTTTATTCTGGCAATATTCCATTCAAGTCTGAGAGATGTCCTTTAAGTGTTTATCCATCTAATTCAATTCAACATGCGTCCAGGGGAAAGTACCGACTAAATCATCTTCATGTCCATGATGTGAAATCACATCAGAATTATTCTTCTACGCAAAACTTATAATGAAAAGAAGAGACATGGGACAGATTCTCTTAGCACCATGAGGCCAGAATGCATTCAAAGTTCGACTTGCATTTCTGTGGCTCATTAAAGCTGCCAACGACCGGATTACTCAGTTGCGTGAAAAATCTTTCCATCTATATGCAATGGAATTTTAGGCAAATAAGACATTGTTTTTTTCTTTTTCTAAACAACATGGTGACATAAGCCATTTTGAGTGTCTGTATAAATGCAGTCTGCATTTGAAATGAAGAGTGACTAAGGGAAAAGCCGATTAGTGGTTAGTGCTTACATAATGTGTATGTATGCAAGAACAGTGCTTACGTCATGTCACCAAAAATGAATAAAAAATACAAAAAGTGAACAAAAGCAACAGGTGGTAGAGACAGCTGAATCTCACGCGGTTGGTTTCTTTTTTTTACATTAATCGATTTAATTTTGTTTCCCCACAAATATACGATTATGTTTCAACAGGTGTACTCATTTTTTTCAAATTTGTAAGCCTCCTCTTTATTTTCCTTCCTTTAAAAGGTAGAATGCTTTGGTAGTGTTTTTTCCTGTTAAATTTCATAAATTGCTATCTCCTTGGATATTTCATTACGCTATCAGATCAGAAGCAGCTTCTGGAGTATTGCACACAAGTGCATACCGTACTGCTGTAATATTTCTGTGTGTGACTGTGGTGCTGAAGGGGAGGGGGTGGGGAGGGCTGCGTGTACCTGTGTATGTCAGTAAGATCTTTTACAAGCAGATAAACCTTTAATTCATTAAAATGTTCGCAATCTATCTTTCGGTGCAAAGAAAATAACTTCGATCAATTTTTTATTCTTGATGTGAATGGAAAGTTCCTCTCCTGTGTAAATTTTAAACCAATCGTGATTATTTTAAACGTCACTTCTTCTCGGCTTTCCACAGAGCAAGTAAACGGTAACTACATGTAGCGCCGCCAAAAAGAATGTATGATGAGATGCCTCGGCTTATTATAAGACTATTTAGCTTTTACACGTTGCTATTGCAATTTCAATCCATCAATTTTCTGTACCATTTAGGAAATGTTCTTCGTGTCGTGAATTGTGTTATGTTAAATATGTCGTCAAATTTACGTTCGCTTTTAAGGAGAACAGAAATGTAATGTGATTATTCCAAATAAGACCCGCAATTCTACCTTTAAAGTCGGGAAGATGTTCACTTAAATCTCCAAGTTACTCCTTGTTCGTCAGTCAACACTCGCGTTTTCTATCAAATACATATTTTTTTTTTCCTTTCACGATTTTAAAGAGTTCTCAAACAAAAGTAGCACCGAGCTGTTTTCAGACTTCGGGAATAGAATTCAAATCACGTTCAGAGCGGTCGATCAAGTTTTGTCATCGCTAATGGCAGACGAAGAAGAATGATAGGTAAGTTAAGGAAGGCGCAAAATTAGACCAAAGTGAATGTGTAAACACATAAATGTCACAACTATAATGTGATTGTCATATCTGTCGGTCACATTATTCGATCTCAGAATGAGATGTTGTTGATCATTGTAATCATATTTGTTGCTATCATGAGTAAACAATACCACCCATAGATGTGTGGGTTTCTTTTTACAGTCTTAAAGTCTCCGGTACGGACGGGTGGTAATTGTTATTACATTTTAGTGTTTCCCTCCCCCTCCTCAAAGAAATTTGGCTGAAAAAAAAAAACAATTTACTTTGCATCTTTGTCAACTAATGCAGGGAGCGAATGAGAATGAGAACTGAACGCCAAATATCACTGTCTAACTTTGACACGGTCACATATCACAGACGCAGTTTTCTCACTTGTTTTCAAGAGGAGGGGGGGGGGGCAGAATTTATTTTTAGGGAAGTGATTCCCTATATCAGGTCCCCTTTATCTTCTTTAGTGCGCGTCCCCTAAGACCACCATGGATATGGCACGCTGTTTGTACCAATTTATAGTGGACATGACTTCTGCATTTGATGACGTACCGAAGTCATTTGATGATGTGCACTTATCTCTTGATGGACATGTGAAGTTAACACATGTACGTTATCAAGTATACAGTAAAAGATGCAGCTTTAACTTAATTCACATCTTCATCAAATGAGTGTTCATCCTGGAATGACTTTGATGTATCACATGCACATATAGATACTTCACGCCATCATCAAATAATGTGTGCACATAATTAAAAGACTTAATCACGTACATGTGTTAACTTCACATCTTCATCAAATGGTAATTGTGCATCATCAAATGACTTTGGTACGTCACCAAATGTTACGTCAACGTAAATAGGCACTAATAGCGTGCCATGTATTGGAGAACACTGAGACGGAAGGAATTTTGTGACTTGATCAAAACGACAATTATCAAATAATTACAAAAGCAAACAAGAATTTCAAATAAACTTGAAAATCTATTAAGCAGATGCGAGTAATGCAACCGAGCAGGTATACCTCATTAAAGAGATCACCTACACTTCAAAAAAAAAAAAAGAGAAGGGAGGCCAAACTAAGTCTAAGGCCTATAGGTACCTATACTGTGTTGATGCTATCTACGATTTTACGGAAAAGGGAAGTTTAAGCTACAAAAGAGATGATATTTCAGACTGTTTTCCCTGTTCACGATGAATGAATATCCTGACATTCACAGGCATCTTTCTTTTTGAGAGCAATTAACTCCTTCATTTACTGCGTCTTCTAAACGAACAGATGTCCCTTGGTTTTTGTTCATTTCGTACACTATTCGTATCTTGTCATTCGAGTCTTGATACGAATAATTTTCACTTTCAAAATAAGAGAGATATGAAACTTGCGCTATATTTTATGTTCACCTTGTTTTAATTTTATCTCGTCCGTGTCATTCTTAAAAAAATAAATAAATTAAAACAGTGACTGTTACATTGCTTGTTACGAGTCAGTTCTATCTGCAAACTTTCGTGTATAGTCTCCAGGCAGTCAACGTACACCAAACTATTTACTCTGCACTACCAAAAAGCGTGTGGGCTTATTGAAGACCGCCACCAACCAGAAGATTACAGGAATTCTCCAACCACAAGAAAACTTAACGTTTTTTATGAGACTTGTACCTCTCAATCGTAAAAACATATGTCCAGCAAAAGGATTGTATGACGCAAAAGTCTAAAAAGTATCAACATTGTAGACAAAAAGTATGTTTGTGAAACTTAAGTATAACATGGCCAAAATACCAATTCTATATAGCCCACGGTGCGTACTACTAACAATGATAAACACATCGCAACTGTCGGTGCTATCCTTACAACTTCTGACGCTGCCCGAGCAAGGATGAAACTTTCGGGGTGTAAAATATTTACTAAAATAAAATCATTTTTCGTTTTTTTTTACATGACAACTTTCCTAAAATTTAGAGACGCAAATCGCATAAAAAAATATGTCTACATTTTTAAGGACATCAGAAGCACTCCTTGGAGAATTTCTTTTACAAAGTTTTGACGGACCCAAGCAGTGTTGCTCTCAAGAAGACAATCTTGTTACTTGTCTCTTCTCACCCACACACTGGCGGTATCGTTTGGAGGGGATCATCATTTCATTCGAGAGAAAATTAGGATCCAAGGAGAAATTAATCTACAATTGGCATAGCTCCGCAATGCTATAGAATTTGGGGACGTCTCCCCCCCCCCCCCCTCCTTGAAGTACGTGTTGGAAGTCACAGGTGAAAAGTGTGAGAAAGAGTTGCACATAATAAACGAGCAATTAAACTATATTTATTAAGTAAAGCAAAATGTATTATTTTTGAAATGTAACATTTAGGCTGTCATAATTGTTTCCAAGGAGGATAGGCAGTTGTGGTAAAGACGTATACAAGCTCCCAAACATGCATCCATATCAAGATTATAATTCCAAACTTACTACAATCCCGGTAAGTAATATTCACTTAATCTAAAGGAAAAGCTACTGAATGTTTGGCTTTTTCCCTCAATTAAAGCTGGAATATGAGTTGAATATTTGTCAGTGAAAGTCAAATTCCGTGCAGTATGTCATAGCCACTACAAAAAACATTGTTTAAGCCCCATTCATGCATACATTAATATTCATATCCATTCCCATTGGTATGTTTGATTTCGAGTATTGGTGACTGACTGCTATGCTTTCTTCCAGCGTTTGAATTTTGTAGGGCCAACAAAATGTAGAGACAATTTTTATATCTAAATATCTGGAAGATGAGTGTATAATACTCTTTCAGATTTTGTGACAGGTGATCTTTTCCTCTGAAGATAAGAAAATAGACGCAATATGGTATGTGTGGTCTGCTAAAGTTACGTCATGAAATTAGGAAATTTCAATACTGCAATGGCATTACTAGTCGTCAAGAGAAAAAATCCTTTTTCTGCCTTGGTGCCGCTCTGTGTCGAGTATGACAGTACAACATCTAGATTTTATGTCAGAGCACAAACAAGATTCTTCATCTTTCTATTTCATGAAACGTCGCATCTAGTTGAAAAAAAATATTAGACTTTTGCACCTCAGTTATTTGCATTGGATGTCATGTTAAAAAAGGGATAAATGTGTGAAAAATTTTACAGCTAAAGACCCGGCGAAGGCTTCAAAGCATTATTCTGAGCGATCTAATTGTCAAAGGATTAATTCACTTAACTGACTTTAGTTGATTCACTGTATGTTGAACTTGAATAGCCTTATCAATGAATGACGTACTTTTGAGCCAAATAAACAGCTTATCTTGAGAGAATTTGATGAAATATTAGCAGCAATATAACGTCTGAATCTCCTTCTGACACCTCCCCTTCAGATTTACAGGTGATGGTGGGCGGTATATAAATAGGAGGAAGCCCCACCGGCACGTGAGCCAAAATGTTGATAGTTTTCACCCACACAAAACTCCAGGAGACAGTACCACCCGTATCAGCCCCCCCCCCCCCCTTGACTATGGGTTCGACCCTTAATTCATTCATGACCCTCATTTAAAGGAATACGCTAGACAATAATGTTTAGTCTTTCTGTTTACAACAGGCCATCCTCCTTACATTCAAATGACTCAAACAAAATTACTGCATTATAGTCATACTGTACATTTTTCTTATCTCTAATCTACTGAAGTTTAGAACTTCCCTTTTAAATCTCTTTTCCGAAAAACACTGTGTGTAGAATGAATACGTTGCTTTTACAAAAGAAAGACGTTATGTTTTAGGTTATTTCCTTTTTAAATAAATAAATTCGTAAATTTTTAAAAATTTAGACTCTCTCTAAATATGACAAAAACACCACCGACCTTGTTGTCGAAAACTTTTACATATCAAATTGCCTCGGTGTAATTTCGTTTTTCTTAATGAAAGTCGCTTGTTTAACTTTAAGACAAAAACGCCCCACGTCATGAGGAAACAAGCACTTGCGGCTCATCACCTGGCCCCCTACCCGACCCTCATGCAACCCCCCCTCCTTCCCCCACATACACACAAACGCATGTATATACACTGACAATCTCATTATCCTATATCAATTGTTTAAACACGATTGAGGAAGAAATAACGTACAAAGTGTATGTAAGAGAAAAAAAAAAACCCTTGGAGGATTTTAATGAACTGGCTATTATAAAGGTACATAGAACACAATATATAGCTCTTTCTCCTGATAACGATAAAATGAAACAAGCATGGCGATGAAAGTCTGACATAACTAATCATTAATAACTAATTTGTTTACAGCGAAGACCATGGTGTAAAACTAGTGACCGTATCTTGTGCTTAAGCACATCACGTTTTGCTTATGTGTAAATTATTAGCACTGTCATCAACTCGTTCCTTTTTTGTTTTTACAAGACAAGAATTCACTAATGACGGTGTCATAGAACGTGTAAATCAGCTTACAGGAAGTCTCCAAATTGTGGCCGAGATCAATTTCTCGGAAGAATAACACTGTAAAGATGGATGAAGATGAAACACGAACTGACAGGGTTTGGGGCCTAACTTTGCGTTACTCACAGAGCTCTATGGTAGGCTAATCTAGATCGCTCTAATTACATCTGCCCTTAAATGGATCAATTTATGTATGAACATTTGATATTGTCGAATGGTTTTTGAGACTTTTCACACATGTGTCTGTTTTTCCTCTCTTTATTGCCCACAGTAGATGATTATGTCTGACTATCCAGAGCCAAAAGGTTGAAAATATCAAGTTCAAAACATATTACGTATGAAGATTATATTAATGCTACACTTATTGTCGGTAATTTTGAATTATCATCCACTAAATATAAAGTAAAATAAAAAAAATCTTCCATTGATAAAATAACCTCCCTGCCCCCTCCCCAACTTACCCTCCTGTTATCGAAAGACATCTGAAACCAGCAGATGGTGAAAGGAGACACCCTCCCCCCCCCCCCCCCCGTGTTATTCAACAGCCGTTGAAGGTTAAACGGTGTCGGTCGTTTACAGGATACAGCCTAAACAAAAGAGGGCTGTGTTGTAACAGTCAATCTTTGACGTAAATAGTCAACCTTCCTCGTACTACTATGGACAGTAATGAACAAGGAGGATAACGGCAAACGAAAAATTGACCATTCTGCTTACATACACAGAAAATAAAAAGTGAGTCACTGTCCTAAAACTGAGTCAATGTGTCCCCATAGTGACTTACTTTATATAGAGTGAGTTACTATGGGGACAAATTGACTCAGCTTTAGGACAGTGACTCACTTTTTATTTTCTGTGAAGACATACCTCTCTGAATCCTAATGATAGAATGTTGTCTATCCTTGAGATACAGGGATATTTACCTCTAGATGTGTAGAAAACACGGTGCCTACTTTTCGCGAAAAAGTGCCCTTATTACGCGAAGTAGCATTTATTCAGAGAGCTCTGTTAATCTTCCATGTCCGTCATTTTTTTTTCTCAGAGTGCCCTTGCAGACATTTAACCTCCCGTAAACTGCGAGAGAGTTGAGTCCACCCTCTTGTAATGACGCTTGAACGTCCCCCCCCCCCCCCCAATGCGTCAGACGTCTAAATACCTTTTTTGCGCAGTCTCAGTCCATAGTGTGCCATAAAACATAGGCGTAATGCATCATTCAAAGGTTATGAACAGACACTAAAGCGTAACAGTTGAGCTTTGGTTTTAAGTTTCAGTTTAATCGCTGGTCTGGACCACTCTCAAAGAAAAGAAAATCAAACTACCCAGTTTCTGTCCATTAAGGGATTACTTATCGAAATGGTCGCAGGCGAGCAAGTTTCTGTTCATAATCTTTACACGACTCATGATAATATCCTATTGGAAAACTAGATTGCAAAAGGAAAGCTTGTAGGCTGTCTCACGACTAATTAATCCTTCTTTAATTTCGTTCTCTAGGGCACACGGAAGGGTTTTCGTTTTAGTAAGAAAGTGTCTGTAAATGGAATACCAATAGCATCTACTCAGGGTGTTATTATTTTTCTCAAACATGACAAAGCATAGAGTTACATAGACAAAGTAACGACAGGGTTGGGTTTATCATGTTCGAGGAGTAGTGAAAACCCATTTCGGGTTCTTGCGTGGGTGTGCGTAGGAGCGTAAGTGAACACAGGTCTGTTAAACAATATGATAGGGCGCAGAGCTTGACTGCTTAAAATATGGCGGTTTATTTCTACGAGCAATTACAAAATGGTGGTTTACTTCCTAATTAATGAGGAGCGTGAATAAGCCAATGTGGACCCAGTTTTAGTTAATACGTAATGTCTAGCACCCGAACGTAAGCGTCGCACCGCCTGGTGAACAACAGATGGTCTTTTTGTTCACTAAAAAGTTCCAACGGAATATCCCCCGGTTGATTCAAATCTAATAGAATTTTTCAACAGTGTATCATAGGAAAGTCTGCATAGATTTCGGGATTGTCTGGGCAGTATTTGAGCTGAATTCGGTGGAACAAATAAATCGCAACTCATTGATAAAACCACTCATCCGTGTTAGTGGTTTATCTTCAAGTGTAAATCACTCTAACTTTTAACTACCTATTAGGTAATAGTACTTTTTCTGTGCAAAAGTGCAATAAAGTGCACTGCAACTTGTCTCCGTAAATTGCCGCTCCCAGTTGGGACTGAACGTGGTTACGTTATTTACGACGTTTTAAACCCATGTTGTGACTGGTGCTTACGATTTTAGAACCCAAAGGGACGCAAAGTGACGATTCTCAAGTCTTAATTGACGTAGACCATGAGATTAAATGAAACTGGGTGTAGTAATATTAATGAGTTCTACGCATTAGTGATTCTGACGGAACATGCTATTTGCTCCTCTTTGTTGCTGATGTTGTTTTTAATCTTCTTTTTTACTTGTTTTCCGCAGCTAATGCTTCAATTCCCTTGTCCACGCCCCTTGCGGTATTTCTATGAGCCATACTGAAACAACGTGAACATTCTAAAGTATCTCACAAAGTTTAAATATAGCAGTCGGGATAATTTCTCGTGCTCTTAAAGGGATTGGCCACTTAAGGAAATTGTAATTGTATAGAAATCAGGAATATTTTCTCTCTCTTCATTGGTAAAAACCATATCTCAATATCATGTTTGGTTCGGAAGTTATGAACTTTTAGAGAATTATTTATTTCAAAATAGTACATTGGGGATGAGAGACTGTGATGTCACCCAAGCACAACTACATCAATGTCCTTTGTATTGCTTCCTCTTAATCTTGACTGTCTTTACTTAATCTTGACTGTCTTAAGAGAAAAGTTAAAATAGTTGTGACATTAGTTTCCACAATAGTTTAAGGCGATATCAACGATAAATCCAATTTAAATTTTCACAAGTGTCAAATTTCAAATGATGAATTTCAGATGAACGCAGCAGAAAATTATTCTCTTTGATTTAGGAACAGCTTCAATTTTCACTAAAATATGCCTTTAACATCTCTATGTAGTCCTTCCAAACGTGCTTCAAGTACTAAACAGGGCCCGTTCAACCTTTTGAAATTGAGGGGGCGTGGGGTAAAAATCGTACAGGGCACTCTGATAATGAAGTTTGGGTGTAAACGTCTGAAAAGATACTCTGAACAAATCTAAATACGAGTAAATAAGGACACTTTTCTTAAAGGATGGCAGCGTGTCTAGAATTT
This sequence comes from Stichopus chloronotus, assembly GCA_021234535.1. Taxonomy (NCBI): domain Eukaryota; kingdom Metazoa; phylum Echinodermata; class Holothuroidea; order Aspidochirotida; family Stichopodidae; genus Stichopus; species Stichopus chloronotus. The sequence continues at coordinate 12,562,773 of CM037836.1, read as the reverse complement.
TGGAGCCGGTATACTCCCTTCTCCAATCCCGGTGGCTATGCTGGACTATGCTGAAACTGATAATGCTTCTGTTCCTAACCTGTATCATCTACATCGGGTAAAACCTAAAAGGAACGTGTTAATATTTCAGTTCACACGTTACGCCCGCACTGAAAATACGCCACGAAAGTACTGCGTACATGAAAGCATAGCACAGAAGCACAGTACGCTACAGAAGATATTGTCCTAAATGGGTGCGTGGAATCAACTGTTTGCATCTAATCGTAGGAGTTACAGTTCACGGTTCATTTCTCCATGGTCTTTCGATTTCTGGTGTCCTTTTACAGTTTCTTTGTTTCTAATCTTGATAGGTTTTCCCATTGCTTGGTTCCCTTACCTTTAACTACACGGAGCATATCATTACCTCCCACAATGCCTCGTAACTTAACAATAGCAAATTAAAATACTGTAAAAGGCAACATATACTGGACTTACTATACAATGGACACAACTCGTAGAAAACCAAACAGATCTTCAACGACTGTGTTTGTTTTTTTGATGTTCCTTTGACGGTTGTCTGGTTGGTGGGCACGGGGATCAACAGTAATAGTTTGGACTCACTGTCTGGTCTCATTACTATTTAAGCTACCGTTTGGATTCTCCGGTACGCTTTTGTAGTGTAGGGCTTCCTCGAGTTAGAGAGGTCGTTCTCAGCGATACGAGGGTCCAGTTACGGGCTCTAAAGAGCGGATCTTTAGCCTTCAGCAAGCCCGGGTTACAGGTGCAAATGTGCCTGAGCATGGTTCGAATTTTTCTCCGGTAGTTTGAACTCATGGCGTACAGGAGAATGGGATTCAGACAGCAAGAGAGAAGAGGCAGCAGTCGCTGAATCGAGAAGAGCACTGACATTCCAGGACGATTGAATATACTAGGGTCCTTACAGAACTCGAACCAAAGCGCAAAGACATGGTGGGGCAGCCAGCAGACTGCGAAACTCAGCGCCGCAATCAGGATGATGATGGCCAATCGAACACGTGACTTGTGACGTCTGTCGGGTGCGGTCTGGTGGCTGTGATCGAAGTACCTGAGGCCGTGGAGGAGTGTCGTGGCGGTCATTGTGTAGAATACGACTACGGCTGCCAGTGGAATACAGTACGACCCCACGAAGAATATGGGGAAGTAAACTCTCGTCTCGAAAGACGTATACGGCAGATGGCAAACGCTGTCGTACTCATATGTATCCGCCATGATCATCGACGGTGCGGTGAACGAAAATGATATCGCCCATATCAGAACGACAGTCAGAAAAGCCCTCAGCTTCGGATGGTTGTTGCTCGTACCGCCGCGTCTCCATCGCAGCGGCCTCGCGATCGCCTGGTACCTGTCGAAGCTCAACGCGGTGAACGTATACACGGATACACCCTGAGTCAGGAAGGTCGCCGTGATGTACAACTTGCACATCGTCCTTGGACATGACCAGGCTGCATTCGTGGTTGAAGGCCAGGTTCACCGGTACGATCACGACCAGGAACATCAAATCCCCGAGGGCGAGGTTCGCGATCATGAGATTCGGCGGCGTCCTCATGTCCCTATTGGCGAGGGATATGATCACTAGACTCGTGTTCCCGAGGATTCCGACTATTAACGCGGATATCATCAACGCCACAGAGGCGTGACTTTTCTCTAAGTCACACCCCTGAGTCATGTTGATCATTTCTGCGAAATCGTAAGGAAATGACATATTTTCCACATCCATGGTGATTCTACAGGATGCACTCTAAAAAAAAAATGATATTAAGAATGTTCTGTTAGGGCCACTTCCACAGACAGACCATTTACGCTGTTTAGCGCTGTCTTAGGGACACCGCACGTGTCCATTTACTCCAATTCGAATTTTCTAGTTAATTCTAGCTAATCACTTTCTTGATGACAATTAAGAACATCGCATCCCCCCAGAACAAGATTCACAATTCCGGTGACGAATTCAACCAGGGCATTTTTCTTTACAATGGTAAATGTTCAAAGCAATTAAAGAAAAACAAGGATGCGGTATCAGACAAAGTTAGTGATGAAAAATGTGGTGTTTAATTAAACAGAAATATAGGTTCCTCCTCACTTGTTAGTCTTGTATAATACTCTCCGGTAAAGTGGGAATACAGAACAAATCCCAGCGAAAACTAGCGAATGCTTTGCATCACTACAATAATCTCTTCTTTTATTTTGAACTTTAAAATCAGCGTAGTTTTCATGGAAACAGGTCTCTATAACTCTCTTCAAAATTCATGGGTGATGCTGTACAAGGTTTCTCCTACGCCTTATCGACGACATTGGGAGAGTGTTTAGAAAACTGCCGAAAATCTTTCTCAAACAATGTGTGGCACTCGATCAGATCTTTCCAATGGAAATAACAAATGCAAACAGAAATATCACCAACCATTTGCCTCCTAATCCAACGAAAGCGCACCCACAAGTTCCGAAGAATTCCATTTCACAAGAAAACAAAACTTTGCTTCAATTTCGCTTCCTTTCGAAGTATTATCACGTCAGCTGGTTGGTGGTGTCTGAAAGATGTAATAGTTGTCTTGACTGAAAATCAAAGCATCAACACTTATAGAAGATATGTAGCATTTTATAAAACTAATGAAATAAATAGACTATAATTTTACGTTTTAGTTTCGCTCCTCACACGAAGAGACAATATAGTTAACTGTATTTTCCGCGTATAGTGTGTGCATTAACAATTCCCAAAGGTATACAGAAATCCAATCCGTGTTTTAGTTTCTCTAGAGTACTATGAAATGTCATCTTAAGATCCCCAAAATACAAAAAAAGTGACGATTTTCACATGAAGTTACGGTGATGTAAGTAATGCAGTTAACGGTCAAAGAATGAGAGACTCTTAGTTTCACATTGGATGCAACTACTTCTGTCTGACGACCTCACTCACCGATTGTCAATTGAGTGTAACTTCTGCCAGGAAAACGCACTCGAGCTTCGGTAATGGAGATCAGTTTCTGTGCTACCAGCAGAAAACCTACTTACCAACTGCAGAAGGCTGATATGTGTTACTCCCATTGGTTGATTGTCACTTGCAGCTGGCCAATCAGATGGCAATATCGTACCGTACGGTCAGATGAAGGGAGAAATGAAGAGACAAACCAATACAGCTCATGGTGTTGCTCTTTTGAAGGTGTTAGATTGTAAACGTTATTTACAAAGTGTTCATGCGAGCAGTATAAGACAGCATTCTCGTCTTATTAAAGACGTGAGACAAAATACCAATTTTTTCTTAATCATTTAGAAAACTTCACAATAACCACTGGAAAGATTTGTAATTGTGCAATGGTTTGGATAGTGCATGGACCCATCACGCATGAAAACGAACGTAAAGCAAACTTTATTGCTCTCTTCTGCATGAATTTTTTTCTGTGACGTTTAACCAAACCAGGGAGCTGTTATTAGAAGGAAATGTAACGCCTATGAAGTCACGTGTACAAACAAAAGTCTGTCTTTTGTACGGTTTTTGACATTTGTATGGGTCTTTTAACAAGATTTTTACTTATACACAATATGGTATGTATCGCCTGCTGCAGTTAAGCCGCGTTCACATGCACGCGGGGGGGCGGGCAACGCGGGGAACCCATTTACATGCACGCGGAAGCGGACGCGGGTAAACGCTCTGGCAGAGAGTACGTGATTATTTCTTCGAAAGTTAAATCGCAGCACAGTGGCCTAGGCCTACAATGGTCGTCCTCTCTACTTTACGTCGCCAAGTTGATCTGCTGGATGAGGAAATATTGCTACTTGCTCTGCTTAATCGACGATAGGCCTTCGCTGTCTGCTGTGTGTGCACGATATAACACAACAACGAGCAATACCGTATAGGCTATCTACTATTCAAGTGTGCACAGCAACAAAGTGAACGCGCTATTTTGTATGTATATTACCATAGTTCTACTACATTTTTGTTTATTAACAACGGGGGAATTCCCGGAAATCGATTGCGAAATACCACGCGGGCACGCGGAAAAAATCGCTCCTCGACCGATTCGAGAAAACGCCCCCCCCCCCGTCAGTCCGCCCGCTCGCCCGCCCGCGTGCATGTAAACGGATCCATTGAAAACTATGATGAGCGATTTTACCCGCCCGCCCGCCCGCCCGCCCGCCCGCCCGCGTGCATGTGAACGCCGCTTTACACGGTTTGAGTTAGCGGACGATTTCTGTACTGCAACAACATTGCCAGTCGTCCAGAGAAAAAGTATTATTCTGTCTAGGTGTCGCTCGGTGTCGCGCATGACTATATAACATTGAGTTTGTTTGTCAAACACGAAGAGTCTATATCTGGCTATTTTAGGAAACTTCTCATCTAGTTTACAAAATGTTAGACTTCTACCTGTTAATTTCATTGCATGCGATCCCGTGTTGACAGCAACTTTTGAAAGATAAATGTATTCCTTTAGTATCTCAATGAAACAGTGGTTTCGAGTTGTGTGCCATGCTCACCGAAAATGTTTACTGCTAAACGCCTGGAATAAAAGATTTTTTTCTGAGCGACCTAATGTAAATGATGGTGCTAGCTGAACTATTTTGAACTATAATCGCTTCATAAAGAAATTGGAATTGGGGCTACTTGAACAGCTCATCTTCACTCGATTTGGTGGGACCTATCTCCTTGTAATAACAGCTCCCTGGCCAAAAATGCTTAATAAATGCCTTTAACAGAGAGATAAGATAGCACACACCTAGCTCGTGTCTGGCGCCTTTTGACCCTCGGACGTTTACGCTGCATCTCTGCATTGAGACTTCAAACTTTATTTTCACTTTATTGAATCCATCGCCCTATTAGCATCAATAATTAAAGCTAACAGTAAAAGATAAGTTTCGACGATAAGTTTTAAGTGATTAAATTTTTGTTTGACGGGAATATGTACCATGTGAAAAAAGTCCCCACCTACAAAACAAGAAAGCCAGAGATACAGCTAAGATATTTGCTCAACAAGTTCAATTATTCCTGTTTTTTTTTTTAAAAACTTCTTATGACGTATCTCGTGAGACAATCCTTCCGTGAGGTGGTCTTCCGTTTTACCTTGGCCGCCTTGAGCACCCCACAGGGTGGATATGTGAAAGACATAAATTATCATTCATATTATTATTTTTGGTTTTGTTGGTATTATTATAATTTCCATTATTATCACTATTATTATCTCTATCGTTATTATTACTATTATTACATGTTATTACATATTACATATTTCTACTAGTAACAATAATGAGGAATCCCCTATATACTCGATAAAATATAAGATAATTATATTTCAGCTATAATGTATTATAATTTATGACATTTCAATTATCTTTTCTCAGGTTATCTTTTTCGTATCAATGTTTTTGAGTCAAAAGACTATTCTCTATTTTACCAACATGCTTGTTATAACCACCTCCAACTCCCCCCCCCCCCCCCCTCTAGTAGACTTCATTTTTCAAAGGAGATATTTTTACGCTTGACGTAACAACGTAACAGTACCAATAATGCCTAATTAGAACAAAAATGAGGTCGCCTTATAGCCTAATAAATATATTTCCTCGTGGAGTGCTCCAACATTTTCCAATCTGTGAGTGCAGTGGTGGAGTTTAATTAAGAGCGTTTTCGACGTGGTACATGCCGTTGATAATAATTCTCCTCTTAGAAACATAAACCCATCCCCTGTAGATGAAGTTGAACAACCTGCTCGGTACAGTTAAAGCTACAAAACATCTCAAAAGACAGCTGTTTCTCTTATTTTGATTATTGTTATTGTAGCTGCCGCTCTTCAGTTTTGCTATATTTCCAGGAGACATGTACTGAGACATTGACGAGTATCATAATTGCACGAAATATCTCAAATGAGCTTTTCAGTTCGCCGGAGGTCAGATGCCTAGCCTGTTAATTACTCATACCCTTATTAAGACCGAAGAGACGGTCTGACACAGATAAGAACAGAAATAAGGAAAAGAAGAAGCAAAACGAGATATAAAGAAAAAAGAATCGCTGGATTGACTGAAAATTCAGCACCGGGTGGGATCATAAATAAAATCATACCAGTGTTGAAGTATATAGGTCTTCTTTCCATAGACATGACGTTCAGTGTCTCAGCCCAATCCACTGAAAGACAGTGTCGTTGGATATATATTAAGCTATAGGTCTATCTCAGTACATTATATATTATGTGATTTCGCTGGTTTAGTTCTATAGAAAACAATACTGTCATTTTTCACAGTCTGTCATAATGAGAACACAAGATGTGAACTTTTACACATGATGAAATACAGTGCAGGCACCTCCCCCCCCCCCCCCCCCTAGTATTTACACCCCTTCCTAAGGTTTGCTGAAGATCTGGTACCTTTTTTCACAAAAAAAATTGACTTGTTATCAAGTTCCACTAATTTATTGACCTTTTAGACATTTGGTTGCTCCTGACCTTACAGTGAGCCTATTAATGCGTAGCATATGTCAACCGATATGTCAACGAAGTTTCCGCTCCAAATATGCTTACATAAAGCAAGATACCCATCTCAAGTTAGGCTAAACATAATTTAAATCAGGTTTAACATAATCCAATCTTTATTGCCTTGGAGATATCTCTCTCTGATTTGGGTTGTTTTCATCCTTTGCGAGGGACGGGGGTGTAATTGCTAATGGATAAGAGGGAGGGACCTGTAAGGGGTGTGGGGTGGGTAATGAATTTGGGTTTTGTGAGGAGAAGCCGAAAGGGTATAAGGACCACTTTTCGACATTTTAGGAACTTCCTTTTAAGTTAAAACGTTATTTCACGAGAAATCACTTAAAAAAAGGAAAGATAACCTGTAGAGAGACACATGACGTGACTATGGGAAGACTTGGTTATCCATGTAGGTTTTCTGACAGGAGTATACCGCACTGCGTCTACAGTGAATTTCAAAGAGACAACACAATCTCTCCGCCGAAAGGTGATAAATAGCTAGAAATAGGTGTAAGCAATACGGATCATTTTAAGAAACAGGAGACTACCACGAAATTGCAGCAGTTCCGCCATTGATTAGGCTTCAGCTTTGCAGGAATGTGCAAACTAAATGGCTCTATATCCGTCTAAAGCTCCCTCCTGGATTTGTGAGGTTCTGTTGCAATAATGACGTCACTCACTGATAGAAATTTCGTCATGTCTATATTTCCGGTCCTTCGTGGTATCATGAGCTATGTAGCATGTATGTCACTTGTCGCTTTCAAATTATCACTCTGAATAAAGAACACTATATCGTATGTTCACCGATGACTTCCATAGAGACAAATTTTTCATTTCCGTGTTCTAAGAGGTAATACCACAGTTTTCTCTCTAACCGAAGGTAAAAATGATGATCTTTGTAAGGATATCCGATATCCTACCTTCCTTTTTCTTGGTAGGGGGGGGGGACTTTCTATTATTACAGAATAACCCAAATTTGTTTTATGTTTTTGTCGTTTTTGCCACAGAGGTAATAAAGCATTTGGGCTGAATTTACCTTTCGCAGAAACTAGTTGTATCACTTCGTATCAAAAGCGACCTTGAACTTAATCCGTCAGTGAATGTGTTGTGTCGTTTTTCCTAAAATATCATCATCATCATCATCATCATCATCATCATCATCATCATCATCATCATCATCATCATCACCACCACCATCACAAATTACACCTTCAGCTGTAGAAGATGTGGTACCAACTTTAAAAACGATGGCTTTTTCCTTACGTTCCAGATACCATAATGCTTTTATGTTAACGCAAACAAAAGTACAGAAAGATGATATTTTAAGATGGGTATGGTCTTTTGGAAACCAGTGAAATGACTAGTTATGCGCGGGCTTTTCAAATAGGCGTGCTACTGCAATAATTGCAGAACACAATACCTTCGATTTGTTTGCCATTGTAAAACTGCTTAGCTGGCCTACCAGACGAGTGAGGACATCCTTCCACAAGGAGCTGTACTTCCGGTTACACTTTTGAAAGCACGAGTGTCCTGTCTTTCCCTCTCTACAATCTTTGGTTGATAAAGATATCAATTTTCTCCACAATTTGTTAAAGGAGGGGGGGGGGGCACACACGCGAAGGCGCACGAATACGCAAAGCGATCACCTTGGGAAGGGTAAGAAATCTTTACGCAAATTCCTCTTTTAAACTTATAACTTGATACTGTTAAAAAAAAATATTAAATAAAAATTCTCAAAAAAAATATCGTTTCATTGATGGGAATAATGATGTAGAACTTTTCTTTGTTTGAATCTTCGCGCAATTATTTTCTTCGTGGTATAGATTTCGAAATTTTTATCAAAATACGTTACACCTACATTCGAAACAGCAGCGGACTATTGTCAGTCATCTTTCTTCAGAGACCATGCGGAGCTTTTTCAGGATTAGAATTTTCCAGGGGACTGTCTCTCATCATTCATTCTGGGGACCCCCCAAGAAGTGGGGCGGAGAACATTGGATGAAGTGGAACAATGGAGAACACTGGATATGTACAAGAACTCACCCGCAGTGTGGGGATTTTTGTACATATCCAGTATTATGTTTGCGCGTGTGTTCTTTTGTTTGCGCAAATTTTGTTTGCGCGTGTGCTTGTGGGCGTTGGCTTTTTGTTTTCCTTCTCGTTGTTTTGGTTTATTTTCTTAATATAAATAAGTTTTCTCACGGTAATTTATCACGGCAATATCACCAGCTAACTTTAAGTCACTACTGGTAAGCTGCATTTATCGGATTAATGATCCCAGCCTATTCCTCAAAGTCGAGGCATCTTGGGACCAACATATCTTGTGAACAAACAGCATGACGGGACCAGTATTCTGACATTTTCAGACAGAGTAAATCAATATTTGATGTCGTTCTAAGTAAGTAGGAGATTAAAGTCGAAAACCATGCTTCGCCTCCGGGCTTTCAAATTCTTCAATTAATTTCCATCGTATGACTGCAAAGCCCAAATCTCATGAGCTGATATGAAGCCTCCCCGTGAAGAACAAAGAAATCAAGAACGCTTTTCCACACGACGATGACATTAACTCACAAGTCTGGACTATACATCTACATTAGCCTATACCTCGGGGGATACTAGCACATTGCTCGTATGGACAAAAAACACTTAAATGGTGTTTTCTTCTTCTCATTTTGTAAATACAGAGGATGACGCTTGTCGTAACAGCCTCGAGGGATAAAAACCTACGTAATGCATTGATCATCTAAATGACATTTGAAAACATTCGGTCTCAGAGAGACTGTCTAGAAAGATAGAGAGAGTTGCGATGTAGGAGGTCAATAAAAAAAATACGTCATGGGCGCCATTTTGTGGCCAACCGTGCCCTAAACGTCTTGCGTGCACTATATGGTCAAGGTACGAACAGACGAAGGGTTCGTCTATCTGTCTATCTGTCCATCTGTCTATCTGACTATCTGTCTTTCTGTCTATTGACGATGTTTTCAACTGTTGCATGCTTTAAATATTATTAAGAAGAAAATGCATGACCTTCTACGAGCTAATGCGGCTGCTGAATCAGCTATGGTGCTGCAGGTGTTACCTTTCTGTACGACACCTTCGTCGCCGGAGAGATAAAAGTAGGAGCACCTGACTTTGCAATTTTGCACCATGACGCCATGAGGTGTATCATCTGATGCCTACTCATGAAACTGAGGTGATTAAACCAAGGTTGTATTCTGACAACCGTGGTTGCGTACTCTTATGAATGAAGGAACTATGGAATGATCTGAAACTGGGACCAAGACATTCTTCATGCAAAAGTTATTATGCACTCATGCACTTAATTATTATTTGGTACCATACCAAACTTTTTCATTCTAATGCTACAGTATATGTTCATTTTGGTTTTATGGATAATGCAGTTCACAGATATCATTTGCTTTGCTGACAGTGCCGCATTATTTTAAGCTACATCTACAGTAGGTGTTCATCATTATTCAGTTGCAAACAGCAACACAGTAACGATTACCTCTATCTTTAAAGAAAAGCTGACATTGCAAAGCTAAGAATCTTAAGGAAGAAATCACAATGAACAAGTATAGCAGGCTGCATACTTTAAAGAGATCACCATTTTAAAAGCATGTGTAGAATAAAAAGATGTATGAATAACTAGAGGCAGGGGAATAGATTAAAAAGATCCCTCTCCCCCAAGAATCCCTCTCAGTTGATTTGTGAACTATGCATTGCATTGTCATACAGTATCTTTCGACAGATTTTTCCTCCTGACCCAACCATTCCCCCTCCCCCCTTTTTTTTTACCTTCATCACATAGTGCATGGTTACAAATATAGCCTACAGTAATCCACTGGTGTGTTAGCAGTTGGTGTATAAAATTTATAGTTTATATATGAATAGACTAGCCAACGGTTGCCGCGACACTGCAAATTGTCTCTGTAACATTGGAGACGATTTCATGCGGTTAACGATCAAGAAAACACCAACAAAGACGAGAAATTGTGTACCTATATTTATCATGAAACGTAAGTGAAGGTTACACATATTTCCGATAAAAGAAAGAATTCCCTTGCCCAAAGGCTTGAATTACCCTGTTGCGAAATAAAGTGAGCTGTATGGATAGGCTATGGAGATATGCGGCATAGGCTCACACCCGGCCAGCGCCTATCGTTAATTGACCTGAATAAGATCATTACGCTTCTCCTAGTATTAATAAGGCTAATAAGTATAAATCTGAGCACAAATGAGCAACTTCTCAGATGAAGAAATTTATTTTTAACAACTTTCTATGTTCTTTTCTGATTCTGAAGCCAACATATACTTAGAAGAAAAATAAGACCCAGAAAAATTGTTTACCGTATTGATGTTAAGGATAATAACTCTGCACTAGGGAAAATAACTCTGATTACTTCGTAATCCACTTCAGTAGTTGGATGAAGACGTGTCTTCAAAATGTGTTGAACTTGGAGCAGTCCTTAAAAAAAAGATGTAATTGTTGATTATTCACCTGGATGTAGTACAAATTTGCCTTTAGAATGTACTGAAGCAGCTCTGTCACGGCTTATAAGTGTTGGTGCATCACTTTCATGGAGTAATATGTACATTAAAGGGAAATAGGGCGTTTAGAATACACCGATATGACATGCAAAGAAAATAGCTTTAATCATTGTTAAACCATTCAGTCTCATCAATAAACATCTACTAAAGCATCATCTTCTCAAAAGATTATGCATGTGATGCGTAATGGAAGATGCATCATTTGAATTTTGAAAAGTTTGGGTGAACAAATTAGTGTTGAGCAACAAATAACTGAATTTCGATCTGTGAGGAGCTTATTTCTTGAAAAGAAGGCTACTGTCCTTCCTTATTTTGAATAATCGATCATTCTATGTCCACAAACATTGGTTTCAAAAATATGGATGTTTTCTCTAAAACAAACGCCCTATTTCCCTTTAACTTCAGAATGTGTTGGAGCGGCCCTCAAAAACTGGACTATGAGTTATACTCAGCTGGGAGTCGTTTGGTCATCTACCTTAGTTGGTTTTCGTCAGTGTTTCAGGGAAGAGAAAGCAGGGTAAAAGATCACATGTCTCAAAATCTGAAAGAGAACTATGCACCCACCTTCCAGATATTTGAATATAAAAATTGCCTCAACACTTTTGTTGGTCGTACAAAATTCAAACCCCTATAAGAAAGCATAACAGTCAGTCACAGGTTACTTGAAATCGAACAGCTCAATGGGAATGAATATGAATATTCATGTATGCAAATTCGGGCTAAAACACTGGATTTTTTTTTTTTTTTTTGGTAGTGGCTATGACATATTCTATGGTATTTGATTTTCACTGACAAATTAACAACTCATATTGTAGCTTTAAATGAGTAGAAAAGTAGCCCCTTAGAAGTGGTGAGTTAGATGACGTAATACCTACCTTCAGAATATTGTAAAGTGAATGGCCTCTGGATGTCATGAACATTAAATGTGCCAACTGAAATGTAATTACGCTTAATTAAAGGTTAATTAACACACTTGGTTTGAATGCAGTGTAAGTATGTAATTGATATATGCACATAGGCTTTTTGATTCCTTGCCGAAGGCATAAGGAATCTACGAGATCGTGATGTGTGTGTGTATGTGCGCATGTGACATTTCTTGTAAACGCGATATCTCAAGGGGGATAACCATGACTGATCTCATACTTGGTGTGCGTGTTGTTCATACTGAGTAGATAATCCCCATTTTTGGTGGAGGTCAAAGGTCATTTAAGGACACCAGAGGTCAAAATGTGAAAACCTTGTAAACACGATATCTCCAGAAGGGTAACCGTGACTGATGTTATACTTGAAGTGTAGGCTAAGATGGTAATAATGACAAAAAGATCTCTATTGTTTATGGTGGCCGTCAAAGTTCATTTGAGGTCACCATAGGTCAAACTGTAAAAACTTATAAACACAATATCTACAGGAAGGTACCTGTGACTGGTGTTATTCTTGGTTTGTGAGTTGGTCATATTAACTACATGATCCCTATTGTTTTTTGTCAGGGTCAAATGTCATTTGAGGTCACCAGACGTCAAAATCTAAAAACCTTGTAAACACAATATCTCCAGGAGGGTAACCGTGACTGATGTCATACTTGATGTGTAAGTTGGTAATAAAGAGCGAAAGATCGATGTAGTTTTTGGTGAAGGTCAAAGGTCATTTGAGGTCACAAGAGGTCAAATTGTAAAAATTTTTAAAACACTATAGCTGAAGGAAGATAACCTTGATTGATGTCGTACTTGATGTGTGGATTGTATACACTGAATAGAAGACACTCTTTTTTTGGTGAGGGTCAAATGTCATTTGAGGTCACCAGAGGTCCAACTGGGAAAGCATTTTAAACACCATTTCTCTAAAAGGGTAACAATTGGGGCATCTCATATTTACCATGTGCATTGCCCATATTGAGTGGATGACACCCATTGATTCTGGTGTAGGTCAAAGGTCATTTTGAGTCATCAGAGGTCAGAGGGTCAAAATCCTGTCAACTCCTTTATCTCAAAGAGAGAAACTGTGAGTGATCTCATACTGTGCATGTCTGTCACTTAGATTCACTAGTTCAGTATTTAGTAGTCAAAAAGTTGTGAACACTTTATCCCAAGAAGGTTAATTGTGAGGGATTTCATACTTATGAAGGGGAATGGCTCATGTTGGGTAGATGATTTCTATCAAATTTTGCACCTTTGTTTTAAGAGGAAGTGAAAGGTCGCTTGGGTTAAAGACTTGTTAATGTGGTGTTTCATTAACAATAACTGTAGTTGATCTCAACGTACCACGTGGATAATTCATGTTTGTTATCAAATATTTTATCTGTATATAGTTATATCTATAATATAACCATATGGCGAGGAATCACAACGCCTTTTGGCTTTCTGGTTGTAAATATGTTGTTATTATTAGTAAACACTGAAACGGATTGTGATAACTATTACGTTACTGATGTGATTTTGCATACATTTTGTATACATTACTTGGTAATTGTGTATATATCATCACATCAAGCAACAATTTCTGTCCGACGTGTTTCCATGGAGAAAAGCTTCCAGTGCATTCTTGACACATCTAGGACTTAGCTTCATCGTTGGTGTTCCATCCCGATGGAACGCCAAGATGATAACTTGCCGCAAATTAAGTATTGGGCTTTACGCTAACACAGTGATGCTTAGATTCGAATCAGAGTATTAATAATTTCATGATTATTGCAAGATAAACCTCCGTAATTCAACCTACAATGTGTACAGGTATGTGCACATTTATGGAAATTACAGAAACGAAACGAACAAAGAAATACACTAAACTTTATGCTATAAGTGGTTATGTGACATCATAAATCAATTACAGTTACAAATGGCAGCACTCTTTTCTGAATTTCAAAAGTGCACAACTTTGAAAAGATGTGTGTCAGTCATTTCTACTTCTTTTTCAAAGAGCTATTTCTAGGGTTCCCTACCCCTTTAACATCTAGATGGTGTTACAGCTACCTATAGAAAGTGTTGAAGTATCCCTCAAAAAAGTGTAGAAACACCTCCCAAAGCGTTGATACAACACTTGCGTGCCTGCCAAGTTTACCTTTAGAAAGTGTCAATGCGGCACTTCTAAGGGTAATCTAAATAATCCTTTCTTAGTGCTACTGATGTAACACTTCATTGACTGTTTGTATTTCACCCGTGGTGTTGTCTCCTTTACACTCTTCGTGGGTGTTGAAAATTATACTTCAAAGAGTTGCTTTTTAGAGTGTTACACACCGATTTAGTTCACAGGTGGTGACAGTTTCCATCCTCTGACTTGATACGATCGTTTTTGTTGATGGATTTTGAAAGACCTTTCAAAGAGCAAAGACGTTTTGCTATTTCAAATTTTATCTAAGATTTTTTTTTCTCATGTAGAGTTAGCTGCTAGGTTTTGGAATTAAAAAATAATTAACATTGTATTATATGTGACGATGTATGTGTCCATCGTCTCTTTTTCCTTTCCTATTTTGTCCTCCCTCCCACAATGATCTGACCTGACTACATGCCCGCGGTCAATATGCAAATATAACATATAAATATATACTGACATATATAAATGTATGTCAATATCACATATCCGGTGCATAATCTATCTGACGTTGCTTGCAGGTTTTAATGCCTGAAGATATGGGAAACTTTCAAAAGAGGAAATGGGCAATTTTAATTCATTCAGGATGAAAATCATTCATCACCACTTTTTGAAGATGATCTCTTTGCACGTCAACATGTCTTATTCTCTTCATTTTGACTTAAAAGGAAATAGCGCGTTTAAAATATACCAACATGGCAAACAAAGAAAATAGCTTTCATTATTGTTAAACCATTCAGTCTCAACAATGAGCATTTGCAAAGCTTTATCTCCTCCAAACATCATGTACGTGATGAGTAACGGAAAATGCATCATTTGAATTTTGAAACGTTTGGGTGAACAAATTATTGCAAAGCAATAAATACTTGCATTTTTATCTCTGAGAGACTTATGTTTTAAAAAGAAGGCTACGGTCCGTCTTTATTTTGAATGAACTATCGTTCTGTGTTCACAAACATTGCTTTTAAATATTTGATTAATTTCTGTAAAACGAACATCTTATTTCCCTGTAAACTAAACGTGACCTACGCTTACTATATACAGGCTTTGTTCGCGCTACCGTTCGATTGACGTAGAGACTATAGAAAAAACTAATGTAAATTTTACGCCGTTGATAGTAGCATAAATCAGTTGTTCCTGTAGTGCAAAGGTTTAACATTCAATGTAGTTACTGTGGTCTGTATTCAAGTCGACTGGCTCTTCTTCAAAAGCTGTTGCCAGTTTGATTTGATAACATCTCTGCATGCCATGTCAAAGTTTTTTTTCCATGCCACCTACAACAACGTAACTTTGTACACGTAATTTTAGTGATTTGAGTAAATTTCCACTTCACGCCTGCTATGGAACACGTTTTGTCCTTGAAATTATTTATCATTCCATTCCGACAGACACAGGACTGTTGCAATGTAGATGTGTACGTCTGTTGGAGAGAACCTGAATGAAGTATATGGTGGGCTTAATATCGGAGACAATCGAAATGAAAAAAAAAAAAAAACATTAAAGTTGCTGTTTCTTTGACACCACAATAACTCGATACTATCGATTACACGAAAGAAAATGTCAGGGCAAAGATTTTTACTGATAATCGTGAGATCCATTAAATATATAAATGATTGCGGTTAGTCCCCTTAAAAGATAAATTGCAATGAACTTTCAAATTAGATTTACTGAGCAAAGGAGACCCACATTTTGTTGGCTATTATTAAAGACGGTCGTAATTCAGTCTTTAAATTGATCCACTGAGTACCTACGGAACTCTCAAAGTGCCAGCTAAGATGGTGGTTTGAAGCGTATAACAAAAAAATGTCCTCGTGATCAAGGATGTAATATTTCTGAGAAGACTGTTATACAGTAACAGTTTATATTCATTCTCATATGTCTGCATCTTATTAAAAGAAGTTGAATCTTTGAGAAGAAAAAATATTCTGACTTCATCGTCACCGTTATATTTGATTTAAGGAAGTCGACCGTTCGAGGGACAAAAGTATATAAAATAAAAACTGAAAAAAATACGGAAATAATTACGACGTATCATCATCAGCAGCAGCAGCGCATCTTGGTTGCACTTTGAAGGCTCCTTAACGTGCCTTAACCCCGAAAGATCTGTTGGAGCGTTCTCCCCTGCAGTGTTCAGAAAGTAGGTCCTATAAGCAAAAACATATCTGTTTCGCATGTTTAACATTACCAATAAATATAAAGTAATTGAACTCGACGGTTATCACACTCAATTTTGTTTATGCTGTTCAAACCGCTGAGACATTATTCAATATAAACGAAATGACGTTTGCGTCTCCGATTTTTTTTCTCCTCTCTCTCTTTCTTTTCCTTTAGATGTCATGTTCTTAAGGTTAAGTTTCTCCCGGTGCTTTCAATGTGGAGATTTGCTCTTAATTTAATGACCTACATTTTAAAGGAGTGCATGCCTGGGGCCAATTGCCGTCATTCGCATAGAATGTTTATTGCCTAATCGATGCTGGAAGGTTCACAGTATAAAGTAGTATGTAGCTTGACCTAGAGAACTTTTACACCAAATGGTGACTTCAACGACTGCCCGAATGAAAGAGTTTTCCGTTCGTCCTTAAACGTAACTTTGAACACAGGTAGGGGTAGTTAGACAGTGAAACTGTTTCAAAAACAAAGTTATGGTCTTAATTCCTTTAAGAAATGAAAGAAACGCTTCACTGCACTTTGAAATGAAACCGCAATGCCACTATCATTAACAACTCTAAAAGTTTCCAATTTTTTTTATCTTATAATTTTGCGGGATTCTCGTACCTCTGGTGAGCGTTGTGGTGGGAATAAGTATTTTATGTACTACTGCTTTCGTCAACAAAGTACCCTTGCAATCATAATTCAATGTCACGATGTGCCAATGTATGTTTGATTTATAACATGAAATGAAAATGACTTCTTTCTGCCGGGTCATACACAAATTAGTTATAAGCTATCGGCTCTGGGAAGAAAGAAGTTAACTTGGTGTAAACTTCCAGCCTCCTCAAAAATGAGGCGATCTCTACTAGCGATGCACGACTTGAGTTGAAAAAAAAATCTTTGGAAAAAGGTGTCCTAGATAATTTAAAAGAAAACAATGAGACATTTTGTGAGAAGATTTAGGAAAAAGGAAACGAACCCTGAACCATTTTTCATCTGAACCCCTTCTTAAACAGACCGTAAATGATAATTCGAGGTATATCGGACAATATTAACTCTCTTTCCCATTACGACCATCGACATAATTTTGCGGTGTGGCATTTCATCAAACTTAATTGAGGACGCCTGGTCTGAATTCTCCTTCGATTACGAAGATCTATAGAATACTTGCCGGGACGTCTAATTATATTTATCAAAGACAAACGAAAGGTAAGAGGTATTTTTTTAAAGAATAGTAATTTTGAGACCCCCAAACCCTGATTACAGCTTTAAGTACGATTACTTCACTTATCCTTCCTAATACGTCAGTTATCGATATGCCCATAGGTATGTCAAAATGCCAGGATTGCTAAATATTCTGAAAAAAAGAAAAAGAAGAAAAAAAGCAAACTTGTTGATATGTAATTTTTGGTTTCATATGAAAACTGACCTATATTAACTTAACATTTACTCTCATTATTTTGATAATTTCCTTTCTAGCGTTCCATGGACTGACTGATCCCTACAAGTGATCTTTGTAGTTGACGTCCCCCCTCCCCGTTGCTTAAGTTTTGTTAGAGGGGGGACCGTACGGCTGTTTCAATTTCGGCCGACATATAAACAGTCCCGGCAGTAACAGTGTTACAGTCACAATGGCGTCTTTTCGAAAACAGTTTCAAATTTCAGTCGTTTTGTTGTTTAGGGTATTGCAAATGTTCTAAATGTGTGACGTATAGTACGCACTCATGTACACGTGAAATGCATTGCCTCGTTATGTATAAAGGTTCACTCATGATTTTAAATGTCCATTTATATATTTCTGGAAAATAAAGCCTAATTGAACAGCTAGAGTGATTGAAATTATTTCATAGTTTTGTCATTTTCGGCGAGCATTGAATACTGAACGTTGTTTTTGTTTGATGAACTCGCCGTATCCAAGTTGTGGCGGTCAGCATGGCGTCACGATGTATTTAATTCCGCAAAATTTCTCGTGACTGTGTGAAAACCGCATCCATGAAAACTTCGAATATTCTTTGACTTTACTTCTTGACTAATTTACGATGCATTCTTACAAAAATGTATCAATGTAATAATAAATCATATCCAATCACTCCGATGCTCGCGGAAAACTATGTCCCAACACAGATTTTTTTTGCTAGGACTATCTTGCCGAAGTCGGTACGGGCAATTGACCCCTATCATCAGTGGTCACTTGTTTAGAACTTTAGGCAGAACATTAAGAAATTAAAGAAAGAATTTACAAAGTAATCCGTTGGGGGGGGGGGGAGGAAAGCTCGAGTATCTCGGAGAATTCTGACCAAGTTAAGTGAAAGGAAATACGATTTAGGAGCGAGTAAGGTTCGTCACTAAAAGTCTTTTGCATGCAAAAGTGTCATAGATCTATCAATAATTAGAACAAAGATAAAACTGTTAAAGCTCAATTTGAGATTTTGTGTCAGTGATAAAATTATTATTTTGTTTTATTAAAGGGTTTAAGACACTTTAAATAAAGCAGTTGTACCATGCAAAGGAGAAGCTAGCGCCAATTTAGAATCAGGCGAAGGTGGAACAATTACACGGAACTTTTATGCAATAATCTAAGATTTTGTCGAACAAATAGCGTATTTATGACATTTGAGTGTGCAACCGCCCCCCTCCCCCTTGACACTCCTCTTTGCCAAAAAAATAAAAACTTTCAAAATGACCGCAAGATCATCAGAAAATAAGTCTTTTCAGAGAGTGATCTAATTCTCCAAGTCTAGAATATTTTGGTAAGAAAGAACGAGAACATGCAACTCAGATTTTCAGAATGAAACACATACATAGCGAAACAGAAAACAAAATATTTTCAAAACTGATGTAAATAAATTTTACGACAATCGTAATCCTTTAAAGTATTCTCTTTTGCCGTCATTTCGTTTGATTCATTTTATGTGATATTAGCATTCATCTTCGATGACAACCAAATTTGTCTCCTACATTCATAAATAATGATAATAAGATACCGGAGATAGTGGGGCCCGTGTGTTAGTAATTCCTTTTATGGCTGACAAGCAAGGATGATTGAAGATTAGCAGATTTAATGGGTTAATTATTTCTCTGTTAAGCTAGCAGAGGACCCGCTCTCCCCGGTGAAGATATGTGAATGACCTTTCTGAGGCAAAATGTTAGTATAGAATGTATACCGTCGTCATGTTGAACAAACCTGAACTTTCTGAAGGTATGTAAAGGACTCCTTCAACAAACGCTATTTCAATGTTGGAGGTTTCTTTGTCATCTCAGAGGCTACCCGCCGATTATAATTAACGTTCGAATTAGTAAAATATTGTAACGTAACAGTAGGTGCTACACCAACATAACTCTGGTAAGCAATTTTCTATTTGAGTGAAGTCTGACAAATGAACCTATAGTGATTAATCTTCAACGGTATGTTAGTGTAAACAGTTCCTAAGGGCTCTCAGTCACATGTCAGTGATATGGAATACGCGTATGTTCGTATGCTACAGTTCGTAAAGTTTGCTTTTCTTTTTCTCCCCCAGTTTAACATACCCCCTCTCGTATTGACGTTAATATCAACAACGAAGTGCCACTCCCACCAGTATGACAAACAAACGAATAGTGCATATGACTATACGCTAGGCGCGTGTAGATCGAATTCAGTGATTTATCCTCAAGAAGGGCGCTTCACTGTGTCAATGTGACGTCATATGCAAGGGACCTATTGCTAAAGAAGGTTGTCCGTTTTTGACCACTCAAGGAACGTGGTCTGCCTGTTGTTACTTTGTTCAATTGCAATTTTGTTTTCTGTGATTTGGAAGGAAAGAGTGCCTGCAAAGTTGGTTGCAGCCATTGCTTATTTTGAAGAGAAACGCATCCTAAGTGAACAGCATAAGTGTCAAGTATAACAAATTGATAAGAATCTGTTGTAGGTGTTTATTGATTAGCCTGAAAGGTTTAAAACAATGAATAAAGTTATTTTCTTTGTATGCCATGATGGTGCATCGTAAAACTGTAATTTCATTCTTTAATTAGGCTACGTGCAGGGCACTTGTTGTGACGAATATTTAAGTTTCAACTGGAAAGTTTGAATGTTAAAAAATGTTTCTACTGATAGATTCAGCAAAATTCATGGTTAGCTTATTGTTCGGAGAGATCAAAGACTAGAAAATAAAGTTCAACTGGCTCATACCAAAAGTCGTTTGACAGTAGTCTGCAGGCATTTCTTCCAGTGAGATTACAGTGTTTTGAAGTACAGATTTTGGATGAAAACAACTTATTCATACGTCATCTATTGCTTGTCAAAATAATTACAATAATTAAGAAAATCGAATGTTTCCATAATGGCTTGCACATAGTAAGTTGCAATCCAGTGATATTTTCCACAAATTGTCACAATTTTTACATGTGAGTAACCGATGGTTACTTAAAAATAGCCGTTGTCAAGTAGGTACGCTATCTGTGGCTACGGTGCAGTAAGTTGCAAACCATATGTAGGTGTACTTGAACTGATGTGTACAGGCTCATCAAATTACCCTCTGTAATAATCTTAGCAAATGCAACGTTCTCATTTCATCTTCATTTCCTTCAGGATTCCATCCCAAATGAGTGGGCGAGGTCACAGGATTTGTCTTCTCTAGCAAGTTCCTTTCTCTGCATCATCTGCTCTCTCATGTACACGGCGTTATCAACTCATCGATGGGGTTAAAGGGAAATAGGGAGTTTAGAATACACCAACATGACATGCAAAAGAAAATAGCAGTAGTCATTGTTAGACCATTCAGTCTCATCAATAATCATCTACCAAAGTTTCATCTTCTCAAAATATTATGCATATGATGAGTAATGGAAGATGCATCATTTGAATTTTGAAAAGTCTGGGTGAACAAATTAGTGTTGAGTAAGAAATAACTGAATTTCTATCTGTGAGGAGCTTATTTCTCAGAAAAGAAGGCTACTATCCTTCTTTATTTTGAATAATCTCTCACTCTACGTCCAAAAACGTTTCTTTCAAAAATATGGATGTTTCCCTTAAAACAGACCCCCTATTTCCCTTTAACAAAGTAGACCTACATCCAACACACAGTAGACGAATCTTCCTTCTCATATATGCAAGTTTCATTTTGTTTCATTGTTGCTCTAGCGCCCATCAGGATAATTATGTGTAGCCCGTAGCCGCTGCTCATGATGATAAACCCCGAAGATGGTTCTTCAGGTACTTGACTTCTGGTACTCATGGGAGAACTTCTTGGGGAAGACATAACGTCAACTCAGACATTTTCATTTCCTGTTTGATAATTGCTATATTTGTTAGTACTAAAAACGTAGTTTCATCTCACTCCTGTCACCCAACGACAACAGCGAAAACTAATGTATTATAAGAAACTTGATCGTTAGCAAACTTAGAAAGGAGTTTGATGACACATATATAATTTAACAAGCTATGACTAACCGTAACGTGGGAAACATCGCTAAGTTAGGGATCCATCACATTTTTTTGACAGTATGAATTGTGATACGCCGTTGTCATGTTCATCCTCATTTAGAAAAAAAAAAGGTCGTCGCTTTGCTTTTATTTATTTTTTCATCAATAACATACCTGCAAGTAATCGATGGATGAGGAAAATGCAGAAGTTCCTTCGTTGGTGAAATCGCATTAGGAGCACATTCTGCAGACCCTTCACCTTCCTCACGCATATGGAACGAAACATAAATCATCTCGCAGTCGGATCGGCGCGATCTCCGTAACGTTCCTCGTCAGACTGCCAACCGCTCTGAAGCCAAATTCGGGCTAATCAATTTACCAAACATGACAGATACTTGTGGTGGCAGGGAAGGAACTTCGAGCACAAGTATGGAGGGTATAAGAAAAATTTGGCTTTCCAACCCCCCTCTCTTCCCCCCACCCTGATGGTCGGAGACGGCACTTCCCCGGTGTCCTGGTCTGCCCGATTCCAGCTTTGAAACAGGGATCTCATGTCTGCAATTTCGCAATGAATGAGAAAGACATCCTTTGCAAATGTATAATAATGTGGCTTGCTCTTATTTAGGATATTTATGCTATCGTAATTTACAAAAAAAGTTATTTCAAAAGTTTTTACTTTCTAATGATAGGAATTTCTTTTTTTCTTTTAGAAATTTCAGATCATTGGTGGTTTCTAAGCTGAGCGGGTTTCCCCTCCCCTTTAGAGTTTTCCTTGACAAACAGGTCTCACTTTATACAAAATGCTGCAACTGTTTGTACTTTTTCACATGGATTGCTGATCAGAAAACGTAATGTAAATTGTCTCAGTTTTGTATGTTTGAGTATGTTGCCATCAGAGGGTATAGAGAGGTTGATAATGCATGCCATGAGTGTATTATTCAAACAACTTAAACTTTTCAATAGTAAATGAAAACAGTGAAACTGATACCAGTGTTTTAGTATGGACTATTCTTCACACTGTGTGTCACTGTCTCTGTCACTGAGTTTGTCGTAAGTAAAGCAATTTAGAGTGAAATCCCTGTAGCAGATTCATTTTGTAACAAAGGTATAAGTATAGGATACGTTTATCTCTCGCTTTATGTGTGTCAACTGCAGTCATGCTATATTGAAGTTCTCCATAGAATAGGTTTCAAATTGATGGTTCCACATAGCAGGATGATAATTTCTTGTACGGGTTACTTTTTTCCTCAGATCACCCAGAATTTCCATCCAAATTAATTACATGACCTCGAGGAAGACACTAACGGTGCAGAGAGTTATGGCCAAAAAAGTCCTGAGATTGTGGAAAATTACAGTTGAAATTTCTGATAGTGGATTCAAAGCAGTTTTCTGTGGGCCGGGTTTACCCCGGTAATAGACTGAAGTTAGCAAACCCCATTCAATACAGCCCTCATGAGTGACCACAGAAGATAATACCTCTGGTAATGTATGGAGTTGGCCTTAGTTACACTGTGGTCCATATGAGCCATAATATTATCAAGGTGCCACAATTCTGGGTAACAGAATTAAATAACTCTTCAAGGTAGTACTAGTATTTTGAGGTCGACAAAGATCCAAAGTTCCACTGACACATTACTAAGGCCTAGTGTGCTAACTGGATAAGGCTTTGTATTGTTTTATGAAGTCGGAAACAAAATCAACATTTTTGAAAGGGGGGGGGGGCCTGGTCCCCTCGGAACCTGCCCCTAAATAGGTCCCTGTTTCAGATTTATCAAACGCTAGCCAAACAGAGGTTTAAAGAAAGAAAATTGTTGGTTCCACCAGCAGAATGAAACAAAGGAACTAGCTTTGCACCAAATTCATACTTCGTCACCATATTAGACTTATATCATAATTCAAGACTCCATCCTCTCATTGTCTCACTGCCAAGACTTAACTTATAGAATCATTCTACTATCTCAGGTTAACTCTGGATCCATCCCATACCTAATAATGTCACCGCTTCAAAGGACCAGTACAATACACTGCACCAGCTTATGGCTCTGTTCACTTGTTGAGAAGTTTCGGCTATTTGCATATCCTTGCTTACTTTTGAATCCTCACATGATATCATACATGTTTATGCCTTTTCGAGATAAACAAACCCTAATCATTATGGTATATCTGGATATCGCGTGTTCGTGTTCTACCATGCATGAAAAGTTCTTCTCGAGACATGATTTTAGCACATTATGTGTATTTTCTGCGGACAGTGTACATCGTTTTGGTGCAGAAACCGTCCAACACTGATTGACATACCGCCTGATTATGTAATTGATAAAATCATGGAACGTTGCCATGCAGCTGTAACCTTGCACGGACATACAGAACACCGCCCAGCGAACAAAATATGGGGGACCCAGATGGGCATGAGATGGGTATAACTGGGGGTGACATATGGGACCCAGATGGGTAACCCACATGCAGTCCAGATGGAATACCTGGAACCCAGATTGCCCATGTGGGACCCAGCTGTCGTTTGCACCATATAGGCCCATCTGGGACACCTCTGGGACCCGTCTGGGCAATGTGCCTTATTTAGGTCAATAATCCATTTATTCATGAAAAATTGTGTAGTATTTCGGTTTTTATTGCATTGTAAGAAAGACGAGCAAAACATAACATTGATCTATACATGAGCACTCTTTTGAAAACTTGCTTGTTTCGTAGGAGATTGAAAAGGTAAATGAGTAAGTTGGGTTCAATGGGTATATATGCAAATAATTATTGTTATAATATGGTTATGTGGATCACAAGCCATTGAATTATTAACTACCAACAACAACGATAATTTAATGAAGTCTATGCACACATGTCAGGCGCATAAACCTCCCACAATATTTACAATTAACTAACCCTTAGACCTTTAATTGGAGGAGGGATGGATCATCTACTTTTTCTACTTTCTCTCTTTGAAATAAGTGATTTTTAAATAATTTTATCTGTGGTCTTGGAATGCAAAGTTTTTTGTGTATTTATTATTTACTCGTTACTCCCTGTCTACACCACTGCTTAGACCTACAACATACGTACATTTAATTTGATTTATTTCGCCAGTATAGATAAATACTTGGCCTGACTACATGAGGTCGAATTCCGTCTGAAGAAAGCTAGACAATTACGTTGGCGATTTGGAAGGTAACCCCAAATATCCCTAGCGACCATTTTCAATTTTCTCTAAATAATCGGTTGCCGAAATTGGCAAGTTTCTCACCAAAGTAAAAAAAGAGCATCTCATATCAATGACGGATAATATTCTCAGAAGTAAAATAAATCCATACCACATCTCATTTTGATATCTCGCATAAAGAGTTGATATTTTAGCGCTAGCATTACTTCACGCGGTGCCAGACAGTTACAGAGGGCCTTTTTTAATTTTCGGTCTCGTGAACCCTTTTTAATTTTCAGTCTCACGAACGTTAGGTCTTGTGAGTTGCCCTCACAAGAGTGAATTCGCAGGAACTCAGTAATATAGATACTACCTAGGCCATGTGTGGCAGTAACCTAACAGACTCTTTTGATCGCAAATCCATCTTTCGCATTTCTTTCCAAACCTTCGCGAAATTTATTACACGTCATTAACTCCTTGACAGAGCCGCAACCAAAGTACTTCGCGTGGAGGACGATTTTTTTTTTTTTTCGTCCAACGTATCGCTACGAAAAAACTATCTTCAGGGAGGTCGTAACAGAGGCGTTACACAGGCAACCGTCAAAATGACTTTTGACATCGTCAAAATTACTTTTGGCATAAATGTAAGTTCAGACGTCAAGGTAAGTTGAACCAAAGATGTAAATTGTGACAACAGCGTAAAGTTGAAACAACAACCGAAGTTGAAACAACGACGTAAGTTTTAACAACAATGCAAGATTTTCGCTTTTTTCCTTGTTCCATACTCACCCCTGCAAGACGCAGTTCACTAATGTAAAAGGCTAAACTCACGTCACAAAGTCACAAGATTCCACCCCCCCCCCCCCCGTGGTACAGTTCGTTTCAGTTGCGTGTAGTCGCGGGGCGAAAAGAATTGCCAAAAATGAGCTAGAGGGTCATGAATGTAGATGTGACCTATATGCTGCTCCTTTAGATATAAGATAAAGACCACCTCGTCTTTCTACATTTCCCCTTCTCACAGCCGTCCCTCCCCCCACCCCATAAAAATAGAGAACACTGTATTCTGAATGGTGTAATTTACGTATAAAGTATTTATGTCATACTCTGTTTTGATAACCTTATTTCTGGGGCAATTGATAATGTTACGTGCGCCGATGGCTTTTGGAAGCATTGCCGTGTTATTTTATATGTCAATTACTGACTTAGGCCTACCACCAGGTAAGCCAGGTGATGTTAATTTAAGAGGCATTATAAAAAGACATCACAAAAGAAATAATGGCACCGTGCAGAACACGACTTCGTCATTTTTACATCGTCGTCAAATTTTGAAAAGTCATAGCTCAACAACGATTTTAGATATAAACACAAGTCCAACGGATTGTCATTGATGGTTCCACTTTGAACATCCGAAAGAAGCCAGTTATTTTCTAGACGCAGCAATGGGAGTAATAACAATAATGAGGTACGCTTGATGCCTTTTGACACGATTTACGGTGTATGCAGTTGTCATTATAAGTTTGCTGCTTTGACTCTTCGTTTTAGATGTAGAATCTCTTTGTCAATTTAAGAAGCAGACGGGACAACTTACCTCATTCATGTTATATGCGTAACGGTTGCCAACTTTAGCAATTGACGAGGGCCGAGAATCAGGAAAGAAATGTTATGCTGTATAATGGCTTTACTTCGTTCGTTTTTTATTTTTTATTTTTTTTACATTTTAGCCGCAGGGGTTTTAGTCATCAGACAGTCCCTTTAAAGTAACTTGGAAATCTCTAACTTGCTTTTACATAAAACAACAAAATGCATCACGCATCGTATGATCAGGAATTACCGGGAACATCAATGTGTTAAATTGTATTTTATTTTCAATATTTTTGCTTTTCGTTGTGTTTTCTTTTATTATTCTTTGTAATATTTTGTCTTTACCGAATCGAACGCATCTACTAATGTAAGATAAAACCATTACAGCTAGATCGATAATGTATTTAGTATTTTTTTTTTCTTGGCCCTTGCGTTTTCCTTCAAAACCGACATAAGGTGTTTTGTTTGGTTTCCTTTTTTGTTTTCATGAGGATAGTATTTCTGGGATACTAGACCGACGAGGCACTTAACGCACACAAATGATAGAATTACACTAAAGTAAAGTTAGTTAATGAACGGCGCCAGTACTTCAAAACATGAGCCTTCTCTTTGCCTATGTTTGTTTCACTAGAAAAGGAGTCATGATAACTCGCGACGTTATGTAATTATGTTTTGTTATAAAGAAGGTTGCATATTTGGAAATAATCGACCTCACTCAACGGTGGCTTTCTTTGTATGACCTATGAACATATACCCTGAATTGACTTAAATGTAGAAGTTGATTTGACTGCTAAACTAGTCTACGACACAGAAAACACAGTGAATGCATGCAGGTATGCCTTCAGGCCCGTATATACCCAGATCCAGAAACCTGTGGGATGGGGCGGAGGGACCCCTCAGCCACCTGTGGCATGTTAAAGTTATTTAAATTTGTAGGCGGGGAAGTGAAAATTTGTCCTCCTTGCAAATCCCCTTGACCACGTACGTGGACACAATTCGTCGTTTTAGAAATAATGGAGCGAAGTGCACCAACATGGCTTACAAGTCAAAGTTAACTAGAACTGCATTTGCCCACAAATACGCAGAATTGTAGTGCTTGGTAGGCTAAGTCCTTGTTGTTGGGAGTAAGCCAGTCTCTGTGGATCCACTCCTCATAGGAGTTAGCATTTTGGGGGGAAAGCAGTGCCGTTTCCTGTTAACCCCTTTCCCAATCCATTCTTTTTTATTACATCACGCTGGACGAAACAAAAATTCCATTGGATCTCTCCCATAATGTTGTAAAGTTGCCGACGCTTATCGTTACTATATACCGTATGTCGTACAAGCCTGTACTATTCTGAGTTTTAAAGAGTACTCTAGTACTAGCTGTAAATATGTCCAAACTGTTTTTCTGTTTCACCACTGAAATAGCACATGAGAGCAGTACATGATTCTGCAGACGGACGTCATGTTGTAACCACTAAAAGGCAATGAAGCAGCACACGATTCTGTGACATCATATTTAAACACAATGGCGCTGTATTGCACACCAATTTGGAAACAACATTGACACTCCACGTTTATCACCTCATTGGGAAAAGGCCGAACCACCTTTCATCACGTTTTCTGGAAATTTATCCGCAGGGCTCTCTCATCACTTTAACTCCTTAAATCGTTTTTGTAGTTGTGGCATTTGCTTTTCCTTAGTAGATTTTGGTTTGAAGACGGACCGTAGCTCGCACTTACTGCTATTACTAAAAGGTCGCGCTTGCATATTTGTATGAACTAAGTTACATCACGCGCATGTGAGGCGTTATGAGCCATACAAGGCTCAACAAAAGAAATTGCTGATCGACCAGTAATGACAACATTGTAGTGCTGCGCACTACAATAAATAGGTAGTTGTGATATACATTGCACGTATTAATGTTCTTCCTCCAAATCGGGTGTAAATATATATCTCCTTACCAGACTTCCGGTAAAATCTTTGTAAAAGGAATGTTATTTGGCCAAAGGTCATCAATGTTTACCTCAGCTCAGCAGGTAAACACTGATGACTGTCAAATAGCAACATCCCATCTATACAACCCTTGAGAGAGACATAAAACACAACCCCATGGATACAATCCAGCCTGAGGAGTTTTAAGATGAGGAAAATTCAAAACTTAACGGTGTTTCTATCTACTGGGGGCACTTTCTGGCAACATTTGCCATGCGAAGGTCATTTTTAACACAAATCTGTTAACGAGATAGGCCTACCGTTACAATCGACAACGGATGGGAAACTGCAGAATTTGTACAGTGCCTAAATCATGTCGAGTGGTTTTTTTTTTCCAACATGCAACCAGGTGTGAATGAAAATAAAGCTTTATTGCTAACTTGTATTTTACGACAATACTTTCAGATGGATATGTTCTTGTTTTTCAGCATTGTGACAAATTTGAAAAGACAAAGAAAATTAGAAAAAAAAAAAACTTCCACACCACATCCTGCACCCCTGTCTTCCAGCAACAGTTTTTGTTTACAGCTTGAGCAATACAAACCCTATTTTCAGTGTACATGCACCGCCTTCCGTTACAAAAGTTCTGCAATCCATGAACTTATTTTCGACTGCCCTCATTTCTGGGTGACTGAAATTTCGTCTGTCCACGTATCCTCCATTTTATTGTCCTGTGCAACGTTACTCGAAACATGGCGTACATCTTGTTGATATGTCACAGTAGAACAGTACAGTGGAAAACTTAAACCTGTGTGTGTGTGTCACTACTGCAGTTTCGGCGAGTTTTCTAAAGTAACAACAGGGAAACGTGATCTTCATCCCTGCTATTTTGCAAATAGTGACATGAAATCAGAGTATGAAAGAAGTACAAAAAGAAAATCCAAAATTGATTAATTACATGTCTTTATATTTTCTTTCCCTATGTGTATATATCTATGGAATATGTAAACATATCGTCAACATATATGTTATAGAAAGTACGTTACAAGAATTACAGTCTACGTCACAGTCACGTCACAGTTACAGTTACGTCACAGTGACATAAATGTCCACTGCAGTTATTGCTGTTCTTGTCGACATTTGTTTACGAAAGTCCTCACTGCTGTCATTAAGGTATATCAAATTTTATATTAATTAAAGAGTAATAAATTATTTTATCAGAAGTAATTTCATTTCAATGTAATTATCAACCAAATTAGATTGGGAATCTGCCATTTGTTTCCTGTGAAAGAGAAAGTAAAATAAATAAATTCATAGTCCATATCGAATGATATACAAGTGTGTTTTGTTCGCAAAGCTCCGTTCAGACAGAGGGAAACAGAGAAAGTGGTACCTATACCTGATGCAGTTTTTCAAACTCTGTGTAACAGTCAACGATTCTACCGCCTGACTTGAGTGTTTATCCCATATATTCTTGGTGACGGTCACAGAAGATTTGACCCTACAAATTTGTCCTAGTTTTTCATTCAATGTGCAGCACATCAATTGCTCGTTATATGAACCTGTGAGTTATGTTTAGCCTTCTCTGGAAGATCCTTTTTTTTTTTTCCAGGAAAACAGGTCAATAGTCGTTGGTGATACAACTACATCACTTTACGAAAACGTGCATTTTTCTTGTCAAAGATTTCAGCTAACTACGTTTTATCCTCTGTTGTTGATAACTAAGGGGAAGGTAGCTTTTGAAGCATCACTGACGTCTGATACGGTTTTATTTTTGAATCGTGTCTATATTTTCAACCTCTCTCTGCATGCATCACTGAAGTACAATTTCATGGTAGTATTGTCTTCATACAATATACTTGGATACTTATCCGCTCCACCAGTAATAGATCTTATACAAAACAAAGGAGGTTAGCTGAATGAGTTGGGTTTAATCTCTTAAGTTACCACTTAAGAGGAGGGGGGGGGGTTGTCAGTATATATGTGAAAACAAAGGAGATTGAAAACAATTTGGAAATGTTACTAATGTGTCCATTATTAAGCAAGAGGAGCCTAGTAAATTGATCGTTGACCTTTTTCACCCACATTTGGGAGACATTTTGAAAATCAATCAATGTCATCTAACTAAAAACGTCATCCACCTATGATGCCCAAGCGTGAACGTGTCACATGAATGGTCACTTTGTGTGGAACTTATGGAACCTGCGAGGCAGTTAGTGTACGGGCCACGTTGCATTTACTTTTAAGTGTGTCAATTAAAAGGACCGCAATTAACAATATCGACTCAGACTTAGTCAAATCTGGAAGCCTGTGACAAATCGTTCCCACAGTGTGATACTATGACTATACTCGTGCATTCCATGACGTTAAGGTAAATATAAGCTGTTGTTAAAAAAAATTGTCAAAATATCATTTGACATTTCACGATGATGCAGGTCTATTTTTGGTAATAGCCGTTATACTTAGAAAGAAATCTTCTTATACCCATGATCCAGAACAATCACTTTTATGTACCCGATTGTTAGAGAATTGGCTCCATATCACCCATGTTTTGTCACTCAGCCCACGGGCCTTTTTGATGGCCTATATGTTCGAAACGAAAGTTGCTTTAGGCCATAGGCCAAAAGAATTAGCCAAAGATGACAACATACCCCTTGTCGTGACTCACTGGTCACAACAAAGCATTAGATGCCCCCCCTTACGAAATCTATTTAAACGCGACTCAAAAGGGCAAAGGTGATCTTAATTCTATTTCTGAAGTTGCAATATGCCCACCCGCCGGATGCCCCCCCCCCCCACCCCTTCCCGAAAGTATTCTTCTTGTCAGGAGTAAAGTCCCAAACTCCATCCTCATACTATTGAACTATGGTTACAGACCTGATAAAAAAACCCGTGAGGGAAGAAGAGATGTCAAGTTGCAAACACATGGATGAACACCACAAACAGTAATCATCCATAATAAATACATTCAATCTCTTTTCGCTAGTGACAGTGAGAACTAGTCGCACTTGAAAACTCCATATAGAGTTACGCGATACACACGAAAAGTGAAGCAGTGACGACATCAAGTTTTCTTTCGATTAGTTTCTTTTTTTTTCCATTTTTTTTTTATCACGAAGACAAAATCGTTTCCAGAGATCGTCTACGATTTAAAGTTAAATGCTGAACATAGAAATTGTGGGATAATTTTATGCAAATGTTTAATAAGCACCAGAGATGCTATGTACGTACACGTAAAAAACAAAACAAGATAAAACAAGCAAAATCAGAAACAGGGGTGGCCGCTTGAGTTCTTGTGCTTGAGGTTAGTAATTTGAGTCCTACCGTCCCCTGATGAGTTCCAAAAGGGAACGATCTGGCCGTGAATTGAATTTTTCTGGTGTAAAAATTTTCTTTGTAAGTAGGTTTATAAGCTTAATCTATGGTAAGTCGGGATGATCTACAGGTAGTATTCGTCAAGGAATACACCACTAAACTCATTTAGTATACCCTACATACTATATTTTTTTTATATCTGGCCATAACCTTACACAGGTTCCTATGTTTATGATGGATTGTCTCCACGTTTCTTTCTTAACGCTATCGGTGGCGATAGCACACAGCAAAAGAAGCCTTTTTTCGCTATCTCGATTCATGCAAGGGATTGTGGGATGCATGGGAGATAAAAACTGCACTTACCAGACACAGTCTGAAACTTGACGTACTTTTCGACAGATAGATACACAATTTATTGATGAAAAAGTCGGTTCTGGTGTTGTTCGAGGTACAGAACCGCATTTGAGAACCCTCGGTATGTTTGTAGTTTTTTATCTCCGTCAACCAGGAGAATTCAAATTTTTTTTCTAAACTAAACTCAGTTTTTGTCACGTGTTGTAGGTATGATGGTGTGTGAGTTTTATCTTTCGATATTGAAGATGTGCACATGCGTAGTCGAGATTGCGAAAAAGCTTACGGTCAAACATGTAGGTCTTTTAAAGAGTTTCAATACAAATAGCACGGAATCCTACTGTATAAAAAGGAACCAACGGCCAGTCATTCTTCTCCCACCACTACAACACAGTAGACATCAATTATGCCGAGAAACATATCCTAAAGGCCATTCAATAAAATCCTCAAACTAAATCACATCTTTGTGGAGCACGAGGGATTAATTTGGGCTCTCCAGGCTTAGAATGTCTGAATTATGTATGTGTCAGTTTGTTTGACTTGACGAAAGGCCGAGGTTTTGGGAAAATCCCTCTTATGCATTTGTCATATTGTAATGGTTACAATGCTTACAATTTACCCTTCGGACAACCCTGTAAACATTGACTTCTCAACTAAATTTTTTTATAATTTCAACTTACAAACGCGAATGGAGATTACATTAATATCGCTTAAAAGAGGAGGCGTGTTTGGAACCTCTAAATGTTTCCAAAGTAGGTCACTACTACCTAACGTTCATAAACTTGTCTTTTAGTTAGTTGTCGACTAAGACAACGATCGTTTGGAAACTGTTTTGCTTTTCCGATACAGATGTACAACCCAAAACACTCTCTACTGTTATAGACCATATCTAAGCCATGCAATTCATGTGTTCATCCAAAGAAGATGAATCAACTTATTGAAAGGCATAATACGTGGTTAGTCCATCGTCTATCCGTGTCAAACTTTTCATCAACTTCTACCGCATCAAAAATGAATAACTTACTGAAGGGCTTTCCTTAAGGCGAAATAGGGCGTTTACAGTACACTAACATGGCATACAATGAAAATAAGTTTAGTGATCGTTAAACCATCCAGACTCATCATTACACATCTACGAATGCTTCGTGTCAAAACCGTGCATATGATGAGTTACGGAAGGTGCATCATTTGAATTTTTAAAGTTCGGGTGGAAAGACTATTCTTTAGCAACAGATACCTGAATTCTATCTGTCAGAATCTTATTCAAGGGAAACATGACTACCGTTTCAACTTATTTTGAGTAAACTATCGTTCTGTGTTCATAAATATTGGCTTATAATGTATGATATTTTTCTGTAAAGGCAAACACCTTATTTCCGTTTAAGTGTCTCTCCCTTCCCTACCTACACTGAAGTTCTTAGTCGGGGGGGGGGGGGACTCCCAATAAAAATCACCCCAGACAATTTTCTGATGTCAAACAGCTATGAACATTGTGTCACATGAATGCATGTGTCGATTGGTCTACCCCCATACTTCCACCCCTCCCCAGAAAACGGATCCGGCCACTGGCCTAGTGCACACGCTACAATTTTAGCTTCTAGTAGGTCTCTGCAATAGCAATCAGTAAAATCCTAACATGGTATAGTCATTAGATTTTTATGTAATATGCGGAAAGAGCTCAAACAGGAGCTGGTTTTATATGTCCTCGGTCTATTTACGTTGAACTGATATTAGATACAGATAACGTCTTTCATATGCACCTGAGAAGCGTTTCTCATTTTCACGACGCAATTTTGTTGTGCGTAAGACTGTGAGATCATTAAAACAGTTATGTAAAAAAAAGTAAAGCAATTACAATTCTAATTATATGTCAGTGGCGACGTGACTTGAGGAACGGTTGAGGGAGAACACTGCCCCCCCCCCCCCTAGAGCCGGTGTCGCTTTTTGAGGGGGATACCGCAAGAGCCGAATTAATGCCTAAGATGGGTGATGACCGACAGAAATTATAAGAATAAAAATCAGAGCATTGCTGTATACGTTCGGCCTGGCTGAGTCATTAGAAGATTGAAATTAGAATTAACTGAATTAAGTTGTCGTCACTTACATGCTGGCTGGCGAGCATGTAATGACGGGGGGGGGGGGGGGCACTTGAGCCACCCCTCCCCACCGGGAAAGATGTTCTCACTGCATCAGGTTCAGTTATACAAATGCATTGCTGTGCTAATGAAACAGGCAGGAGTTCAACACCGATCAATGTTATATTTATTCAGTATATCTTGTATTTCTATCACACCACAGAAGAGACTAGGTAATCATGTCTTTCAGTGGGCTTTTATTTTTCCAGAGAGTTATAAGGGTTCATTCCCGTGCACCTCGTAGTTGTGTGTACATAGTTCAACGCTGACTGATACGTTCACTCATCGCTGGATTGAGACCGGTATGCACAACTTCAGAGGCATAACAGCTATCAAGTTTTTTTGTCAACTGCATTCTCAATTTTATAATCATGTTATGTCACATCAGAACATTGCTACACAAATAATACAAGTAGCACGAGTTCAAACAGCGACTGTTTCTTTATTGTTTCGGTCGATTTCTTTTAAACGGTCGTTCAATCTATTTCAAGTTAAATAGGCCACGTTTCCATCAAACATGACAGTATTGACATTCTCTTATCGCAAGGCTCTACTCGCTTTTCTTTATTTTATTTTTTTTTCGTTTGTTTCGTTCAATGCTCCCTTGGTTTTTTATTCCATCGTCAATGTAATTAAGAAGAGCTTCCTTGTTTCGAAGCTTATTGGCTATCGATAACTTGAAAAGGAAGCTAAACTTTCTCTCTCTCTCTCTCTGCCTTTGTATTAACAGACACATTGAAATTAATCTAACACCCTATGAATATCGGTGGGTTTTTCGATGGTGAAATGAATATGTTCCCTACTGGCCGGGAAAACGTTTTCATAACTGTCGATCCAGAAAGTAAAGTAAAGTAAAGTATATATATATATATATATATATATATATATATATATATATATATATATATATATATATATATGTAAAACTTGTTATTGTCATTTCAGATTCAACTCTAAGTTGTTAGAAACTTGTACCTTATCTAATATGTACAGTTCTTACCATGTGAGCATGCAGTTATCATCTTATACATATACAGTTCTTGGACATGTACTGCCCGCGTGACGTTGCAGATCTGGTCTTCCATATAGAGATCAGTGGACACGTGATATTAAGGACTGTATTAGTCAAGACTGATAGGTCCCTTCTCCTCGGCGTGATAACATGGAAGTGGGGCATGTCGATATCAAGTTTCACGTAAATGCGTTAATATTTGCACTTCACTCGAAATTTCTAGTTCGACGTTTTACCGGTTTTGTGAAGATGTCTTTGTGATTCACCGGAGGCTTCACCCAAAGAACTAAGCTGTACAATTTGCATTGCAAAATACATGGAAGTATCGAACCATTGAAGAGCGGCCTCGTTTGTTCTGATCCGAATATCAACATCCACGATACGTTATATTCACAATTTCTTTAAGTCAAGGTTAAACTCTCCATGGAACTATACGATGCAAAAACGTAAAAAAAAAATGTACGTATTTCTTCTGAGAGCAAAATTTCTTCTTCTCACTTCCCAACGTAGGTATCCAATCCACCGCCTTCAAATGTCTAAACTTTTAATTAATCTTTTTTTCCATTATCCTAGAGTGATCTCTTGTTTGGAAACATCCATATTTTCTTCCGGAACATGGCTGTCATAAACTGTGTAGTTATAGTAGGGACAAAAGCAGCACTACGACCAACGGTTATAAGCCTCATCGAAAACGAAAGAGAGAAAACGAGTATATTGTTCTTACCCATTGAACGTTTACCGTGTACAAAATTTACCCGTTTTCTGTGACAGGAAGTGTTATATATTCGACAATTTGTAATTCGTCGTTTGTAGTTTCCTCGGTTTTGAGAGTTACTACGTTGTGCCGTTTCGTTTTACTGTTGAAAAATTAAATTCCAGTCGAGTGAATTATCTGTGAACATGTTCACTCTCCTGTTAACGTTATACAGTTTTTTTTTTTATTCGGGGGGAGGGTGCAAACAAATTGTATGGTTAATGCAGTCTGTTTATATGTTTTTATGTTTTTGCATGTTTTTATGTTTTGCATTTAATAGTTTCAGTCTGAACACTCCAAAAGTACAATGTGAGGAAAACTATACCCAAGAACTCTTTCTTTAAGGACCATCCGGAAGTGAGGATGGTACTTTATTACTCTCACGTGCCTGAACTCCCAAAACAGCCAACTAAATGTTTCTTTCTTAACTAATAAAAAGAGATGACAAATTAGTCTGATTGCTTTCAGTAAGAACACTTTATTTACTGGGAAGTTTTCTTTTAACGGTTTAGTCAATAGATAACATGTCTCGAACAATTAATTCAGCCACTTCGGGGACTTTTAAACCTGTTTAAAGGCATTAAGACACGATTACTGCCGGTAGCCATGCGTGTTGGTCATTTCTGAAATGACAAAAACATAAATAAATGGTTGTAAGTTCCACCAACGTCAGACGATTAAGTCGTAATATCAGTGTCGTTTTTTATATTTTTATACATTTTATTTCCAATATTAAAGAAACTGTAAAGTGGTAACGGATAGAAATATCTCGGTGATAAATGTTCGTTTGCTATAGGCCTTCATGTGTCCTGTTCTCACCTCAGGCTGGCCACAAATCAGGAGAAAACCTCATGTACGAGTACATGCCAAAAAAAAAAACCCTCAATACTCTTCAAGCTAAAAACCGTAAATTTGGAACTAAGTGTTTCGACGGTCCTAATTGGTGGTGTGCAGATGGTCACGTGTATGCGCGCGTGGATGGATTGGTGGGTGCGTGGGTGGGTGGTGAGTGGGGGATACACAGTCGGTTACCACAGTACACAAAATGCTATTTTATTACATATGCTTTTTCACTGATGGTGATATAACATTACCAGAACAATGCTAATCGTGCTACAAACAACAAAGTTTTTGTCGGATGTAATAATTAAAAACATATATATTTTGCCTGAGGCACAAACCTTTAAATTTCGTATGCAATAAGACGCGTGGAGGCACATCCGAGCCAGTGTACATAAGCACATTACATACCACATAGATATAAATTAAGAATGATTGTTGTAAGAAATACGATTCATCTTCGAAAACCTTGTTTGTTTTTTTTTCAATCATAGGGAATCTCATGCTTATGTATGCACTTTACGCTAACGACTGCAGTAATTACGTTGAAGTGAATGCGATTTTTGCAGTCACTCTCTCATTTCGTACGTAATAAGACGAAGGCGAAGTTATCGACTGACAAAATCGATTTCTAGAAGATAATTTAAAGAATGGGCTGTAACTGGCATGGCCTTGTTGCCACGCGGAGTGGAATTTCCCCTTGAATGTTGCTGAGCCTACAGAAGAAAATGAATCAGGAACGAAGATTACATTTAAGGTGACGAGATGGAAATGAAGATTGATTTTGTATTTAGCGCCATTTGATCACAGCTGAATCAAGTGTCTGGATACCTGCAGGCTAAATTACAACCAACGTCAATAGGAATTATCTCATGTTTATTTATTATTTTTTCAGGTATCTTAGCTTGTTTACGACAAACGAATCATCGGAGGTGAGAAACTTTCAAACGAAAAATGAGAAGTTTATTAAAGGGAAATAGGGCGTTTGTTTTAGAGAAAACATCCATATTTTTGAAATCAATGTTTGTGGACGTAGAATGATAGATTATTCAAAATAAGGAAGGGCAGTAGCCTTCTTTTCAAGAAATAAGCTTTTCACAAATAGAAATTCAGTTATTTCTTACTCAACACTAATTTGTTCACCCAAACTTTTCAAAATTCAAATGATGCATCTTCCGTTACTCATCACATGCATAATGTTTTGAGGAGATGAAGCTTTGGCAGGTGTTTATTTATGAGATTGGATGGTTTAACAATGACTAACGCTACGTCTTTTGTTTGTCACGTTGGTGTATTCTAAACGCCCTATTTCCCGTTAAAGTGAGTCGTTAGCTGTCGATCCGACTGTGGCGCGCTTCGCTTCCGTTTCACTGTGGTGTTGTTAATACCCTGAATATTCTCGTGTTTACCTAAATTCGTCTGAATTGTGATGATTATTAAAGGAGAAAGGACTAATGAAATCCAACAATTGTGGGTGAAAATGTGTTTGTTTCTGTCTATTGCTAGACAACGATGACGTCTGTCACTTTTCTTTTTCTTTTTGAGGCGGGGGGGGGGGGTTGGGGAGGGCGGTGTGTAGTATGAGGTGTATAGTGGTAGGTAAGATGGACGAACCATAGGGTTTATTTCTCGTCGTCTAATGTTGAAAACGTTATGAGTGTGGAATAGATGGACAGTGAAAATTCCATTTCCGGAGGATTTGTAAGTCCGAAAACAAATTTGCAAATCCACCGAGTGTGATACCCAGTTTGCCACATATACAAGACAATATAAAATGAGATCCCGAGAGACGTTTACAAAAAAAAGAGGAAAATCATCGGCACTGTCGAACGAAATATGGCAACAACTTCGATGGATATCTGTATCTTTGCATCTTTCCAGAGTCAACTATGAAAGATATGCTAAATTGATGATTATACGACGCTTGCAAAAACTGAGAAATAGTGCAAAAAAAAAAAAAAAACGAAGGATTTCATTGGGATCCGACAATTTAATGACTAAAATAACTCACTTTGACTTAAAAATTGAGGGAGACCACGTGCAATTACAAACGATTTCTTAACTTAGCACACGGAATGTCGAGAAAGTCACCACACAGTGGTTGAGAACAATACTTGATCCTTCCATTAATTTTGCTTTTAATCTGCAGTCGGTTTCATCAAAGAAAATTCAAGGAGGCTTGAGTTCTCTCACAGTTCAACAGACAACGTTTCTTAAGATCTAAGTTTGAATCATGGCGCACTGTAATTACACTCATAGACAGATACTCGTTTACCCAGACAGTTCAATTTCTCCCAACTAGGCTATTTCAAGCCCCACCCACAACTGTCTTCAGCTTCTCCTGCTTGTGCAGTCCCAGACCTACAACTGCGGGGATGTCCTGGTTAGTATATACAACACCATATATGTGTAATGAGACACATGTCTTTCGGCATGATAAGATATAAAGGTATGAGAGAAGTTTCATATTTTTTTTTGTACCTCTGAAGTTAATCGAGGGCAGTCACCAATTGAAAATTTTGTTTTCCCCCACGTAAAGATACTTGGGATGATGAGTATCTGTCTTTAAAAGCAGACTTTGTTATGAGCTCTCCCCCAATTCTGACAGATTAAACCAGGATTTTCAGCTCTGGTAGTTCTTGTACTGCTATATGATGTAACAACGCTACTAATACGTAAATGCAATGGCTGGATCTTTGAATAGATTTTAAATAGAGGTATATGGTAGAAAATGTAAGCAGTCAAACGATTTTGTCGAGAGGTGTAGGGTTAGTCTACGATTTTCATCTACTCTCAACAGGTCGATTGGTCCATCTACCGGTCAATACAATGATTTGCGTGATATGACCGATCCAGAAGGGTTTTCCAAACTTAACTAATCACGTGGTAGATTCTTTAATATCATTCTCAAATTATGCCTAGCGCCATACGCACTACGGAGTCGTACCATTAGAGTGTTTCCTCACTGCGAACCCCCATAAGAACTCCATATGGGGCCAACGGGACGCATGGACATGTCCCACGCATAACTGTGAAGACTGTCCAAATAATACGGGCCGTTACTGACTTCGCACAGCTTACCGTACGGACTTTGAACTATGCATGTTGCATGCAGCGTAGTTATCATGACAAGGGTATATGAGGCTTCTATAGGGGTCCGTACAATTCACAGCATATAGGTCGTCCGTGGATTTGGTGTACTGCGGCCGTGATGCTCATGATGGGACGGTGAGGCTTTATTATTGAACTCTCTAAAAAAGTTAAAAATCATCTCAATTTACTATACTTTAAGTATAGCGTTGATAATGGGATGGCTGCATGTTCCTCTGTCAGTGAAATGCCCAAGGCCGGGTTGTTTCTATACGGGGGAGGGTAGGAAAATCGCTACCCCACCAGAAAGACAAATGATTTGTATAAAGGAACGTATCTTTTATCTGTATTCTGGGGAAAGGTAAGACTTTGAAACACTAGATATCAAAATAAAGAATGTCGGGATACCTTTAACATGGCCATAGAAGTGCCATTTTTCTGCCATCTGGGAGGCTTTTTCTGGGAAACAATTTTTTGATACGTTACGCACCAACCGATGTGGCGCTCTGCTTAGACGGTAAAATGTGAATTAGCCACCAACCCCACCTCACTCAAACCCCCAAAAATATATCCTTAGAATTTCCCCTCAGTCAGTGTGATTGTTTGTCACTATGTAGCATATGATGGAATCCACACATAAAAATGGGAAATGGTGAAAGGACATATTATTTCCCCAATTTTCCCAAATTTCACTATTATTCCAAGGGAGCAAGTTGTTCCCTACCTGCACAACGTTGCAACGCAACTGCGACCATGGCAAACATCAACTTTTTCTTCCTTTTTTTTCTGGTAATATTGTCTATCACTGTAAGCTCTTCATTCACCTTTGCATACTGACCTTATTCTAACAGTTCAGAGAAATCATAAAATGTTATTTATATGCTGAAAATAACATATTCAGTCAACCAATGTTTTGTTCAAGGCAGGCTAAAGAAGTGGTATTCACTTACTCAAAACTGTCGAGACAGTGGAGCTGGATAAATTCAACATTGCATATATGGCCAAGTCTGGATGAAACAAATTCGCTTTTCACCCTAACAGAGAGAATGTCACCGAATCGCATCCTAAGTTACGCACTGTTCCCTATTAGTTGTCCACTATTGCTCCCAGAGATTAGAAGTGGGTGCAAACTAGTTGTTAGAATACCAATTGAATGCCACGGGTGACCGTTTAACTCCTCGACCTTTTTTGTTTTGGTCAAAACAAATCTACTTTTTACTTTCCCTTTTGCTTCCCGTGGGTAAGATGAAACTACAAACGTCACAACATGCTCCATTCTGAAATCATTGGATTACTAAGGTAAGCATTTGTTCGTTTCATGTTCAGATTGTTACGTTGTTTGCAACTGTTGACTTTCATTGCCTATAAATTTCCTTTCGAAGGTTCCGAGTTAATCTTTGCAGAGCCGGCCGCGTCCTGGGAGGCGGTCTAGAGAGTCTATCCTGGCACAGGTATATAAAGATCACCGATAATTTTCCACTTTTTTACCCTTCCCCTTCCCTTCCTGACAGAGTCCTTTTAGAGATTACTCCTCCTTTACCTTCTCCACAATTCCCTTTTAGACATTTACCCCCCCCCTTTCCTGCTCCCCTTCCCTTCTTTAAATGCTATTTTAAACGTTTACCCCTCCCTTTCCCCGCAACTGTTAGGGGGTTTGCCGCGAACTTCCTTGAATATTTGCGTTATAATCGGTTGTATGTCTAGGTGAATGCGTCAAAGGAATATCAGTGACAAGTGATGGGGTCCTTACATGAAAAGAATATTTGTCACTGAAGGCGTTCCGAACCCCATGCCTATATTTACCTTGTTCCTGTCTCAAGATACTGCTGTTTGTAGAGAGACTTCTCCGGTCAAGAAAAAATAATTCTAGTTGCCGTAAGGTTAATAAAAATGTCATGCAATAGAGAAATGATTGCAAGAAATCTTTGGTTTTCTTTAACTTTGAAGCCCTTACTTTAACCTTGAGATTTGACACCATGCAGCGAAAATTTAGATTTACCATAGTGTTGATTTACTTTAGTATATTGTGAAGATGAAGATCGCAACTTTTTAAATCACCGTAATTTCTCAAGACAGTCAAGATTACAATCTTGACTGTCATAAAAAAAAAATACAACGGATATTCAGGAGGTTGTGCCTAGGTGACAGTACAAATTTCCCATCCCATAATGCAATATACAATTCTGAAGTAGATATTTCTTTAAAAACTCTCAACTCCCAAATGAGACATGTTGTTGAGATATGGTTTCCACCAAAGAGAGCGAAAAAAAAAATATTACTAATCTTAAAAAAAAAAAATCAAGTTTTTTTTCAGTGACCAATCCTTTTACAGTTTTATGCTAAACGGTGCAAATAAATTTATCACGTGGTCCAGACCTGTCACGTGTATGACATCTGGTGCGTTGGTTGAGATATCTTCATGTATGTGTGATTGGCATTGTCGTTTTCAATTCGAGAGTTATGCCGATCCGCTTTCCTCGTCTCATCGTCCGCTGTCTTTGAAAAGTGACAAAAACTTACAGCAGCTCTGTCAACCTGGACGACACATTCTCTTTTCTCGCGAAAAGGCGAGAAACAAAGGACACGAAAAAAAAAAAAAAAACTTGGAAATAAGGGAACTTGAGATCATGCCTTTATTGCTTCTTCCTTGAAGTGACATTAGAGTGGGATGGTATATCTGAGTTGTCACTTAAGGATATTCCGTTAAAACACCCGTCGTGCAGTGCAGTCAGCTAATTCCATTTCGACGGACGATGTTTGTCGATCACGTCCGAAATGCTTTTAACACTTTATTACATTTTGTTTTTAAATTATTGAACATTTTAAGTAAAAAAAAAAAAATGTTTGCGAACTTTCGTGTAGCGGACAACTGAATGTGCACAGTTCAATGAATCGCGTTAATAATGAAAATTTGAGAGACCGTGTTCACATGTTGCCGTATCACCGGGGATAGTGAAAACGTGGGTAGCATCCTCAACAACATTGTATACGGCCCTCAGTACTTCAGCAAGTCACAAACACTACGTATCAAGAGAGATTCTGTGTGTGAAAGGGTGGGGAGATTTGGTGGATGTAAACCTTATTTTACCCCACCAATAAATGTGGTCACTCGACTCGCACGCCATGCCCCCCCCCCCCCTTCTTGATACGCTGACCACCTGGTCACCTTTCAAATTTACCATCTTGCAAATACACGGTGCTCACGATCTCTGCAACCTCAACGCCAACGAGTCACCCCCCTTTCTTGGAAGTAAGTGTGATATTGACGTCTGATTGAGGAAGGTATCTACAAAAACACAGAGATCAAGGGGACAAACGGGACGGCGTTGTTGATCTTAGGATTAATTTTAGGCTAACACACCCGCATGCTACAATCGCCGCCAAAACAAATGAAACAAGCTGACAACTATGGTATTATAATTTTCAGCCCACCCTTCCCCCCCCCCCCCCTCCATCAATGTTCTACCGTTTTATTGAGACTTGAAGTGGTTGTTTGTGGGCATAAACAAGATACAAACATTCAAACGTGGGAAAGGGGGTTTGTTTCATTTACTTTTGGCGGCGATTGCAGGATATATCCCTCCACTGGCGGGGTATTCTAGTTGTACCTTATTTTGCACAAAGTTTAGGCTGAATAACAGCCTCTGTAGATAGTCATAAAGACGTATCGAAAAATCAGCCACCTTGACTACAAAATGTCATTTTACCTTGCATTTCTTCCAGCCATTTGCAGGTGCTTCGTTTAGTTTTCTGGCTTCCTCTTTTCTTGCGAGGAGGGAGAGAGGAGGAGGGGTTGGTCTGAATCTTAAAGACTTTTATTTAAGAAATAACGCATTGTGTGGTCCACTGCGATTCAAGCCATATAAACAAAACCAAAATATTAAGGCGCAACTCGCTTTTATTATTCATAATATTAATTTACTATTGAATGCGAAAACTGTAACACCATCTTGGTACCCGTATTATATTTCACATTTCGAACACATCATGGGTCCGATGAAGAATTATTCTTGCAGTGAATCATATACATCAGTTCGTTTGAATACATAAGCATAATTTCCGAAATTGCAGACTAGCTTTTATTCTTAAATTTGAAATTGCAGTTTAAACAAAGTTGCCAACAAATACAAGAAAAGGAACAGGAACAGCGAAAAGAAAGGCGATTTCATTACATTTTTTGGGCAATCCTCCCGCAAGCTACTGAGTGGCGTGCGTAAGTGGACGGTGGTGGTGGGGGTGAACAGGGCCAGCCACCACCCACGCGACTACTCGGGAGGAGATGACCACTCGAGGGAAAATTGGCGTAGTCGTGGGTGAACGATCTAGTTTTCCAAACGTCAAGTTCTTGAAAATGGAGTACATTCTACACATCTACACGATCAAAAGCCATGAATCACAGATTCCACCGTTTTTCGTCTCTGCGTTATGTGGCTCGAAAAATT
Organism: Stichopus chloronotus; assembly: GCA_021234535.1. Taxonomy (NCBI): domain Eukaryota; kingdom Metazoa; phylum Echinodermata; class Holothuroidea; order Aspidochirotida; family Stichopodidae; genus Stichopus; species Stichopus chloronotus. The sequence goes on along the minus strand of CM037836.1, from coordinate 12,518,542 downwards.
TTCCAAAGATAGCCCCCTCCCCCATGTCAGTCGGTCGGTGGAAATTGATATTCCACACAATGCAGGCCCTCACCCTGTGAATGCTATAGTTCAACATGTCCGGAGCCAGGTCAGTTTCCTGCTAGGGGCGGGAGGGCAAAATATCCGCCCTCGCGTGACACAATGGTACTTTTTAACCTCCCCCACAAAAATCTAGTGTGGTGAAAATTGCTTGTAGACCACGTGGTCTGGGCAGATTATGAGCGAAAAGCGTCCTGACAACAACGACCAAAACGCTTAGGTGGAGACATACGGTTGAAATTTCATTTTCTTTTTCATTTTTGTCCCTTTTTCTTTTGTCGTTTGTTTTTGTCCTCTTTGTCGGTACGAGTTTGCCCCTTCCCCCCCCCCACCGACAGGGAGAATTTAAAGCTTGCCTTTTGTTGATTAAAGGACGTTTTGGTTCGAATTTCTACCGTCGGAACAGTTTTTGGGACCCATACTCTTTCCCGAGACTAATTACATTCCTTATTTACCGATAAGAATAAACTCTAAAACTATCTAAGAAAATAATTAGCTTAGCGAGACCCTGTTGCTATCGATTGCAAAATTTGAGAGGTTTCATTTCAGCAAAGGACTGCGCAATCACTCAGTATTTTTCTTTTTTTTTAAAGAAGAAATTGTTGCAGTAACCCTTCATAGTACCTCTCGCACTATTATGATAATTATTGTGATATTGCACAGCACCTTCATCAGCTGTTAACGTGATAAGTGGGCTGTATAATGCTTTTTTACTATAATTATTATTATTATTACTGTTATAATTATGATTACAATATAATAAAGTAACAATTACTTAATGTAAAAGAAAGCCGATAATCTCGAGCATTTGCTTTTGTCATCATCGCGACGGTTGATTTCAGTTAATTTATGATATCGATAGCTAAAATGGTTTTACTGCATGCAGCAAAATACGAAGAAATAAGTAAAATTTAAAACCAGCCAGCTAAACTAATGCAGGATTACCAGTATGCCAAACAGTTTCAGTGCACAATTTATGTAAAATAAAGGCAGTGAATCGTTTCTGTTTCTGTGTTTCAAATTTAACTGCTGTGTGTGAGTCAGGGGAGGAAACATCCCTGGGGAAGATTAGGAGATAAGAGGGGTGTCACGAACAGTAAAGAGAATTGGGATTAGGCAAGAGTAAAGTAAAAAAAAAAAAAACACGAAAAACCTATCCCGACATTTTTATACATGCTATAGTCTGACCTTGTTGCTTTTCAGTGCCCAAGGCAGGTGTGAGGCTGCTTTTCAATTTCCACTTAGGGAAAGAAAAACAAAAGTGGCGAGATAGAAGAAGACGAAGATAAACGAGCAATCAGCATATATATGTGAAAAAAAAAAAATCAAATCTCGAAGCACAACTCAGCCGCTGAAATGATCAGACGATGACATGAAATGTACTTTGAAAGTGATTATATCCTTAAGCCAGTGAGCTGCTATTTACAATTGCAGTTCCCTGGTGAAACACACTGACGGGGCAGGGGGGAGGGAAGGGTGGCAGGACATGTAATTTGGACTTAGTGCGATGGAATCTGTGGAGAAGGGTAACGTGTATGTTAGTCTGGAGATTAAAAAAAAGCATGGCAAAATTTAACATCTTCCTAATGTTGAGATGGAAAAAGTACATTCTTTCTGAGGATTTCATGATGATGTAGAAATCTGAAAAAAGGGATAATGTACACTCAGGAAACCAAGTCATTGAACAACAACGGCACTGTTCTTTCCCAGATAGCCTAATAGATCACATTAATTATATTCAAAGTGCGAGTAATGTTGCGTAATGTTGACTGCTATTGTAAATACGTGGTAGTTTCACGTGGTTAATAACAGAATCCTTGATAGTGTATAGACAGCCACTCATCACCCCAAGTTACATTTTTGGCTAGGTAATAACATTCGCTATTGGTTCGGTGCTCTTTTGATCGACAGCAAATTCGAAAAATGCAGAGTACCTCATATTACACAGCATACACAGGCAGTCCTTTTTGTTTATTACACATGTGGTCCATCCTCAACAGGATATGCAGAAGTTTGCACGAGGAGGAGTTATAGACATGCTGTTGGAGGGGATAGAAGTAAGTGGTTGGGAAAATTTAAACTGTCTGGGACAATGAGTCACTGGCTTTAAGTTATCAGAGGGGACAGATTAAGGTAAAAAGCCAAATCAAAAAGAAACAGCTACATAAGGAACCAATATCATCTAATGTTACTCTTTTTGAATAATAATGATTAGTTTGTACCCTGGATCAGATGGATTTCCTATGCAAGGCGAATGTCATCGTAAATGCTCAACACTCAAATTATTTTACACAGAGCCCGACTACCTTTGGGTAAGAGAAAGTCTGATGATAGAAAAAATCAATACCACAATGTTTCACGTACAGGATATAAAAGGAGTAAAAATACATCAAAAGTGTAAGCAGAGGTTAATGCATTCTAAAACAATCTCCAATAATTAATGAATAATAATTAACTTCAGTAAGGGCATGGAACTCTTTCCCTTGTGATGAAGGGATCAGTGCACAACGTACTAATTATGTGGTATATGACTGAGCGAAGGAAAAAAATGAATAGTGCAATGCAAACCAGCAAAAAGGAACTAGACTCTATATCAGTGATTAGCTATTATGCATATTATATATATATATAATATATATATATATTCTTTCGGGGAGGGGGGAGGTAACCTCCCCTACAAGTCCCCTGAGGAGAACACTGCTGTGTTATCACACATGCGAGATAACGCTGGTGCCGACACACCATATCAAAGATGCCCAACTGCGTAGAAAACACTGCTGGACGTATTTCAACTTCAGGAACAAACAAGTGCATCAAAAGTTGGGAAAAAAAAAACACGAATAATGATCAGAAAATATTGCAGGAATAAAAAAATTAAAAGTCATTCTTTATTTCAGAAAATGGTAAATGATAAAAATCTTGCTGGAGCCACCGTCTCAGATGACAGTTTCTAACCATGTAAATGCAGCAGTACATAGTTTGCTACCTGACCCTTTTACACCAATATTCACCTGAACGACGGTTCATTTTGCAAACTCTTCAATTACAGCAAAGTAAAAAAATTCTCAGTACAACATATTAGCTTGTGTGTTTCCCAGTTAAAGGTCTGGTTATTATTTTTACGATCTCGTAAACTCCCTGCGGTAGTCAAAAATGTCTAAAACTTAGCCAACCGTACAGCGGTGACATCACCCAGAGACCGAGGTTTTGAAGGCAACATTATAAAAAAAAACCTTGTCTTTTCCACTTAACTATTATTTATTAATACCTAAAGAGAAAAAAAAATCTAAAAAATTTAAAATTACATCGCTCTACGAGCACATGTTGACCTGAGTTTGTTCCTAGTATTGTTTCACCTTAATTGAAAAAAAATGTTGATTTACAGTGGATAAGGTTTTATCGACTGTACTACTTACAGGAATCTACAGTGCAAAAATGAATTTAAAAGTGGTGAAACAGGAAAAAATAAGAAGACAATTTTACAAAACTTTGATCCGATTTTGACATTTCACTCCTGCTACACTGACAACAGTTAAAGTTGCAGCAACTCACGGTGACTCTGACACAGACAGGTGTGATGTCACACCAGCAGCCTGGTCTGATTCGTAAAGGGGGTGGGGAGAGGGAACCAGTGGCACACCTGATGCAATGCTACCATTTTTGTCACCATATGAAATTCAAGGGGAAAAACATTTTTGATGGCACCCCCTCAGACCCCGGTTGACTACGGGGCTACGGGACTACGTGTCATTGTTGCAAATGGGGTATCGGTTTTCTTTCTACTTGACATAGAATTTTCTATCTTCAAAGTTCGTCACATCTGATGCCGCACATTAGCAGTATGATCTGCACAAGATGCTCTTCAAAACTCTTAGGCAGATAACGTAGGACTTGTGCATTTCAACATCGAATGGATCACTAAGAAAATGGAAGAACCACAAAGTTTCCAGTCCCGTTCAGCTATGACGTCACATTCGTTTGCTTGAAGTTCATTCTTAGTGGTCATTTCTAGCAGACTGGAAAAATTCAAAGCTTGTTTAAGTCAAAACAGAAAGTATGTTAGAATTTAGTGCAACCTCTGCCAAAAATGCTTGGGAGTTTTGTACTCTTTAATAGTGAAGAGGCGGTTTGAGCCTCGGGTTATCCTGTTAGATATTGCAATTTTGACCACTGTCCTGAGACTGATGGAAGTGGATTGATATTTAATATTTTAAATCAAGGCTAACTCACAATCATTTTCAGATTTGAAAAAAAAAGCAAGCAAGTACAAAATTGTCCTTCTTATTTCTTAAATGGCCAGCAAAAAAAAAAAAAGAAAAAAAATTTCAGAGGATGCCTGCAAGGTCGAATATTTCAAAGAAAATAATACTTACAGGAGACTGACACAGGAATAGAGAAACATTAAAATCTTTCACCACAGAACAGATATTTAATATAGTACTACGATCTAAGGCCTTATGGGTTTCATCCCTGATAAATGAACATATGTGTTCCTAGATATTTCTCCAAAACAATTTTTTTCTTTTTTTTTTTAAAAATTTAGGGTGACCAAGAACTTTCACCATTTCAACAACCATGCAGCGTGATTAGAACATATAAGCTGACATGGAGTGTAAAAAAAAGTGTATATTGTATAATTGTATTCTATATTGCACATTTGTATGTATTGCAGATTTGTATATTTGAGGAATGAAGGGCCAAATTAGTAACTATATTATTTTTTCCAGTATTACATATTTGTGTAATTATATTTGTGTATTAAATTTACATATATATTTAGCTTTCAAGGGTCTTTACGCTAATTTTTTACACTCCATGTTTTCAAACAAGTTTCTAAGCCTGTCCATTTATTGCTTCTCTATGAACGACATTGGTGATCCTCTCCTATCCAAAATTTTTAAGGCTGCGAAGATGAGGATGGAAGCAGAGTCATCAAGTATCTAAACTTCTCCTTAAACAACCTCTTCCCTAAAAGGCTGCCTCCAGTTCCTCACGATTTTGTTTCACAAAATGCATTTTCTAAAAGTCCCTTTTACTCGTCCCTGCTTCCACATTGTTTCGGCCAGTCAGGAAATCCCACGGACGGTCTCATTAACAATTTTGCCAAGTCCGGCCTGTCAGTGTCCGGCTGTGTTTTTCTTTCCCCTGACATCCCTGGAAAAAAAACCAAGCCTTCTGCACAAGACATCTATTCTCGAGAAAGGGGAGAAGTAACATGACTCGCCCAGCATTTGAAAATAATGTCACAAAAAACGTGAGGCCAGAAGGAACACCATCTTTCAGATACGCTGTCTTATTTTTTTTCTTGTCAAGTGTGTTTTTTTTTTTATATGATGGGAATTTCAATGCATCGTTTTGATTTTCCTGAGTACTAAAATTACAAGATCATGTATTCCACCTGTGTCACAGACAACAAAACCAGAAAAAAAATTTCGGAGTGAAATTAAAGTGGGACACTTCTAGCATTGCCTGCATCTATTCCTTCAGGAAGCCACGACACTGGCTTGAAATCTGGCCACCTACATTGCTACATGAGAGTTGAGATAGGTCATACGGTATGCAGCCAGTGCTTGAATTAAAGGGAAATTGCAACTTAAAATGCGCCAACGTGGGATGAGAAGATAATGGCTTTGTTTCTAAACCACTCGGTCTCACCAATAAACGTCAGCAATAGCTTGATCTCCTCAAACCATTATGCATAAGATGACTTACAAAAGATGAATTATTTGAATTTAGGGGTGAAAATTTGGCAGGAATAGATTATCCATGAGCAACAAACGACTGAATTTCTATCTGTGATCAACTTATATCTTGAATTATATCTTGAAAACAGGACTTCCTCCTTCCTGATTTTGAATGACCTACAATTTTGTGTCATTGGTTTTTAAAATTTTTTTTTTTTTTCCTATAATTTTTTTTCCTATAAAAGTACAATCTCCCTCTAAGAATCTTTAAATGTACAATGCAAATGTTGGCAGGATAAACAGATTTTAATCAATTCTTTAATTAAGCAGATATTTCTTTACAATGTACTTCTCGTACGTTGAAGAAACTGATCAACGCTTGAAGTTTCAAAACATAACGGATTTCTACCATTCATTGATTGGATTTCTCATGCATTCACTAATTAGTTCACTATTAATATCCTAACGAAGTGGATTGACAGGAAATATTTCTTTTCTTTGTTTATGGCACCTTCCCTTTTGACTCATCTCTGATATCCTTGTTCACGATTCAGGAGCATTTTCCGATGGTGAAGGCTCCTAGGGAGCAAGTGAGTGTGCAATGCTTTTCAGCTTATGAATTAGTGAACATGGAAACAAGGGTCCATAAGTCATTTCGCTATGTTAGAAAACTCATGCACACGATTCACTGTGCACATTACAACCACACGAGCTACAGTACCAACGCTGGTCGATTTGAATGTGGATGCCATACTCCACCAGCAAACAGCTTCACAATCCGCATCAGTGCTGACAATAGTACAGGATGTTAAAATAGGCTATAGGTGCCTACTAATGTGTTTAATGTGTGGGATGCATATGTTGTCAGAGTGAAGCAAAAATGCTGTTTCATTGATCGAAGCATCACCGTGATTGGCCTAAAACCTAAACTACTTTATATAAACAAACAATTTATTGGTCCTAAATCTCTGGGCAACTGTCACAGTGAAAGGCAGAGTAATGAAATTAATGAAATTAAAATCTTGTCTGAAGCCTAATGTCTGGAGAGTGAGAAATGGAACCAAAGAGTCCGTACCAGATGGGGATTTCGTAGTCGGTGGAAGGTTTTCATTTGAATTCACAGATCCGTATCTTTTACAGCAGATGGTACGATGTCGCCCAATCCATAACATGATATCATGCATAATAATGATTCTCAAAACTTGTGACATCACCATTTCCTCCTGTTTCTGACCCTTACCTCACCTTGAGACAATTGTGACAACAGGTATGATATATGTTTCGAAATGCAAATGTGAAAGCTTACAAAACAAAACGTGAGGATTTGGTGACAGTGTGTCCATGGTGATGAATATTCATTAACTACCCAACCATGCAGCTAATATTTTATAGAATATTTTCCACAAGAAACACATATACTGCAATCCTGTGCTCTTCACACTTTCATTGGAGGTCAAGCATATTTACGACTTTTTGTACTATGCGCAGAAAGGAGCGACCAAGCCATGCAGCGATTTTTGTAAAGGCAATCAGCTTCACGATAAATTCTGCTTCATGTTCTCCACTGATTAACAGTATATTAGTATCTGAAGTAATATTTTTGTACAGCAGTTGAAAGAATCAAGGCTAAAGATTTTGACACCAATTGCAATCGATTCTGACAACAAAAGCAACAGAATCTGGTGAGCTTACTGTAAAAAGCTGGTATTAAAAGATGATGCAATGACCGACGTACGATGTTTTCCATGGCAGTAAAAACCACAAAGACAGGGAGAGATGTATCTCTACAAAATGAAACATCCGAGCCATCTTCTTCTGTTTCCAGATAATACCAGAGAAGACATCTCATGGGTCTGGCACTTTGGGCAAGCTTTCCGTCGATAGTGAAACAGCTCGTAGAAAGGCAATGTCCTCCAGCACTGGCGAGAAAACTATCCTCCGATGTCAAGAGCGATGCCAAAGTCAGTCAACTTTCTTGGCAGGGTACTTGGACAGAAGATAAAACTGAAGCAGGCTGGAACAGACTCCTGGGAGGGTGGGTATCTGGGGGAGAAAGAAATCGAGAAATGAGCAGGTCTCCGAAGCGCGAAGGTCTAGGTCCATTTTATGTCGAGAGGAAAGCGACAAAAGCTACAAATGACTGCAATTTGGGTCAATGTTCATTAAAAAAAAGTTGCCAATGGGCTACTTGTACCTGAATATTTGAGAAATCAAAAGATAGACTAACTAAACAGAACACATGCACTGGATACATTCCAGGCAACATCATGGTGGTGTGTTTGTATTTTGCATCGATCGAACTCATTCAAAGTCTGTGTTTGTTATGTCACCATTTCCCGATGCACAGGGTCACGAACATGCAAGGCAGTATCAAACCCGTAGGTCTAACTCTCTTAAAACGGCTCTCTGATGTTGAATGCTTTGTCAGGGAGTTTTATTTGTACACTCATTCTCTCTATTGTTTTCATAAATCCATTTCCAAGCTGGCTGCTGTCAGCAAGCTCTGTGAAGAGACCCTCGAGCTGTGGCAATAGCGAAGATGTACAGTTGCATATATACCACATTATGCAACGCCAAAGGACTAGGCTATACATGAAATAGCTAACAACGTGTAGAGATTCTGATGAGATTTTTCCCCATGCAGTGGAATTACGGCTATAACATTGTAGACTCTGAACTGACACACTGTGGAAAAATTTAAATAATTCGCAATGCCTATCTCAGAAATGTACTGACAACAAAAGACTGGTAAGTTCCTTTTTATTTTCCTATAGAATTGACCAAAACTTGGCGGCGCGAGGTGTGTCACGTCAACTTAGCCCTCTCCTTTAGTTACTGCATTACTGTAACATTCCGGAGTTGGAGAGAGGAGTACGTGAAAAGTGTTTCGTGAAAAAGTAGTGTACTGAGTGGACACGTTAAGTGGAAACTCTTACTGTGTAGAGGCCGGATCACTGTTACCAAGAAGTGGTGCTGCATCAATGTTTGGTAACAGCACATTGAGTGGCATACTGTAATAGATAAAGCATATGGGGCAATAGATGAGGGTGTATCACACTTATCTGAAACTTTTGACATACTGGACGGGCAGGAAAAATAGAATCAGAGGAAATTTGTCTCTTGGATAACTCTAACTTAGATTGGCAGAATTAACATTGTTATGGTAATACAGTATGCTATGGATGTGTCAGTCTATGGGAAGGGAGAGGGGGGGGAACATTAACTTTAGAGGTCCTTACAATGCTGCAGATTCTTGTAGACCTGTAATTTGAGGGCAGAGCTCTTTGGGTGGCAACCTACAACACACCTATAATGACAAACTTTTTGATTCCAGAAAACATGAGTGCATCATCATGGCACTGCGGGCAAAGTGGGTTCCGTTTAGGTACTGTATCGTAACCTGGTAGGCCATTATTGTGTACGTGACTGTCAGCACTTCCAGTTGTCTGCGCTCAACTTCTAATCTCGGCTTTTCGGCTTTCCGTGAAGATCCATGGCCACAGTTAATCCAGCAATGTGACTCGAATATCACTGCAAATGATTTTCCTTGAATTTGCATTCTCAATGAAAGAGAAAATATATTTGCTATTTCATATGAGACATTTGTTAATTGCTTTACATCTTAAAAAAAAAAACCGCAGAACATAACCATGACTCAGCAAAATGACATCACACCTCACACATACTGTACTTTTCCTGTACTAGTTATATATCTCATTCTGGTCAGATGGAATTCCATGACTCTGATGGGATATTTCATCAAATTGTCATTGCCTCGTGACTAACGTTAATCACGGCCGTAGTTTATAGCCTTTAAGGCAGTCAATCATCGCACCAGACAGTTCCAATTCCCCTATCCACCTAAATCTAGCCCCTCTCACAATGTTAGCACGGTCTAGCACTCCTCCACACATGTAATCAAAACGATGGGCCCCCATGTGTATGCTGTGTAATATACGAGCTGCTCTGCATCTTCCTAATATGCTGTCAATCAAGGAGCAGAACCGATTGAGAATTTTGGCAATACCTCTAGCCAAAAATGTAGCTTGGAGTGATGAGTGGATGCTTTAATACTGGCGAACTACATACAAAAAACATTTCGTTCCTTTATAACTGATATTTGGCTGATGATGAAATTCATCCAGGAGACAAGACCACACAAACACACAAAGGCACCCACAGTGCAATTTAACTAAGATTAAAGTTCACAAAACCTTTAGCTGTTTGTCCAACCACTGACTGACATTATCAGATGCATCACAGAAGTTCTCCCCCCCCCCCATTCCAAAATGAAAGGTCCAAGCTGATGTCACTCAGTTATAACAAAGTTCTTACGTAATTTAGTGAACGTGCACCCCACTCCATCCCCTCCCTCCTTTCCTCTCACAAATTTCAGCTCATAAATCCTACCCACAGTCTGAGGTACAGTAAGCTACACTGTGTACAATTTAAGGAAGGCACCTTTCGTGATAAAACCACAAATGAAGTACATACAATGGCAGCTTCAGGGTGAAGCAAGTGGTGACTGCCATCCCTTCCCCCTTAGTTCAAGTGAAAGAGAACACAAAAACATTATAATTAAAAAAAAAAGAATAATAAAATCAGGTCTACAGTGAAACACACATTTTGTGTGTCATTATGAAAATATAGGATAGGGTGAGGTATGCAATGACCTCAGTTCAAACTGATTTACTGTGTTCAAATTATCTCATACTGTTAGATCTGCCAGGGGCTCCCCCCGACCCTCCTGAAATCCCATCAGTGGCCCTCACAATGGATTCCCGGACTCCTCGTTCATGTGACAATGGGGCCAAGTGCTTTCCAGTTGTAGAGCACTAATTGTGACACAGTTTATTTGTTCAATCCCCCACCCCCCTCCCACCATACATGTATCTCTCTGTTATACAGCAATTGCAACTGTAAATCAGCCCTGAATTATGCACGTACGGTAGGTCTACGTGTGAGGGACCTTGGAGAAGGAAACACGATTCACTTGCGATGTAGAAAACAAGGTCCTATTGTCATATAGACAAAAGAGCAAATTCACTCCGAAAGCTGGACAGAGAGAAATGTCTTCTATCCATTTCGACCAGTAAACAGCTCATCAAAGTTAATCAATATACCCATACCCTTCTTACCACTGAAATTCAACACTTATAATTCACTACACCGTTTCTGGCGAATGATTCCTCTCATACACGTAGAGCCATATCGAGCTACAGGTTTAATTTCCACCTGTGCTTTTCTCGTCCTAGTTTACCGCACCAGTGTCCTACCCTAATTTCAATAATCACCGAATTGCCGTCAATTAACCGTCGCAAAGTGGACTCCGTTCGGTTTCACAGTGATTGATGGCTCCAAACCCATGAGTATTGATAATGAACTGGTCAACTGGGGTGTTTGTGGCTAAGAATCTATCCATTTGCAGGGATTTATTAACAGTGTACCATTAGATTCGAGACATAAGATAAAATTGCACTGTTGAGTTAGAGTTGAAACACTGTTCAAGAAGTGCTGAGATAAAATGTGTTATTTATGACAAAAGTGCATAGTTTTGAACTTTCAAAAGTAAAAACAAGTACAAAGAGAAATGTAATCAGTGAATGTAACAGCCAGGGAAAGACTCACTTTGCTACCCCCCTTGTTCCAAAACTAAAACAGTAAATGGTCTAAATAACAAGTCATAAGCATTTTAATTTTGCAAATTAAACTAATTTATGGCAACTGCAGCAAATTTTGACATAAGTGTTGTAAAATCATTATGAACACTAATATAAAGAAAAACTAGAATGCAGGAATGCATTGTGGTTTCAATGATCTGATTATAAGAATTTTTTTCTGAATCTGATATAATGCCATTAGTATGTGTCACATTAAGCTACATGCTTTACATGAAATATGAGATCTGTACAAGATTCCTTTGTGGAGATTATATTAACAAGGCTTTCACAATTTGGCCCTTGTTGACATAGAAAGACCTTTGACCTCCATTTACGACCAACTGGTTCTTGTGCTCAATGAGATACTACATACTGAATTAGACACCTGTTCAAGCTTCCCTTCTTGAGATATAATGTTTCCAAGAATTCCCGCCATAATGTGACTCTGTTGACCTAAAATGACCTTTGACCTTTAAAGACAATGGAATTCTTGTATGCTCAATGAGATACACCTACAATCTAATTGGGAAATCTGCCCAAGTTAACCTTCTTGAGATATATCGTGCTTACAATACTTTCACAATTTGACTCTGCTTACCCTGAATAACTGGAGACCTCCACCAAAATCAACAGAGATCTTGTTATTAATGTGATACACTTACATACCAAGTATGAGATTTGTTCAAGCTTCTTATCTTGAGATATAGTGTTTATAATAAGCCTTGTTGGTACAGCAAAAGCAGATATTGGTGTACCGACTGCTCCGTACCTGGTATTGCCTGTTATACCAGGCCTTTTTGTGGAATCACTGTCTACTGTGTTACTTGTACGTACAGTACCAAAGTGCTGTTGTGTAGAAATTCACATGCACATGTCTGTGTAAACAGTGTCAATTTCTCCAAGATCTGCTTTAAATGAAAATAAATTTGAAAAAAAATGTCTATGAATGTTTTTCATGTGTTTACTCTGCCTTTAAGTAAATGTTGCATTACCGTTCATCCCTGATTCCACTCACTGCAATGTTCATTGCGTATAGAACTACTTGGTATACCTATAGCAGCAGTAACTAATACAATTTTCTGAAATCACTGCTTACCGCATAAATTACACATGCCATCGGGTTGTCGCACAGACACATTCCCGGTATACGCAATTTCTATGTTAAGTTGTTAACCACACACAGCCCTCTTGAGTAAAAAAAGTTGCTACAACAATGAAAAGGCTTAAGTTAAATGGCTTACCTCAGCTAAAATAAATTTCACCATGACATCTTTAGTACTGATTATTCTTGCATGTCACCATCATCAAATAGCAGGAAAACATAGACTTTATCAGTTAAGTACTTTGACATCAATTAAGATCTGATACATTCTGCAACAACCCTGAAAATGTAAGCATTTGTTTTCTTTCTAACAAAATAGTGAGGAATCCAGATCCGAGTGACAATACTGCAACCATTAACTTGAACTAATTAAGTGGTCAGTGCCAAACACATGGGAGGGGCACTCCTAAATATATTTAGGAGTGCCAGTGAATTCTTTGACCTTCCGCCTGTGGCTATGAGCAAATACAGTACCAGTGAGTTTGGTCTCAACTGCACTGAGTTGGAGGTATGAAATTGTATTGGTTTGTGTTACCCAGTTATTTGCAGTACGGTATGGTGAAATATTCCCCGCTTTCCTTAAGTTGAATGTACAAACTTTAAGTATCAAATACGCCATCCTGTTCCTGATGACCCAATATAGGCTTAGCAATATACTAGACACTATATAGAACATTTTCAAGCAGTCTGGATCAAAATTTACTTGAAAATCTTAGTCTAGTCTGTTCCTCTACTGTAAGTGTAAGGCACAACGGTTAGTAATAGTGTAGATGCTTCGGCATCAACGGTCACCTTAGATATCCGGCGACCTCTGTATTCCATGAAGTTTCTTATGCTGTGTAAACTTACTCTCACAAACTGCACATGCATTGAATCAACAGTTTACATGAAAAATAGCAATATATCCTGTTATTTCATTCTGAAAGTTTGTACTTTATTATTCTCTACTGTAGTCAGATCTTATTGCAAGGTGTGAAATTTGGAAAATATTTGCTTCATTTGAAATCTGTGTATGTTTGGGACAGACATTCTGATTGTACTCATACAGGTAAGTTTTGACACACTTACACTTTGATACACTTTTCTGTTGCCACATAAGTGTCTGCAAATGTAAACGAAAGTTCTAAACTTATGTTTTTTCCCTGTGATTCGTTGTTCAAATGTTGAAGTGTGTGGTACCAATTTACCTTCAACAGTTTGTTTGTCTTCTGTGATGGCAGTCATAAGTAATGATTGCAACTCCTGAAACAATAATAATCTATAATGAATTGACGTAGAATATCAGAGGCATTGCCTTTTAGTTGTCTTCATAAACAGCCACATTGATCCTGATTAATCTCGAGTGGTATAAAATTTATAGCTATAAATGTCATACGGTACATGCTCGGCAGCCTGAAATAGCTTTTGAATACCTTGATTTGCTGTTCTGTTAAGGTATGAATATACTGCCTACTTGTACTACACGTTGTGTGCATGGCATACAGTGCACTCAACACCAGGCCTGGCATGGTCAACTAACACGAAATATGAGGGAACATATCTTTTTTAAGTCTACATCCTACCAGATCAGTGGCTGGACAAACAACATTTTTACCTGCACCCGATGCTAAAGCATAGGAAAATCTAGCCCTTGCAAAGGGCTACTCAGCCATTTAGGCCCATTACATGCAGTCACCCCCTTTGCTTCACCAGCTCTTAATTCTCTCCTTTATAATTTTTCTAATCGTACATCCACCCGACATACAGCTCCCCCGCATAAAGCTCCCCTTTACGATCCTGTTTTCTTTTCTTTCTATCATTCCCTGTCTGCCGCCAGATTGCCATTCACCCGAATAGCCCTAAGAAGAAGGGAGTTCATTATGTACAACTGAATATCCACACATGCAAGCTTTAGGTAATGCATGTTAAAATTTTACCATGGTCATGGAGTCGCAATGAACATGCTGTGTACCCTCCTTTGACTGAGTGGTATGCTCCACAAAGCGGTAAAGGTTACACGCACGTTGAGTGCTTTTGGCATATTCACAAGTGATGTGGACATACACATTGACAAGAATGCCCGCAAAGTGCACATATTAATTTTTGTTTGTCATATGTGTAGTAGACTGGTTTAACGATCTTAAACGTTGCCTAACAGATATCCTAACATTGCATCCACCCCCACTTTGGTCAATTCCACTTTGAACTGAAAGGAGCATTGTCATTGATTGTAATTTTTGGCTACTGATTCCGTAGCAACATCCAATGTTGTACTTTAAACGAGTGTGAATATCTTAATGCTTCTTCCAGGGTCGGGGAAACCGTGGTGCATGAATGAGAATGTATGACACACCTTGCATGTTTGCGATATAGGTGACCCGGCCCACAGGGCCTAGGGAGAATCAAGAGTGCGACCCAAGTGTAAATGCCGCTGGATCAATTCATTTCATTACCCCCGGAGAGATGATCTCCTGATAACATCAGCGGATCTGATTAGGATCTAGAGTAAAAGTACCCTAAGTGTGACTTCTTTGTTTTGTTCGTTTTCCCAATTTAGGCCTAGCCTGTGTCTAACAACTTCACTCGATTTTTAGTGAAAAGTCCAATTCTAACCTTCCGACACCATTTGGCAGCCAACATTGTTTACACAGTAATTCCTGCTCAGAAAATACCATAATGTATATGTACAGTGGGTGACAGTTAATATCATTAAAACTGATACCAATTAGGGTGGTACCAATTAGCTTCAGAGTTGTGACCACTTGGGTCGCGAGTACTCGACTATAAAAATATCAGAGCCACCCAGGCCTATTAGACTCATCCTGACCTTGTGACGTTGTAAGAGATATAGTCTGCGGAATACTATGCACTCTTGTCTACTCCGCTGTACGTCTCACACTTATAAGAGGGCTTTGAACTTTTAGCAATTCGGTGGTAAAACATTCCTACACCTCACATCTCGTTCCTTGCCTGATACATCCGACACTTTGTTAAGTCACATTCCTTAAGCATGTTTTACATCTGTCAGGCTTAATGGGGCAATGGGTATTTAATTACGTTATCCAATGGCAGCTCATTCCGATCAATCCGATTACGGTACGTTCAACTCTGCTGCATTTCCGACACATCCGATAATTAGACAATTATTTCCTATGACTATTTTGTTTGCGTTGTTAACAACAAGCAAAAAAAAGGGGAGACAGATAGACCCTTGAAACTGGTGCAAAAGTTGCAAACTGACTACCAGTGTGACAAGAATGTTTGCTGACGTTTCCGTGTGGTACAGGCTAAATGAGGTGAAACGGTGCATCAAAACATCATTTCCATTCAAGCGGTTTCGGTTGAAAGCTTTTGGGAAACATTGGAAACATGCATATCTACATTGCACAACGGTTTCTGTCAATTGCACCATGGTAAATAAAGAGGAGGTGGGGGGTGGTGGGAGTGGGCAAATAGATGTCACGAAGGCAAGCATTCTGGGATACGTGACAGATTACACTACTTTCAGAACTCCTAGAGAGGGGCTCCTTGTTGCATTGAACCTCTCTATTAGTGGTTACAATGTGACCCAGCTTGGACCCGGACAGCACCCACCGTACGGGTAGTTGGTCTGGCATCCGAAAATTCAAATTTTGTTAGAAAGAAAAAAGAGTCCATTGTGAAGTCCCCATGCGAACATTTGCTTCGCACATTCATGGCACAGTACACCTTGCATTGAATACAGGCATGATGATGTGTTCCTAGTTATGTATACGTACTTTGTTTTTTTTGTCACATGCACATTGCACATCAGTGAAACTTTTAATCCGGGCAGAACCAGATCCTGTTATCGTCGGTCGCGTGCCGGAATACCTGAAGGGAACACTACCTCGCACCCTTGACAGAAAGAGATGACGACAAATCCAACACTCACGATGCTTTGAACAAAGTCTGTGCAGACTAATTAAAGAAGGTGGTGGGAGGGAATTATTTCTGACTTTGTCTTTGCCTATTTATTTTTTTCCTTAACTCATTCATGCATCAATATGATCAGAGAAAAGTTTAAATATGGCAAATTAAATTAAAAACAGATACATAACAAAACTATGATATGGGTATACTCACCATTACATAAATATCTTGAATGACCATCCCGTAAAGGCTCCACAGAATTGAATTCATAAATATTCCCAACGCGAAAGGAAATGACAGGGAGGCACTGGATTTACTGTTGATTATAGTTTTCTGAAAAGATGCAAGAAATTTAAATAAACAATAAACAACACAAACAAAAAGTTCCTACTGTAGCTACAAGCAAGTTACAAGTACTAAAGAGGTCACATTCTGAACTTTTCTGCTATTTACTCCTTTAATAGTGAAGTATGATTTGTTTCAGACGAATCAACTTGCTAAGTGTGCCACCGATCCACGTGAGAACGGAGAGTAATTAAGCCTTGCTTTTTCAAAAATGTTACAATGTGCCAGAAAGCTTTCACGGCAAACCAAAACTGCCATTACTGAGATTGGCATAACCAAAACCAACAGTAAAGGTTGTCAACTAGGTTTGATCGTTGCACCAAAGAAAAACTTGAAAAATAAGAAAAATCAGTTACATTATAAAGCTCAAAAGAGAATTTTGAAACTATTGGAAATAATCATGAAATATTGAGAGTAATCACAACACATTAAAAACAGTATGAACAACGATTAGAACTCAATGTGCTATTGCATATTTGAGTTCAAATCATGCTTAGCAAAATCTGTGGTGTCCATGAAAACTCTTGGGAAAAATGTAGAACTTGAAAACTGTTGAACCTTATCTATATATTTTCTGTCAAGTATGTACAGCATGGGACCATTTGGTTCATACTTCTGCCTTAACCCCCCCTCACAAAAGGGACCCTTTTTCATGTTATTCGCAGGGAGCATTTTTATGGTTCAGTGGGAAGAGACAAAACAGAAAAGTATAAACAGCAGGTGAAGTCTCTTTTGCAACGACTGTTACACCTCTAAAATATAACACGAGAAATAAGGTGGGACTCTACTGCATCCCTGAGGCAAACACTTTTCGTAAATCTTCTGTCGTTTCACGTCATGGGAATCAGGCAATGTCGGGACAAACAACAGATTTAACAGGAAAAGTGGGGATAAAAGCAGACCTGCTAAATTACAGTGAACTCAACCTACAGTCTCGAAGGATAAAGGCAGGCTTAACCATACTTTTAATGTTGAACAAACCATAAAGTGTCAATTTGTTCTCAAATCCTGGACACGCATGCGAAGGGGGCATAGCAGGTAAACCAGCAAGAAACGTTTCACGATCCAAACCGATGAATCGTGAGAAACAAAATTACAGTCTTACAGCATGGTGTGCATACAGTGTGTCTCATTCAAATTCATCTATAGAGAAACGAAAATTGTTCTCTTCATTTTTTTTCCCCCCATTTTATTTCAAAATCATGTTTCAAGAAGAGTTTTGCAGCATGACACACGATGACATGACAACCAGACATAACTCTCTTTGTCAGGAGTTATGTCATGGTGTCAGCAGAAGTATCGATGCATCGAGATAAAAGTGAATGAAAAGTGTGATATGTGAAAGCAAAAGTAACTACAGTCTTGACAGCCTTGAGAGACTGATTTTGTCCAAAGTTTTAACATTAGTGTGCGTATACGTCACGTTCCTATGAAGTTGTAAAGAATAAAAATATCACTCTTTGTCATTTACTTCTGCATGTGTTTTTACATTTTCTTCTGCTCCTCATTTTTAGCTTACTTTTAATGAAAAATGGAACTTATACTTGGAAATACATTCACTCAACAAAGAAAACACAAGAAAAATGAGGACACGGTTGGAAAGTGTTATCACTTTGCATAGATTTTCCTATATTGCGATACAAGCTGGGGAATATAAACTTTGGCATCGTGGAAAAAGAGGTATCACGATATTAAAATAATCGCAATATCAAGACAGCTCACCTAGTTGTCAGTTGACAGCTCACCTAGTTGTCAGAGTTTAGCCAGGATATCTGTGTCCCCTCAAGAAGACATAAGAATACATACATGCGAAGACTGTCTGATAGATGATAGGCATGTACAGTACTGTAATGATACTGTGTCTATTATTGATACTACACAATAAACAATGGTGGCCATGTGCAAATACAGTAGCAACATTTGCACAAACTTTCAACAGAAATGGTACAGGATACCATTCTTGCGCTGGAAACAGCAAAACTGTAAGACTGTTCAGTAGAAGCCATCAAATCTGGTAAAAGCCCAAATAAGTCACATTATTCACTCTTTCACTGTTGCCTCCGGCCTCCTCCCTTTACTGTAAGTATGAAATCAATGTATAGTATATGGATGTAATGTCTGGTTCAGGAAAATTTGCTATTGCAAAGGTGCTGAAAGAACTGGTCCAAAATTGAATATGTTCCAACTCTGTACGGTAGACTGCTATGACAAAAATACCAACATTGTAACTGTATCCACTCTCCTTACAAGTTAGGTAATGAGATAACTAATAGCAGAAAAAGAGAACAGTGATACAGTTAAAGAAAAAAAAACATGTATACAAACACACACATGGTTTGATCGTCTTCCACTTTGAATACTAAAAGAAGTTTCTGATGGAGGCTTCGTCAAGTCTTCACAATTGTCCTGGCAGGTAGTCAGGTCTTGATCTGAATGTTTGATACAGAACAGTACGTATGTTTCCCATCGTAATGCAACCCACAGCATAATTATAACTTAAATAACCAGCTCATGTCACAAAAATTATGAACAATAAATTTATCATTCTGTGTCACAGTACCTTTTCATTTATTTCCGACACACAACTGAAAATTGCAAGAAGGGCCACAAAACAGACGAAAAAAGAAAGATTTGATGGAGGAAAAGAAAAAAAAAAAATGACAGCTGTGCGATAGCAAAAATTTGCGAGTATCTCTAAATGTCACTTCATAAAGAAAGCTAAAGCTAAATTCCTAGGGTGGTTTGCTCTTCACTTTTGCAGTACCTACGTCAAACTTGACCTCCTTCATAGAGGGCCACGACCTGTTTTCACTGATGTAATTTCAAGAAATTTAAGGAGGAATGACATGACTCTACTAAAGCCACCGACCTCCTGGCTGGCCTAAAACGTCGAACTCAGTGAAGCAAGTGCTGTGCTTGAGAGTAGAAGATGACTTTGTAACTTTTTTCTTTCAAAGTGGAATTTAAGCGAAACATGTTCGATGAAAACGAATGAATGCTGATGGTATGTTTCTTTTCATACCATATACTTCTCACTTTGCTGTTGTGATTCAGATGAGCTTAAAAGTAGGTTGCTTTGTTTGCCTCAGGAATGTCCTAAATGATGAAGTGCGGTGTGCCTGTGATACACGTCAGAGCAAAAAAAAAAAAAGCCTAGGGTAAGATTATGGCACACCGAAATGTTAACGAGAGACAAAAACACATGTGAGGTATGTCAGGGTGGGTATCGCTGACGTCAGATCCATTTTTGGCGACAAGTTCATCTTCAGTGTGAGGAGTGAAAGACATCAGATTTCTTGGAAACGGGGCATACAGGGATATAATCGCAAAAAAAAAAAAAAAAATCTTAACTATGTTTGGATTATTTTCCGCTTCACGTGATCTGTGGAAAAAACAATAGTCTACCCAGGTGCCCTTGTCTTCGTCCACTGGTCTTTTGTTGTTTTCTGGAAGAATTTCATCGAGGGGTTATTCTCAAGTCAGTTCTTCCAACAGTCTGTAAAATGTCGCACAATCTAGCTAGTACTGTACATAGCTATGGCAATCTGGTTGATTGCTACCAACCAGGTACTGCAGACGCTGTCTTAGATCTTCTGGTCATAGTCCACTCCTTTTTGAGAAGACAGGATATGAAACACACTAACAAACCTACAGTACAGGTGTCGTTCTTTCAGCATCTATGCCACTCTGTTGTGTTATGATCTACCACATTTGTCAAGCCAACAATTTCTATATCTTAAAGAGAAATTTGGAATTTTATACTTTTTGGAAGCTTCCTGATGGTTGTTGACTTTCTATATGCTGCATATAGCATATTTATGTATTCATGTGCCGTCTACTATTCTCCCTGATAGTCAGAGAGGTCTATTGTGATCGTCTGTAAGATCACAGACAGGCCTCCTACTGTAATGAACATGTACTGTAGGCAGGTGATGCTCACTCAAGTGGGAGAGGGGAAAAAAAGGAAGTTTGGAGCACTGGTGCACATGACATGCAGATAATACTTGTACCCATCCCTGTAAATGATTTTGTACAAGTTTCACGTTTTATCACCTTTTACTATGTGAAGCAGTGCGAGACGTAGTGAGCATTAATTGCCACTAAAACCACTTTGTTGCTAATATCATTACTGAGCTAATACAATATCCATTCACACCAGGGGAAGGGGGGCGGATCCAGGAGTTTCGTTTGGGGTACGTTGCACTAGATTCACCAGTCAAGGGAGAGTGTCTTCCACCTGAAGGATTCACAGCAGACACAAAGACAGTTCTCACTACGGTACATGACCCTCTGTACCAAACAACATCATGGGGAGTAACAGTGATATAGGCACAATTTATCAATTTTTTGGGGCGGGGAATACATGGACCCACAGCTAGCACCTCCACCTCCTAAACCCACCACTGATTCACACCTCTGGAACATCCTGCCATACAGAAAAAAAAAAAAAAACATCGACAACCATTCTAGTGAATATACCGACGAATGACCCTTAAGGATTTACTGTGCACCCTTAGAGCTAGTGTGACTACAGTATAGCTCTGTCCAAATAGGGTGACACTTAAATAAAAAGAGGCAGAATCCCACAATATGGCATCATGACAGTGTGCCTCATGAGTAGCCAAAACATCACAGCAATCACCTCCTTTCAAAACCATTGAGAAGTTTTTGGACTGCCCCTCTACCCCCCTCCCCATGCTTCCCCATCAATTAACTACATCCTGTCACATTACTGAAAGAAATGGCTACGAGGTAAAAGGAGCTGAAAGTGCATTTTATGGATGTGGATGGTCACAGCCATGATGTCTTATTTAATATTAACATAATGATGTATGTGTTAATACCTGAACATACTAAGCTAGTAATTAAAAAGTCACAAAATGGAGATTACAGAGAGCAGAAAATAAACTTGGTGCAGAATTTTATCTCTGTCCTCATCTTCATCCTGACATACAGTATGATTCCCATTACATACTACAGTATCTGCTTCTTCCCTTCCATCCCCCCTCCCACTGCATATAATCTGATTGACAAGACATGGCAGATATATCACTTTGTAAAAAATTCATCTATCAACCCAAATTACTGTCACTGTATATCCCCCCAAACTCAGTGAAAGATATATGAGGGGTCACCATAAAATTTGCAAATCAAATGAAAAACGTAAAAAGGATAAAAGAAAATTGAGTGTTCAAAAATGAGGGTGTAGGGAAAAATTCCAATTTTTTTAAATGTCAGTTTGCAAAGAAAGAAGATAACAATCCCCTTTCAGAGAATTTTGTTATTCCCTTGTCATCTGGAAGATGAAAAAAAAGTGACCTACTGTATTTCGCTCTTGAGGGTAATGACAACTGTCTATTTTCTTTCTTGAAGGGGAAAGTGATTCACAATGAAAGCCAACAGCAAAAAAAAAGTTTTTAAGATTAGAGTTTCCACATTTTATAACAGAGTGAACTTTTTTACTTACATTGAGATAGGAATACTGTACATTTGTGTCTGAGTGACCTGGGTGATGAATGTTACTGTTACATCACATCTCAGCTTGTAGCATGATACAATACGCTGCAGCAAGCTCTGATATTTGTGCATGTTATCAATCATCAAAATGGCAGCCGACGATGCTGCCTGTGAGACCCTCTTACAGCTGTTGAAGGGATGTTCAATAGAGCCAAAGTGAAAAAGTCTTAAAATGCACGTTGTATTAATGTGGCATTATTAGGTACCATGTCAAAAGCTGGCTGGCAAGGCCGCTGCAGGGGCTGGCAAGGCCGCTGCAGCTGCTGGGCATTGTTAGGGTAAACTCAGTAATCAAGAGCATGTGGCTGCAGTGGCTGAAGCCACTTTCCAACACACATACTGTTAATAGTGGCTGCAGCAGCCTCCCAGCCATAGTGGCATCGGGAATCAATGAAGCGTGTCACGCCCAAACATAACGGTAACGCAGCCGGCTGCACTGGCTGGCAAGGCCTCCTTGCTAAGGTGCTCTTTTGGTTCTAAACTGACTAACAGCCACTGCAGCGGCTGTGCCAGCGGCCAGGAGGCCAACTTTTGACACAGTGCTCAAGGTGATTTTTTTTTGTACAAAAGAAAACCATCTATCTAGAAACATGGGGGTACTCTTCTACCTTCCCAATCCCCCCCCCCCCCCCAGCAGCACTGGTGCTGCTTCCTTGAATAGCTTGATGTTGCTTTATTACCTATGTGTGTTACTTTATCAACACTTCCTCTTAGAGCATCACTTAAATGGATTTGTTTGTCAGGAATTCCTGCGTTACGGATCTGCTGAACTCTGTCACAGATTCCGAGGTGCCTATGAATTTCAGGATTATACTCTATGGTTTAATATCGACAAGGGATACAAGCTCTACACGACTCTTTTTTTTTTCACTCCCTTTCCATATTTGCACCATGCCAATGGCATATGTGTGGATGGTGGTCAGGGGATGGCACCATGCACGTAGCCAATCTCTGGAAAATTATTAGCCGCAGAGGCCATAGTGAAAGACCTTGTTCAAAGTGAAAAAAAAAAATTTCAGTCCAACCTGCAACCTGTTTGATTTGAGGTAGTTCTGCGTGCAAAGGACATCACATAAGTCAATTGAGAAAAGGTGGTCTACTAAGTTTGCAATTTTCCTGACTACAGTTTAAAGGCCTTTTTTTCTACTACCAACCCAATTTCCTGACTTCTTACCCATCTCTCCCATTTTTCCCCACTCCTCTGTATCCTTTGTGAACTCATCACCTTCACCTTACTTTACTTCACCTGCCTACTGCATCTTTTAAACCTGGTGTTCACTGTTGACTCTCAAACTATACAAGGGTTTGTCATTCCACAACTTTATACTTTGCATAAAATTCAACCAAACTGTATGCACTTGCACATAGTCTTTTCAAATAAATATACATGCTTGACAAGCATCTTTCAATCTATGTCATACAAACAGTGAGCACTCTCTCTTCAATGCAAGTTTCGAAGTTTTCATTAGAGACTTAAAAGGTCGAAGGTTGCCAGTACTCTTGACACACCACATTGGAGTGCAGTTGTTATGTAGAGACAGGTAAGTGGTGTGAACCAAATTTAGCTAACATGAATCCTTTCAAATTTAATGACAATCCATCCTTACTTCTAAAGTTTCTGTTAGATATTGTGCACACAGTACACAGGCTAACCATTGGCCATCTCACCGCAACCTTTCTGCTTGCAAACTTTAATACAGTAGCTTTATTTAGATTTAATTGTCTACATGGAAAGTCTGTTACTGAGGGTGTAAAGACAGATGTTGTTCCAATACTGCTAAATATTAACAGACACTTATTCATTACTTGATAAATCTGGGGAAACAGAAGAAGGGGGGAGGGAGCTGGAATTGGTTCCCCTGTTTCTATGTGACATTCTATGAAATGGCGTCTCGCAGAATCAGAGACCTTTAATTTATGTTCAGTACATGAGCCTTTGGTTGGGTGATGTACGAACAATTGATCAGAGGACTCTGGGAATAAACAGAAGATGCAGGGCTGCTTAACTTCTGGAGAACTTCTGTAAGGGGTATTTCTTTCGATGTACTGTATAAAGTATCACCACATAGTAACCGAAGATGATCAGTGGAAACAGAACCTTTCCTCTGAGAAAAAAAAGGTCAGGCATTATTCGCTTCATGACGTCGATTGGATATGCTGGTCCACGGCTGTGTGAATTACTCTTGAGAGGCAACTGATGCCATTTTATCTCTTTTCAAACAAGAGCTGGTAATATGAAACTTTTGCAACCAGTCACTACATTGAAATACTATGCAGCCAAATATAGCAAGGTATCATGTGTCACAATCATTAGTCGTGTTCCCGTTTCAATGAATGCGTTGGATCGTAATTTACTGCAGTAGATCAAGTTTAATTGCCTTGGTCCAGAGTCATGTCCCCCCATTTGAGTGAGCGCCGTAGATCAGCTTGTTTCATGAACAAATACAACCGTGAAAGGTAACCACTGCACTGTTTAAAATCACATATGTCACCTAGTTTATACTGCACAAACAGACAGGTACGGCAGGCACAGTTTGATATTTGCAACTGCATACCATATACCGTTGTACCTACAGGCAGCATATGCCTACATATGTAATACGTACGTATGTCACCTACAGGGCTTAGCCTAGCACTTTCTTTTCCGTCGCACCAGGGAGTTGTTATCAGGACTCCCTGTTCGCATGAAAGCCGTAAGTTATTATTACCAATAGAACATCAATTATCAAGTATTTTCTAATATGGATGTAAACATTGCTTTGTTAGCAAGTTTGCTTATCCTTGTATCTCAGTTGAGAGCTTTTCTACCAGTGGGCAGTTGACGAATGCATTGCTGACTTCAACAACTTCTTCTTCCTTCAACAGCGCAAAGAAACCAGTTCAACATATGCCTGGCCTGCTGAAACTTGCCCGTAGTATAGGCCTAAGGTTACTGACAGTGCTGCAGTAAATGACGTAAACAATTGACGTTTTAACTTCTTGCAATAAGCTGTCAGCCATTGGTCTTACTTACCGCTAACAGAGAACACAAAAAGTAGAAAAAAATTGGAGAGCAACATACAAAAAAAAATATGGAAATGAAGAGATAAATTTTCCAAATAATTTTCAGAAAAAAGCAGCCAGTTTTAACATTAGCACAGCTAGTTAGATAGCGGATGGTGTAAATTTGTTTTGTACACGAGTTTGCCGCCAGACAGCAAATGCATGCCGAAGAAGAATAAACCGGAGGTCCCGTGTCACTTGATCCACCAATTGTGTTCACATTACAAACTTTGATCCGACGTGGTCGATCGGATCTACCCCGATGGGTGTATCAGAATTGGTGGATCTTGACCTTGAGTGAGGGTTGTTGATCTGCGTTCCCATTAGAGTTTGATCCACTACGGTAGATCAAGATCCACCGTGCTCGCTCAAATGGAAACGGGGCTATTGTGATGCAGCTCGAGCAGCGAAATCCAAGCCTTATATGGACACCAAATCATTGGTCAGCTACTATAGGTAACTGAAAGTGCAGGTTTCAGGGTAGAGTATGTGCAGTCACTACAATGGATCTCAGAAAGGCAAAAAATCAAGAATAGTAAGGAATGCTACATGCAAGAGATGTTCAATTTGAAATGAACCAAAGATTTGTAAGTTAGTTTACAATGACTTCTTGCTCTCCCTTATCCTATCCCTTTTACCAAGTTTGGGTTGGGTGTTGTAATGAAAACAAAATGTTCTGAGGACTTTGCCTAACCCCCCCCCCTCCTCCCCATGGCAGCCGCCACAGAGACTTGATTTATTTTATTTTTCCCTGAAGGCAGAAAGAGAACCAACTTAAGTCATTGTTTTCCTTGAGGCAGGAGCATTGCCGCCTTGTATGAATATGAGAGCAATGAGCTAGAGAACCACACCTACTTTATTGTGACGGGCTCGGTGGGGCGTCTAATTTCTGGAGATCTTGCGAACGCCATCCATCGCCTAGGGATCCTGCTGCAGACACACATGCACACATGATGAGGATAAGGAGTTTCTAAGACGTTACAAGAGAACAGCATCCGAATTGCTTGCGCTGTGTCGAAAAAAAAATGTTCCTAATCTATTTCTGGTGATATTTAGTCTCAAGTTTCACAACTTTTGAGCTTCTAATGAAGAGGCACTGACATAGCACAGAGAGAAATGCCTTAAGGGAGGCTGATTTGAGCTAAAAAGAAGAAGAGAAAGGTGATCCTGCGTAAGTCATCGGATACAGTAACATTCTGAGTGATCACAAACATATAAGTCTGTCACCCTGAGGCAAGAGGTACATGAAGACAAACAACATCTATCAAAAGGGAAGTAATTCAAAGTTTTTCCACACTACCAAACAGAACGTAGTGAAGAAATTAAGGTAGAGTTACCGTAACATGCCATGAAATAGCCCCTTACAGCAACGCACACTTCTAAATACCTGATATATGGGCCTTTGATTGGGTTTCTGAACTGCAGACAGGAAATGAGAGCAATTGGTCAGAGGACTTTAAACAAACATTATATATGCATGGACTGCACAAAGTCATTGTAAACTACAGTAACTCAATGTCTGTAGAAATCTGTGAAAAAAGCTTTTCTTGATGTCATGAAAGGCTTCTGAAAAGTTGCTGCCCGTGTCTCATCGGAGCCAAGTTTACGGCTGAAAAATTATTTCGTCCACAAATGAGAATGATTCTCATTCAATGCATTTGTAGTTCTGATTCAGTTCTGCAGACTGCAGGGTTGAATTTCAAGCAGCAAATTTGACTAAAACATTGGCAAAAAGGTTAAACATTGATAAATTTCACTCAGAATGCTTTTTCTTTCTTGTGCCTTCTATTGGACATTTGAAAAGGAAAATGTTCAGCACCATACAAATCGGTGAAATCTCAGTATTGGCAATTGATGTTTTCCTATCTTACAGTACTATCAAAAGTTTTAACTGTTTGACTGAGTTTTGGGACTAAACCAATTTTTCTTTTCCTATTTTGCTTTTAGATGACAGCATTAACATATGATTGTCAGGGGAAGTAAGTAAAGGACAAACCTTTGCTTACATGTGTTTTCTTTCTGCACAGAGGTTTATGGTTCATTAAGATCTTAGAATTCTGCCAAAGGCAAATGATCCACTTTTTTTTTTAATTTCTAACTCTCTGGCAGAGTCAAAAAGTTATTACCTGTAAACACAAATTTGACATGTGAAATATCTTGACAGCACTGACATATCACCATTTCTTATTCTAAATATGTGGAGAGCAAAATGAAAAGCTCAAACCGTGATAAAATTGTTCAATTTTTCAAACACTGCTTCAGGGTTGAATGAGAGGTAAAACGCCTGTGCTGAGACCAGCACTCTGGAGATTTCAGCTACAGGAGTAAACTTACATATGTTTACAAAATCCAACAGATAAACTTGGTTGTGGGCTATGAGCCAAATCTGGCCCAAGACACAGCTTGACAACCATCTGCAAGACTTTTGAGAATGGGAGAAAATCTACGATTCATTGCAGAATATGATATGCTGAAGGCTTATACTTCCCCTGTGAACTAATATTCACAACAACTTGTTCTCAGTACTTGAGTCAGTCATTTGTCAGAACAACAATATGGAGCTGTATGTCAGTTTTATTAACATTCCGAACAACCGACGAAGTCAGAACCCCCCTCTGGCTCCTCTTGCTGACCTCCCTTTGGCTTCTGGCATCGGTTCGAAAACATAATTTGGCCTTCGGATAACAAATTAATCAGTATCCTAGGCAACGTGTGACACTCACAGTAATTCTGTCGATGGCAGAAACATGCAAACTCACTTTGCGTCAAAATGACAGGATCGTGACACCGTTGACAAATAACAAAGCCAATCTGCTTGAAAAGCTTTACGTTTCGTAGTCAGTAAAGGGCTGAAAAACTGTCACCACGATGCTGCATGGTCTTCTCAGCTCAGCGTACTGACCTCTTTAGCATCTCAACCCCCTCCTCCCCCCCCCCCCACCTACTCTTCACCTCCTGTTGAATTTAATACTATGCAGTCAAACTTAAATGATGAAACAAGGTAAAAATACAACAAAGCCTAATGCATGTTTTTTGTGTTTTAAATTCAACTTTCCATGAATTTATAATTCTCTCTTGATGGACCAAGTATGAAGACATTCTAATAACCCATCAATAAATACACCTGGGAGCTGGTTTATATCATGCAGTTAATACCAAAAGATTATCTCATTAACTGACAACTCCATAATGAATTTCGTTTTCTTCACTTTTTCTTTTTTCCACAAAATTTCAGCATCTCCCTGGACCTACCTCCTCCTGGTTATCACACTTGTTCCTTCACCTCGCGAAAATTGCCGGCGACCGACAATGAAATGCAAACGGAAAAGCCACCTGTTATCTAAATATTTTGGAATGACATCAAGCCATTGTCTGAGTTGTGAAAGTCAAATTACAAACATGATATTTCAAATTTGGAAGGGGCGACAGGTCGGTAATTTCCTGGAAGAAAATGTGTCGCAGGTGGAGACTCTCCTACTTCTGAGCTGAGGCTTACAAAAGGAATCTGCTGATGTGATACTACGTGAATGACCTACATACACTCAATGTCATTTGAAAGTAAGGTTTAACACCTGGTTTTCTACTGAGAGAGGTGATTTTTCCATAATTGTGGATACACATTAAACTGACTCTTTCGATGACTAGAGCTGATGGCAGGTTTGGAAAGGATCTACCTGCTTCTGATTAAAAACATTTTTGAAATGGAATTGTCAAATGAAAGAGAGCAGAGGCAGGAATAAAGAGATTACTCCATGGGCAATGCGACATGTCTTTTGAAAACATTAAGCTGCAGAAGGTACGGATGCACCACAATGGCTTTCAAATCAATTATACAAAGCTGTTAAAAGTATCATGTTTACGAAATTTAATCATACCGCAAAGGAATGGAGACAAGTTTTTATGTGTGCAGACATTCATGACTTTTGCTTGTAATCCTTTCTGTAAAATTAAAAAAAAAAAATGTGAGCTTTCATTGAAGACTTGCAGATTTACAAAAACTGTGGGATAAAACAGGTCTGAGGGGAAGCTGACATCTCAGAGTTTCTGTCAAAATGAGGAGGGTAAAGTATGCAGTACACGATAGTGATATATTTCCACATACAGAGTTTTAGAGAACATCCCCCCAAATTCTTTTCAAACTTTTAAAAAGATGGAAAAGATAAATTAAGAAGAGGACTGAAACACTTGTTTTATAATGGGGGGGGGGTGCATCTTCACCCTACATGGCTAATCTTATCTGGCAACAGCTCAGAGCACAGATCTGAGGATTTACCTTGCAAAGATACACCTCATACAGCAAACTGCAAGCAAGGACAGACTGAAGTTGATGAACGAGGGGTCGGGGGATTGTCTCTTCCATCAATCACTTCATAAAAGAAGGGGAGAAGCGCACAGCCTCGCTGTAAGTCCTGCATCCCACTGCGCTTCACAGATACTGTGCTGGATTAGGCTGTATTACTCACTGGGCTGCCCTAGCATAGCAGACTTAGTTCTAAAGCAAGAATAGTTGAAATTTTTTAAAAGGGAACAAGTTTGACAAAAAATGAAACAGGATAGGCAAACCAGACATTGCAAGGTCAGAAAAATTTCCTTCTCTCATTCCTTCCTCCTCCATCTGTCATATGCATCGACAACTAAATAAAAGAGCATCTACGCAGTGCGTAGAGGTTGGTTATTGTCGGATCTCGCAGTTAACGTGTTAAGTATCACGCCACGGACCAGAGTCACAACAGGATCGGACACTGCCGTTATTCCATTCTTTCATCCGACAAACTCATTCGTCTGTTTCTCGTTTCTGTGCTTCAGGCTTATGGAAGTGATCGCTGGTGAAACCACTGAGATCTAATCCATTACTCAAGGTCTACAACTGAGCTCGGCTTCCTGACAAACATTTTTGCAATACATGCGAAGGAAAGTTTGTCTTAAAATTTGTGCACGGATTCTGCACTCAGGATTATGGCAGTGAGGATACAACAAAGCTGAGTGCAATTTTGTTTGTTTGTTTTTTTTTTTCCATTAATGGAAGGCAGGAGGATAGAAAATGAGAATTTGCTTTACGTCTAGAAGTAGATGAAAGTATCGTATTGAATATCATTCCAAACAAAAACAGCAATTCTGCTGCCATTATGACTATGGAAGTTGGAAATATTGTGGAAAAAAAAAATTCAATCAAGGAGAGTTTTACTGCCATGTTTTCTTTAGTTGAAGAAGCAAACTTATCTATGTGTTTGTCATATATGTTGATTCTGCAATTACATGATCCTAGTTGAATGTACATCACTATAAACATGCAGTCAATATGTTTTGAAATGACTCAGAGGATAAGTCTAACAGCTGATGTCTTAGTTTCGAAAGTGAGAGAGACTTAAGCATCCAAGGGAGGGGGGGGGGGCAACTAGAGCTATGGCCTCACCCAATGGTGGGTCCAAAAATACAATTATACCTTGTCAAACAAAATGTTTTAGAGGACAAATTAACTTCCAAAGCGTTTCGTTGCACCATATCACATTTGAGGACATTCAATTACAGCAAAATATTCCAAAGGGTGAGGGATCTCTTTGTCTGCTTGTATCAATCTCCCATTTTAAGCTGTATCACTGGTTTGACTCCTCCCAAAGTAATTTAGATCCACCTGTGACAATGACATTTAGATGGTACTTTGCAGTTTTGCAATTACTACTCTACTGTTCATACTACAAAACTATACAATCTGCTGTCTTGTTGCTTTGTTTGGTTTTTTTTTTTTTGGGGGGGAGGGGATGGGTGGGAGGGTTTTATAACATCTTGAACAATTTTTTTCTTGGTCTGAAGAGCACATTTCCCACTTGAGCCAAGCAGGTCTCTGCCAGCCTGGTTTCAGTGGTTTGCAAAGGGTTTCAACCCGGGTAAGTGCATTGCCAGGTAACACTAAACTGTCTATTTGCTCATTTACAAATGTCCATTTGGAGGACTTGAAAGAACCTTTTCTACCCCCTGTGCTCTATTTGCGTATGTCAGAAAAGCTGTGGCGGTGAATAAATTGTAAACAGGAGTTGAAGTCTCCATGCCACACTTTCAGTCCAAGTACAGGCTTTTAGAGCATGCAGGCACCTTAGTTTGCAGTATGTGTTTTCTACTCACCAGTTCAGCCATTGGAGATACATTTGCACACAATATAAGGACACAGGTAGCCAGTCCCATGAGGCTCTCGACCCTCCTGGGTTCCACCACGACGTGAGCCAAATACAGGTACGAGCCTAACATCATCAACGTTGCTATGCTGAATTGTCTCAAGGAAGACGACTGCTGATTGAAACGAAAGAAAATCATCAATAGAAAGATGCGACATCGATGACAACAATTCCAAAATTGTCAAGTAAAACAAATGGAAGTCTCCCGCAATTGATTAAACCACACACACGAATCTGACACGGAAAAATGAGGAGTCGCTGGAGAGACATTTGCACAAAATGTTAAATTGATCACAAAGTTGGGCAAGTTTAGTCTGAAAATATGACGCCATTTGTCTGTGTTGTTAACACAGGAGATCCAATTGGGTCATTGAAAAAAAAAATGGCAGCAGAGGAGAGAAATTGCTGGGAAACATTGGGTTGACTAAGTGATAATACTCTGTACTTACAACTTTTGATTTATTGGTCTGATAGCTCAGCAGAGGTTTGGGGTGGAAAACTAATGCTAATGCATTAAGGTACATGTGCTACTTTGTTAGTTACATAAAGACCCCTTGAAAAATGCCAACCTTTCCATCTTCAAAATTAGATCGAATTCATGACATTTCCCAAAAAAAAACAGATGTCTTAAAAACTATTACAAAATCATTACACCATACAAACAGTACTTTGAATGTTTTAAGAGCAAACTTTAAATATTTGTGCAATCTTTTGACATCATAACAAAAGACTGTCATGCTTTGAAAATTTTTCATAGTTGTGTTTTGATTCTCTGTAATAGTGAAATATATCTTCATCTGCATAATTCTTCTCATCAAGGACCCAATGTATGAGTTTTGGTGTACCCTTTTTTTTTACATCAGCAACTGTTTGTTCTGCATTGATACTATATGTGGTTGAACTCTCCGAAAGAATAATATGAAAGCACGTTTTCAGTGAATGGAAAGCAACTTGTGGTAGAGTTTTAGTTCTTTGGAACCTCCAGAACTGTAATTCTCAGAAAGTTGGGAAATTTTTCAAAGACAAAAAACCAAAATGAGTTTATTCTTATCAGTAGAGATGACAAATAAACGTTCCCACACACATGGTACCCTAATAAAGTAACTGCAGTACAATGAAACTTGGCAAATGACATTGTATTTCCTCAGCCAAATTTCTCACAACTTGCTGTGACATTAAGTAGTTTTCTTTACTAAAGAATAAGATGTTCGAAGTCACAAACAATGTTCATACAGTACTTTAATTAAAGGTTAATCAATGCTGCATCGGTAGCGATAGCATTAACCCCCAAGAGTGTATTATCCTATGGTTAATGTGGGGTCCAAAGTTGCTTAACCTTGTTCATACATACAAAACAAGATTTTAATATAAAAGATGAAAATAAACGGAAATTTGGTTCTTAAATAACCACATTTTCATTGAGAACGAACCCCACGAAAAGGTAAACAAGATTCACAACATGTCAACAACATTTGTGCCCGATACATAAAGTATCACTTTAACAGAATGAATGACAATCCCGTGCATAGCAACAACAAGCTACTGCGTATTATTTTGCACGCAGCTCTCAGTGCAGTGTTTACTTACGTTGTGTACTACTACTAGTGTGAATGTCATATACGGAGTTTGCATGCTGTGGTTCAGTGTATGTGTGCCTTTTCACTGTTTACGGAGCACCAAGAGCTTTGCCTTCCTCATCAAGTAATCAAATTGTTAGAATTTGCCTAGCATTGACTATACTGATTTTTTAAAAATACGGTTGCAGGTTTCGGAACGTTGCATTCAGAGAAAATCTTGAACATGTTTGATACCATCATGCTTCACACAATTTTGTTACATTTGGTTCATTAAGGGACTTAGGCCTACGTTACTTTTCGTACTGTGAATAAATGGCCCCTTTACCTTTGACTGTGGGGGTTTTAAGATTGTAGTCTTTAGTCCTCTGTATACGATTTTATTCCATAAGGACTCGTTTTTGGACTTCTCCGTCTAGACTCATTGCCCCATTACTCCACTATCATTCATGCACGATATGGATATGTGAGAAGTTGTATGACATTTAAAGGGGCACCTGAGGAGGAGAAAACTTTTGCACAATTTTACAAAATGGGCTGTAGCGCCCCCATGAGAACCCTTGACTACATTTTCATGGACACCCTCAGATGGAACACTAACAGACTATCATTATGACAAACCACCAACATTGTACAAGAAAATCTGTAGGAGAAGCATTTTGCAGAATTTCATAAAATGGGTCATGAGGTCCACATGGGACCTTGAACCAAGCAGTTTTGAATAGCCCTAATGTGCCTGACACTCAGGGAACATTGTGTCCAAGTTACATACAAATCCTTCAAAGCATGTGCAAAAGTAGCACTTAGAACAAAATTTAAGTTTATAAAATGGGCCATAGGGCTCACATGGGGCCTTGGACTAAAATCCCTGGACACCCCAAAGGTACCACTAATGGAGCATTATTGTGACAAACCATCAACATTGCACAAGAGAATCTGTAGGAGGAGAACGATTTTGCAGAATTTCATAAAATGGCCCATAGTGTCCACTTGGGACCTTACACCAAAAATGGTCCGCAACCTATGGAACATTGGGTCTAAGTTTCATGCAAATGCATGAAAGCATGACAGAGGAGAAGCATTTTGAACAGTTGTGAACAGATAGATAGATGGATGGATGGATGGATGGATGGATGGATGGATGGATGGATGGATGGACGGATGGAGTGACGCCATACCATTACAATAGTTCACACCAGCTTGCTGGTATAAGCTGAAAACCAAAAACAAGTTCAGTACACAGCAAAATAATGAAGATACTTCTGTGAAGGGTGGCATCAGACAGAACGACACATTTACCTTCTGTGCATTTAACATGTACGGAGGTGCCAACAGTCTGATTCAACACAGTTGATGTGAGAGGCATCACACTATGACCTTCCAAGAAACTAATCCTCTTGAGCTTTAAATGACTGCTGTGGCTCGTCAGGGATGTGCCCACACCACATGGTGCCAGGTGGGTGTTACTACCCAGTTCTTTGGTATTTCACACGGCACTCACCAAAGTCAGAAAGTCAAAGGACTTTGTGATTCCTTGCCAATATCTCCTTATTTTTTCCAAACACATGTATACAATCACTTTGAACAAAAGCAACCAAGGGAGAAGGAAAGCCACCACATCAAAACGAAGAAAAGAACACAAGAATGTAAGCCGAATGTAAACCACGTATGAAAATTGTGGTAATGATATATCTATTATTAAACCAAGGTAGTCCAGTGGATAGAAAGTTCCTGACACCGAAGTGTGGTAAAAGTCTGCTAAGGCAACCTGAAAATATTTCCCTTGCTTAAAGGTAGTTCAACTGGGAAAAGGTGACCAAAACAAAGTATTTTGTTTTAATCTTGACAGGGAGTTGCTGGCAAATAAAAGCTGATAAATCTATAAAGGTATGTTAAATAATTGACTTGAGAGAGTTACAGAAAAAAAAAATGGGCTTTTAACAGCTTGTCGAAGAAAATGAGATCAAATTCTATTCAGCAACATTACTTCTTGGTAAGGAACAAGGAGGGCAGATAGGAATGATCCATCCTATTACATTTTAGTGATGACAAGATGTGACACTTGACTTCCCCAAAATGTTACACAATTGTTATACAAGTAGGTCCATAAGTGTCGGCTTTGGCTATAAATACATATCTCTAAGATCATTAACTCTGTGATTTTAACTTTTGACTAAGTATGAACAGATGATTTTCTCAGAGTCCCGTGAGGTAAATCAAACAACCGAGATCATCTACTCATCAAGTGCTACCAGTTTTAACAGTCCAAAGTGCTGCTTACATTCGGTTGCTGAGACATCATCCTTAATACGTTTTCATACTTTAACCTGTGATGACCTTAAATGACCTTTAACCTCCATAAAAATCGACAGAGGTCATCTAATAACAGTGGACTACAAACACAATACCACTGAAGTTCAAGCACCTTCCCCTCCTTGAGACACTGTGTTTACATGGTTATAAAAATATGTTTTCTATTGGCTTAACATGATCTTTGACTTCTGTGAAAAATGACAGACATTATCTACTTGTTAAGTACTACCAAAGATTTTTACTTTGAAGTTCCAGTAATATTCAGTCGATGAGATATCTCCCTTTGACTGGTTTTCGTACGTTAAACGCTGGTGACCTCAAATGACCTTCAACCCCAACGAAAAACATTAGGGATCATCTACAGTACTCACAATGGACTACCAACACACTAACTTTGAAGTTCAAGCACCTTTCCCTTCTTGAGATACCTTGTTTACAAGGTTTTCAAACTATGTACTCTATTGACCTTGAATAACCTTCGACCTCCATACAAAATGCCAGACGTCATCTATTCATCAAGTGATACCAATAATAAGAGGTTGAAGTTCCAACAAGATTCCATTGCTGAGACACCTCCTGTAATAAGTTTTCATATTTTATGCAATGGTGACCTCAAAAGACCTTTCACCTCCATGAGAAACGATAGGGATCATCTATTTACAATGGACTACCTGCACACCAACTTAAAAGTTTAAGCACCTTTTTGTTCTTGAGATAACATGTTTACAAGCCAGGGCATCACATACACACACACACACGTGCACACATAACATCTCCATCACATAGATTCCTTGCCTGCTTTCAGCAAGGAATAAAAAAAGACCAAAAATACACTGTTCTCAGCTTCTATGGCTCAGTAGAATATGTTTTATATGAAAGGCTATGGTAATTTGAACC
This sequence comes from Stichopus chloronotus, assembly GCA_021234535.1. NCBI lineage: Eukaryota > Metazoa > Echinodermata > Holothuroidea > Aspidochirotida > Stichopodidae > Stichopus > Stichopus chloronotus. The sequence goes on along the minus strand of CM037836.1, from coordinate 12,482,308 downwards.
TGAATCACAGAAAGTGGACACCTTAAAATTATCAGGCGCGCAATATGAAAAAGGCACACCACCTGGCTTGTATTTAATACTGTACATGGTTTGTACACTATTGTAATTGACAGCAGAAGTCCCTGACTTTTCAATGACTTTCAAGGCCTCAATTTAAATTCCAGAACTGTTAAAGCTGGAATATGAGTTGTGCTGGTAATCGCTTGGCCATCTCTCTTTGTTCTTCAACAGTGTATCAAGGAAGAGAAGGTAGGGGAAAAGATCACTTGGCACAAAATCTGAAAGGGAACTATGCCCTCATCTTCCAAATATTTGAATGTGAAAATTGTCTCAACAATTTGGCTGGCCCTACAAAATTCCGACTCTCCAAGAAGGCACAGCAGTCAATCGCACAGACCAATTGAGAATGGCTATGAATATTTATCTAAGCAATAGGGCTTAAACATTATTATTTTAGAGTGGCTATGACATATTCCACAGAATTTGACTTCCACTGACAATTTTTCATCTTACATTCCAGCTTTAAGCTACAGCAGTCCTACACTGCACATCTGTCAATAAAATATGCTTTCTTTTTGTCGGAAAATTTTAACTGCAGTGCACAAATACTGGGACTGTTTTCTCTATAGCCTGGGCATTCAGACATTTAAGTAGGTGAACTATATTATCTGCAGTGTACCATTCATCATAAGAAACACAAGGGTAAAGATACTGACAACTAATTAGATGCAACAAACTATTGAAGTTTTTGATGATTTTCCTAAAACATATTTCTTTATTTCTAAACTGAGTAAATAGAGGCAAAAGACACCTATTTCTTCAAATTACCTGATTTTTCCAAGACTTGGACAAAAGATTGTGACTTCCGGGCATGGAAATTGGTATTTTACTCATCCCTGGTTTTCCAGGAATTCCAGGATCCATATAAACCCTGTACTGAATCACTTGTCCACCACTGACGTATACCCTTTTCAAAACAATTTTGTCAGCTTTGGCAATGCATGGCCTCGGTCCCCAGAATCAGGGAAAAACAATCTGAAACTGTTTGGATCTCTACTTGCATCCATTATCTTGTTGATGATTTTGATAGATGCGTGTCCTAAGGGGGTACAAAGAGGCCAGATCCTTCTTGCTCTGAATGTGTGGCTGCATGTAATACAGGAATGACTGCAGACATCAACAGATTCGTCTGCGGAATCTGTCCGTACTTTTTAAAATATGTTATGCGCAATAACGGCACACAGATTGAAGCTTCTCCTTTTTAAGCATCGACTGAGGGACCACGGTCTCCAAAACTTTTGGCTGACTCTGTCAAAACGCTGATGCTAGATCGACGGGAGTCGACATCCATAACGGTCACCATCGAAAACCTGTGGGAATTGTCTCATTCAAAAACGTCGACACGGATTTGTTATGTGATCGCAATCTGTACGCGATCTGTCTATCGCGGTCCTGCGTATTTAAGTCGGATTTTAGAAGTTGGGAGGGATCATCAGAAGGAAAGTACAGCAAAGTCTGGGTATCTGCACGAGAGGTACGCAACGCACTCTGCTGCGCTGCCTGTCAGAGATGACTAGAGACAGCGACTTGATGGGGTTTTTGAGGGTTTACTTCTTGGATCAAAGCACATCACTGTGAACATGTCGTAATTCACTCTTTTGATCCATTAGTGAGGCAACGGGGGAGGAGTTGGACATTAACAGTGACTGTAGCAGCCGATCCTGAAAACTCATCGGGGGGATATGAGTTTACCTTTATCTATAGACCAATCTCTGAGAGTGACCTTCTGCTGAATCTGCTGTACCATACACTACATACTGTTTAATATCCGCGCATTCTGCATACATCAGTCTAGCAGGAAAGCACAGTGCGAATATAAACCACCTGTCAACAACAGTTGACTCCACACCCGATCGATCGGCATAAAAGAAATACATTCCTCAAAGAACAGTTACCCCTCTCCAATCAGAGTAAATGATATCCAAATTATTTTTTCCGTTGGAACGTTCACAACTTGAGCACAACTGTGGAACAGTACACAATACACAATGAAGCAAACATATGCAACATGGCCTCCCTATTCATTTCTCAGGTTTCAAAAAAGTGGGCTGGCAATCCTCTGCAAAACTTGTAATATTTTACAGCTTGTGCCCAGTTACGAGAATGCCAAGACATTGCTGCAATCATCACTATTTCTTGACTAAAATAAATGCTCTTTCTACCATCATCAAAGGGTGCATTGGGTTTGCTTTAAGCTAGGGATTGTGCAATTTCCTAGACAAAAGAAAAATATCCTCCTTTAAAAAATATGGGAAGATATTCTTAAATACAATTGGCACTGAAACAAGCTTGGACTGCAAAATACTCTCTGTCTGCAAAACAGGTGAAAAAGAATTCTGTTGGCCAGTCACATTCTACCGGAATTGATTCATTCTGCACAAAATAAACATATCACAAATCTCTTCAAAAATAAGTCACAGAGAGGGAGTATGTTCAAAGGCAAAAGCTAAAAAAAACAAAACAAGGTGCATACTCTTTAAATAAATCTCTAAAAGTGTGTTTAGGAAAAGAAGATACTGAAAATAAAAAGCCATAATGAGTTGTTGGCTACAATGACAATTTTTTGGAGTGCTGCTCTGTGGAGAAATGACAAAATCATGAGCTCATATTGAGTATGAAAAGGAGGAGATGAGAACCAACCTACCTTATTAGATGAATAGTAAAGGTAGACTAGTACATAGAAGATATGTAAAACTGTTCCAACTGAATTTACCACAAGGATGGTGTAGTCCCATTTAAGTAATCCATACAAAAGACATCCAATATTTCTGGAAACAAAGAGATTCAGCAGCGATCAGAATAGAGTGCAGTTATGAGTTTCAAAAGCGATTTACCCTATCTCCGCTTTTGCCGGTAAGATCCCGACACCAGTGCCTTAACGAGTCACATATCTCAAAAAGTTAGCGAAATTATTGCAAGAGACTCTTAACAAGAATCTATGAACTGCTGAAAACAGCACAAGAAGCTGCGCCCCTTTTTCTATACCTGTTCATCTCCCTATGAGGAACTGTCAATGAAAATAACACCATTTTAACTGCAGCAAAGCACAATGTCAGAATTTAGTCAAAATTCCTGTACACTGATTGGGATGGCAAAGGGAACAGCAACTTGCCAATGTAAAATGAAAGTTTTACAGAATTCCCCAATTTTCAATCCAAACAGACGATGCTACAAATTTCAGGAAACTGCAACAGCCTGCAGACGCTTCACAACCCACTCCGAACACCTCAACCTTTCCCCTCCCCCCCTCCCTTTTCAAATGAGAGCAGTCAAAAATTTGCTTTCGTTGTGAGTAAGTACTTGTACTATGATTTGTGAACAATATATTACAGTACAATGTTGTAAGTTGAACTCATAAATCAAATAGAGCCATAAGAAATCATCCCAAACGAGTACCCCTCTACTGTACACCCCCCATGCATGAAAGGGAGATCTAAGCTAGTAAGAGATGCACCAGAGAAGTGCACTAGATTAATGGCAGTCGAAAAATGCAGCTATTAGTGTACACTTCACACTGAGCACGTCTCACCCTGCTGCGATCTGGAAATTCACAGTATTTATCCTCAAAACAAGCAAAGGGAAACTACAGTCTAATATTTCAAAGTTCGAAAGAACTTGGAAGACTTCCCAACTTGCATCAAAGAGAATACAGTATGTTTTCGACTATTTTTAGATCCTTTCACTCCCAGCTGACATGTTCTAGGAGAATGCTTTCAAAGAAAAAGCAGTAAAGATATAACATTCACTGAGTGCATCGTGCAGAAGCTCCTGGCATGCTATGTGAACCTCAAGTGAACTTCCTCAGGGGGCTCAAAATAGCTTTGCCTCGGAGCGAAACGCAATCCACCGTGCAGGGGAATTATTTGCGTCAACTACGATGTATAGAAACGGTGGTGCTGCAAAAAGCTGCTGTGGCTGCTGTTGAGACATTAAAACTGCCTGAAGTTAAACGGAGTAATGAATAGTTCTGTAAATGACAGTGGCCACTAATGGAGAGCAAACAGTGTAGCACTCTCCATTTGATCTATGACTCTGGGCAAAAGAAAAGCAGGTACTCCACAGTCATAACAGAGACTGGCAAAAACAGGCTGATAAAAAAGAGGAAAAAAAAGTTCCTCAGATGGGCATCTTCGATTATTCTGAATACTCACGTCACGAATCCCATCAGAAAGGGCAGAAACGGCGTACTTCCGGTGTGCTTCCTCTTGAGGATGATGACAAAATCAGGCCTGGCATAAACAAGATTAAGATACGAAGAAGTGGGAGTACAGACGAGACCTTATTTGAAAGATACGACAACAGAGGGAGACTTGAATCTGGGCCATTTGTACATTTAATGATACAGGGAAGCATGAATCTGGGCCATTTGTTAGTTGTACATTTAATGATACAGGGAGACTTGACTCTGGACATTTTGTTAGTTGTACATTTTAATGGTACATTGTGACTTTCTGGTATCTGAGCAATATTCAAAATACCACCTAGATTGATATTGATGGGGGAAGGCAACGACAACAAAGTGTTGACAAGATTCAACGACATATCCAAAGTCGCAAACTCTATGTCGAAAAAATTTGCGCACTGTACGACAAAACTGGTCATCAATTTGCCGTCAGAGAAAACCACCTCATCGCGGCACAGAAGCACATCGGTGCCATAATTGTTTCTCCTATGCCACTATGAGAGGATTTTGATACGATGAACTGTCAATTTGATGCACAGCTGATGTTCATGCGCACAATTACACGCAGCTGAATTTTATTGCCTATCAATTTTTCTCATAATTCACTATTTTGAAATGATAGATATTTTAGCAGGGAAAGGACTGGGTGAAATTAAGGACAGCATTTCTGAGACTTGCTGAGCAAGATTTTGTGGCATATTTGAACCTGGGCATGATCAGTTCAATCTTTAACGTCAAGTGATGCTTACTGCTGATGAACTGAAGAGTCTTAAAAGCTGAAAGTAAACAATAAAGATAAAAAGACACTGTTCTGCATTTCCATGTTTGTTAATGTGGGTTCATAGTCATATTTATTTTCTCTGGCCGTAATAACCTTTCACGCTCATTTCATCTATTATGACAATTCAACCATTCCATTTCAGCCTTTCATGTCACTCAACTTCTGAAATCCTTCGGATATCATTTCATGTTGCAGTAGGAACAGGACATTTTTTAATCTTGTTTTCCTGACTTCTGTGTCCCTCTATCATATTGAATGCATGTAAAGGACTCCTTCATGTAAAATTTACTGGATAAACTAAATTATAACTACAATAATATTTGAGGAAGGATGCACTTACATTCCAGCTGTGAAACTGATTATGGTAACTGTAATACATGCCAGGGAGAGAATGCTCATGGAGTCCATCCTTTCTTCTTATGCCAAAATGATGAAAGGAAAATAAGATGGAATAAGTTAATGTTGAATTTTCTGCAGCAGTTTTGAGGGCTTTTGGGAAACTATTAGTGAAAATGCAAAGGATTATGCATAGCATTTTTTGACAAAATGCAATACTGGATAAATTGTTCTCTGAAATGTATAAAGACAGAGAAAACTTCACATTGCTGTTGCCATGGTACATTACAAATAAAGTCAAAAATGTTTCTTCGCTGCAAGTGATGCTCAAAATGATCCTTACAGACCCCTCAAATTAATGTCATATAGCAACAGACAAGGGTGCCCTCTATGAGGCAAACTAATGAGCAGTACAGTACATATCGCTATGCATAGGAACGTGCACAGCAGATCGAATGACAGAGACACCGCACGTGCATATTTGAACATTCAAACACACCACAGTGTGGCTCTGGTGTAAAATACATGGAGGTAGAGGCTCAGTAAACGTACCTACACAAGGGACCGTTTAGTGGCTTATGATGTAGATTCCAGGATTTCTCCAGGCCCAGGATTCCGGGGAATCCCTGTGCTATGCTTTTCTTCAAACTGACTCAAGGAGGGCGCTTCTCTGTGTTACTGTGATGTCATATGCAAGGGGCCTATGGAACTACTGAAAACAAACTTCTGCCATATAGACTTTGAACATTAAGGTGGGCCTACTGCTCGTTAACACTTTTCTCTCTCAATGAGTCACTGAAATTGAAAGGATTCCCGTTAACTTACTGTAACTGCAGTGTTCTCAGATATGGGTAGCTGGACCGTTACTTAAGAATATAATGCTGTTCCAGTCTGCTTGCTTGTCCAACGACGAAGAACAAGTGTATGGTAATTTGTGGAGTGTGGGGTAATTTTACTTTCACCGCACGCCAAATATGTCAATGAGCAAACTTCACTTTCAATTTAGAGATACCGGTATGCATATCACTGAAGACAATAAAAAAAGTTATCAACTACTAGTAATGAAACATCATAAATTTGATAAAGTCACACTCCTGTTGTCTCAAGATACAGCAGTCAGTGTTGGGTTTTTACCGGAAAAAACCTGTTTTTACTGGGACAGTGGTAAAAACTGGTAAAAACCGGTACAAACTAGGTAGTTACCGGTAAAAACCTCCACAAGTGCCACACAATGTGTAGTGTGTAGGTCCTACTTACAAACTGGGTACTTTACAAATGAAACAAACTGTACCAGTAAAATACATTGGGGTTCAACTTTACTCACTCACTTTTCAGTTCTGCTTTTAATCTTAAAATAAAATGAATAAAAGTACAGTACTGTAGTGTTTAGTAAGTTCTCCATGACTGTTTTCTTTGCTAATAGGTATATTTGGGCATTGCAGCTACTGGAATATTGCCGATGTTTAGTGTGGCATTGGTTTTCATAAAAAATGAGAATCACTAAATTTGTCACAACTTTATTTAAGTCTGAAAAATGAAGGTTTCATAGCTTTTCAAAACTCACCTGCATTAGGCTTGGTACAATTGTCAATTTACTGGCATAAACATGTCAAGGTGTCAGTGTCACAGAGAGGACAGTATTACAACAGAGAAAAATTACAAGGCAAACTGCATTTGTAACTACATATGGCAAGCACAATTAAACTGATGTCCCCACATTTTTGCTCACTTGATAAAGATATTTTTGAACATGCTTTACAAATACTTGGAACTCTGGACAGCTAGAGTGACTTGATGTATATAAAAAGGACAACTGGTATGCACAATTTAGTGTTGTAATGCACTAAAGCTAAATACTTGTATATATTAAATTTTATGAGACACAATGGGTTTTTTTCCAGTTTTTACCACTTTTTTCCCACTCGGTTGGGAAAAAACCTGTTTTTACCTCGACGGTTTTTACCAGTAAAAACCATGGGTAAAAACCGCCCATGGTAAAAACTGCAAACACTGACAGCAGTAGTTTTTCAAATTGTTAAAATGACAGTAGTAATTTTTAAAATCACTGAAGATAAAAAAGTGATCAACTACTACTGTAGTAATGAAAAATCATAAATTTGATAAAGTCACACTCTTGTTGTCTCAAGATACAATAGTAATGTTTAAAATTGTTAAAATGACAGAAGGATAGCAGCTTTACTGTGCTCTACCCTACCCCCTCTGTTCTCCCTTTATACACCCTCCCCCTCCATTCAGCATGCCAGAAAAACAGAATAGCAAATCTTTAACGCAGCAGTTGGAAGGACTATGAATCAAACTTTAAATAAATATTGCAAGTGTTGGCTGGCAGCTGCCTGCAAGCACATTCAGGCATATCTCCTGCTCTGTGTATCATCAGTGCGAGGGAGGAGACTGAAGAAGAGTGAAAGGACACAGACTGAAGAGGTTGAGATGTTCCAAGAGAAGATGAGAGGAAAAAAGCAATGGAAAAGAAGTGATGAAGAGAGCAGAGCATGAAAGGACAGAATCTCTGAATACTATAGTCACAAAAAAAATTGCAATGTCTGTTTGCTTTGGACCTCCCCAAACTTCTCCTCTCCACTTCCACCTGTCCCCCCCCCCATCTCCTTTTCTCTGTCAGTCAATCACCTCTTGTAAACAACCGATGAATCATCGACAATGTGTAGCTACGGTATTTGTACGATCGGCAATCAGCTCTCACGCACTGTATCACCTGTTGAGTGAATAATGACAGACTTCACAGACTACTAAGTTATTCGGTCACTTTAAGTACAGAAGATCAATCTTTATCAATAAACAGGAATCTCTTGCCGCCTACCATTCAGCTTACTGGAGACAACTCGATATTCGTCACACTGACCTGTCGAAGTACCATTCCTCCTGCTCCGAAACTCTGGTCCAGATTCTGAGCCTGATCAAACTGGCGAAGATCTAATCGGCACGGCGAATGCTGAATTTTGCACAAAAGTAGAGTACAGTGTGTTTCAGTAGTACCGTAATAAGTAATTACAGGCAAGTATAGCACACTATGCTGTATCACAGACCAGTAAAGACACACATTAAAAAGCCAATGATGTATGACATGTAAAATACTGAAAGACCTTGCTCATCAGAAACATGCTGGTACTGTAGGTCCACAAATTCACGTGGTAACTAGCATAATTTTAAAAAAAAAGATGAAAAAGGGAAAAAAAAACATGCTGATTACGGCTATGCACCATGCGATCAGAAATGCCTGCATTTGAAATGGACAGAAAGAACAATATTATGTTTACCGCACAGCACAGTAAGTTTTCACTCCATTTCAACACGAAGTTGCCGTTTTGTGCTCTTGAGCATTTTCTTACTTGTGATCATCATTTACCCCCGATCATGCAAGGTCAGCATGAATTGCCTTTCTACTGCTGGAATAAGTTTGGACATTTGAAAACTAAATGCACACTTCAGACTCGTGTAAAGTCAGCCCCTCTCTCATCAGACTTCGCACACCGATGGAAAAGAAGAAGAAAATAAAGTATATTATCAAAGTATATATCAAAGTCCCAAGATAACCAATCTACTGCATGTTCTTGAGTACATACTAATATCACACATACTGGGCAGGTAGATCAATCCTTTTTCTTTAAAGGAAAATATTGTGTTTGTTTTGCAGAAAAGATCATACTTAAAGCCAATATTTATAGACACACAATGGATAGACTACAGCAGGGCAGTACAGTAGCCTTCTTTCCATAAATACTGTAGTTTCACGCAGATAGAAATTCAGGTATTTGTTGCTCAAGAATAAATGATTCACCCAACCTTTTAAAAACTTCAAACGAAGCATCCTTTGTAACTCATTCAACAGTATGCATGATATTTTTAGGAGATAGGGCTATTACTGACGTTTATTGGTGAGGCCCACTAGTTTGACAATTGCTAAAGTTATTTTCTTTACATCCCATGTTGGTACATTTTTTGATAGAAAGCTATTGGAAAATTATCTTCATTTAAAACTTTGCAAAAAAGCATTGTCTTTAATCAAATGCCCAGGCAAAAACTGTGCGTCACTGTGCGACGCACACCTCTCAAAGTTGAAAAAATTCGGTTATCCTACATCATGGCAAAGCCATGACCAAGCAAAAGCATTTTCATGATTTAAAGTGCTTACTGTACAGAAGTATACTGCTGAAAATGCAGATCTTAGTTGATCATGCATTGCTGACCCTCCTTCAAGTGATAATTTTTAATTTGTTTTCGAGGTCATGAAAAACCAGCAAATTAATGTAACGTCAAGAGGTCAGTGCTGTCTTTTCCTCAGACAACATAGAAGTCATCTGTCATATTTCACAGGGCAGTTGACTACCCTTTTTTAATAAATACAGCATCAATCCAGCGATTACTTTGTACATGGGTCGATATCTGCAGCCCCCCCCCCCACCTATCTCAAACAACTACACCAACTCCTGAAATGTCAATATTAGACACTCATCACTTATTTCTGCAACACAAATACAGCTTCTTATAGTGTGTCAAACTATTGTTTAGATTGCACTTGGCAAAACTAAAGAAAAGACATCATTCAGGTCAAAAGAATTCCTCTGTGCTGTTACTAACATTTCAAGGGTACCAGCAGTGCTGTTCTTGATCAGTCTATATGGAGAGGTTGAAGACATGAAGTGGTTTCAGTATAATAAGGGAAATTAAATCTGGGAAACTTTTAAGTAAATCTGATTCTTTAACTGAAATTTCCACTACAGTTTAAAAGCATAACACTATGCAAAGATCAACGTATCACCAATATCACCTCACACTTTTTTCAAAATGATGACACCTGAAAATGTCCTGTAAAAGCAATCACACAATTCTTGACTTGACCCATGTTGACATAAATTGATCTTGGTCATCAACTGAAATAAAGGCTTCTGTACTCATTGTATTCTAGAAAGTCATTATGATTCTCTATATGAGATATCACGTTCATTAAGTTCTCACAACTTGACCTTTGACAACTTCAAATGACCTTTGACCTCACCAGAAATGGTTGCCTGTATCAATTTGGCTTATAAAATCAGTGCACTCATTGCGATTTTATTCGCAAGGTTTTGGAAATTTGACCACTATTGACCTCAAATGACATTTGACCCTCCACAAATAAGATGAATCTTTTACTCAATGTTGTGGAACTAAATATGGATTTAACCAGGATCCCTTTGTTGAGATATCAATCGCTGATCTAGATAATCTGAGACCCAGTACCAAAGGCAATATTTAGCACTCGCTAAATTCAATACCGCAAACTTAGACCATAAATGTGAGCTACTTTCCGAGTTTCCCTTCCTTAATAGATCTCTTAAATAGCCTACAAGGTTTGAACAAGTTGACACATGCTTACCTCAACTGACCTCTGACATTCACCAAAGCAATTGGCTTCTTGCGCTAAATTTGGTATTGCAGTGCTTACTTGAGATCTCTCCCAGCTTCCTTTGTTCAGTTTTCGTGTTGAAAAGGCACATTGCAAGCATCACATGTATACTCAGTCACACTCCGCTTGACTGAAACAAAAGGGTGGTCAAAGTACAAAAGGGTTCAACTGTCATTAAAGCCAGTTCCTCATTCATTAATCACAGGCACGTTACAGCTGTTTGTGCAGCATAAAGTATCTCAAAGAAAGAATGGTGAAGACTTCATGCAAACACAAACTACACAGTAGAGATACAGTACCTGTCACAGTTCTTACAGTTTTGGGTAAGATATCAATCAATCAACAGAGAAAGAAAAAAGAAAGAAAACTAATAACGTCAAACTCAGTTTTGAGTATATATCACTTCATAATGCACAATGACTTGAGTGTATCACACTGACAAAAAATAGAAGGCTGAAAAATTTCCACATGTATGCAAAACCAAGCATATACACAGTACGACTTCAAGTTCTTTTATTTTGTGCTCGATGCAAGTAAATTCATCTCACTGTAATTGATGAATAATAGCAGACAGAAAATGAATTAGAATTCTGAATACTGATATCCTTACATACACTCTAGAGTCCCTCTAGCACTAGTGCATGTGGCTAATGATGCTAGAATTAATACATTCAAGTCTCTTTTTGCATACTCATTGGAAGAATAATTCTGTCAAGTTTCATCCCGATTGCACGTTTAACTTGTTGATCACTCCAAATATAGTAAAAACGGGGTGAAATAAAGGGGGTGAAACAATAAGGAAGAACTTTGTGGCAAAAAAAGAAAAGAAAAAAAAGCAACAAAAACCCTGCACCCCTGCAAAAGCTGCAATTGATGTCCCTCAACCTTTTTTAGATACCACATAATTATGCCATATTTGTCTATTTAATTTCAACATAAATTGTAGACCTGTGGGCGACTATCCTATCAAACATTGGAACATTAAAAATAAAAATCAGTGCCTATATTGACCTCACTTATATATTGAAGTTTACATCCCTTGTCCAAAAATTTTTCTCACAGAAAGTCTATTTTGCTCTCTTTCCATTCCTAATGTCCTACAGTATAGTCAAATTTTCCCCACTTATTTCCATATCTCTATGTACCAAATTGTTTTTTACCCCAAAACTGGCTGGAAAGGGATGAAAACAAACTGGAACCAATGTTGTAAAATTACTACATACTGTATGCTCATATGGAAAATGGTAGCCAGGAATCAACCTAGTACACGGAAATACCATACGCTGTATGCTATAAACCCACTAAGAACTGCTGTGATCATATTCTCATGCTTAGCACTGATTTCTGAAGGTACAACAATACAGTACTTCATTTATTGTTGTGCTTTGTTGTAAAAGGCAGAACAAAGTAGTAAATAACTGAGATGTTACAAACAAAATGCTTAACTTTTTTATTATGGAATTAATTTTTTTATCCCAAACCTCCTAAAGGTCTGCAAATTTTACAGTAGTAGTTAAGGGCACCTGAATGTGTGCATGTTCTATGGCATTTTACACAGTGTTTTCACAGCAGCTACAAGGCAGCCAATAGACATTGCCAAAAACTACATTTCTGGAAAGAGAGCCCTCCCAATGAAGAAAAAAAAAAAAAATGTGCATAATATATGATTTTTCATATTTATTTATGTACAGTACTTGTGTTGCATTTGGAAGCCTGAATGAAAAGGTAACATTTAATAAGGTTTAAAAGATTTCTTTGTGTAAGATTGTAAAAGTTTGCTATCTATCGCTCTTTCTCCTAGTGTACTACTGTATAACCTATGTGTGAACATAGGAATTACTGTAGTATGGATAATACACAGTGTTAACATGATTAAGCCATTATGAATATGTTTGTACTGAAGCAAAAGTGTTCAGCCAAGGTTACCCAGTGTGCCTACTGTACAGCCTGGTCTAACATTGGGTTAAACAATAGTACTGTATGTATTTTCAATGTCTGGTCACACGGTTGATGTTGATAGGATTCTGTAGCCTTTCATTTTAGGTCTACCGCACTGTGGCCTACGTGTGCAATGTTTCTTTTATCTTTTCTTTCTTCTGGATATCACTTGTTTCAGTCCATGGCAAGTATTTTTGATACTTCTGCATCTCTTCCTACTTTATGGAACTAGTGTTAAGCGAAATGTTAAGAACAAACTTCCGTTAGTGTCATTCTGTATACTTACTATGCCTAGGCTGAGTTGGGTCAGAAGGGATAGATTAGTTTCTGCCTCATGTATAGTTTCTGCTCCTGATTTTCCACCTACTAAAGTCATGGGGCAGAAAACAATGTTCATTATTAAGAATAAGTAGTACATGTTTTTCGGTTCTCTTTTTCATTCCGCTGGACTTCCTGTCACTGTTTAGGAATAGATATGTTGAAAAATTGTGTCAGTACAGGGCATCATTAGAAATTATTCTGGCAAATGGCCATAACTGAGGGCTGATTTGATGCCTCGAGAAGGTCGAGGACACTTATCTTGAACTTTCTAGACATTTTTACAATGTGGATGCAGAAAGTGTTGAAAATGTTTAATTTCAAAACACCGTTTTTAGAATTTACATGTACTTCCACCCCTTTTTAATCTACAACAGCTGGTGAGGCAGAAGAAAGCATCCACGACCTGTAGGCACGACTAAATTTGATTGATCCTCTATCAATATTACTACATATTTTGGCCATATTACACAAGTCGTAGTCATGAAGTCTCAAATTTGAGCAAATCTTCATTTCATGTTTTCATTCCAGTGGACTTTCTGTCACTGTTTAGGAACAGAAGTCAAAACTTTGTGTCATTGAAAATATTCTCGCCATAACTGAGGGTTGATTTGATGCCTCGAAAACAAGTTAAGGATACCTACAGTATCTTGAACTTTCTAGACATGTTTACCACGTGGAGGCAGAAAATGTTGAAAATGTTTAATTTCTAAACACGGTCTTTAGAATTTACATTGTACTTCCACCCTTTTTGATCAACAACAGCTGGTGAGGCAGCAGGGAGCATCCACGCCCTGTAAGCAAGACTAAGTTTAATTGACTCTCTATCAATATTTCTCTTCATTGTGGCCACATTACACAAGTTGTGGTCATGAAGTCTCAAATTTGGAAAAATCTTCATTTCATGTCACTACTTTCTGCTCATGAAAACAGTGTTTTCCACCCCCAAAAACCTGAGGTGGACAACCCTTTTTAGAGGCGGGGAACTATCGAGGGCGGAAACTAATGTAATCCAGGCCTGATGGACACTTGGCATTGGATCACGTGTCTATTGACCTGGGCGCCAACTCTATATTCACTTATAATTCAGGCTCTGAAACTAGTGTAACGATAGCCTAAATCTTGGACGCAACACCAATGGGAAGCAAGTTGAAGTTGGCAAGCATATTCAGATGGTACAACTTCTAGGATACCGGAATTGTTCCATACCTCCTAATTTTCTAGATGCAACTTCTGTGTTCAAAAGGCGCTGTAGTGCACTCTACTGTAGGTAGAGTGACTGAGACTTGAGCCAATAGACTCAAGAATCAGAATTTGATGCTACCCCTGATCTGTTTACTAATACACAGAACGATCGGTTGGCTCGCGCCGATGTCCCCAGACAGTAACACTATGTATAGCCTATCATCTGAGTCTGGGTGAATAGAACGTTTGATACTGTGTAATTCAACCGGCGTCCGGGTCAATAGACACGACATCGACATGCACTAACTATTTCGTGGAACTAGTCTATAAAATATTCCTATATGAGGAGGCAATGCTACTATCTATGACCGATACAAGGAGCAAATCTATCGGATACAAGGAGCAAACAGCTATCCCTCATCATACCTCGAGATTATCAAGCAAAAGAATTCAGTTATTTCATTCTGGTTGGCTAATTGTTTCCACTGCTCATTTCGACCCATGGATGAGAAAGGCACGCGTCAGCTTACGATGTGAGTGAGTCGCACACGACTCTGAATGTAATAGTAAATTTAGTAACGTGACGTACGTGTGTACGTATACACTACGCTAACTACACTAAGGCTGCCAAACTACTATGATGAGCTGTGCAGCTGTGCGGCTGTGCGTTTCGTTTTGCGCACGCAACACGTTCATCGCATAGCAATTGATGTCCTAGAAATTAAAATGACATCACTGTAATACGCACTTAGTGACCAAATGACGTGAAGCGTGAGCGACGTCCTTCGCGGTAAGGCAAAACAGCTCTGCCTTCAAATTTACTGTTTATAATACACCTACCGCGGCAGAATTTGTTCGTTCAATATCTTACTAATCTTTAGGAAAAACAGAAGTAAATGCAACCGTTTGATTTTTTTTAGATAACATGATAACATGCAGGGAAAATTACGTCCCAACGTTTAGCTGCTTGCAAGTTATATATATTGTCCTGCTAAAATTTCAGTTGGATTTGTGTATACGCTGTTTCTTCAGAACGCCTTTTTGCCATGCAAAGCTTGGGCTCCACCTTTTGTTCCATGACCTCGTTTTCGCTTCATCTGTTTCGCTGCTTCATCATTTCTACATCGGCAGAAAAAACGTAAGGGCGATTACACATACCGATGTCTACGAAATTATTATCTGACGCTGCCCTATTCTACAGCGTGACCATTGCCCTGGCAGTGACCGGGGATAGCTAATTTGTCGTGAACAAGGCGTACGTGTCGGGGAGTGGTGGGGGTAGAAACGTCAGTGAAGCATTCATGGGTTCTCAAATATGGGCGGCCCACGTGGGATGGGGAAACATGTGGGAGTGGATGGGACACCGTAAAGCGTTTAGTCCCAGGATAAAATTTCAGTGGATACCTGTTAACATTTTAGCTGGTTTTAATAGGTGAGAACAGTTATTTAACAGATACCTAGTGTTCATTGATTTTAAGAGTCTATAACAAACAATTCATCCCAAACCATTTGATACATGTTAGCTGACTGTTACAACAGGTAAATTACCTGTTGGAACAGGTGAGTTAACCTGTTACAACAGATAAATTACCTGACGGTTAGAAAATGTACTTTTCAAGAAGTATTATTTTTTCTATCGATACTTGCATTTAGAATATTTGTTGAATACTTTCTTTTTTGAATATACTTAGGATTCATAAGTAGGTAACTTAAATGATGGCCTTCAAATTTACCTAACTGGAAGTTTTAATTGTACAACCTTGACATTGTTCCCCTCTTGACCATTTGAGACCCTGAAAAACTTGTTGAAACACATTAAACCCAGTTGAAATCTTTCACTAGCTGTTAAACCAGTCAAGTTGAAATCCGTTGTTACCCCTTTACCTCGTAAAACCTGTTAGCCTGCCGTTCAAACCTGTCAGTATACCTGTTCAAGTATGATATCTAAGTTATTTCCATTTGGTTGAAAACTTCATGATCTGCTCCAGTTACCGTTTTAACAGGTACCTGTTGTTGCTTGCTGTTTTTTGTTTTTTTTAATAAAACCTGTATAACACGTGTTAAGTGGAACTTTCTCCTCGGGTTCAATTGTCCACCACTTATTGTGATATGAAACTAAAAAGAGAAACATTTCTTGTGTTGTGGCTGAAATTTATACTGATGAAAGTTCAATTGTATCCGGAGAGTCTTTTCTATCCCCTAAATATTCTCTGTACGCTCAGTGGCAGTTGAACAGGGGATTGGTGGGGTGGGCCGGGAATCACTAGATCTCGAGTGACGTGGCAGTTAAAGGTGTGTTCAGTCCCAGCATTTGCCAAGTCCGAAAAATAAATGAAAGCCAGTGCTATAATTCATTATAATTCTTGTCAATCCATCTGTTTCCCCGTTTTTCGTAAGAATTTATATTTTCTTTTAAGTAAAAATTGCAGACATGAGATCCCTATTTCAAAGACTGATCGAGCACATGCAGCCCGCCCAAAGAGAACACCCGATAACTTAGGATAGTGCCGTCTCCGTCACTAGTCTGGAGGATTTAGAACCAAAAAGAAGTCCTTTGTACGCAGCGCTAGTGGCGAATAGATAGTGGCGCTCTTCTTAAATGGATTTACTTCAGCTTTCTGAAGCCGCAACTTGAACCGGCATTTGGCTGCGGCTCGACATCCACGCCCCTCCCATCCCCCCCCCCCCCATGTCGATGTGGGAGGAGCTTAAGTCAGACCCCCCCCCCGCCTGCACCTTTACAGAATCAAATTGACACCCATGAAAGGATGGACTTAACGAAGGAGCATATACAGACCGGGATCGAGGGTAGAGTGATCTGGTGGTTCGGGAGTTTTGCCACCCCCGGCCAAAGTCCTAGCGTTGCCTCTTTATTTTTTTTTTTATTTTACATCAATTTTCTGAAATAAGAATTCATCTAGGTTTGAATTTTTTATGCATTGGTTCGTACAACAGGAGTAGATAAACCAGAGTGAGCTTAGACTCAATACTCACACACTGAACAAATGAAGCCGAACAATCTCTGTATTGAAAAATACCCTTCCTTCGCCATTTGCCATATGTAATGCAGGCCCGACCGGTCAGAATTTGCTTGTTCGATATCTAACTTCAGCTCTGGGAAAATAGAAGTGAATGATTTTTGGGGATAACAGCATAATTTTCAGGAAAAATTTCATGCCAACTTTTAGCTGTCCGCAAGATAAGGTATCCTGGAATTTCCGTTGGATTTATGTTACTCGATTTCATAAGAACACCTTTTGCCTAACCAAGTCACTTATTGCTTGCTGACGTCATTCTTATTAATATATATTCTCCATGGTTCTTACACAGGAGCAGACTGAAAGTTTGACACAAAATATAGTGAGGTCCACTTTTAGAGGTCTTTCTAAAAACACTTTAGACACTGTCTAATGCAAGCGCCATCGGTGATAGCGATCCGAGAAAATTTTGGCCAAAAGTATACTTGCCAGCCTGATCGCACTCAGGAAATCATATCACTAGACGTGGGCCCCTTTGAACGTAACAAATTTCAATTCAACAAGACTTTAAAAAGGCACTTTCTTCTTCCAAATCGATTTTAAGCATATGTCCTCACCAGATTTGTGGTAGAAAATGGTTTACAAATGGCCTGCAATTCAGTAAGAAAATGTCCCAATGCAGACAAAAAAAAAATCTGTTAATTTGTTGACGTCCCACCCATTATATTTATGAGCTTGTGCTCTAACCGTCTCCCTAACTTTGAACATACGTTCTTTGTTCAATGGTCATCAACGGTTAACTGCAGAGAGATCAGTTACCTGCAGAGAGTTCACGTGGATAACCTTTACACGATATATGGAATGATATGTAAAACCTTCAGTCTACTGTGCACAACTTTATTACGCCTGTCGTGCCACAGAGAAATAAAGATACAATTAATGCACGACTGATGTTTATAGAGGTAATGCTACAACTCGAATGGCATCTAAATTACTTTCACGTTAACGTTAACTTTAAACTTTTCAACTATTTAAACAAAAAAGAATTTAACACCAACACAAGCATGCAAAACACGCACTTCCAAAGTATCTTCAGTACATTTTTTTTTACCGAGACTTATTATCACACAAACGTTCTTGCAATAACACCATCGAATAATTGCGAAACCGATGATGGTTCGAAATTACTTCATGATGATATCATGATATTATCGGTTGTCGACATTAACATTCAAAGGTACTAAGGCCTATGTTCGAACGTCTAGCATGATTTCAATTATTATCAAATTCAGTTCGTTATTGTTGTTGATGTGCATTCACAACGGGAAGTCTCATGTTGATTGGAGAAATACCGCGGAGTATTTGTTGACTGACACCAGTGGAATGTATCTGCAGTGCTATTGGTTGATTTGAACCGAACAGCATTTTAATTGGCGGAAGTGGGTTACAAGTGTAAATGAGCCTGCTCAAGACATTCGTGTGGTTTAACTGGTTAACTAAGGGTATGCTGGTGGGTGTACGTGTGTTAAAGGGGCATGCCTCAAGTAAATGTTTCGCCAGTGATTAACATATACTTGTGGGGTGGGGTAAGATACCGGTAGACGGTTATCGAACAGTGAAACCACGGTCACAGTGACATCTTATCACCCACTCTCTGAGCAAGAGTGTAAGTAATAAGAAGTGTAGAACTGTTGTATAGAAGCGACAATACGATACGAATCGGTTTCTTGTGATTTTAAATCTTCAACTCTTCACCCGCCCCACTTTGTTTCAATCAAACGCTTTATGTATTTCGATCCTAACTTTCCGAGCACATAACTGAACATGTCGTACGTGCGAACATGGTTGAAGTATGCTAGAAGGAATTCTAAGACTGTACTGACAAAAATAGGTAAAGAAAAAATACTAAGTCTATACAAGAGTAACTTATTATCTGCAGCTAAAAATATCAGTGGGAACGTCTGTCATCTTGCTTAGAGAGAAAATTAGAAATCCATTGTGCTCCATCTACACAGCTGTTTCCTTAAATGGTGTAACGTTGGATGTCTTTGTGACGTCAAAGCTGTAGCGGCCGTCATCGTCCAGGGCTGTTTTACGTCCTGTATCCGGATCACGTGGGTCCAACCTGACCGCTATGAAATCATCGTGTCTGTTATGACATTTCAAGAACAACACGTATACAACAACCATAACAAAGTTGGTTGTAGCAATCCCCAGGAAAAGAATACGAGGGCCAAAGGCGTCATAAGCTAACCCTCCGAGAAAGCCGCCAGCAGCCATACCTGTGTAACGAAAAATATACGAGAGCAGATAAGTAGCTATCCACAAAACATGTAAGCCTTTGTGAATCAAGTATCTCAAACGCATGAAAACTCGTAATAATCCTGCTTTAAATACCAAATGTATCTTTTAAACGTAATCAATTCATAGCCTTGTAAATCAGACCTAGTAGATCACACGAAATACACGCACTGGTATTTTCGTCCATGTATTATTATTCGTTTCTGTATTTGTATAACAAATCCTGGAATTTATTTCTGTGTATGGTCAATGAAAGCTGTATCTCCTCCGTGGATTCCCCCCCCCCCCCCCTCCTCGACCATCACCTTCCTTCTGCCCCTCTTTCTCTGGTATAATGAATGTAGCCAAAAAAAAAAAAAATCTTTACCTATTCCAGTGTGGATCGCGTGGGCCACGGCCAGTACTGACGAAGCCAGACCTCGGTCAGCGACATCTCTACAGAAGGCTGTCAAGGCAGGTAGCCAAAGACCGCAGCAAATCCCATTTAGCAGTTCGACCGGAAGAATTAACCACGGGTTTTCAAGAAAGCTGTAAGTCACTAATCGAACGATCCATGCTACCATCGTCAGACAAAAGATGAGCTCGTTCCGAATGAGGTCTATAATGACCTGACTGAAAAACATGAGAGGTAATTCCCCTATACAGTTTACTACGATACACAACGAACGATTCAAGTGACTGGCTCCGAGTTCTTCCAGTAAAAGATACTTAAAGCTGTCCTGCGATGTCGTCGCACCGACGACAAACGCAACGAGTAGAAACATCGCGAACGATGGCTTAGCGACTACGCTGTGTAAGTGGACTAGAAGGGCCGAATCCTTTGACCCTCGGGGGAACAGGGGTATCTGCAACGCCGGTATAATAGCTGACGTGATACATAAGAGATAAACTAGGAAAGCTGGAAAGTATTCGTGATAAAAAGTGAGATTCGTTTTCAATAAATCAAGAAAATATCCAGTCACTGTGAGAATGGCGATAGATCCCACACTGCCCCACACCCGTAACTGACCGTAACTGCTACGCTTGACCGATCTGGCCAAAGTTTGACTGTTTGAGTCTAACACGGGGAGGACGCCAGCAGTGGCACACTTCTCCCATGGCTATGAGAATCAAGCTAATGACAAATTGCAGAACATGTGGGGGGAATGCTGGCTGAATCACATCGCCGTTTAAGGAACTCGTAAAAACGACCTTCGTTGGCAAAACGTTCGAATGGCTACAATTTTCGTTTTTTAGAAAGAAATTTTCATTTCTTGGCGTCATGTAGAGGTCATCTCTTGCGTATCCAGAGTTTGTAAGTTCCGAAGTGCAATTCAACACTCTTTCCTTTCTTCTCGCATCATGTGATGAGAGGAAAGCTAAAGAAAAATTACAGAGAGCACTCGCGGTGATTCCAATCAGTAAAGTCTGCCTGTGTATTATAAATTTGTCTGAGAAAAATCCAAGGAGTGGACTAGTCAGAAAGAATATTAGCGGCTGTATTCCACGAATAACTCCTATCTCCATCGAACTAAGGCCAACGTATGATAAAAACACCACCAAGAAAGATACCAAGAGAGATCGCCCTGGAATTGAAGAAAAGAAAAAAAAAACTAATAATCGTTTAACTCTTGACAAAGTGTCTAAGTTCATTACCTGTACAACTCCAACATGGTTTTCAGCCGAAACCGAAACCAGTCGGGAGTGTGCTACAAGAAAACAAAGAATCTGGACCGAATTAACCTGGGCCCTGGGTGCAAAATAATGGGGGCCCTTCGTTTTAATGTCCTCCTCGACGCCCCCATCAACCCCTCCAGAGTCCATAGATTCCTTTCTGGCGAACTGGGAGGTATACGCAGAAGCGGTAATTAAAGTACACAGCTCTTTGACACTATCTAAGAGGAGCGGCGCCCACACTCTCTAAGCGGAGCGCCTCCATCCATTGACGCATAGCGTACTAGGATATTTTGGCAAAATACATGCCATAGAACACGAAATGGACCTTTGTGGGCCCATTTTCAACATAGGAAATTCCGAAGGGAATTTAAATGTCAAAAATCAATCTCAAAAGCGTGAGACTCAACTTATTGTCTTCTTCGCGGTTTTTTGGTCTGTGGCCACTGTAGCTTCGGTCCGAGGCAGACGTTCCTAATCAGACGACATCATTTTATATGAAGACGTCGGCTCTTCTGTAAAAGAATTGCTTTGTTTTTCATTTCTGTCAAATTGTCATGACACTGGACGAGGAGGGAGGGGGAGGTGCCACAATCTACTTCAGCTACAATTCGATTATTTGTAAATATGTGTTTTCTCAAAATGATGAACAGGGGCCAATGTCAAAATGAGTCAGTGCCCATAGAGATGTAGAACCTGATGGGGAAACTGCATATGCCCCGAGCGGCTGATGTTGTGGTTGTTCCCATTTCTAATCCCAGCCCTACTCCTCAAACCGAAATACTGGTTTGCCAACTCTTTTTTTTTTCTTTTTTTATTTCTGCGATCATTTCTGAAAATTTCTTGCGGTTGCCACATGCAAGGTAGGGGATTATTACAGGAGCTTCCGGTCCTCAATGAACCACATGGGTATCCGTTCGCAAACACATGGTATTGTGATCCTGCACATAGGCGTCCGGAGGTCAGCTTTTCGGGGAGAGGGGGGGGGGGGGGCGTGCGAAGGGATAAGTTTGGCCAGAATCCAGAATTTTCACCAAGTTGCCCGAATTTGAGGCTCAGCTTTAATTCTGACTCCAGTGGCGTCGTAAAGAGTGTGAGTTGATAAAAGCAGTGGCGGCACCAAGGCAGGGGAGGGGGAAGAATCATACGGGAATTTCTCCCAGTCAGAAACTTTGCTCTCATTTATCCTGAGACTGAATTTTTCCCTGAGGCCAGAAAATGTATGGATAAAAACAACTCCTAGGTCTCGGGATGTCATCCTTCGAAGGCTAAGCAATGGTAGCCATTCATGGACCAGTAGTTAAACCTATTTCTTGGCTGTTTCATTTGCGCGAATGGATCAACTACTTTTGATCGAATGGGGAGAGGCGTGCATGCTCGTAGCAAGGGACTGTCAGTAGTGGGGCACAGACACCTGAAGGAGCAGTGGCAGGGAGGTTGTACTTTCCTGTAGTGGAGGGCGAGGCTTAAGAGGCGCCTATCGTCACATGCCAGGCACTGAGAGTTGTTGAAGACTATCCAAGGGGAGCGCAACCACCTGCTGGCGTCGACTGTAACCAAAAAAATCATGGATAAAAAATATCTCCTAAATCGCAGGATATCGGCTTTGCTGGCGCCATTTACTTTGGCAAGGAACCTTAAACCACCGCTTGGGAAGTGGGCATGGCCATCCAGCCACTTGGTACAAGCTGAGAAGTGCAACCATCGTCCTGGTGAAGCCAAGTTCTAAGTGAGGAAGAGGGTCTACTTCATTGGAATGAAGTAAGTAAAACAATTGTCGTTATACATGCAATATGATGTTGTGTCTGCAAGAATCTTTCAAACAGTAAAAAGAGAACACACCTTCTTATGTGTTATCGATTCAATTTTATCCCCTTTTCTTTAACATAATAACAGTATTACAAGTGGAAACATTACCTTTTATAGGAGGAAAGGCGTTGAGTGCATGGTCCGCCATTGCTCCGACCACTCCCCCTCGCTTGGATCCTGCAGCAGCGATACACCTACATAAAGAAACTAGATGGAGATGCAATACTAACCCCCCCCCCCCCCGTAGGCTAATTTGCACTGAGGGTTCAATTAATTACGTAAATTACTCACCACCGATGTAAAAGAAATAAGTTAATTTGACCATGAAGCAACTTTTGCGGTTGCCTTCCAGAGAAACTGCTGTGTTTTTTGCCATCCTGCTTGATGATTAGAGCAGAAGTTCCCTAGACCGTTGAGGACTCGCTCCGAATCAATCTTTTCTCCCGATGTTTGTTGTCTAAGCACACAGTGATATACACAGGCGTCCGGTTGTGTGGTATCTACGTAGGGCCTATGTCACATAGCCACAGGCACACATTGCAACAAAATCCGAGATGAACTTTGTCTGGTCAAATATGTTTACTGCGTGTGATTGACGAGAACCCATAACTCAGAAGATATTGCCTCTTAAGGGTATCACGGTTTGTCGTTTGCAAGCACTGACAAAAACTGATGATCCAGCCTCGACTCCCTCTTCTATGGGGTTACCATTCAGCCTCAATTGACTTGAAATGGCTTCTCTGCGATCTTTCGTTAATCTCGTATAAATAGCATTCCTTGTTCCATCAGTATCTCACGCTTATTAAACATTTTTGTCTTTCTGTAAGTCAGTCACAGTTGCATTCTTATTTTTCTCTTTTGTTTTGCGTTCCCTTTGTTCCTTTTCTTTTCTTTTCTTTCTTTCCTTTTTTTTTTTTTGCAACGACTTCGGCCTCATGCAGGCCGGTATTCGGAGAGGATTTTTTTTTCGCGCGCCTTAGAAGTTTTAAGGATTAAAAATAATTAACATTGTGTCACACTTGAAGGCGATCCCCCATTTTTACTACCACCCCCCCCCCCTTCCAGTAATCCTACCTGGTTAAGGGACTGACTTCAAAGTAATCCCGATGACTTATGGTACGTTTTTGTCAGTATAGAGAAACATAGAACTGTTGCCGATATTATGTTTTATCGGTCCCCTGATTGATGCGAATGCGGTTACAACTTGTCAGCAGAGATATACACCAGTACAAGTAAAGCACGACACACCAAAACTCGCCATCTAAAATGCCTCTAGTGTTTATGATTAATAATAGGTAGCACTTGGCTTCATTGACGTCAGGCCTGTTTGCCTCACCAGGCTGAGACTCAGTGGCGGCGCCAGAATGTCATACTTGGGGGGGGGGGGCAAACTGAGGGCAGAGGAAAATGTTGGGGGGCAAAGATTTTCGCGCACAGCGAGAAACTGAGCGCGAAGCGCGAGGCCCTGCGGGTGGGGTCCAAGGGCCCGCCTTAGGGCCCCTGGTGGGGTCCAGGGGGCAAAGCCCCCGGAAGCTCTGAGGTTTTAGCATATCTCTGGGTGGAAAATTAAGTCCCAAGATAGGTATATTATTTATTTTCACATTATTTATTTTTTGGGTTGACCGTACTCCAAGGTTCCCAACTTTTTTCTTTGGGAGTACCATTTCACATTTACGCGGTGCCACCGAGTACACACACACACATAGGCTACATACACTTCCATTCCATTCCCATATTTAGGAAAACAACGACATTCCTATATTTAGGAAAACAACCACCTACCCGCCCTTCCCTTATGGTGGACGGTAAACATTCCAGAGAAAATTGGTCTGACCGGGCTGGACTACTGTTGAAGTGCCTTCGGGCATGACATGAAAACTGGCAGCCTGTGTAACATAAATTAGACATTTATCAATCATGGTTCCCCGGAAGCTGTTCTTATTCAGTCCAATGCCAATACATAGTTATTTGATTAAATTAATTTTGGATGAGTACAAGATCTGATTGGGAAGGGTGAGAGCAACTGGGGGGGGGGGGCAACTGGGGGAGCAAGGAAACAATCTGGAGGGGCAAATGCCCCCTCATGCCCCCCGTAGCGCCGTCACTGCTGAGACTCGACGTGCGCATGCAGTATTTCAATGCATGGGTAGGAAATCCTTCTCCCTACATTTTTGGAAGTTTCATTCCATAAAATGTGTACATTTCCTGATGAAAACTGAAATACTGACAATTTGCTACGGCTGAATATGGGAAACGCCATCATCACGCCCCAGGTGCGGAAGTTGCTACAGGTACTCAAGCTTGCATTTTCCTTACCTAAGTTCTCTTTCACTTTTTTCTCATACTTTGCCTAAGTTCTCTTTCACTTTTTTCTCATACTTTGCCGAAGTCCTCTTTCTTTATTTTTCTTTCTTCCCGTCATTTTGGCCTCCTTGACGATCCGTCCCTCCCTGACCTTCCATGCTACCCCCCTGCTGAAGTTAGGACGTTTGCAGGTTTCCGGGGGGGGGGGGGCATGGAGCCGCTCTGTTAGACAGGCAAAAGCGTGAGTGGGACCTCGAGTTGTAAAGTCGGAACCGACTTTCAAGCGTACTCCTTAGTGGCCAATGACTGCAAACGTGACTGCATCATCTCCAACCCCCCCCCCCCCCCCCGGCCATATATGTTTCCCCCTTGTAAGTACGTCGTTTACCTTTGTAGCGTGATCGTATATGTGATACCTTTGCATGCAAAGGAAAAAAATGTACAAGTAGAAATATTACATTACGTATATCGAAAATACTATAGTATTTACAGATGGCTCACCTACATCATTTTAAATTCGTCCATCATTTTGAATTTTCCTTTTGGAAAGTTCTCATTTCAAAAATCCCTTCCTCATTGTCGAAAAATTCAGGATCTGCGTATAATCTGTCACAAATATTAGGTTTATTTTACTTTATTATGTTTATTTCATTTCAATCTTGAAATTTTTAGTGTAAATTGCTTAAGTTTCAAGAAGAATGTCTTCTTATTTGCACGCGCTCATGTAGGGCTTTTCATGCATGAATATGATCTGATAGAATTCCAAGACAAGGCTTCACGTTAAGGGGAAGTCATGGTTTGACTGAGAAAATTCTCCTTTAGTTGATTTTTCTTTCTAAACTGATTGTTCACCAAATATAGAGCCGTTGGGGGAGGTGTTTGAAGGTAGAAGAATTGTAGGGAATTGTAAAGAAGCAAATTGTGAAAATAAACCCTGATTTCCCCTTCAAGTTCGTTTAATGTTAGGATTACAGCAAAGCCATAACGATTATGTAACAAACTAAAATTCCCTTACTCTTTTTTTCTATATATAATCTCATATATTTCTAAAAACTAGTAAAAGTAAACAGATAATCTGTTTCAGAATCTTAAGCGAATCCAACTAAATCAAAATTAGGTGAAGCGGGTTTCAGTTTCGTGAATTTTGTTACTTTTGTCTCATATTCAAAAGTCCAGCAGGCATTACTTCATTTTCTACTAAATGAGACGAGAGTGACTTTGTATACAGTTATATGGTCAGGTAAAACTCAAACAGTATGAAGAATGTTGTCACAAAGCCAGTATAATGTTCTCTGAGTTAAATGAAAGTCAAACAGCAAGTTTTTTTTTTTTTCGAGACAAAAACGACTTCTAAATTAGTTTTACTAATTATTAATTCCATTCTTACATATTTAATGCAACTAAATATTCCGTAGAAACATCATATAAGACCATATAGCATCGTGGACCACCTGTACAGTATAGCCGCAGAGGGCTTCTGTTTTTAAGGTAGTCAGTTGTCACATTTACTTCAGTTGTGCTAATCTCAAATTCCACTGCAGGGTGGACTAAATACGTCGCCTCGAAGATAATTTGATGTAACATTTTAAAGTAAACGTTGAGTATCACGTAGTAAATTTCCAAGTTTTTTTTTTTCCCTGTACATTTAATTGATGGGTTGGACTGACACGATAGATTTTAGACTGGGCTCGGACTTGGCGGTTGCTGGATTCGAAATTAAAATTAATTGGTCACTGAAGTAGAAATTGGTTTGAATTTGGAGCTATCTTTGTTACAATCACCCCGACGAAGAGGCCCCCAGTAAAAATATTTTTTTTATATTATCATACAAGAAATTACAATAGCAGCACTCCACCTAGCACATAAAATCAGTAACGGTAAACTGGATATTGATCACCAACGTTTGTCAATGGATGAACATGCATTTAGAAAAGGAAACATATATAATGTCCTCTGACTCAGGTCGAAAATATTACGAATCGAAATAAATCTACAGAGAAAGTCAAGACCTTTCCCTCCACACCGAGGGGTAACCTTGTTTGGGTAACTGTTTAATTAAACCAATGACTGATTTACTTCACTGTTCGATATAAATTGAACTTCACTTGAGCCTTGAGTGTGATGTCATACGCCATGTACGAAAACCAGACATTAAAACGGTGGCTACAGCGAGGTACTAGTAACACCCTTTAGGCTAAGTCACTGGAAATGGTATGGGTGACAAAATCATTCAGCGTAGCGTACGAGAGAAATATGCCCCTCCCCCCTCTCTATTCGGGCAAAAACAGTGGATAGATTTGGAAAATTGAGACAGACAAAGAGAATAAATTACGGTTTTTTGGCGGGCCATGGCTACCCTTACAGAGCCTTGGGAGGGGAATTCCCTGGGGATATATATAGGAAATACTTTTATTCAAAAACTCTCTAGTATGCTCGGTGCCACGCGATGGTGGCGCTCAACATAGTGTCATAGTCTTCCACAATTTTCATTCTCCAATCCAAAATTCTTTGTGCCCCACTGTAGTGGAGGGACACAGCATTTTGACCTGTTGTCGCTCGTGCAGGATGTATAGTATCAAACGTTTTACCTATACTGCATATCATAAAGGACAGTAAGTAGTTGACATATCTTACGTAAGTTTTTGCATTTCCACCTCCAAATCGTTTATAAACATATCTCAACAGATTTGTGGCAAAAAATGAACCGCTACTGAAAAATTGAGGCTGAAAAGTGCCCCAGTGGTCAGTAAAGAAACGCTGTTTTTTGTAATTTTCCTCATTTTGACGTCCCACAGATAATATTCATGAGTATGTGTTTTATGTCTCTCCCTACTTGAATAAAATATGTTTGTTGGTTAAAGGTGGCCATTGTTCACCTGATCTCAGCAGATAAGCACTGATAACCTACAATCTTTCATCTGCAAAACTAGACAGGGGCATAAAAGGCACACTCACGCATAGGTATCCTCCTTTTGAAGTTGGGCGAAATGATTCAACTCTTGCTACGGTTGTGGCAAACCAGATGTCCAATAATTAAACCAGAAAGCCAAAAGGCTTTGTGATTCCTTGCTACATGGTTATATTATAACAAACATGAATTATCCACATGACAAGTGTAAGATCAACTGCAGTTAATTTTCTTGATACACCACAAGCCTTTAATCCAAAATGACCTTTATTTAGGTGACCTGAAATGACCGTGACATTTGGCGTCCACCAAAGGCAATAGGGATCACCTACCCAGTATGGCCAACCCACACATCAAGTATGACATCAGTCAACATTACCCTTCTGGAGTTAATGTGTTAGAAAGGTTTGACCTCAGGTGACCTCAAACGACCTTTGACCTCCACCACAAACAAAAGAAGTCTTCTACTTAGTATATGCAATCTACACATCAAGTAAGACATCAGTCAAGGTTATAGTCCTGGAGATATTGTGTGTACACGTTTTTAGAGTTTGACCTCTGATGACCTCAAATGACCATTGCCCTCAATCAAAACAATAGAGATCTTCTGCTCATTATTACCAACCCACACACCAAGTATTACATCAGTCATGGTTACTCTTCTGGAGATATTGTGTTTTCAAGTTTTTACAGTTTGACCTCTGGTGACCTCAAATGACCTTTGCCCCTCACCAAAGATGATCAGGATAAGCTAATTAGTATGACCAAGCAACACACTAAGTATGACATCAGTCACAGTTACCCTCTTGGAGATAATGTTTACAAGTTTGACCTTTGCTGACCTCACATGACCTTTGACTTCCACCAAAATCAAAAGGAGTATTCTACTGACTATATACAATCCACACACTACATATGACATCAGTCACAGTTACCCTTATGGAGATACTGTGTTTAAAAGGTTTTCACAATTTGACCTCTGATGACCTCAAATGACCTTTGAGCTCGACCAAAAACAAAAGGAAGCATCTACTCAATATGACCAACCCACACACCAAGTATGACATCAGTCACAGTTACTGTTCTGAAGGTATTGTGTTTAAAAGGTTTTTACAGTTTGACCTCTGGTGACCTCAAATGACATTTGACCTCCACCAAAAACAATAGGTATCATCTGTTTAATATGAACAACCCATACACTTAGTTTGACATAAGTCACAGTTACCCTTCTGGAGATATTGAATTTACAAGATTTTCAGTTTGACCTCTGGTGACCTCAAACGACCATTGACCTCGACCAAAAAGAATAAAGATCATCTACTTACTATGGCCAACCCACACACCAAGTATGACATCAGTCACAGTTACTCTTCTGGAGATAATGTTTACAAGGTTTTTACATTTTAACCTCTGGTGACCTCAAATGACCTTTGACCTGGATCAAAAACAATAGGGATCATCTACTCAATATGACCAACCCACGCAATAAGTATGACATCAGTTACAGTTACTCTTCTGGAGATAATGTTTACAAGGTTTTTACATTTTGACCTCTGGTGACCTCAAATGACCGTTGACCTCGATCAAAAACAATAGGGATCATCTACTCAATATGACCAACCCATGCAATAAGTATGACATCAGTCACAGTTACCGGTCTTGAGATATCATGTTTACAAGGTTTTCACATTTTGCCCTCTGGTGACCTCAAATGACCTTTGACCTCCACCAAAAACAATAGGGATCTCCTACTTACTATGACCAACCCACACAGCAAGTATGAGATCAGTCATGGTTACCCTTCTTGAGATATAGTGTTTACAAGAAGCCTCACACACATACATGACATCAGGACTGCATAGATTCCTTTTGCCAATGGCAAGGAATCAAAAAGAACAAGAGCCTGATTCATCGACTGGTAAATGTGGGTTATGAACATCAAATGTTCAAAAATTAAAAAACCAGGTTCATCAAATTGATTGATCAGCTTTATTACATTGAAAAACCAAGCTTATTGGCTTTTTTTCATCAGACAATAAACCACGTTTCTCAAGTTATGGGGCATTTGGCTTGCCATACACTGAGGGAAAAAACATAGTTTTCATCTGAAACCTTTTCAGTAATTTGTTCGGACTTTACGTTACACATACGTGATCTAAAGGTCAGTTGTTGGGCGCACAGATCAACCTTCCGTCTTCCACAACACTGATGCCCATCTCTTTCTCCTGGAAAATCTCACAGTGGGCAGGGGAGGGGGTGTGAAAGAAGTGGAGATCCATGACGACTGCAACAGGGTTGTGAGAAATGATTTGGAATAGTTAGCTTCAACAGAGATCAATAGAGTATTGTATTTTCTATATCGGTGGTTGAGTTAAAAGCTTCACTTCAGAAGCAGGTTTACTTACATCCTGGCAAAACCATATGACAGAAAAAAACAAAAACCTTTGCAGAGAGGTGAGGTCACAGTCTATTGCAGACCACACTGAAAGACGTTGAAAATGATCGCTTAGCTTCTTGTGAGACTTGAAAGGATTGAAAGCCTGTGGCTTTTGGGATAAAGCTACTTCATAGATGAATTTAGACAATCTCTATCAGCAGGTTGTCCAACAGACAAATCATATGAAATATGTGTTTGTATTACTCTAAAATATGAGCAAAATTTATCCAAGAAGCATTTCATTAATTAACCAATCTGCAACTTCTGGTCACTTTATGGAGTCTTCAAATTAGGACTGATTAAACGAAAGAAGAACCAAACACTATATGGATGAATTTTTCATAAAAGCTCAAGGCACCTTGGCAAGAAAGAAACAAAACAAGGTAAAGGAAAACCAGGACTACAAAGTTCGTAACAAAACTGTCAAACTTTATTCTTTTGGTGAACTCTGTGTTCAACTATTCTGTCTCCGATATTATCAATCTTTTCTTTTGCTCACATCAACAGAACAAACAAGTTTCCGAGACAATGTAACGGTTCAAAGTTCGGTACATTTTCATAGAGGCAACTATAACACACGGACACCGCATGCAAATTAGTAGATGGCTGAAAGCTGGGACTGATTCACCAATTTCTTGGACAGCTTTGCTTAAGTTCCTCTCTCTCTGTCAACTGAAAAAACATGTGGCCAT
This sequence comes from Stichopus chloronotus, assembly GCA_021234535.1. Classification (NCBI taxonomy): domain Eukaryota; kingdom Metazoa; phylum Echinodermata; class Holothuroidea; order Aspidochirotida; family Stichopodidae; genus Stichopus; species Stichopus chloronotus. Next base: position 12,451,000 of record CM037836.1, on the reverse strand, counting down.
GCAGCTAGTGTTTCTGTAACAGGAAAGAATGAAAACATGTTGAAAAGCTGAAGCCATCCAATCTACCCTAATAGAATGCACAGTACATTAAAGCACCATTGCAAAAAAATGCAAACTAACACACCATTAAAAATGTGTTGCAAGTGATACAATCAAAACAAAAAATTCTGAAATGCTATTGATCAAGGTAAGTGCTAGCCAACCAGTTTCAGTTTAGCAAAGCAAAGAGAGAAAGAGAGAACCCCGCCAACCCCGCCACCCAGATGACACGTGGCGTTGATTCTCCCAGGCAAGTTTGAAAGTTGGGACCAAAAAATACACTTAATAGTTTTAACACTGTAATGGATAATCTATTGCATCTGGTAACTATAACAATTTTCGGACACTAAAGGTATTCACACTTTCGAGTGATTTTGTTGCTCATTCACAACACCAAAATTTCCCTTGTTTTCATGGAATTGATAAAGAAAGCATACAACAATAGCTGTTGACCCCCTCCCCTCTCCCCATGCTTGGAACACTACTTCTTCACAAAACTGTTGGTTGTGATCACTGTCAGTACTTGCTAGCCCTTCATACAGTGTATTTTCTACTTCATGAATTGTCCTTTCAAATCTAATTTGTTAATTCAAAATCACAATTTGTGTTGTAACATGACAAGAAACAAACTTTGAAAATTTGATTTACATGAGAGTATTCACAAATGACAGAAAAAGCGATAGAGAGCAATCTACAATCACATTATCAACTTGAGTTTTGATTGCACAGAAATGTTTACAGTATACCATAGACTGAGCATGGCCTAGTTACACTTTTTCAGTACTTTCACAGTTCAAGGATGAGCAAGACATTTAGGGAATGACACTAAAGCAGAGTGCTGCTACCACCTTGCAGAAAAAAGATGAATGCAACATACAGTAGACTAACACAAACAGAGGGAAAAAGTTAAACACAAGGAAGTATATCAAAACCTTTCTTTACTTAATTGCAGAACAAATTTGTTCATGAATTTTAACAGACCCGTACTGTACGACTCAAAAACAAAATTTTTTATTTTTAGAGAATCTACAGTACCTGTACAAAGCATTAAAGAAATTGACAAATTTTATTCAGCTATAAATTTTTTTTAAGTAAGGAAATCTCAGTTATGGATTTGTCTACTGAGATAAAATTTCCAGAGACAAGCATCATTCTAAAAATTAAAATTTTGGTGAGTGGTTGCAGTTTTTGATGAGCAAACCAGTAACAAAGCTTTGAAAGAGCAATGACTATTCCCAACTGCTTGTACTGTATTTAAGACAGATGAGTATTATAGCATACTGAATGTGACCTCATCATTTGAAAGAGAGATGTGGCAATCAAAGCACACTCTGTCATGAGGTAGATATCCCAAACATAAGGGGAAAATAAAGATTGATACCCACCAATGAAGAAAGTAAATGCAGATACATTCAACACTAAAGCAGAGTTTAATGGATACAGGTCGATACAGTTGATATGGAGAGAATCAACACTGAAAAGTTTCTTAAAGTGTTGTTCAAAACAATACTGTACTTCAACCTTCCTTTACTATATAAAAAGTGTCTTTTGCTCTGGAGCCAACTTTCCTGAGAGCCCAGTTTGCCAAGATAAGCATGTCCATTCACACACATATCAGACCTTTTCTGCAAATGGTTCAACTTACTCATCATAAATATTCATATCCTTCTGACTACTCGTCTTTTCAAATTTCCCCCGAACGTACGGAACGTAGCCCATGATGACCTTCCAGTCCGTCCCGAAGAGGAAAGCTACTCCCAGGCAACCGCCCCATATTGCAGCTGGGCCTCTCCTGTTGTTGCAGAACACAAAGAGTAGAGAACTATCACAGTACTTCACGATATTTGGATCATTTAAGCATCGATGTAATGAAATTAAAAGTGTTTGCACTGGGTGGGCACCCGCCCATCTATGCCAGGACCCGGGTTTGATAACAGAACCCAGATTCTCCACTTTCACTCACTTTATTGTTACTTACTGTGACTAAATTTAGCAAGTATGTCTAACTAAACACTTCATTGCCATTACAGTGCATAAGACGCATGAATACATGTACAAAGCAAATTTGACTTCACAACGAACTTGCTGCCTACGGATGTTATACTTTCCGGTACCTGACCAACTTTGGACTGTGGGTACCCAGTGAAACAGGAAATCTCTCTCTGAAAATAGTAATCCCTAGGGTGGAAACTTTCCTTGCAAATATCCCCCAACCCTGAAATTTTCCTCCAATTATTGTTCTGAATTTATTTTTCAATGTTTCACAAAGAAACTTCATATACTTGATGTTCTTGTTACTTGATACTAGCAATAAATAAGCAGATGTAATGGGATATTTTGTACAATACAAACAATATTTTATTCATAATAGGAAAAAAACAAGAGCCTAAGAGCACTATGGTTCCTTGTGTGAATATAATATGACTGTAATTGCTAACAACATCAGATACTGTGAGGAGGTCTGAAAGTGTTGGGAAGACTGTACAGTAAAGGTAACTATCATGCATTTGGTTGATACAAATTTGAAGGGGTTTTGTTTTGCATAGGCCAATAGACTGAGGTGAACAAGCTTATTTACGTCAATGAGACTTTCTGACTGACTTAGAAGAATTGTTTTTTTTTTTTCCAGCACAGTACACACTAAAGGTACAGTACAATAGCTAGTGTACTGTGTGTGTGCCTTCTATGCATAAGGAATGCAAGATGCAAAAACATGCATGTGGGGCGATAATGGTCACTACCTCACTCACTTCAAACAACAGTACTGTACTATGCACATACCATTGTGTGCTTGTATCATGAAACTTACGTTGTTTGTGTATATAAGCAGGCAATGACAGCGAATTTGTTTGTTTGTTACCAGAGAAAGTACAACAAAACAAGACAAGTTTGCCACTTTTCCGGTGACAAAATAATTTGTAAGTAATGTACAGCAATCAGATCACCTGACATAAGAATTTCTAGGCCGCAAATGGCGAATGGGTACTGTATGTTGGCACATGATCGCATCGGCAAAAGTTGGTGGCCGATCTAGTTGCTGTATACAGTACGGCTCTCATACCTTGCTGAAGCTGCACAAACAAAACTTTTTACCTTGCCGTTTGATGATTTTTGTCAATGAATTTACATGAAGACATGAATACAAGTCACTATATTACTACCACAGTATATAGGCCACAAAACCTGTTCTTTTTGAACATCACATTCAACAAAGCAAAGAACCTCTTATATTTAGCATGTTGAACACATGGTCAATCCCAGCCTTTAAGTATTCAAGGTGCTGATGTGCTGCGAATACCGGTACCTATTTTCCTGGTACCGCCCAACCATAATGCGGATTTATTGTTTTGATTACATATGTGGAGGAATTTTACAATAGACAGGCTGTGGAAGGGACTAAATAAGTGGTTGGGGCATTGAAACTGTCTGGGGTGATGACTGTTTTTCATTAAAAATCCTACTTTTGATATTTAGAGAAAAATTTGTGGATTTTACTTAGTCCTTTGTCTGTTTGCAATGCAGGCAAATCTTAAAAATGTCAAAATAGTCATACTGAAAAAAAAGCTAACTCCATAAAATACGGTTTTACTGAAGGTACATGACAGATTTGTTAGCCTAGGAATCCGTTACTTTCCGCTCCTAAAATCATGGGGTGGAAAATAACATTCATTATTCAGGTTTCACTTACATGTTTTTCTATTTCCAATTTTTATGTTGGTGGATGTTCTGTCATTGTTTTAGAAATTGTGTCAGTAGCCTACCAGGCCTCATTAGAATTTTAGAAATTATTCTGCTCATGGCATGACTGAGTGTTGATTTGATGCCCCGAAAATAGGCCTCAAAGGTTAATTTGTATGAGTTAAGGCACCGCCTATCTTGAACTTTCTAAACATATTTACAACGTGGAGGCAGAAGTTAAGTGTTTGAAAAATGGTCAATTTCAAAACACCACTTTAAGTGAACATGTAGCTCACATATGTAGGCTACTTCCAGTGCCGACTTTTTTATTTTGACGGACAGCAGTTGAGGCAGCAGAAAACATGCACCACCAGCTGTGAGCTTAGACTAAATTTGATTTACCCTTGATCAGTATTACCACATTTGGTCATGTTCGACATAAGATTGTGTTCATGAGGTCTTAAATTTGAACGAATCTTCGTTTGATGTTGTTACTTTCCGCTCATGAAAATAGTGTTTCTGCCCCAAAAATCAAAGGTGGAAAACAGCATTTTTCAAGGGCGGAAACTACGGGGAGCGGAAACAAATGTAAACCGTTAGTCTAACATTAGCCATTTGTGCTGAAATCTTTGCACTCAATCACTTGGGTACAACAAACTTTCCAACCTTGCCTAGGCTACTCATCCATTTCTCACTGGCGTGGGGAGCCTATGCCTTCTAGCGCTGTAATTGTTATGTTACTTGTTAGCCAGTAGGATTCTGTCTGTAAAATTACCGGAACAACTTTGTCTACAGTACTGATTTCGCTTAACTCCCGATAACATTCGTTGACCTAAAGTTCAACTAAATCAATGCATTTTTCAACGAAAGTTACCTATAGCTATCTATTTTTATCAAATCACCAATTAAGGACCTTTCAACGAAGTTTATGGAACAAATTCTGAACGATATACATCGATGGAACAGAGTTCAATAATGAGCGATATTGGGCGTTGAAAGCCTAAGGGCTAGTTGTGAAACAGCCGTTTGTTGTTACAATCCATTACAACTATTCGAAGCAAGGGTTTTCTATTCCAGGACAATATTTGAAGTCCAAAACGTGCATCACCGAGTTTTTCTATGCGATGGTTGACTTCTATTGCCTTAGTAGGGTGACACCTAACGTCATCTGCTCACTCTTAACAAAATCTTATCAATTCATCCTCAATTAATGTATTTATACTGAAATTATTGGGAGGCTACGTACAAATCTGAGGTGTAAGTTCCATTGTGTATTTCATCTTAATAACATAATAAGGTTCTTAAATTGAAGCGATTGATAATTTCAATGCTTTTTTCATATATTATCGTACTTTTAAGTAAAAAGTGCAAGCTATTCAAAATTTTTTTTTGCAAAATTAAAATTTAGAAGTAACAAAGTAAACAGTTCTTCGTTATGCAAAATAGGTTGCGTCCATTTTCCTACACAGGGTGCTTAGCGTGCTAAGTTCGTTTTGGAACGTACCGTACTATGTGTAAATTGATTTTTTTTTAAACCTCGTCGTCACCCTAGACCGTTTGTTGCTAAATGTTTAGAAGGTTGAAATAAACGTTCGTGTACCGCTTAAAGTACTCAAAATATATCACTGTGGCATAGAGCTCGCTGACTTTAACTTCGTGGTCAACATACGATGCATACATAGAGATCACACGTGTGGTTTCCTAAATGGATACGTCAGAAATAAATGGTAAATAAATCCATCCAAATATGTATCCCAAATGCGCCATCCACGTTCAATCTTTACCAAAAAGCGAAATAAATTTTTACTTTTGTAAATAAATGCCCGTATTTTTTACTCATGATCAATATCTTTCAAGCTGTAGAAGAGAAAACATCGTTAGCAAATGTTTTCAGACGATTATATGTATAACCAACTTTACTACATTCGATGTCAATTAAAAAACGAGCTTAGGCCTGTCTATGCACACCATCTGCAATGTAACAACCCATAGAAACACAAATATAAACATGTAGCCTACGATGACCAAAACCCTTCACGGTACCAACAGTCTGCTTCTTCAAACCTTTAATCTGAACATTTGAAGTGACTAGGATCAATGAATAAACAAAAAAACAAATGTCATCTGTTCAGTATATTCAAACATGAGTTGTGGTTGAGCTATTCGCTATAGGCTATACCCACTACGTTAGGATATCATTACATAAAATTTTCAGAAGGCTGTGCACGATCTTATCTGTTTCTTTTCACGAGACTTTTTGGGACATTTTAACTTCAAAAATGTATGCAATACTGTTTGCTTTGCATGAGATGTGCAACATTTCGTGTAACGTTTTAGTTTTGAGGCAATATTGATGATTTTGTCCTGATCGAACTTAAGTCGCGCTGACAGTAGTTTTCATACGCTGTTGTACTGTGACATGGCCATGATGGCCAAGTATGACTGCGAGTTGGGGAAAAATTAAAAAATTAGACGTATGGACCTTTTATATCGATCATCACATATGATAAGGAACTTTACGAAAATCGGGTCGCTTGAAAGCGAAAGCAGCAATGAAAAATTGCGAATCTGATTTTGCATCTATTTTCGCCGGAAATCGGTAGCCTATGAAACCAAGTAATTGCACAATTAAGTGGGTGGAGACTATAGCGGACGTGACAGAAAATGCTCTCAATATTGAACGTGATTGGTTCATGCTAGTGTGTTAGTGTGACATAACGACCGGCGCCCGTAGAAAGTGAAAACAAGCACATCGTCAGAAATTCCACCTCGCAAAAATTTGCGGTACTTGCGAATGTAGGAAAGACTTGTTTTCTTGGTTGCTTTGTTTGCTTTTATTCAATTCCATTTCACGGCAAATTTCTGAGCTATTCCATAGACTTTGATTGCCCCCCGGCTAAGTTTGACATAATTATAGGTATTTGGTTACCCTTGGATGGACGACCAGTAAAAGTAGTTGCCTAAGCATTATCCACAATGAAAATAAAAGAGGGCCATGGGATTACCTCAACAATTCCTACCCCAAAATTCTATGTAAGAATAACGTATAAAAATACGTAACGTATAAAATGATGAACAAAGACAATCAATTAGATTATTATATTTGTGGAGTCATTTAAAAAAAGAAATGGATTCTCATCTAGTAAACACGTGTACGTTATCACAATTGTTAGTTCGATTACAAATTTAAGATCATCAATTAACTGCCATAGACCTGTACCATTTATCTCATAATTTGTAAACTTTGAAGACCATCCCTAACATTGCACTTCTATTAGTAAAGGAAGTTTATGAATGAATCTCAGCAAGAGCCAATCAGAGGTTAGCATTTTAACAGGTGCAAAATTCCTTTCGCCTCGCACGCACGAGCATCGATGATGTTTTTCAACATATGAATACACCTATTTTACAGCAGCTGTATACAGTATGTTATATAGAGCAGCCTGCTTTATTGTCCGTGGATGTACAAAAAGGACTAATTCCAAAGCTTGCACCTTACATCTGAGTGATCCACATTTTCTTTCATGAACACAAGATAAGAGGTGAAAATTTTTGTTAAATATCTCGGTATCTCAAATCTACAGTATTCCCCTCATTTCCTGTGTCATAATAAATCCTGTTTTTACTGCCGACGATGCCTGAGGCGTATAGCGTTACAACTAACGAAAGGACAACTACTAGTGTTAGCCCTACAATGTATCTAGAACGATACGATACGCACACATTCATCACGGCTGCACGTATGAATTACATGTAATTTATGCATGTATTACTCAATGAATATTGCAGTGGTGGTGAAATTGTGAAAAATAAACAATATATTGCGCAGCGCCAAGCATCAGTACGAATAATTCCTTGGACCAGCAAGGCTAGCCTATACCTTTTTGTAGGCCGCGTCTGCGTATGCAAGACATGAATTACAACTGCTTACTGTAGCTAGTTAGTGTGTTGCGAATGTGTGGCGTACACATGCACGGTGCAGTGATGTTGAAATGTGTACATAATATACGAGCATCTTTATTAACGATGAATATTTATCATTAGGTTTTAACGTCATCAATTTAGGAAAACGTCACCATTTTGGTGATTATGTACCTTAACAAATGACAGTAATTTAAACGTTTCATTGATAATGAATATTTATCATTAATCATTGACGTCACCGATTTCAGAAAACGTCACCATTTTGGTTGTTACATAAATAGTATTTCAACAAATCACAGTGATTTATCCTCTGATGGGTTGGACCAGGAAGTAACAGGTCCCTGGTTGGACCAAAAAAGTCAGAGGTCAACACGAGCTGCAGGGTAGGCCGCAATGTATCTGGGTCCTATACGGTGCATGCCAATGTTCAAACAACATTTATCACATGGCTACTTGACCGATCGCAGTTGTGAAAAGATACAGGTATCGCCCGTCAGGTGATGTAGGGTTATATAACCCCAATATTTTATCTACAGACTATCCTCGATGAAGTTTAATAACAAACCTGCTTCAAATTTAATTTACAAGCCATGTGGTCCTAAGTTTCTAGTAGCTTGGTCATAAGAACCAACTAGTTACTGTGAAAATTTAAATATTTTTTCCGACGTTGACTGCTTTGGTGAGTTTCTGTCTCTTTTCCGTCATTTGTTGTATTAGGCCTTAAAGCAATTTCTTTTTCCCGCCCGAACGTTTTTTTTTCTCATCAAAAGGGGTTTGTAAACGAGAATGCCTTCTCACGACCGCAGAAATCACCCCTGCAAATCTGTAGCAATGGTTTGCAAAATAGCACCCACTGATACTGTAAAAGTGACAGGGAACGAAAAAAAAAAGGCCGTTCCCCTGTGAATAAGAAGAAAGGCCTGCACTCATGTTTCTTTTTTTTGACAAGTTAGAACGAGAAACTTTTTTTTTTACTTGGCCTTCCTATTGTCACATTGGTTTCTTTCACTAAAGTTGCAAGCGCAAGCATCGATGCCGTCTTGCTTCCAATCGACCTTTAGGTAGCACTACGGCTACAACTGTGAGAAACGACTGTGTGGCAACGACTAACACTTTCAACGAAACACCAACATCTGCAGTTGGTATCGATAAACGCCGTTGAAAATTCCAAGTGATTTCGTTGACAAACACGATCTCTGCGGTGAAAATTTTGTCAACGAACTTTATCATTCATTCACGAAACTTATCTTTTTTATCGCTTTTTAAATACTTTGCAACGAAGTTTATCATTCAACGAAATGTTTTCAACGGGAGTTACGCGAAATCAGTATCGGCAAGGACCCGAATTTGCCGCAGGTCTTGTTTAACTATCCTAACACTTATCATTCCATATCACCGTAGCAACGCGATAGCCTACACTTTCGAAAGTCACAATCAGAGCTCACCTTGTTTGCCGTCACAATGAATCCATTCGAGGTATGATTTAAACCCGAATTTATTATAAAACTTACAATATATCGACTGTTTTTCTTCTGTTTTGGACTTCTTAAAATTTCAAAGTGATTGTTGTTCATTGATGAATATTTCCAGGTCCGGCTAGGGAAGCTACTACAATCAGCTGTTGTCGTCTGTTCACCAAAGTGTCTGTTGTGTACATTTTCATATAACGTTAGGCTATGTGACGTGACAAATTTCTTTGCAGTTCTGGTTTAATTACATGTGCGTCAATAACGGCGACAAAGTAGAAGTTGAAGAATAAAAACACACTTCGTTTATTATGATATAACTGCAGAATTTTTCGACCATTTCTCACATATTTTACAGCAACTTGAAGAGAAAGAAGTGGAGATTATTTTGGTAACACTCAATACGGATTTTGGTTAACTGGTAAAGTCAGTGTTCATTAAAATTTGTTAAGTGCGGCAAATACGAGCCCTCCATGCTACTGGATGACACAAACACTGCGTATGGAATGATGTCATTTTGTGAGGCCTACAGGCCTAACTGTATTTGATAGGTCTGCTAGATGGGGCACAACCGTATACTTCAGTAGTCAACACCACAGTCGTCCCCACCCCCAGTCCTAACGTAGTAACGGCGTGACGTACGTTCGGCCTGACCAAACAGTGAACACGACTGTTAGTGTTACAGCCTAGCCTACCGTAAGGATTAACACAGGCTAGGCCTTGCTTTGCCCAAAGTTTGGCCTAGATGATGAATTAAGCCTAAGTTGAGGAGGCATAGGTAGCGATTGACATGATTTCGAAATAAATGATATTTTTACATGTAAATTACCAATTTCTTGCGATATTAATATATCGCCGACCAACGTATTTGTTCAGTAAGTCTTGATACATTTCAGTGTGTGAGACGTCGGAATCTCAATAACCAGAGTTGGCATTTAGTTTTCACGTAGCGACCTCTATTTCAGTTCAAGTTGGTTTTTGAGCCAGAGTAGGGTTTCTTTCGAGGGTTACAGGGTTTCTTTATAGAGGGTAATCTTAGGGTTACAGCCCCTACGTAGGTTAAATCAAATATAAGCTATGACAAGTCCCAGCTCTGTGAGAGGTTCCCATCAAATATCACAAAATTACATACATACTTTTTGTGATATTTGAGGAGAAAGCGAGAACCTCTCAAGGAGCTGGGACAGAATTTTTTCACAGAATTAATTGACTGCCATAAGTCTGAGATTAACTTGTGTAAGCGCTTTAGCCTCTACTGTATCAAGCAGATTACCCTTACAGATAAAGTATAGCTCCGAACCGCAAATGGAAGAGGGGGGGGGGGGGGGGGGGGAGTAGACGACGGGACGATTAAAGTATATCAAATTAATACACTTTCGGCCAATAACTTGGCCGAGAGTTTTGAAAAATATGTTTAGATTTAATACACCCTAAGGTCGATCAACTTAGACTGAATTTTAACGAGTCTCGATAATTTTTTGCAGAAATGAAACAGTAAAACATTCATAATTTGTGAAGCATGTAAGCCAGGATAACCCATCCCGCCCCTGACTTTCCGTTCCTAGAAATTACGAGCATGAAAATAATGTTCAAGGTTGAGGTCTAAACCTACACGTGTTCCTATTTCAGTCGGTATTTTCTTTTCAGTGGATTCTCTTCACTTTTTTGTCTGAAATTTGTATAGGGGTATAATCTTGGGGTGACATTTTGCTTTCAATAAATTATTCAAGCTGGGAATATAAAATAATTAGGAAAACCTTTAAATTGTAAAGGTCTTGAAAAAAACTTGCAAAAATGAGTATACCATATTGCTCACCGGATTTCAGTACGTTGACACTGAAACTTGCTTTTGACTTTGAAGTGGCATTCCGGCAGGTCTATATTGCTGCTTTCCTGCTCAGAAAATTATCAAATGATGATCACCCACGCCGGAACGGTAAAATGAATTTAAACCAAATTTCTAGTAGAAATACAGCTAAATCATCTACTCTTGGATATAATATAATGTAAGTTAGTTCAGCTCTTCAAAGTTTTAGAACTTTGTGAAATGGACATGCGAATCAGGTGACGTACAGCAATTAAGCCATAAAGTTACGGGATGGCCATGTCACAGCGACCGAAGTGACATTTTTAAATTGATCAGATTTGTCACGTACTTAATCTTAGGCTTTACATATTGTACTTGTCTTCGCGAGATAACATGGTGAGATATGAGTTATTAACAAGCAGTTTATATTGCATGAAATTGTTAACGAGAATATAGAATTGCCTATACTTAAATTGTTGTGCACAATGTACGGCAAGGAAGAAGAGTGTACTGCACGGACTCTACATGAGTTGTGCTCTTTGAAAAGGAATCCATCATTAGTAATTTCCTTAACCCCTTTAAAGACAAAAACTCATCACCCCAGACAGTTTCAATTCTCCCAACCACCTACCCCTAGTCCCTCCCTCAGCCTGTCTGAAATTCCTCCACATGTGTAATCAAAACAATGGATCCCTGTGTACGCTGTGTATAATACGAGCTGCTCTGCCTCTTTCGAATTTGCTGTCAATCTAATAATATCAAAATTTGTAATTTGGAACATGAAAATTGGCAAAAATACATTGCATGAAAGTTGTACTGCATGCAGTGTTTTGTAAAAGTGTGTAGAGTTTACAGTATATAATAGATATTGGGAGTTCATGGATTTGATTCAAGTACTAAAGCGAGAGATCAAATTGAACAGCTCAATTACAGGAAAATGGGGCATTGACAGTGCTTCAACATGGCATACAACAGCTTTTATCGTTTTAAAACCATTCATGCCCATCAATAAACATCTACAAAAACCTCATATCCTACAACATTATGCATAAAATGATATACGCACTATGCATCATTTGAAGTTTTGAATGTTTACCAGTGCACAAATTATTCTTGAACAACAAATAACTGAATTTTTATCTGTGAGAAACTTATTTCTTGATAGGCCACATCCTTTCCTTTATTTACGACAAACGGTTCTTAGGGAAATTCGTCATTTTTATAGTTTTTGATACAGTTCAGACAACACCCCCGTGGGTTCTTTCCTATATGCATCCTTATTTAAGTATTGACGAAGCTAGACATTGTAAACTTACTTTAGAGAAATGTTCTGTCGCACTTAATCTTATGAATAATGATAAGTCTCCTGGAAGCGATGGTCTAACGACCAATTTTTTATAGGCCTCAACACTTTTGGCATTTGGTAGGTCATATCGTGGTTGACTCAATCAATTATGCCTGCACCACAGGCTGCTTATCTACAGAACAGTCACGTGGAGTGATTACGCTTATTCCAAAACCCGGGAGGAAGGATCTTTCACTACTTAAAAATTATCGACCCATATCTCTCTTAAATGATTACAAAATTGGGGCTAAAGCTATATTGCTACCAGGCTATGGAAAATCGTATTGGTCCAAACCAAACTAATCTTCTGAAGGGTTGATTTATAGGTGAAAATATAAGATTTGTTTTAGATTTAATGAACTACCCTAATGAATTAAATACTCCAGGTTTTCTTTGTTTTATTGATTTTGAAAAAGCCTATGATAAACTGGAATGGAATTTTATTCAGGCCGCACTTTCCCTTTGCAATTTCAGAAATAGCTTTAAACATTGGATTCGTACCTTCTATAACAATGCTTAGGCATGTGTATGCAACAATAGCTATTCATCGGGGTTTTTTTTTTTGCCATATTCAAAGAGGAGTTAGGCAGGGTTGTCCTTTAAGTCCGTACCTTTTTATTCAGTGTGTAGAAACGCTTGCAGTAAAGGTTAACCACTTCACCGGTATTAAAGGTATGTCAATCAACCGATCGGAAACCCGTATTCTTCACTATGCCGATGACACTTCCTGTATTCTTGGTGGTAGTAAAAAAAACTTTGAGTGAACTGCTATTTATTCTCCATAATTTTAATCAGTCATCAGGTTTGAAAATCAATTTTTCTAAATCCCATTTGTTTCCATTAGGCTCCTTTGTTGATCATAGACCACTGTTTCTCAATGATTTTAACTTAGATGTTGCTTTGGGTCCTGTATCCATGTTAAGTATTGTGTTCACTCACAATGGAGACAACTTATTTCGCCTCAATTATCAACCCAAACTTCCTGGTCTCAAAAATTGCCTCCGTACCTAGGCCAGTCGGGACTTAACACCTATTGGCCATAACATTATCCTTAAAGCTTTCGGACTTTCCCAACTAGTATATCTCTTTCTTGTGCTACCAAATCCCCAAAAAACTTTAATCAAAGAGCTTGAATGCACTCTTTTTATTTTATTTGGGCTGGCATGGTTAAACGTTCCACGATAAATCCCATTAACTTGGGAGGCCTAAAGGTCACACAAATATCCAGTTTCATAGCCTAAAATGTACGTGGGCTAAACGTTCCTGCAATGGTTTTAATGTACCCTGGAAAAGTTTTTTTTATATCAATTTAAAGAAATATGGTTGCAGTTTCCTGATCAAGTGTAACTGTAAATCGGATGATGTGAAGCCTATTCGAAAAACGTTTGTTAGGGAAGTTGTTCAAGCGTGGTGTATTATCTCTTGTGTATCCCCCAATTACAGCTATGGTACCAAAATATTATGGAATAATTCCGACATAAAGCTTAATGGTGAAGTCATTTTTATACACATTTATTTGAAAAGAATTTACGCTATGTTGAAGATCTCTTCGATAAACATGGTAATCCTTTATCTTTTGAGACTTTTAAATGTAAATTTTACATAACAAGCTTAATTACCTTTCAAATTGTATTTTGGTTTATTACGGAGCATACAGCTCTAGCATGCGAATATTCGTTTGATGATGATGCTAATCAGAATATTAATGAAGTTTTGTTTGATAACTATTTGAAATCGCTTGATCTTCGCAATTTATTTACAGTAAATATCTAAATATTACTTGCTGAGAAACCAATCGCGACGAGGAAATGGGCATACACTTTTGATAATGATTGGTCTCGTTTTTATTATACACTGGGGGGGGGGGTCTGTTTCAGAAATTCAATTTCGGTTTATTCATAGGGTTCTCCCCACTAATAGATTGCTTTACTTAATGGGGGGAAGGTAGACTCCCCACATTGCACATTCTGCGAGACAGAGGATGAAACGTTAAACCATATTTTTGGAGAATGATGATGTATTTCGCAATTTATTGAGCAGGTAGAAAGTATGTTATTTAATCATCATCCTGTTTTCTCCAAGCAAAGTTTCTTTTTTAGTTGCAAAAGGCCAGACATCCTTTCAATTTCCTTGCGCTGTATATGAAACAATATATTTTTAACTGCAAAATGATTAAAAATAAGCCTAATGCTAATGAATTTTATTATAAGTTTCAATTTATTATTAAAGTAGAGCAAAATAAAAAAGATATACAAAGGAAGATGAATGTAAATATTAATGATGTTAGAGACGCATTTGCCTCTTGTCCAAATTTATTTATCGATTAAGTTTTTGTTTTTTAAAAGTACCACATTCTAGCATTGTTCTTTACATTCTGATACCAAGCTATCAATATGGGCATCATATTACTGTATTTATCATTTTGTAAATAATTACGCTTTTCTGTATACTTCAACATCAAGTGGAATAATAAATGGAGAAAAAAAAATAAGTATGATTAATTTGGTTATGCTCGATCCACTCTACTACACTCGAGTTCAGTTGATGACTCGACTTGATTCGACATGACTAGTGAAAAACTCTGACTCGACCCCCCACTGACCCCCTCCCCCATCGTACCATTTGAAAAACGGATGTGTATCATCTCCGTCTGACTGATACCAACATCTGCGAACATCTACGCTTGGATCCCCGGGCAGATTGAATCGACGTATAATCAGTTGCCGTACAGTAAAACTCAATACTTCTTTTCTTTATGCTATAAATATTCAGGACCCTTGAGCCAATCCCGCCAATCCTCACATATGTTGTCATACGTATGCCTTCTCGAGAGGACGGTATATACCCTCAACCATTATGGTATATCTCAATACTTCTTTTGACACGTTCTTTCACACAGAAAAGGTCTTCTCGGGACATGGTTTTAATACATTATGCGTATTTTTTAGCACATTAAGCAAGACCTTGGATCTCAAATGAAACAAATCTCTCTTTTTTCTCGGGTGTCGTTTTGTTGTGTTTAAAGAAGCGATATATACATACGTTACCAACACCAGCTGAGAAAGGATGTCATTTGTTCTCATGATAGTAATGAACTTAGGAGTCAACTTCAAGTTGAAGAACTGTGACTGTAAAAGACCCTGGCAGTAAGTAGGAAGGCGGGCCGCATTTAGGCCCACAAGCCGCACGCAATTACATTAATACATGTACAGCATATCAACATGTATAAATTAGCAAGTGCGGCGTTCAGAACAACATGGGTTCCGTACTACTGTAACCTATAAACGTCATGTGTGTAATTCAATTTTCAATTCAATTTGATTCAATAATTAAACTTTCATTGCAATATTACCTCAAATGTGTTGATCTTAGTGTGCCTTTCTGCATTAAAAAGTGCATTAGAAAAGTATGTGGATACTATACGCTTTTAATATAGAAATTGCTCTGCATTGCAAAGAAAAAAAAAATGTGCAGAACAGGCCAAGAATGAATTCAGTGCGCTCTGTATGGTGTACGTAATTAATTGAGCAATATCCCATATCTCATTATATGTTGATCATGATGAGTTTTGAGCTTTGCTTGTTGTCATTACACCGCACAATTTGGACTGAGAATGAAATAAAAAGAACTGAAATTTTTAGCCATGATTTTATTCATATCTATAATTTCCTTCTTTCGAAAGGTAAGGAACTAGTTATCATCAATGGTTTGTTTTTGCTACCGTACAATAATCAGCTGTCCTGCATGTCATTTGTAAACATAATTCTGGTACGCTACGAATAGCTAGCTAGCTAGCTAGGCTGAGAAGGATCTCCTTGCATACCCTGATTACATGAACTCATTTTGCGCAGCCTAGCCACTATTTCTTTTGAATCATTTTGGCAGAATTGATACTGTATCGAGTGATCGCTACAACTTGCCTGATTTCTTTAGTTGTTACCAGATCATGATTCTCATGGCATGAATGGTGCTGCTGATTTAGCTATGGCTGCTCTTCTTAGGAAGAAAGGTCGACGAACAACCAAAGCAACGAGCTATGCTGCACACGAGGTTAGCTTTCAACTTCCAACATTTTTTTGTGACCTAGCCCAGCTTTACTGTTACTGAGTGAGCTGTTAATCTTGACCTAGGCCATAGCCTAGGCCTCTTCTTGAATGATAGTACTTTTACGCCTTTTGCAAACTTGGTACGTATGATGTTTGTAGCAGTATTTTTAGAACTAGGCTTGTAGTATCATTGCCTATAGGCAGAGAGTGGAATTGGGATGTTCGCAAAATAAGGGTGTGGGGGTGGCTACTGTATTTCCTGGCAGTTTAAAAGAGTGTGTTGGCCTAGGTAAAGTTTCTTTTGCAGATTTGCATGGGGAAGAACTTATCACAAGTTGAACATACTGCGCAAGCCAAGAAATGTTCATTTGGCCTACAAACACAAGGCCTAACCTAGATTACGCTAATGATGAACATAGATTTTGTTAAAGTTGTGTGAATGGTCATACTTGTTGCTAATGCTAGGCTACTGTAGAGAGCTCATCGGCTTGCATTTAGAATCTGTGACCATGTGCTCACACGTTCTCACTTATTTGCAGTCTACGTGTAGCACTGACTGCTTAGGATATTATTAGAGGGTTAAGGGATTGGGTAAGTATAATTTTACAGTATACGTGACTATTAATTATATTTAAATGACTAGGTTGGATCATATGTATTGTACTGTAGGTGTCTTAGAACCCTCAGTGACCAAATGCATTCTCGTAACGTAACTGGGTTGTGCTTCAGAATTGTGATGCAACTATCACCTTGACATCCTTGGTTCTTACCCTCTTCTAACTTCTTTCCTCTGGAGGTTTAACTGCTCTTGTCTCTTCCACAGGTTTTTAGCAGTTGTTCCTTTCAGAGAATGTCTATAAATTTGTAAGAAAAAACAACAACAACAACAAAATGATATGAAAGTAGACAGACCCTATACCAACTGGCTCAGTTGTCCGATACCCTTGTTGACGTCTTCCAGTCATGGATTTTAAATTTGCACCAGCTCATCTTTGCTTGTCCTCCATCCAGGAGTGGGGGATTTCTTTCCCCACACATAGCAAACTTTTGGGCTATCCTTTATTAATAAGTGTAATGATTAACTCTCACTAGGCCTGGCCCTAACCTTGGATTTTCTAACTTTCCAGTTATAATAGTCCCACATGCTGATTTTGCCATGACCCAATTGAAATAACTCACACAGTGGGAATATAATAATGACTAAAGCCATCACTTTCCATTATATGCTGACAGATGGGGTTGTTTGATTACAATCAAGCTGATTAAAGTCATGATCTTTGTAGAAATCAGTATTTTTAAAACGGATCTATTTCATTTAAATCACTGTTTAGATTTGACCCACTGATTGAAATCATGGTTTGTTTCAAATAAAAAAAAGGTCAACAACCCTGTGGACAGAAAGGCAGTCACGGAGGGGGTGTTTCTCAAAAGACTGGACACGATGTGCGTTTGATAAAGACTATTCTGATGAGGATGAAACCATGGGCACATAGGCATATGTGGTTCATACAGTGCAGTAGTGTTTAGGTTCCAACCTGTGTGAAAGTTCACAGGGATATTATCTACTGGTAGAGTATAAGTACCTGCAAAGAGCTTTGTGATACGTTAACATACTGTATAGTACATGTTAATACATGTTAATTCAATGTGTACTTACTGTATGTGAGTGCAGTACTATCTATACCCATCCTGGTGTGCATCTCCAACCACTAAAGTATGAGTTCCGCTGGTCAGGGGTGCAAATTTAATTTTTTCTCTTTTGCTGACTGGATACACCGCATATTCTGCTGTACAGTACATATTTCCTATACATTACTTAAAGGTCCTACAACATATTATTAATCATTAGAAAATGATGAAAATAGCCAGAAATTCCATCAAAATCCATCAAATATCAATGACAATTTTGCAGGCAAATCCCTATCTTACACCTGCATCATGAATAAACATTGGCTAATTATGCAAAATTTGTGACTTCAAGAGATGAACTCCTTTGATATATTTTGCGTTACGCCATTAGTTCGTGGACAATTGAGAAATTTATAACCCCAGAGGGTCCTATTTTGGAAGCATATATCTCATTAAAAGTACTGATATCACTTACCAATGGGAAATCCAGTTGTTCAGTAATAAAGAAGCAAAATAAAGTATAGGCTTAACAATAAATGTACAGACTCTGTGCAACACTTCACATCATCTGTTTTGCAAATTTCATCAGACTTTGGAAAGTCATGTCATAAGTGGTAATTTCTGTAGATACCGCACAGTATGAACACAATTCCAAAGATTTTCATTCTGGGTTTCACTCTGGAACTTCTGAAGCCAGCTTTTTTCTAGATGTCGCACAATCTTTAAGATACAGGATAGTGTGCTGTTCAATGTACAGTAGTATAACATGTGCACACAGTAGTACTATCATTTGTGAGGGATATACCGTAAAGCTGTACCAAATTGCAGAAATCTGTAACATGTAGCTGCCAACATGCTTAGTGTTTGGTTTCTCTGCTCTGATATCTGCCTCTACTGTAAGAGTTACATGATCACTGGAATCGTAAGGTTTGCCAACATAATCAAAGATTTGTTGTTTGGTATGCATGGTGCTCAAAAAATAAAAAATGAAACTCCAGAGTTCCTTACTGTACATGGCAGCTTTGTATAAAGTTACAGAACAGAGCCTGTGGAGATGATAATAGTTTTACTCTAGATACAGTGCTGTAGGTACCTACAGTAGCCTGCCACATTGACCACTTTTACTAAACAGGAAATGATGGGAAGTAAAAATGCTGTAGCATACAATTCGTATAGTAAACTGTAGTATACACAATGGCATCACCAGACTTTTCATGGGAAGGTGGGAGGTTGGCACCGGGGATGGAAGACAGTGATTGTACATGGGGAAAACCCAGTCACTGCTGATGTCACAGGGTCCAGTGAGGGCGCAGCACATGGCCCATAACAGGTGAGTTTCAGTGGTCTTCTCTATGTTACCCCACCTCTAGTAGGGTCCAGGGGCAAAACTATCATGAGGGACCTATGTTCTTCAGTATTGGTGATGTGTTAACTTGAAGTCATCATTTTTAGGGGTAATGCTATTGACCAAACACAGGTCTTAAGCCAAAGTTGGCCGTGAGGATTAATTTTTTTGGACAATAGTTCCTTCAGTTCATCAATCACCATTACTCACTGTATCATTAATACCAGACTGCAAAGTGTTCATTTGTGGTAATCATTTACTGGAAATTTTAGAAGTTATCAAGTTATTTAGATGTTATTGTATTATATTTTTGATAAGAAACAATGGGTGGCCTATCATAAATTTATAATACTACCTACGTAACACATATAACTTACAGTAAAACATTTTGGGACTTGTTGCCATTTTGGTTGCAGTCTGCATGTTAGCAGCTTGGTGAAGATGAGTTTCGTGCAATTCAAAAATACTTAAACCTCACTTCCTCTTTCAAATGTTAAACAATCTTTTTTCAAGATGGTACTGCCATTCTCACATAACTCTTTTTTTTATTCTTCTGTATAATTCGTACAGAAATTGATACATGCAGTGCAAAGCAACCCGTACACAAGACGCAGGACTCTCAAGTTTTACTGTACAGTACAGTGCAATAGAGTAGTTTGACAGAATGTGGAACATACTGTACTGTACAGTACAAATACAGTTCACATGCTGATTTTGCCGTGACCCAGTTGGAGTAACTTGTACAGCATGGGAAGTAATAGTGATGAATGCCCTTTAAGATAGACTGGGAGGAGTGTCTCGCATCACATTCCATTACATTCTGACAGATAGGGTTGTTTGATTTCAATCAAGCTGATCAAAATCACAATTAAAATCAGGATTTTTTATTGAAAATCACTTTTAAAATCAGTTAATTCCATTTAAATTAATCACTGTTGTTGATTTAACTCTCTGATGTAAATCGTGATTTTTTTTAAATAAAAAAAAAAAATCAACAACCCAGCGGACAGAGCACGTTTGTCAAAAGACTGGGTGCAATCTGATGAGGATGAAACCAAATGCATATTGCTGCATTTTCTCATCCTAAGAAGGATCAAATCATATGACATCTGGTACAGAAGTCGAATACTACCAGGTGATCTATATTTTTGAAAATCTAAGTCCCAGTTGAAGGGTTGGGGATGAGGAGTGGGGACATAAGGGAAAAAGGTTTTCCAGGGAGCACATGTCCCACCACCCTCTTCTCTACTGTTAGCGATGTCACAGAGTATGCTGCATGTCAGTGAAATGAACAATTTGGCTCCGAATATAATACCTGTATCATACATGCTAGGGAAGTCGACATTGTGATGAAATTGCTATCCCATGTTTGTGAGTTTCTTTCTGTCTTCACCGCACACATTGAACTGCTGTGCTGTAGTATAGAAACAAATTTGTATTGCTCTTATTGTGCAGTTTATACAGTATGTTTTGATCGTTTTGGTGTACCTTCTTCTTTGGAATGAGTGATGATTTTATGTACAGTATGTACAGCCGACAGGTTTACACAGTAAAAGCCTGTTAATCGGAACACATAGGGACCAGACGTTGTTTGGATAATGGACAAGTTTGGAAAAACAGGATTTTATGTTTATCGTTGATTTGCTGTCCTGGGTGTATCATGCACTTACTAATTAAGTGAAAGTAACCATTGCTAGGTTGTCTCCGTGTCCATTTTTTTCATTTCGTAGTAAAATATTCATTGAAGATTTGAACTTTTTCGTGTGTTTTGTTTAGACTTCACTTTGAAGGAGGATATTTGATTTTGATGTGTGAGCAATGAGTGTCCGTTTGAGTTGCACTGCTCTTCTCAGTGTTAGGATAACACATAGCCTACACACAGAATCCTAACGTTATAACTTATAAACCCCAAAACAATAGTAAGTTACACTTTCAAAACTTTTTGCCGTAAAATAACGACACGTAGTTAAAAATTTACCTCAGCAAAAGAGACATACACTTGCCGACATAAAAACGGGAGATTTAAAGTGAGAAGCAAACCACTTAATAATGCCAACGGTCCAACTGTGAGTACTGCTGCCAGCAATCGTAGGGGAAACTAGCACTAGCTACGACTGTACCGGCGGGGCAACTTGTCTTTTACTGTATGAAACCTGTGCTTCGAAATGGAATGTCAGCAGTAGGCTTAGCGTTTCAGAAGTTAAACAAGGATTTTAAGCTTGTTACAGTATCTTACTTAATGGGTCTATCATCTCACCTATAACACCCTATGTTTAAGGCTGATTGACATTGTTCTATGCAGTCATTAATTTAATCAATTTGTTGGTAAGAGTGAAAAGCAGGTCTGTTAGGCAGTTCTGATACAAGCAGGGCTGTGTATACATGAATACCCTAGGCTAAGTGCCCTTCTGTAGGCCATTGATCCTATGGTGACTATACATGGACAACCAAGGAACGAAAGACACGAAGAATTAGGGTAATTCTATATTGTTTATTCATTCTCCTGCTTGATTGTTAAAGATGGTAGTGTAGGTAAACATTAAAAATACTTGTGTTCTATGGCAATAGAAGTTGGTGTGGATCAGAAAAGTGAAACAGAGAGACAAAATGTCAAATCTAGGCTGAAATTGACATGCAGTAGTTTGTGTAAGATGCCGGTTTTGCAAAACCGAACCAACAGTTCAGGTAAACAGGGTTTCGGATAAACAGGGTTTGGATAAACAGGGTTTTACCATATACTGCACAGTGTCAATCTGCTCCTGTACAGTATGGTGCAGTAAATACTGTTCTGTGATATGATGAGACGCGCAAATCAGTACCAGTAGCCTCTTCTTGCATGTCATGTCGTTGAAATTTTAATTAAACCAAAAATAGCAATGTTTGCACTCACCATGAAATGAAACTTTCAAGTCTATGAATTATTTCCTTACTGAGCTTTTGAATGATGGACTGCCTTGGCCTGAATTGTGAGGACATTAATATTCTGTTCTGTAATATAATGAGACATACAATAAGCAGGAACCTCTGCTTGGATACATGCTTGCATGAAGATCACTAATTACATGCTGGTCTATACACACACACGTACAGTACACAGTAGAACCGCACAACTGAGCGTCCAAGTTTTATCGTCTCGACCAAAACAAATGAAATTTCTGCATAAGTCTTCTATTTTTTGCTCCAATGTAATTTTTTGAATGACTTAATTGTTCAGTAGATTGAAAAGAAATTCACATTGAAAGACAAAATTAATTAGCTCTATGTAAAATGGAAATTGCAATTTTTCATAGAGCAATCATTGCAAAGCAATTTTATCATTTTTTTTACTCGAAGTATTTTTTTTCTTTGTCAGTGTGAACTTTTAACCCACAGTATGTCAGTAAAGTATGATTTTATGTATGGAACAAAAGTTTACTGACTTTGTAAGTGAAGTAAATTGGTAATGCATTGAAAGTTATAATGGAATGTTGCATGTGATAAGAAAAAAATATAATCAAACCAAATATAGCAATTTTTTCACCCATTGCAAAACAAACTTTGGAAGAACTAAATGATGACCTATATACTTAACAAATTTTGCAGCAGAGAAAGACCCTTCCCCTCAAAAAATTACCTAATGTTTTAAAAAAAAATTGTTCATTTTTTTATGCAAAATACAGTAATGTAAACATATGGCTAACTAGTATTCAAAGGGTATTTATGATATTGAAAGTCCTGAATTTCAGTAAATTCCTGTATTGTTTCATATTCCACAGTTGGACAGAAAAAAGGTTCTTTTTTAGATCATGAAAATAATTTACCGTAAGTCATTGTGTTTTGTACAACCTTAGGGGTGAAAACCTGTTTTTTTTTTTTAAATAAACGAATTGTAGACCAGTTTGGCATGCCAGTTGGTGAGGGAAGATGTCTCATCAAATGCCTTCCATTTTATTCGGAACAATATCGTGCAGTGTTTGTTTTCTACAGTTTTGGGAGAGCATCTAAATATTTTTGAAGTGACTTGTATAGTTAAAGGTAAATTACCAATACTTGAAATCATAATGAAATTGTTGTGGTATTTTAACACTCCCGTCATTCATAAAGATTAGTCTCCTCCCTCGAAGCCGGTAATTACGTCACATTAAATGAGCGTTGAAGGGAAGATTCCCCGTCAAGTTTCAGACAGCCGTAACGGAATCACATGATCCTTTTTGAGGGATTGCGTATTATTAAGTTGTAGTGTGATATACCCGTGCAGAGCATACTGTTTTGTTCTCACAGAAATTATTGACAAGTAGGAACAAAGGTAATCTGGCTTACACAGTAGTTACAATCCGAAGGAAAATTACCCACTTAATTGTGGAGCGTATAAATTGAATGCTTTCCAAGGTCTGTAATTTGACCCATCTTTCTGTAATAGTAACTTGCTGTCAATGTACAGTACATCACTTTTAATACTATACAGCATACAGTTTTGCATAAATTTGCAAAAATATGAAAGGGACATACTGTAGATGTACAGTATGCACTGTACAGGGTAGTACAAAAATGTACTCTGTATTACTTTAATTCTAAAGTTAGCAGCACTGATCATACTGTACCTCTACTGTAAGCATGTACATAATTAGTGCGCAGTATCTGTACAATGTCTTGTAGGAACACTGAAATACACTTAACCTCATCATCCCCTTTGAAGCAGTAGTCAGGGTTTTAACTGCTGAATGACTTGTGTTTTACAAAGATTCCACCTTGTCATCCGTTTGATTTGCCGGACAGTGGATATGATTAAATGTCTCAATCATTTTCATGATAACTCGTATACTACTGCATAGTATTTATGGTGAGACCATGTATAGTGGCTATGGATATGCCAGTATTAAATAGGGTGTCCAGGAGGTTTTGCAGAATTAAGTGGTGCATATGTCGTAACTTTTAGCAACTGGTGTAACTATGCAGTAGAGAGTTTGTTGTATTTCTGTTTATTAGCAGCATATGATTGTCCTAAATTATGATTCTGCCAGACATTGCAGCATTGTGTACGTATGCCTACAGTAGCTGCATTGCATCTTGATGTGCTTCATTCTGCCGACATGCCGTAACCGTCATAAATTAAACGATGATTTCCACTTGAAACCCCCTTGAGTATGCTGCAAGCACTGTAGTACACTGTACATGCATATCGTTATCATCATGTTGAAGCAGGTTGGACGAGGATACTTAGCAGTGCTCAGTAAGGCTTTAGTGTTTATTTGTTACTGTGTTATCACAAACTGGTCTGTGACGGTATCAGGATATACACTGTAGCCTTTAGACTGAACGTTTTAACCCTTTTAGTACAGTAGAGACCTGTTTTTAAGTCAGCTTCATACTGCTCTAGGCCTTTTGGACCTACAGTTAACACCAATAGTACTGTATTGATCACAACTTCAGTTTAAGCATGCAGATGTTAACATGAATGAAAGTATTGACCACATTATCAAGATTATTATAGCATGCGTTTTGGGGAAATTTGTAGCTCACAACTGTGGGCACTGTACAAAGTATCCTCACCTTAAGATTAAGATAAACTATTGTATGAGTTACAGCACAGCAGTGGTTCCCATACATTATGAAACTATGCTTTAAATAGTTTTAGAAAGTCTTCAGACTTTGTCATTTCACCTCCTCCTTGACAAATTTCCTACTGCACCCCAATCTCTCTGTCTACACTTTATTGATGAACATACTGTTCATGATCTGCTGTGGTACTGTATTATCTTCAGCTGCAATCGGTCCACTCCCTAATCAGTGAAGTATAAAGCAAACTTGAATTGTTGATATGTAGTGACATTCAACTTAGCACATATTACCTGATCTGATAACATTGTCAGGTACTTTTCCCATTGTAATAGTTTTGTCTACGTCAGATTGGCGGAAGTAATGGTTGTTAGTGTTAAAATTAGTCATTCCTTAATTCGCAAGTCATTTAATTCGTCTGCCAGATATGCAGTGAGCAATATGGAAAGTTCAGTTTAAAGTAAACAAGCAGTGTGGCTTCCTCACATGTTATCAGAGCTGGCATCAATACCCATGAGAATTGAGTAAATGAAATTTGAATGTGGAGTTGTGGACCTTGAACCTACAGTTATCATGTTTAAGACAATGTGTGTCAATTGAATTCAATTTACAGTGGCATGTATAACACTATAGTAACTTTGTGCATAGATCTGGCACCTTTTCAAGCTGTGAAGTTTTTAGGTCATGACTTGTCTTTGAGATTTTGGCAAAGTTCTGTCAGTCATGAGATCACATTTTGTCCTAACATCAGCAGTATTTAATTAGCTTTAGTCAAGGAATTCTCGGGATATACAGAATCTGGAGACACTTGTGTACTACCATGGGAAACTGTTCCTCTGACTTTGCAGCATCTCCATCCCCAAGAAGACAAGGGTCGTGTCTCAAATCTTGCAGCTTAGGCAAAGTCCTTCAGTAGTTAACAGTGGCATCTACTGGAAAGCTCACAGTGTGATCCTTATTCTCAAATTGGTTATATGGTTGGACCAATAAGCAAATGTTTTGTGATTGTGTACCTGTAATACAGTATCAGGTACTGTAGTGCATTTTTACACCATTATGTGACTCCTGCGTTTTCACAGGGTTCCAGCGATTAACTACGTCAGATCGTTGCGCCTACGAGGATCACCTCCCTGAGTGTTGTAGCTGTACCTGCTGGCAGAAAATCCATCTACAGTAGCTGAGAAACTCTGCAACATTGGTACAACTCTAGACCGTGACTTGCAACAGTGTGCACATATTTTTTATGTCAGTAAAGTGTTCATACAGTACAGTACGAGACATGCACTGTGCTCTACTGCCATCTTGGAAAAGTTTTGGACTGTGCTGTACACACCTAAAAGCACAGTAATTTGCGAGCGAAGTACTTTACAGTGGTGCTGATCAAACTAAAACACATGTGTGTCCCGTTAAGCCATGGCTGCTTTCAATTTTCCATTGAAGAGCTTGATTGGATTGCACATGAAACAGGTTAGTAAGTTTTCCCCATTGACTTGCGGATGGGTATTGTCCCTGATCACACCATTACTGTACATTGGCGCTCAGGTCCGTCTTTCCCTGTCGCACAATCGCTGCCTCTGAAAGTATGGCACAGTATATTGTAACTTCAAGGTACAGGAAGAATTTTTCACAGATTCTGATGACTAAAATCACTGACCTTGGCAAAGAAGTTGATCTCAGTCTGGAGTGGGAGACCTTGTTTTTTTTTGTTTCAATTTGCTGCAGTATTGTGCAACATGGCATTACTAGGTTGTCTATTACCATAGAACAATCAGACCTATATTGCAAACGTGATACTAAATGTATACATGTACTTGTTGGTTGATATCAACAACACCTACTTTTGCTAGCACAAACATTTAGCAAAGGAGTGTGTACAGTATAATGCACTGGGTAGTGTTTGCAGAGGGACCCCACAGTACAGTACGTCCATGTTCCATTGGGTACCCTGGTTACCCCAAAATGGGATTTCCATAAGGCTACCAAGTTGGTGGTGAAGTCTCGCGTACAGGACAGGCATAAAGTTTGTTCTCAGCTACGAGAGTGTGCTGAATTTTTTCACACTACAGTAGTCTTCATTGATGAAACTTTGGATCTAGGTACTGTACAGTACCAGCTCCTGACGTACCCAACGCAAACACTTGATTATAGACATGTGTAACTGAACATTGATCTGTGCCAACGTATCTGATTTTAACACTAATTGCAAAGTTGCTCACTTGTAGAAACACTCACATGGCAATTAAGTACAGAAACTGCTTGTGCCTTGATTTTTCTGTTCGCAGACTATGAACTGTATGATATCATAATGTACAACAGTCAAGGTAACATTGGAAATTTAATCCTATAGGCACATACTGCAGCAGCAGCTCCTTTTACCATGTTCACCCTGCAGTACTGTACCTTTCCTCAGCTAAGACATTTACAGTACATGCCAATCTAACAACTTTGAGTTGAACCTGTTGGTTTTGTTCTGTGACAATGTTTCGGACATGATACTTAATATATAATTTCTGTGCAGGAGTGCTAGTAAAGTACCTGTACTGTTCTTTAAACTGGTGTCACAGTTCGGATTAATCATGATGTACTGGAGTCTGCTGCCGTTCTGTGATTCCCCAAAGGTGATTTGTGCTGTACAGTATGACGTCATTGTAGGTAAGGATTACGGTCCTCCTTTAGCTGTTAATCTATTGTTGGTTTTTAAAGGTGGTACACGGTGGCATGTTGCCCTACAATGACATCTTGGAGTATGGCTGTGTGAATCATCGAACATGTTGAAAATAACCACAAGTATAGTTTATTTTACAAGCAAGCTTCTGTCTTACACTGCCCGTATGATTTTATAAACATTGTCTCGTGTGCAAATTTGTGACATCAAGAGGAGGGACTAATAAGATGTCTTATGTTATTCCTTTGTATACTTAGTGTTCATTTCAAGGACACTTGAGAACTTTATCTGCACCATGGATTTTATTTTGGAAGCATTTGTTTTCTTATTTAGAAGTAATAGATCAAACTTTTAGTTATGAGACAATATCCTAATAAAAGATACTGACATATTTGCATTTTCATCAAACTTTGAAAGACATTTCAAAATGGTGATACTACAGATGTAAACACAATTCCAACAGGTTGTCGTTCAGGGTTTTACTCTGCAGCCTAGGAATGATGCCAGCTCTTGGTGCATGTCTCACGACCTTTAAGGGTAACATACAAGAATTACAACATCTTGGGAATAAGTTGAATCAATGTAACTGTAGAAACAAACTCAGGGGCGTAAGCCAGATTTTTTTTGTGAAGGGGCCCCTATTTTTGACCGTCGTCCTTAGGGAGGGGTTTAAGGGGAGGGGTGTTGCCCTACCAAGGCTTGAGCCAACATTTCAAATCAGTCGGTCCACAGGTAGGCCTACAGTAGAAGACATGAGGAGATGTCCAAGGGGATGGGATACCCCCTACTCTTTTGGCTAAAAAGAATCATGTTTTTCCTTCTTAGTTTAGTTGCCCAGTCATGGTGCAAAACTGACTTTCTTTGACGCCTGCACCCATGAATCTAAAAAAAAGGTTAAAAAGGAGGGGACTGAGTGCCGTCAGGACTATCTAAGCGGAGTGCTACCATTGGTTGGCACGTATTATACAAGAAAATGTTTGGCTTTTCAAACCCTCCTGATGGCCAGAAATGGCACTTCCCCACTGTTCCAAGCTGCACGGTACCCAGCCTTGCGATAGGGATCTCATGCCTGCAACTTCTGAATTAGAAATAATGAGATAAAAATCAAAGTATGAAAAAGGGTAGTACATATGAGATGGGTTTACGTGATATAAGAATCATAAAGAATTATTCATCCTGTTTCATTAATTCTTAGAACAATTGGCAGATAGTATGGGTAGGGGGATGCTGAACATACTGTACCTTTAGGCCCCACTTCTTCATTGGTTGGTAATGACCCATTCTAAGTTTGAAAATAAAAACAAAAATTGGGAGTAGGTAATTGAACATTATCTGATGCAATGAAGCAACCACAACACCATTGGAAATTTTTCCATGGAAACGCCTGGGCAGAACATGAGTTTGTTGCATGCACCCGTAGTGAAACATTTCTACTTTTTTTTTTAAATATGAAAATGACGTACTTCTAAGTACTTAGTAGAATTGGCATACTTTAAGTAGTATAATTGACTCACTTTTCAATAGTAATATGACAGAATATTGGTTGGTATTGGCAATAGCTTTAGCTTGCATTGGCAACCAATAATTTTCAGGGATTTTTTATCCTTTTAGTTCTGCGTAAGGGTTGGAAAAAATAGAGGAACATTGTTTCTGTAATCCATGACATCATTAACATCTTAACTTTTTATTGACAGTTTGGGAATGCGTATTGCCAATGCGTCCTGTGTGAAACAAATATGCCAACTGTTCTGCTGCCGATTCTACCTCCTAGCCGCGTACTTGTATACTGTGTATAAGCAACAGGCGCATGTATGACCAAACGAAACATCGAATCAATGATTTTGCACCTGTACACCTTGTTTCAAATGTGTTGTTAATCTGTTTCATTTCAGTTTTCAATGTCACAAAAAGATCACGCATGTGAAGCTTGGCAAGATCCCAGTGCCCCCATTTAGGAATACCAGTCCTCACCAACTCAGTCAACTTATCAACCTTCCCCCTTGCCTTCCTCTTTTTTTCGGCTCTCCTTTATTTTTCGACATCATCCATCGTGTACCCAAAATTTCTGAGGGGGGCACTGTTCCCCTGCCCCCCACCCTCCTGGCTATGCCACTGAGTAAAATGTTTGGACTGTAAGTTTGATGTCATCATGATGGCCTTTGACGTAACAACAGGAGTCAGTGTGTGAATGTTATGTTTCTGTCATGAGTGCAATTGTAATTAAATGTAGGCTATGACAGATTCAGAATTTAAAAACAATAGTCTTTTGAAAGATGCAGAAACACAAAATTAACCCCTCTGCTGCCGTGTCTACATGGTTGCATATTCAATTACTTCAGTTCACCAAAGTTTGGCAACCAATACGTAATTATTAGCTAACTTTGGTATGAATCCTCTTTTACAAAAAGGACAACTTACAGTACTCTGTAATCTTAGTAAAGATGTGTGATGATGTGTGTCATGCAGTTCAAGGGATGAATTAAAACCAGGTTTGCATCAAATTGTTCATCCCATGAAAGTCCAGTTGCGATTGAATTTCATGTGAGCTTCGGCGAAGTTACTGAATCAGTATTTTCTCTTTTCCTACCTGAAAGGTTAATTCTCTTTTCAAATTGTTTGCAGACGTCGCTCCTTAATTTGCACATACTACGGTATCTTATACTACAGTAAAACTGCATGCTCCACCTGCCGTACTTGTATGCAGGCAGCTGGGCAGCTCTTGCAACAGGTAGTGAATAGTAAAAGGGATTGTTTGAACTGCTTGTGGTGCATATTTGATGTGAGCTGACAAGTCTTAAATTTATTCGCATGGCAGTGTTTTTTTCACACAGTATATATATATGTGATGTGACCTGAAAAACACATTTTGGAGTATTGACCGAATTTATCAGTTAAAATTCTGCAAATAGTCGCAATTTTCATGAGAGTCCATCAGACATTGAGCCATTTTACAAACAAAATTTATCTTTTACAATTGCATCACGAATAAACGTAAGCCAAATATGCAAATTTGTGACGTTCAGGGAGAGACTTACCTGATATGCCTTATAGTATGTTCTCCTTTGTTTACTTAGTCTTTATTTCAAGGACAACTGAGAATTATACATGCCCTGAGGGTTTCATTTTGGAAGCACGTTGTGCCCTCTTAATAGATATATTGATGTCACCTACCAATGTGAAACAGTAATTAAGTAAAGTAATTAAGAGATCAAATGTAAAGGCCTTAACAAAAGAAATACTGACACTGAGCAACACCCTACAGTACATCATCTGTTTTGAATTTTCGTCAAACTTTGGAAAACCATGTCTCAAAAAAAAGGTAATGGATAGAAAGGCAATTCCAATGGTTTATCACTCAGGATTTTACTCTGTAACTTCTGAATGAAGCTAACTCTTTTCTAGATGCATGTCACTTGGTCTTTCACGTAGATCTGGTAATCAAAATGGGTATCTAGTAAAATGAAACTTGATTAACAAAAACTGCTAATCCAGAGTTCATGCAGGTCAGCATCTGGGATTTCCCCAAATTGCAGTGAAAAGGCAAATGCGAATTTCAGTCCTGGAAAATCATGGGAATTATCTTTTTTTCCCAAAAGTCTTGCAAAAGTCAGGGAATTTTAAGAAAATATATCTTTTGTCCCTATCTACCCTGCTCAAAAAATCATTGAAAAGTGAACAAACATTTTGTTCCATTTGTAATGTTTGTTATGTAACAACATATGTAACAAAATTCGTAGCACATATATGTCATCCGAACAAAAAACAAACAAAGGAGCGAAAGACAGTGAGACTGAGAAGAGGCACATACAGTACCAAACAAAACTGTAAGTCACAGTATGTGTCGTCGTGATTTGACCGGAGGAGATCCAGTTCCAACAAGCTAGTACCCCTTTTATGGGGGGGGGGTTGGTGGGAACACTGCTTCGGATACTTACTGACCCATGGGACAACCAGAACGAGGGGATTTGTTAATCTGATGTGATCTTGACCGATTGCGAGTGATTGGATGACCGTTAAACAGCCCTTCGGTGCAGTATGATCTGAAGTTTTGTGAAGGAAAAGGAAGACTAATTCAAAGGGTTCACAACTTTGAACTTAATGTATTCTGCTTTCAAATTTCAGTCTCTCACTGTATGTGAAGTTCAATTTGGAAATGCAAACTTTCACTCGCTTTTTTTTTTCCTTTACACTTTTATGGTGACGCAGTTGGAAGTGGAAAGAGCACCGGAGAATCAACCCCAGAATCCGTTCACAGAGATCAGCATCCTCACAAACCACTCCGACGTCATTCGCACGATAATACCCATCGACGGCCATCGGTAAGGATCCCATTGGACTGCCATAAAACAAACATAACTGGTTCTTACCCCTTCTCTTGGTCTTCTGTTTTTCTGCTGATTTTTTTTTTCATTAGTTGGTTGTGAAACCACTGTGAAAATGAAGGTCACAACTCCTTAAGTATTTATCGGTAACGTTTCTCCGCAGGCAGTCAAGTTTTTGAAGAAAAAGAAACGATACTCAATTACTGTAGTTGGTATGAACATCACAGATTTCCGAATGATTGACTGTACCACTGTAAATTACAGAAATTGGTCGTAAAATCCATAATTAACAAACAAACATGCTATTGTGGAATACTTATAATGTTGTGAAAATATAGGTCGCAATCCTCAAGTACTTTAATGTCATGAATTTTTCTTGAAAGACCATTGAGATATATACAGCATTAGCTGTTAAAATCTTGTGCACAGTTTTCAGGATGCTCGCTGATGGCTCCCAATAAAGTGAGACCTATCCATAGAAATAGAATGATGTCACTGTGACTACTTACACACTACACAATTGAATCCCCCCAAAATAATAAGCAGCGTCGTACGTGGCAGGGCAAAGCAGCTCTCCCTCGAACATTTGACTTTTATGTTGCACCAACAGCCTGAGAATATGTTTGTCTAACATCTCACTACATCGTTGGGGAAAGCAGAAGTGGCTAGTTTTAACATTTCCAACGATTAACTGCACCCAGTGCTCCAAAACGTCATTTTCTTGTCACACGACCTTTAAGTATTGTTCTCCACAAAGCACCAATGAAAGATTTTACTCCTTGTGCAGACCCTCAGATATGCTATGGGAATTAAACGGAGATTGGGTCTTTTGGAATATAAGAAGAAAAAAAACATAAAAAGGTAAAATGGAAGTGGTTCCATTTGAAGCAAAAAATAGTGTATATAACATATCTGTAAATAGTATTGTAGGGAGGGTCACTAACTGCAGAAGAAAAGGGCCAGTCATTGCCATTGGTGAGGTATCTTTGCTTCAGGGACAGCACAGGGAACTTTTTTTGTGATTGTTGCCACTGTTACTGGTACCTTTGATTATTTCCAGCCCTGCCCAACTGTGTACTGTATATATTTTCAGATATGAATAACAAAAGTTACCGTGTTTTTGGTTTTTAACGGTCATTTATTGTATCCAGATTTTCATGTCTTTGCCGTTTTTTGCCTTTTGAAGGTTTGTGTCTGTGAGCGATGACCACACAGCAATCGTATGGAGCACAAACTGCAACAGCCCCCTGTTCATGCTCTCCGGTCACACCGGTCCAGGTCGTGAGCGCGATGGGCATGACGATGGTCCGGTATGACTCAGAGAGGGGCTACCCGTTGAAGGAGCAGATCCTTCTGACCGGTTCACTGGACAAGACCATTAGAGTGTGGAGCTTGGAGAGTGGCCAGTGCATAAATACCTTGAAGGACCACAATACTTACATCAAGGTATGGTGGCTGATAGATCACAGACCACTTTCGCTTCTCCGCTGCGACTCGTCTTCCTGGAGGGTTGCATGGGGAGTTGACCCCGCAGTCCCACCCCTACAGTAGGTTATTGTACAGATGAAGGGGGGTCAATGCATGGATGCAGTTGATGTCCAGTACCAAGTACTTCACTTCTGGGTTTCGGTGGCCAAATTATGTGACATGCACTTTTGCAAGTAAGATTGCGCTTCTCTGCACTTTCCTCCCAGATTGCTTTTTTAGTGTGCAAAATCATGCCTTTGCCCAATTCCTAGGTACAGATATACATTGCTGTACATCGTTTGTACCCTTTGAACTTTAAACATCAGTTTGTTCAACCCTTTCATTCTTGTGCAGGTGCTTAGTGACTCTGGAGTAGAAAATCTTTTCTGTGCTGGAGGAAATAATTTACACCTTTGGAATCTGGATGGGGAACTGCTCCATACAGTAATATTAAATGGGGAAGGTGAGGTACAAATCAGGTAAAGACACTTTATGACACTTTGTAACATTTAATGACACTTTGGATGTACTTTATGACAGTTATCTAACAACATTTTCAGAACAAATTTTATAATTATTCAATGTTTAATAAGTCTCGGATGGAGGGAGGTGCAAAAATTCTTTCACATTTTTCTTGCTTTTTTTTGACAGTTGAATTCAGGCAATAGACTTTAATTCGGAGATGAATTATGTTTTTTGTGAACACTTTGTTAAGATTTTGGAGTCATAATAGCATTCATTAAGACACAGTCATCTTCTTCATTCAAATTTTGGTATCCTCAATACATTGCATTGTTCCTCAGACAATATTCTTTCTTCTGGGTTCGTACATTCCATACAAAATCATGGAATTTTGCATGTTGCATTATCTAGGCATTGACACTGAAGTTGTGCAATAGGGTCAAAGGAACGGTCGGGGAAAGAAAGTCATAGAAAACTGTATTATATCTCTAAATTGGAAACATTCTGTGTGAAATGTATCTCAGGACCAAAATTTTGCAAAATGGAACTCAACGATATGATCGAA
Source organism: Stichopus chloronotus (assembly GCA_021234535.1). NCBI lineage: Eukaryota > Metazoa > Echinodermata > Holothuroidea > Aspidochirotida > Stichopodidae > Stichopus > Stichopus chloronotus. The sequence continues at coordinate 12,416,705 of CM037836.1, read as the reverse complement.
AAGTCGTCAAATCTTTGTTTTTGTGGTCACTGTGAGTGACAAATCATGGAGTGTTTCACTTAATTCTTTTGTTTCAGACATCAGTCATATACTTGCCATCAAAGACAGACGGATAGTTGTAGCTGCGTCAAACACCTTGGAGGCTTTCAAATTGCCAGAAACGCCGGACATCTTGCAAGAGCTTGAAAAAATAAAAAAGTTAGCACCGGACCACAGAGAAATGATCCTAAATTTAGATATGGTCTCTGGTGAGTTTACGAGTCTTAGATTGGGGAGGAATGTCAGTATACCAGCTGACAAATCAACGGAAACATTCCTGTGCAGTTGTAGCACCCATCAATATGAAAGTTGCAAAGTTTGCAGTTTTTGTCAATGACAAGTTTGCACTGCAGGAAATATTCTGTTGGTGAGAATTTTAATCAGATGTTCAGTAAGTAAATACGATTTAACACTGCCCCCAACTGGAAATTTTTGCTGTGCACAGGGAATTGGTACAAATCCCTGTGCATTCTGCAAGCTTGTCAACCTGGCCCCTCTCTTGAAATGGAAGCATTTCATGAAATGTTGGCCTCAGGGCAGAGGTGAAAAGACAAGGGGCGAGGTGAGGGATGTCATCATAAGAGAATTTCAAAAACAAATTTTTTTCAGTCTACTGGGAGACTCTCTGACTGAAGCGACATCAGAATGCACAAATAAACCTGCATTGCTTGTTCATTACTCGAACATCTTTTGTAAGCAAAGTTCAGCTGAGCGTTGCTATCCTTGAGTAACATCTCACTGTGTGCAGCTGGATAAAATATGGTTGTTGTTCATTGTTTAATTTGAATCATTTCAAAGTCAATGCCTCATCAGAGAGAAAAAAATTCCTGTTGTATGACTGGTAAAGTGGGCCAAACTTTAGTGGCAGTTGGTGCAACAGAAATTAAGCATTTCAGTTTTCAGTGCCCATTGCCATTTTGGCTTCTTTCATGATTTTCATCAATGGATCGATCATCCCAGCAACTGCTGGAACAGAATCATTATGCCTTTGATAAAGTTCCATTCCTACTTTTGTCTCGACAGGTTCTTTCTTCGCATCTTCGTCGTTGGACGGCACCATCAAGGTATGGAGTGTAGCCACGCTGATTGTAGCCATGCATCTCAACCAAGAGAAGGATTACCTGGTTGACCATTCTTATCCGTACTCTGTCCACCACTTTCTCAGTATTGACCAGGTGAGTTCAAGCCCCATAGATTGCTTCTTGTATACTATGCACCATTCCTGCAGTGTTGACCATCAAAGCCGAGTTTCAAAGAGTTTGTCTCTTATGTACAATATGCCTCATTCCCTTTGTATTGACTAGGTTAACTACTCATAGATTGCGTCCTGTTCACTATGCACCATTCCCAACTCTTTCACTCTTGACCGTGTGAACCCAAGCATCTTGGCATATTCTTGCCCATACACTGTCCACAAGTTTTCTATAAAAACATATAGACCAATATCAGGGATACCTTTTAAGTCAGTCACTTGTAATTTTGAAGTTGTTTGTAAACTTTATCCCTGAAAGTTTTATGAGGTAAAAACAATGTTTACATTAATAATTCATACTTTTGTTGAGAGATATCTGTAATCGGTGTGAATATGTCATATAATTTTAATATGTGTTACGCTCCATTGTCTTTTTCTCCGTCTAAGTCAACGTTCTTGTTCCCTCATCCTTTGATTCATCCTCCAGAACTTCTTATTTGCAACTGTGGGAAGAGGTTTGGCGTTGTTCTCTCTATCGGGAGATTGCCTCTGGCGGAAGGTCAACGCACACCAATCAAAGATACTCTTCTTGTGCTTAGTCTACAATGGGTAAGCTGACTTTTGCTGAGATCTGTCTTCACTAATAGGGCCCCCAGTTCTCACACCGTGTCTGTCGTGACTTGTGACCCATCTCTGGCTATCAACTGCTCCTCCAAGTCATGCATTGGTTGTAAAATGAATAGACCACTGTGAAAGACATACATAATCAGACAGTACAGGCAGGTGGAATGCGGACATTCATCAGATGGGTCTATTTTCACTGGAGGAACAACAGATTTAGTTGCAACAGTCAGCAACATCTCCATCAAACATCCCTAGTCACGCTCATTAGGTTTATAGATTAGGTTTATAGAATTCTCACATGGATTATTAATGCACATTCACTAGAATGTGTGACTATGAGGTTTGTTGTGGTGTACAAATGGTTCATGACCCATGCAAACCATGTGACACAGAGAGCTGCTCGCAACCCAACAGAGAAAGAGTAGAAACCCATATTTGAGTCACCACCCATCATTTAAGAACCACTGACTTAGAGTGACATGTTCATCATATGACCACAGAAAACCAAAGGCTCCTCTTGGAGTTTCACCATGTCTGTGACAATAATTGTATATGTACCCAACAGTGAAAACATTACAGTATCAGTCTGTAAGCTAGCCTATTTTTTGCAAGAGCAAGACATGGGAAAAGTAGCGAGTGGTTGGAATGTTGTAAAGTGTTATTTTGATCGAGTATGCGCTCCCTCACAAAATTTACGGTAAACTGATGAGAAGTAGACAGTCTCAGTCACTCTTTATCCTTCGATCTCCATCACTCACCATCTGCGTCCTTGTGGCATGTTCGTTCCTTTGCTTTGGAGTCTGATCACCATCTGATAGCAGGCCTGGTAGCTGACGTTGAGGGTAAAATGTAAACACAGGCAAAGCGATATCTGTCGTGCGATCCAGTCGTCGAGCGACCAGGTACGCCTGGACGCTGGGCGACCGACGTGGTGGGTAACTTTTCCAGATACAAGAAGGTAAAATGTTTGTTTAGAATAAACAAGTGTCTAAAAAAAGTGCACAAGAATAGGTAGTAAAGTAACATCGCATGGAGAGAACCACTGCATTGTTTTGATGTCAGTTGTTAAAATGCTTGGACTGTCATTCCATAGGATTTTTTTTTTTTTTTTTTGGGCAGTGAGGCATTTGTGATTGCACCATCATGGATAATTGGCTAGGATGTGATACAAAAGTACAGCATCTCCGAAACTTTTTATCAGAGTCAAGTATGCTGTTATGCTGTAATGTTACTCACCTGTGTATGTTGCTTTTTAAGTTTTATATCTTTTCTTCTTCATAAAGATAGGCTTAATATCTGTTGTAACCACGGTAAACAAGCCTGCAATGGTTGATCTTCATCCCACACAAAGTGCATGCAATTGACATTGTTGATTGCACAACTGGAAGGATGCAGACAAGTTTCCCAGTGATACTCTCTCTATCCCGGCTGATGCATTTTTACCAAACATTGAAACTTTGAAGAGCTATCATGTTATTACAAAAGAAGGGCTCTTATTGAACTTAACCGTTTTGGGGTTTTAATTTCATTTTGTTGCCCTTGCTTTGTTGGTTTGTCACATCATTGTCGCTGCAGCTCTTACCAACATTTACCCTTTGTCGCTTGCAGGAAGTTCCTCGCATCTTGCTCGGAAGACGGGACCATTCGTCTTTGGGGGGCAGAAGACTTTTCAGAGCAGCCCACAGAGGGAAAGTCCTTACTGAGCAAAGAGGGTCCAGAGAGTTCATTGGAGAGGTTGCTAGGGAGAAGGTAAAAAGAAAGCATTCAGTTAGACAAACGTTTGCTGGAAAAATTGGCCATAAACCGATGCATGTGGTTGAATTTCTCATATTATTCAAATTCTCCAAATGCCGACCTCCGTGAACACAAAACGTCCATTACCATTTTTATTTCAATTGAGTCTTTATTTGAATGGACTGCCAATAATTTGAAACCAGTGTTTAGGCTTGCACATTCCAGAATATTTCATTGCAATTTTCCCCGTCAATTTTCTGCTTGTAATTTCCTTTAGTTTGATTTGAGATATGTCCACTTTGAGGTTATTATCGTTTTCTTATTTTTAATTAAATGTTGCAAACAAACTTCCTTTACCATTTCAGGTTAGTCAGCGGAGGGTGGGGGAGTGTTTGGTGGGTAGATATTGCAAATCAGCCCTTCCGTCATCACAGAGATTTGTGCTCAATCAATCAATCAATCAATCAATCAAAAAAAAAAATGTGTCAGGTTATTTACAGTTCAGAAAAGCATCACAAAAACAAAAGTTGTCTTGTTTGGAGTTTTCATTTAAGGAAGGTAATCGGAAAAATGACTAGTGGTGTTCTTTGAATCTTTGTGTCCCCAAAACTGAATCACCTGAGGCGGTATTTCTGCCCGCTTGTCAGCATTTACATCAATGCAACGTTTCATTGTAGAATTACTGGGGATTTCAAAATGCTTTCAAAGAGCAGACTAATATTTTGCCATTGTTGGTGTCTGTTTTTATGTCACAATTGCTGTTCTTAGATCAATTGATTTGCTGGTATCAATTGATAGAATATCTTTGGGCAAAAGGGGAGGAGAGTGATTGATGCATGCACTGTTACTAACATGATGTCCCACATTCAAGAATATTCCGAATGAAAAGTGTGGGGTTCAAGTTGCAAAATTTTGCAGCAATGTCAGCGCTCATGTCCGCATTTTAGCCAGAAGAAGACAAGTCATTGACGGGAACTTGCAAATTTTTCCCCGATAGTCTGACGTATTCCAGCAAATTGATGTCGCAGCGTGTCGTTGAATACGGTGAGCCTCCCTATGAAAATATTCATCAGAAGAACAGGCTGAAAAGGCTCTTCTGAAAAATAGCAAAACCATTCTGAGGGTGACATGGATTGTGAATCTAGTGATCATTGGATTCAGTGTGCTGTACCATGAACAGGGTTCCTGTGATCATGGGAAAACTGGGAAAGTAATGGAAATTTGGAAAATAGTTTCAGGACGTGGAAAAATTTTGACATTTAGGGAAGCAGTTTGAAGCCATGGAAAAGTCATGAGAATTTTCACAAAGTGGTATTTTTCTCACTTGTAATGTCAAAATGTATCCCCACTAACAGTATCATCATTCGATGTTCTTTTCACCTCATATTGCTTTGGCTATAACTGTTATAATTGAAAACTTTTAATATGTAAAATGTTGGGGAATTGGAATGATATGGAAATTCTTTATGATCCTGGGAAAGTCATGAAAATTGATTCCCCAGCAAGTACAGGAACCCTGATTGGAACAGCTGATCTGGATGGTATTAGGAAAGAAAAATTCTTGTTAAATATTTTCTGGATTTTTCTTTCCTCCTTTCAACAGCATTCAAACCAAAGAGAAAAGGAGGCTGTTGAGGAAAGAAGACAAATACAGGGTACCATCACCGGTCCTACTTGGTGAGTGCATGTCCCATTCTGGTGCCGTTCAGAAGCTGCTGACGTTCAACGACAACACGATGGTGTCGTACGGGAGCGATGGCATCATAATACTATGGAAGGTACGTAGACAACAGCCAATTGTGCATTCAGCATAGAAATGCCTCTGATACTGGAGTAAAACTTTCAACCTTGATTTGTTCGCTGGTGTCGCTAGACATCTAGGATGTAGTGTCTCACACAAGTGCTCGCTGCATGCACGCTATCAATTGAAGCAGTGTCAGTTACAAGCTGAAATTGTTCTTAAATGCTTTATGCATGACAAGCATGAAAAAAAACAATAAAGTAATAGTCACAAGAAATCGAAACAAAGATTACGTGCACCATGAACCCACCCAGAGAGGAAATACTCCATAGTCGTTGATGAAATGTTGAGACAGGTATTGTTGGAGGGAAATATGTCTGTGCAGATGCTCATCATGAGGCCAGGAATTGCTATGTCACTGCTTAACAAACGCAGTACCCAACGATGATGGCGCAATAGAAATGTGGAGACCGCTGACCAATTAGTTCAGTCCTATGCAAGATTAACTGTCCGACAAAACGTAGCCATTGGAAAAAGAGGGAAGGAAGGCGTCTAAATAGGACATTGAAGGTTTGGGATGAAAACCTTTCTGAATTTCAATGAATTTGTTCTCAAGATGTGGAAATTGTCAGAAATATTTGGACTTTCTCTTTGCAGGATGGAGCCGAGGAATCAGAGATGAGAAATGACCAAATTCGCAAAATTCTTCATTTTAGCAATCCAGGCGACCAGACTCACTCGTAGCAGACTCCGAGGACACCAACTGGCCCTAGACCAATCCAACTCCATGGACCAGAAACTCCAGAAAGCAATGTTCCCCTCGAAATGTTTGAATGAATGTTGAAATTGTACTGTATATTTAAGTAGAGGAAGACAGAAATGTGTGCTGTGAATATTATGTTAAGTCAATCATTTGGTACAATGGCAGGGATGAACCTGTTTTTCCTCTCTCTGTGCTTGAAGGGCAAGCTTTTTATGCATTGATCATGTGAACTTAACCTTCAGTGGGTGGCATGGCTGGGGAAAGTGTCAGGGGTTTTAGCTCCCACAAGGGAGATCCTACAAGGGTAAAAGGGTGCTGAATTGTGGCTAATGGGTGGCAACCATGGACGGAAATTGTAGGGATAAAAATCGGAACACTAACGTAGACTGTCCTGTCTGGTTGAATCATCAGTAGACAATTGAAGGGAATGTTAAACATCTCTATTCATGAAGTTGTTATCACCTGTATACCAATTGATGGGCACCAGTTTAACCTCACCACCCCCCTAGCCCAGGGAGAGATGCACTTATGCCCACCCTACCCAGTTTATGAGGCTACGTGGGTGTATATTGTTCATCTACAGATGTGAAAGTAGTTTATGCAACACTTTAAATCTTTTGCTCGCTTCACCCTAACTGTACAGAAGATGGCACATTTTTTTTTTTTTGCCTGCCTGCTACTGCTACAAATTGTGTGTATTGTTCATCTACAGATGTGAAAGTAGTTTATGCAACACTTTAAATCTTTTGCTCGCTTCACCCTAACTGTACAGAAGATGGCACATTTTTTTTTTTTGCCTGCCTGCTACTGCTACAAATTGTGTAACTGTTTCGATAAAACCTCAATTTTCGAAAATACTACTTAAGTTTCTTTTTATGAAGTGGTTTGCAACTTTGTTGTCAAACTGAATTTCTTTCATTTGAAGAGGGAGGGGGGGGGGGGAGGAGGAGTGATAATGGGGATCATTTAGATAGACAGGGATATGAAGTAGGACTGGCAGGCGAGGGAGGGAGGGGTGTAGCTACGGTGGCCAGTGACTCACTTTAAGCAGGATTCCTTTCTAGGATTCTTTCACTTTGGATTCACATCATGAGGTTTCTGTAATTGAATGTTATCATAAGCCATGGTATATGGAATGATCTTGCCATCTTGTAAGTAACATGTCTATGCATTTGCCATTTTAGTTTTTTTTTTTTTCAAGAAAACCAGGAATGTTAAGGGCCTTTGTTATTGCCCAGCATGATTCTAAAATGAAACGTATGTGTTGCACACACGTCCAGGGTCAGTTTGTGTCATTAGTCGTTTGTGTGTACTACGTTTTGATGTTTTGTGCAATTATTTGGTGCTTAATAGATGCAATTGTGACGCAGTGCTTTCTGTTCATTGGAAAGCAATCTTTGGTGAGTCTGTACGGGCTCATTTACGAAAGTTTTATATAACTTGGGTGATTATGTTTTATGATAGTATGTTTTATATAATAAGGGGTAATATGCTCAAAAGATAGTGAAGGTGCTTTAGAGAAATAGGTTTACACTCCATGTGAAGCAACCTGAAAGTCAGGTGAATAGACATCAGAAGGGAAATGAATAGACTGAATAGCTTCTACTAAATAGGATTAGCAGGAGTCTATTCATGTCAGTTTGAGGACGGCTTACGTCAATTAAGTACTGAAAAATACGAATATTCATGAAGAGGCGTGGAAACAGAATTGTATATTCATAACTTATAAGACCACTAATTACTTCTTCAGATGTGTAAATCGTCTTTAGATATTCCATTTAGAGCTGGATGTGCTGTTATTCCTGCATTTTTCAAAAGTGGAGGGGAGGGCTTACCGTACTCGCAACAGACGTAAGAAGTTGCGAAAACTGCGGTACCGTGGGTCTGTTTGTCCAAAAGTAAAAATCTGCAAAATTCCAAAAGGTTCTAATACTTTTGAAATGCAAATCTCCCTTATTACCATTATCTGTGATTAGCCAAATAATAGATCTTCTTTCTAATCAACACTCTAATTAGTGAAATTTCTCTTGTTACATGGTGTATGTGTTGTTTGTCACGTTGGTCTCAAATGGAAGAGAAAGATGGAAGTTTTATGATGAAGGCTAATTTTTTTTTTTTAATGGGACAGCACATACTCCTTTAAAAGTACCAACATTAAGGATGGATTTAACAAGCTTTCTTGAAAGCTTCACCATTTTTTTTTTTTTTGGAGGGGGGGGGGGGCTATTGTGCATACAAGTCTTGGATCACTGTGAGACATAAAGTTGTTTTTTGGTTGGCAGGTTTTTTGTCAGAACTCCTAAAGTAGTGGATTACAAGGGGCAGAAGCAGAGGATGAAGATTGCAGGTTACGTCCCAAAGTACGGTACACTACTCTGATATGCTTTTATGTGTAAATGTAGTTGGCCAACTGCTTTATGGTAGGTTAAAATTGTTATATTGTACCTGCCTTCCAGAGTTAACCCTGAGGCCAGTCACACTGTTTGGTCTTACCCGGACATTTTGTGTTGGCTTTTTGGGCTGTATCATGACTTTTCAAAGTATCCAATCAATCATGTGATGGTGGAAAACATTAGACCTAATGAAGCAAATGTCCGAACCGAGATGAATTCAGTCAAACCACATTCTATTTTTCTTGACTACAAACAATGGACAAAATTTTTTTAGTGAATTAAGGAGGCTGATAAATGGAAATATTGTTGTGCAAAATATCTTCACCTCACTTTGACAGTGAGTGGGTATTATTTGTAAATTAGTCGTTGCATTTTTGACCACGTAGCATTTTGTGAAGATATTAATTATTGGGTAGAAAATGAGCGTAGTCCATCCCTCCCCCTCTCGTTGTGTAACCGAGGCTGCTACGAACGAAGATGTGGTTCTTATTGCAACTCATTGTCCAAAGTAGTAATCGCTTGTACTTCAGCAGCAGCATCATATGTGGAACATTACTTACCATACATGAGGTTTTATCCCTTAGTTAGATCATTTTGTACTTCAACTGCTACCTGTCATTGTTACGTCTCAGTTTTTCCTGTCCAATGTGTTTCATCATGATTTACAGCTCCCTCACCGATCTACGACCCAGCAGTCATTCACATGTAACACATACACTCTGAAAAACTAATGACGTGGAACGTTTTTCAAATGGCCACTGGCGTCCAATGCGGAACAGCGTTTCTAAAGGGCCGATTATCGGTCTCTTCCACCTTAAGTTCACCGGACCATGTGCCCGTTCACTTCGGTGTCCCTCCAACAGATCGAAGTTTCAAAGTTTACTGACAGCCATCCTCAATCCAGTACGTTTTTCTTCCATGTGCATCTGTATGCAGAACCCCCCTGCTCTGCCTACCCCCAGGGATGACACAGGGTTAAATTCCATTTGAATCATTTTACCCAAAACACATGTTTTGCTCAGGTTGTCCTGAATGGTTTTGAGTGGTTTGTAAATGGTTATGAATGGTACCAGCTGGTCTTGAACATGCAAATGGTAATTTCAACTGGTGTTATGACGGGTTTCAAATAGTTGTAAATGGTTTTGAATGGAAAAACATATTTAAGACCACTTGGGACCTGAATGGTTTCTCTCAAATGGAGTTTCACCCTGGGGAAATACCTCATGCTAGCATCCCAACATCTAAAAACTTCTGGACTGACGTATGTTGATCACTGTGTTGAGTTAGTGCTCATTAAATGCATACATTTGTATATAATAACAGGAATTTTTATTTGTCCTATTTTATGCAGATTGTCAGTCAGTTACTGACAGGTGTGTATTGTCAATTAAGACAATAAAAGTTGTTCGAAAATATTAAACAAGTTATAGCTTTATCTTTCTTTAGTCTTCATATTGCAGATGGCAGACTCAAGATGGGATAGGGGGATAGGTAAACCAACAGCATCCTGCTCAGACAAAAATCACCGAAAGAGTTACCCCAACCCCCACCACCTCCTCTTCAAGTGAAATGTGCAATGCCAGTGTGAAAGCTTCTGTACACCCACATTCATCCTCCCCAAATAAGTTGAGGATTCTCCAATTGATTGTGAGCGACAAAGAACTTCAAGCAAACAGAAGAAAAAGAATGGCATCTTCAGAGAATTAACTACATTTATATAATTTGCTATTAGTTGACATAAATAAGCCTTTACTTTTTGAAATTTTTGTACAATAAAAGGCAATAAATTATTAATTGTGCATTATAGGATGTCTTTCACCAAAAACTGATAAAAAAAAAAAAAAAAAGAAGTATGAATTTTGCTCAAAGTGACTTATCACTGGTGGAAGTGAGGATGATAACGTTAAAACTATTTACTTTGCAACTTTATGTGAATAATACTTACGTGGGTGGCTATAAGTTTGAAAAGTGTTGTTTCACAAATGCTTATCGGGGAAGATGGCAATACATTTTCATGACAATATCAATTTAAACAGCATTATCCCATTTACAGACCGGAGCAGTGAAGGTGATGCGCAGGGTGCAAAATTTATCTCATCTGTCAAAAATTGAATCTCAAGGAATAATATTTTATCATTTATCCATCTGCTTTCTTAAACCCTGCTATCCTTAAAGCAAGGTTGCAGATTTTTTCAGTTTAAAAAAAAAAACCTTGGCCTAAAATCTGCAATTTAAATCATGATTTCTTTAAACTAAGGATCATGATTTTAATTACCGTTTAATCGGCTTGATTTACATTAACAACCCTGCCGTATAGCAGTGAATGGTAGGTATGGGAAGAGCATAGCATTCAACTGAAGAACTCAAAATTCAACTGAAAAATCACAAGCGTTTTAAGGTATGTGATGCTACAACTGACTCATACTGATGGCAGATCTACAAATATCAGTGCATATTTTCTAAAATCAAGAAACCTGTGAAGGCTGCACTGTAATTAGCAGTAAGATTAAAATAAAAAAAAAAAACAATTTTCATGAGGTACTTCAAGTGTTCAAGTATTGCAAAATACATTTAGTTGCAGTGCGACTTCAAAAGTAAACACTGCATCGCTTTGCACTGATCAAAATAAAACACAGTGGCTCTAAATATCACAAATTACTTGCATTGCCCCACTCAATGGATAAAGGAACAAAATGGGTGATATACTCACAACAGGTTAAGCCTATTTCCTTTTTTTTTTGGAAGCCAAACAGACTATGGGTTTGCTTCAAATTTTACATGAATCAAGTAGCTACTCAATACTGTATGAAGATCCCTGCTTGACAGACCTGGATTATAGGGTAGCTTATCCCCTGAGGGCATTGACGTACATAGACTGATGTGTGTAGATTGGTCAGATTTTAAAGCAGCAAGCATACAGTAGGTACAGCAAGATAACAACTGAACCCACAACCAAGTTTACTGCTATCCGCAAAATTAATAAACGTCTACTTGTACAGCATGCACAGTGAAACCAGCCCTACAGAAATAGCTCTAATAATCCTACAGAAACATCTCCAACAATCGAAGTTAATTTTCTCCCTTATCAGAATTTAAATAGGTAACTGTTGATGCCATGTTGACAAAACAATCCCCAACCAAAATTTCAGTCCAAAATCTCCGCAAAGGGATAAAAGGTTTGTTAAAAAGTTGACATCACACCATATGCACCATTCTCTAACCTCAAATATATCTGTTCAATGAGTGAGCTAAAAATAAAATTGTCAAAGTGACCAATTTTCTTAAAAAAAAAATTGTTGTAATGGCACCAATTTGCTGAAAATTGTGATGAATATTAAAAACAGCTGTGAACCCACTAATGAACATGTCCAGCGGTGTTGATCTAGCTGTACATGTGGTTCACACCTGCAGTCTACGATATTTACATGGATAGAAACATTGTGACGGTCTACATTTTCAAAGTCAGCTATCAGTGAAAAATGATGACAAGCTGGTGCAGTAACCAAAGATGTTCACATTCCAATGCAAAAGTGAAAGAATTGGGACCATTTAAGTTACTCAGGTAGGCTATTTCAAATCCCACCCCCCCCCCCCCCCAACAGAGGGATAATGCAGCAAGTTTTTAAGACTGCCTGCAAATGTAGCACACTCAAAGTAGAATGCCTTCAGAGTGACTTCACATAACTGATTTGGGACGATATACAAGATTTTGGACTAACCTCTCATTCAGTTACAGAAATTACATCTGCCAGGCAGACCCTTCTTCTGCCAACCATTTGATCAACATAGGAGCTGCAAGCAATACAGGATAAAGAGCTGTTAGTCACTGATTGGTTGTTAACGGCAGGCCATTTCAGTTATGCCAATTTTTGTTATGTTTCTGACTGGGTCAGCTTTAAACTATGAGACCATCAAACCTGTACCCCACAAACAAAGAAATCCAAACTGTCTGAATACGCTAACCCAATCCTGTGAGTTTCAGCTGTCTTTAGTGGCTGCATGCCTTAGAAACCTTAGAAAGGGCAGATGCCTACGATGCAAAAGATGGTGACCATACCATCTGAACACAACACTGTGGACAGCAAGAGAGCATGCGATCATTTCAAGAGCATACTGCCTCACTGGATCAAATTTTATGGAACTTTGGTCAATATTGCCAACTTGTACGTATGGATCATGCCTGTACCAAAGTGCCATGCAATACAGTAAGCTGTAGATCCTCTGTTAAACACTGTAGGTTTGCTGATAAACAGGTACTAGAAGCTCAGGTCGGCAAATCCCTTAACTTTCATCTTCCCTTACAGCAGATTCTACCCCAACCCGAAACCAGGTGTGGAGTAATCTCTACCAAACCATTCAGGTGGATAAAAGCAAGAAAAAAAAAAAGGGAAAAGAAACAGTGGCAAGGGAGCACTGCTACCAAAGCCAAACGTTCTCTCCTTGAAATTAACCAGGGAGCTAATCTTTAGATGGAGATAGAATGGTTTGAGGTTAAAGGTTTGCACTGCCGAGGTCACACGGTAATCTGTCCTTTTTATGTACTCTACAATTCTATAAGGGTTATATGGTGTTAGATAGTAAACACAATATGGTATTTGAGTCTGCCACACTTACATCAGAATGGGGAACTTTTTTGTCCCACCAAAGTGTTGACAGTCATCAGGAGAAAAATAATTATTCTGCCTAGTCGTCAGTTGGTGTTGCGTATCACAGCATTACGATTTGGTTGTATGTCAGGACGTGGAAAGGAATGTATTATATGTATTGAAACCTCAGGACACTTCTCAAACCTCGTCAGCTTACTTGCGTGCGATCTCTCACAAAGATTGACGCTAAATGTATTCACTCATTTCGATGAAATGAGCAACTGGCAAAGTTGACTTTAAATGATGCTGCTCTGTGAATGATATTGAAATGGAACCTCCAAATATCAAGGGAAGGAAACACTTTTGAGCCAAATGCATTGCTTATCTTTATTTATTTAGTGGGTCTTAAAGTATTAGCTGTATTTGATTTTTCCATTCTATCTCCATAAAGAACAGCTCCCTGAAATATCTACAAGAGATGACTTGAACCAACATAGTGTTGTTCCCTGTTTTCATACACAGAATGTAAGACTAGACCTCAATGTCCCAATTTCAATAGATGGATTAGAAAACCCCTCATTTTCTGGGGTTGGAAGCACATTGAAGACGTACATTAAACGCAGTATTCAGGGAAAAACACCTCAAAAGGATACTCCTAAATCTTTTCATGATACAAAACACCACAAAGGTAAAACCAAGGACAAAATAGGCCACTTTACCAACAACGTTATGAAACAAAACGTACTAGAAGAGACAATATCTCACATAAGCATGAAAACAATGGAACACACTCACACTGAATTTCCCCCTCCCTTGCAGCCGCCTTATATTGTTTACTTATCGCCAGTCCACCACTTTATCGTCTCATATTGGTAACACAGTTCAATCGTTGCATTCAGTTGTCACTTCAGTTCCCTCACCTGTGGTTATTTTCTTCCTGAACAGCACCCTTGCAAGTTTTCTTTTTCTGGTGATAGAGTTGTACTGCATATGGGGGGAGAGGGGAATATCTTTCAACTAATGTCTGAGATTTTAACCCAAGACAATGCAGCTTTTCTAATTGTTCACAACCTCCTCGACCTCCAGGAACAATGAGATGATGAACAATTTGGGATAAAGAGAGGAACAATGAGATGATGAACAATTTGGGATAGAGAGAGGAACAATGAGATGATGAACAATTTGGGATAAAGAGTTTCAGAGTCCTCAATCCTCGAATTCGTTGTCGCTGTCTCCGCCGCAGTCGCTGACGGTGGGAGCCACCTGACTTCGGACCTTCTGTAGCACCTGAAACAGCTCGGAGTCGTCCCAGTCCGAGCTCTTCAGTCGTTCCTCTACAGGGTCCTGTTGCACCCTCTTCAGCTTCACGCCCTCGCGGATGAGACGGAGAGCGCTCATCATGGGGTCTCCTCCACCGGCTATACAAAAGGGAAACAATACTGGGATGACACAAGAGAAATGCACGATAAACATGAATCTTTCAGTGATCTCAATGTCCCCTTTGCATGTGGCCCGATTAAAACTCGGATGCTACCAATTTAGCACTTGGGGACAAAATCAAGTTTACAGCATTGCTTCCTCAGCCCCTCACAGGTTTGACAGGACTGATGAAGAAATTGTGATTTGAAAAGAAGACAAAGATGAAGATAAATGAACTTCGAGTAAGTTTTCACAAACATATTTGTTCAATGGACAAAAAACAAACAGGATCACAATGTTACATTTTCCAAGCGTACAGTATAATCTGCACAAAGACAAATAAAGGAAGTAAATACTTCAGTTGCTGTAGAGGCTACCACTGAGTACACAATTAGTCAAGGCAAAGCTGCCAAGAAATTAACTAAATAATCAATGACTGAAAAAAACACACTCCAAAGAACTAATCCCCAAGTCAGAGACCAGCATGGCTGGATGTTCACATAATAAAGGTACCTTGACACAGCATAGTGTAGTCTGTTTATGTACAGTTTAGCAGACCCACTACCTTATATAAAAAAAAAATCCACACATTAGTGTTTGCACCGGCTACCCGAACGACCATGTCAAGACCCGGTTCTTAAATTGCTGACCGAGTCCAACGTTTCACTAACGCACATTGTACATGTGACAAACTTCACCGTGTATGCCTAACTAAGAACACTTCGTTGTCATGCCCACATGTAAGATGGTGTTACATTGCAAAATGAGGTGATACGACTTTGCAGCGAACTACTCGCAGCATGACAGAAGTTGCACCTTCGGAGGCCAGGGTATCCGACCGACTACGGATCGTGGGAGGCCTTGTCCAAATCTTCGACCTGGTGCAAACACTGATAAGTATATACACGTATATACAAAAACTGTACCTTGCTTTCCCTCTCCTTTAGATTTCTCTGTTTTCTGCAATCTGTCTTTTGCACCAGCAATTGCACTAAGATCAAGAGCTCCACTGGCTGTTGTTTTACTGTTTTCTAAAGATGTTGTTTTTAGAGTCTTCAATAGCAGACGAGGCTGTCCCGGCGGCGGTGGAGGCGGCGGCAGTGGAGGCGGAGGTGGTGGAGGGGGTGGTGGAGGAGGCATGAGGCTTGTCTCTTGAGATGTAGGTGCATCGGATGATGCATCTGTTTGTCCATCTGCAGTCAAGATGAAGAACATTATAGAGCATACCCTGACATCATTGATATTTATCAAAACAGCTTTTGTGGCCTATGTGGGACCTATTTACAGGATACTGGTTGCACTATCCACTATCAAGGATATTTTTCAATTGGTTTGTTAAAAGTCAAGTGGCATGAAAATGACACTTTGGAATATTGGCTGTATTAATCATGAGAATGTTGAAACACAAAAGTCAAAGGACTTTGTGTTTCCTTGCCAATATACATGAAGAACACAGTGCAACACGTAAATAAAAGTTTTGAAATTCAAAGACCTTATCATTCTAGAGAAAGCATGCCTACACGAAGCTCTTTTCACTCACTGTGTCTACTACACAGTTTTATGTTTTCAAAATTTGACCTCGGAGACCTCAGATGAAATTGGACCTCCACCATGCTTAATGGGAATCATCTACTCACTATCACCAACCCACACACAAGTATCACAGCATCACATACACACACATACACATGCGGTTTGACCACTGCTGACTTCAAATGACATCTGACCAAAACAATAGGGATGATCTACTATGACTAACCCACATACAAGTAGAAAATTAGTCAAACTTTTGCTTCTTGACAAACCATATTTACAAGGCTTTCACAGTTTGACATCTGATGACCTCAAATGATCTCTGACCTTCACCAAAAACGATAGGGAATATCTACTCAACATGACCAACCCACACACTAAGCATGACAGTCATGATTTCTCTTCTTCAAATATTGTGTTTACAAGGTTTCCATATGTTGGCCTCTGATGATCTCAAATGACCTTTGAACTCTACCAAAAATAGTGGGGATCATCAACTTAATATGAACAACCCACACACAACGTACGACATAAGTCACGGCTATGCTTCTTGAGATACAATGCTTACATAGCGTTTGCAAGGGTTTCACAATTTGTCTTCCAGTGACTTCAAATGACCTTTGACCTCCACCAAAAACAACAGGGATCTATCTACTCAATATGACCAACCCATACAATAAGTATGAGACTAGTCAAGGTTACCCTTCTTGAGATATTGTGTTTACAAGAAAGGCGTCACATATACACAAATACACACACGATTTATCACCATCGCATTGATTCCTTTCACCTTCGGCAAGGAGTGAAAATCCACAAATCCCATCAAATATTGACCAATTTACAAATTTCTGTCTTACAGTTACATCATGAATAAGCAATACAAGGGAGAGACCCACTGAAATGTCCCATGATATCCTTTGTTTTCTCAGCATTCATTTTTAGGACAATTCAACCTTTGATTTATTTTGGAAGCGAATATTGCCGTTAAACGTACTGATATCACTTACCGATGTGTAAAAACAAGCAAGCAATTAAGAGACAACATATGTATGGCTGACAAAGGAAATGATGACACTGTGCAACATATCACACCATAATTTCTTCATAAATAGTTGATTCGGTCAAAAATCTTGAAACATTCAAAAAGCATACACCTTAAGAAACGGTGATAGATATGACATCAGCTCCCACAGACTTGTCATTCTAGATTCACACGATAGAACTTCTGAGTAAAATCATATTTTTATTGGCTGTGTCTCACATGACCTTTATGTACACCCTGCATATTTGATAGTTGTGGCACTTACAGACAAGAAGGGTATTTCCAACACAGCTCTTATGGCCCATCCGGAACCTACATACAGTAGCAATCCCCACTATCAACAACATTATTAAAATGGTTGGTTAAGCACACCTGATGCAATGCGATAATGGTAGCACTATGCATTTTAATTCTTTGTTCAAGTAAAGTGTTAGGCACTTAAACTATACCTGATTTACATGTCTATAGTAGCAGTACACTACATATTCAGCAATCTAAACATGGGGCTGGAACGGCAAACCACATGCTGATCTACACTTACCCTTCTTGGCAGCTCTAGTTTTCTTAGTCCTGGAAGGGTTTGTCTTCTTCTTCACCCTCGGTGTTATCTGCTCTGGGATGATTGTTTTGGATGTCGGGTATTTCTGGCACAAGAGAATAATTAATCATCCCTTAA
Organism: Stichopus chloronotus; assembly: GCA_021234535.1. Classification (NCBI taxonomy): domain Eukaryota; kingdom Metazoa; phylum Echinodermata; class Holothuroidea; order Aspidochirotida; family Stichopodidae; genus Stichopus; species Stichopus chloronotus. The sequence continues at coordinate 12,398,963 of CM037836.1, read as the reverse complement.
AAATACAAAACTGGCACACTAAACACTAAACTGTGTAGCAAACCGGAACTGCTGGACACATACTCACGAAAATGGTATGAATATTGCTACATGGGCAGTCATTATACAAATGACCAGAAATGTAGTTTTCCTTCTGCACTTCAGAGTTCAGATCTTGAAATAACACATAGAAAGTAAACAATGCAGCAATTCAGTCAAAGTGGACCCCCTATGTTATTCAATGGATACAGAGGGGTATGTGCTTACTTCAGTGGATAATATGTAACTACTTGAAACAAGTGAGCATCTCTATAGTCTGATGGTTGAAACTTACGACTTTCACATTTAAACGACCCCGATACCCCACCATTCCTCAAAAGAAGGTGCATTTATATTGCAATGTGTACTTGAGCAAGGGGTTTCACTTCTTCTGCTTCAGTCCACTCAGTTGTTGAAATAGGACCAGCAATTCTAAAAAGTTAACCTGTGATAGACTAGTGACCTATCCATGAGGACTTGTAACTGCTATCAGCTTCATGCTTCTAAAACTGGAATTAACCACCAGTTAAATAATCCCATAGCTTTGGAAGCATTTAATTGTTAACTTAATTTGAAATAAGTGTCTTGGTGCCAGAAACCCCAGTGTAATGTAGTACTACCGAAAACAAAGAATCGGTGTGTAACATGAAAGCAACGTTTGCCACCATTTCATGTGTTCGAAGTAAACCTCACCACACAGTACAGACCAAATATATAAAAACAAAAAAATAACCATCTGTAAACAAAGGAGTGTCAGGAACTGACATACTTGACTGCTAGTGCATTTGTAACCAAGGCCCTTACTATGAATAATGTTCCAAATTGATACACATCTAGAGGATATTTTCTCTGACAAGCTAGAAATTCCTCTCACCAATTTATACATCTGCAACCTCTCGATTGTTTTTCTCCTCTCTGCTTGGATGTGCTCTTTCTTGGCATTTTCTTCTGCAGCTTTCTGATCCCTTTTCTACGGTATGAACAATAAAAACTTTGACAAATTCCTACTCTGATAAAATATCACATTATTTGAATCCTAAAGTCACATCAAATTTAAAACGTAAATTTCCTTCCACGAAAACGATGTAGACTGATTGGTTATGACATCAGCGAGACATTTACGTACTGAAACATCACTAAAAAAAAAGCATAAAATGATAAGAAAATATATGTTTGCTACTTATCCATACAGCTATATTGAAGAAACTTAGATGTCCGATCACTGTTATTTTAACTTCCGACATAATCATGTTCACAAGATACCAGTTTCTGACCAATGCCCACCTTCAGTGACGTTCTCCACAAAAACGATGAACCACGTTCGGCAGAAATTGTGACAGAATCATGAGGACTTGATTAATTTAATAATGTGACCTACATTCCATTGACCATTACCACTAAAAAAAAATGACAAATAATAAAGAAAATTATTTCCTATGAGTGATATTCATTCCAGGTCGACTATTGATGCCTCCTATCACTGAGAATCTTGGCTTAGCAAAAAAAAAGAAGTCGCAAATAGTAACACTGCTAAAACGATCCCCGTTGTGGGGAATAACTGACAGGTATGACTAATGATGGATCACTCCTTACTTAAAAAGCTGGTAAAAGACAGTCACCTGTTGAATTTTGTGGTGGTTTTGTTGCTCCTGTTCACGTTTCATTTTAGATGACAGCTCTGAGTCATTGTGCTGGATGCAAAGTTGCTGTTTGAACGAACGACGTATGGAAAGAAGAGAATGAAATTATTTGGAACATGACCGAGGTTGTAAAATATATACATGGATATGACAAGAGCTTTGACAACAGATGTAAGGTAACCAGAAACAGAAAGAGCAATGACTGTTCTCTGTACATCTTAGCTTGGGGGTCCATGTCCATTGATACAGCTGTAAATGAACAAACAAAAAAACAAGCAAACAAACATGCCTACCTGTGATAAAGCCATGAATGCTATATTTGTGGCAAGTGTAAACATAAAAAACAACCAGTATTTTTTAACAAAAAAAAGGTGATATTGGTAGAATATTAAAAGAACGATGGAAACTTGATATAAGGTTGCAAATGAAAAAGTACACATGTGGATCAAGCAACATACTGAAAGGGAAAAGCTAAGTATGGACTCCAGAAGGATGATAAACAGATAAAACCTGCTTAATATGTAATTCAAAAATATCTGAGCCCTTTACGTTCTTTCTGGGTCAAGTTTGGTTGAGCACGTGTGCCAGTCAGTAATCATCCCATTGAAGTTCACCTCATAAAATTAAAAGTCACCTTTTTACTCCTCAACTGTGCTTTCTTCCTGTTCAATCTTGTCAATTTGCTGGAGAGTTCTTTCATCCTTTTCCGTCTCTCCTCCTCTCCTTCTGGAAGTCCTCCGTCCTCATCAAACTCCTCCAGCTCCATCTCGTGGACGTTTTCGACGGCATCGAAGAACTCCTCCTCCTCTTCTTCCAGATCTGAACGGAGTTAATGGGGGGACAGGGATAGCAGCAAGTTTAATGAAAGACTGTCTCATTGTTTCTAGAACTGAAACAATAAACTTGAGAAGGCAAATTTCTGTGATTATATCATCCATTTGATAATAGTGGTAAAATACAGTTTGGCTTAAAGTAATCATCTGTGCTGAGTCTCTAAAAACATGATTTCAAATGGGTCCTTGGGCAGCTGCACAGTTTGGTGTTGGTTTTTTATTAGTATTTGCACTGGCTTCTAGATTCAGACCCAGTTAACTTCCATTTCATACTGCAGTCTGACAGGAACCAAAGTATCTGAAAATGTTGAATAATTTAATCCACGAAGTTGTTGTCTAGCCATAATGCAACATTTTGCTATGCTTGTTTTACATACCACCGTGAACCTTACCTATGGGCAAAACTTTTGAAGGGCTATTAGTTTGAAATCGATTGTGAATTTTGTCACATACATGTACAATGTACTTTGTTGAAATTCGTAACTGGGTGGCAATTTCATAAACATACCCTGACAGTGTCAATTGCAGTGCCTGGTGCAAATACTAGTTTTTTACAATTCTAGTTTTCATATTGGAATATGGCTTCTGACATGAGAAGCATCACAGATCAAATATACATATTGAAAGAAGAAAAAACTGCCTTAATGTACTAGGATTTGAAATTTGGAAACATTTTGGATCATTTTGGAAAAATTTTAAATCATCTATTTTCAACAGCTTCTATAAAAAGGATACGGAGGTGACGAAATGCAGCTACTCGGGCAGTTTTGAAAAGAGCATACTGTAATCAGGGAGGTGTTATTAGATGGAGATCCATCGAAAACTCTTTCTTTGAAGCCTACTAGTTGCCGACAGTAATCTCTTTTGTGTGTTGTTCTTGATGATTCAGTAGTCTTAAGAGGTGTTAAGAACTAAGTACAAGCGGGAGATGTCGTCTGCTACATCTCGATGAGCAGCTCGCTAAATTTTCCCCTTGCCTTAACATTGCCAGTCACTTAATTTGTAAATTAATTTGAGGGTTTCGACGCTATTTACAACATACTTGTCTAGTACCCTACAACTTGCTCAAAATGAGGGTGTCTTTTATATCATGCGAGCGAATGCGAAAATAAGTCAAAAACTGACAGCAAAGTTTAGTCTTATACTTCTTTTGCTCATTTACATAGATCATGAGCATTGGTTTATAGCCAGCATCATTAGGTTTCTTGGCAATAACAGTCGTTTGGTATGTTCGAACAGTGTTTCGCACTTGACTGTCGGCAACTAGTTAGACATTATATCATTCCTTTAAATAATCCTTTTTGTTGGGGTCGCTGCTGGTATGAAGGAGCAGATGAGGTTGCCAAGATATTAGGCAAAGGTTTTTCAATGCCTTTTAGTTCAATAATCCCCAATTAAAGGATTCAGTCTCTACTCTGAGGTCAATCTCATGGGATTAGCATATATTAAAGTTTCCGATGGATCTCCATCTAATGACACCTCCCTGCTGTAACACACCACTGCTTAAAAGTAACCAAGGAAATTAAAACGCTTTTTAATCCAATAATCCCCTCCAAACGCAGGGAGACAATAGTCAAATGGCAAATTAGCCGGCGAATTAGCCCATGACACACGCGGGGAATTGCCCATTCCCAAATATTGGGGAGGAAGAACCATTCACTCTGCCTATCCATTGTGCTGCATATTGTACTCATTAAGTCAACAGCTACCCACAGTGCTGTTATGTCAAGTCTCATCAACAACAGAACATCTCAGATTCCCTTTAGCTGAACACAAAGTAAACGGCAAAATTAATATTTATTTTTCCTTTTGAAACTGAACTTTTAGCTCAAGTCTTGCATAAATTAACCATTCGTGGATTCTTGTATTTTTGTGCATATAGTGCTCAGCAGATCTTCCTGTAGCATAGAACTAACAATGATTTCATAGATTTCCAGACATGCCAACCTCCAAAGTAGCAAACCTTGAGATTTTCGTAACAAAACCTGGAGACTGATACCTCAAACCTGGAGATTTTCAATTTGTCCTGTACCAGACAATGATGAGTTTTGTCATCACTGGAAAGATAACAGACAATGGGGTGGGGGTTCTGGTCAGGGGAAGGTTACGGGCGAGATTTGAATTGCAAAATTATTGTATGCACTGTAAGCACTACTGAAAAAAGTTGCGTATTGCATGTGTAGGCTATTTCCATATTGGAAAGTTTGCAATATGCCCTGGGGATTTTAATAAAGATCAAGAGAATTGCGGGGTCACCACTATCTAAGCGGAGTGCACCATCGGTTGGCAAGAGACCTACCAAGAAAATTTTGGCCTAAACTACCATCCTAGATCGCCGGAAATCTCTTTTCCCAGGCATTGTGCTTACCTTTCCACCCTCCGACATTGCAAGTTTTAAGCCACCAACTTCCGAAGATGCATGCGATATATGCCAGTATGCACTGTACATGTACACAGTACACACTGCAAGTTGAATTAATTCACGCATACTGTAATAGGTTGTGACAGCAAGAGAGTTGCATATAACTGCATAGTAGTTACGGCCAGGCGGTTACATTAAGAAACAGTACATACAGCTACTGTAAATGTGAGTTTCAAGCACAGTGGCATGGCAAATACAATACAAACTGCAGGGGATCCAGAATGTAGCCTACGGAGTTTAGACTTGTCTGAGATTCGGTTTTAAGATTTTCCGGTGAGGTAGGCCTAATTTCTGTGCGGTTAAATTGCGAACGTGTTATCAAACTTGTGTTGCGCAACTGCAGTTGTCAAATTGCGCGGCCAGTCACTTCAAGACTCATATTTTGCGCGGGGGATAAATCCCCCTGCACAAGGTTAACTTTCTAATCTGGGACTACACCTACATTGCTCTACGATGAGCTTGTCAATTCCACTTTACAACTAAGCGGAACAAGTAAAGCTGTTACTTCCTATGTGGTTTAGCGTTTGTATTTCTTGGAATAAGGTTATCTTACCGTGAGATTTAAAAATTTGACCGGTGAGATGATACCCAAAACCGTGAGACTCACAGTGAAACCGTGAGAGTTGGCAAGTATGGACTTCTGCTTATTGCAGCAACCCACTTTGCATGGTACATTTCGACAGTACCATGTACATATTAGGCCTGTGTAGTATGTTCTGTCAGTACTGTACAAGGATGCTTGCTCAGGGCTGGGGCAAATTGTAAGGGTTTGACAACAAATTTCTGTCCAGTAGCTTTCGAAGTGCATGATCAGCTATCATGGATCCAAAATCACATCAGTTTACATTACCTTGCATTACATGGTAAAACCATCCGTAAGTTAGGCTAGGCCTAATGTTAGGCTAGTTGAAATTTTGTTGGGTTCGGGTTTGGTTGCAGTAACACAATCTTGCCTATTTTGGAGGACACTGACAAAAAATTAAATACTATGCATAAAATCATAAATGTAAGTCATCTGTAAATCGATTCCTGTCTTATGGTTACAATAACAAAATCACACATACTTTACAGACTAGATATAACGTTACGGAACTTACAGTAGGCTCTGCATACTATAGGCCTATTGCCTAGATGTTCACTAACTCACTATAAACGAAGAGTAAGTGTATCTACGCATCTTGCAAAATGTCAGTCAACTAAAGAACAACAATTCAGTTATGTAGAATTGAATAGTGTATAGGTATAATTAGGTATAATTGTTACAGCAGTGTTTCCATTACTGTACTTCTTTTCTTTTCCTTTTTTTTCGAGTGCCTCGTAAGGTTAATCTTTGTATATATTTCTTTAGCCCTTCATATTCATCTATTGTAAGTACCAAGTGGCTCAGACGGTTGCTCCTTCAGATCTGTAACATTTATGTCACAGGTTTGACTCCAGCTGGGAATGTCCTTCTTTTATCCCTTGTATCGCATGCTGTGCTAATGTCTAGAACACTGGACAGCAATCTTTTCGGTGCACAAATAACTTGCCATTTGGCAAATTAGCGGAGACTCAAAGGGGTAGCAAAATTAGCATTGTTACAAAGTCAACAAGGCTGAGGGAAAATTTATGTTGTAGCTTCTCTGGAGGCGAGGCTTGTACAGAAATTTGATAGTTGAACTAAGTATTATGGACATGAGTGGCTAGGTGTTCTCGCCAATATTGCACATTGTGCTTTTTGTACACGCTTTTGACTGCTCACAACAGTTGAAAAGATATCGCTAAAGACTTGGTGAGATGATTTCTGTAGTTAGAACATGGCATTTTCCATCAAAAATCCTACTTTTGTTAGTAAAAAAAAGAAAAGATGATCATGCGGAAGGAAAAATTTGCGCGGGCGCGTACGAGAAACTAGTTTTCTTTATTACTTGACCTTTAATAACGTTCCGTGTAACCACCGCCCGGAAGGCGTCTTGATAATGGAGGAACAAAAACACAAAGATAGACTAGTTTTCTGCACCCACCTTTTGTCTCATTCAGAAGACTTTCATTTTTTTTTTTTTTGATTACCTCCAGGCAGATCACAACTACTAGTTGGAATACATATGATGATATTTATTATCACTTGTAAGCTGCAGATGCTTAAGCATGCTACGTAGGGCTAGGCCTGATGCGGAATTCAGGTTGCTTGGAAATAACACGTGACTGAAAGTTTTAAATGTTTGCAAATTGCTTCTTAATTAAGCACAAAGTCAGTGGTATTTATATACTAGCTGAACTGCTGCTGAGCCGTTCTTTGTTGCAGCATCTATCATAATACCCCAGGCAGAAAATAATTTAGTTCTCAAACTTTGCATAGCAGTTTTCAGTTTTCTTGGATACTTTGTTGCAAAATGAGTGAACGTCCTAATGTTGCATGCACAGAAGATGTTACACAAAATTCCATACGTTTAGCCACTTTGACAATTTTTTTGTAGCAACATGAGCTGTGATACTGGATAAATTATTCCCTACCCCCAGGATGAACCATTAAGGACAATCCCAACCAAGTTTACTTCATCTGAGAAGTGCTGTGCGAGAATTTCATGGAACTGGTGCTCATCATTGTAACTCGGTCAGACAAACGCTGGTTAACACAGAAGTTGCACAGAATGAAAGATCGTACTCGAAATACTTTTCAAAATTACACTTTACATGCATTCTTGAAATATCATTGCAATCCCAAAATTGACAACTTTCAGAATTTTGCCAGTCTATTATTACAGTTTTGAGAATTAAACAAGAGCAGCACGCAAAATGGTAGCATTATTACTGTACAAACGACTCCGAGTGAAAGTTCTGGCTGATGATCAATACAAAATGTTTTCATACAGATGTTGGGTCACTCTTTTGCATTACAAGAAAATGCGGTCTGATGGGTGCCTGGGATACTCCTCATCTGAGCTTACGCTTCAATTTCACGTGTTGGAACTTCGTAGAAGTTCGGTTTCGTTCAGTGCGATGGATATGAGGTTTTTCTCTCTGAGGTTATCAAGTGTTCCACACTTCATGACCCCAATTGTTCAGTCTTGCCTTTCACGACCATCAGTGCAAATTCCTCCCCAAAATGTAAACCTTATTGCAATGAAAAAGTACAGTACACTGTACACAGACTCATATTAACACATCCAAAGGCTCGACAGGTCTATAACTTTAAAGTTCTCCTCCCTGCTGTTGCCCTACCTGTACCTATTCACTAACAAATTAGTATCGTGTCGCTAAGAAGTCAAATCCAGACCTTTCCTCTTCCTATCTGTAAAACTAACCTGCTGCTTCTTCCTTTAGTACATCCAGTTTCATCTTGAGGTTCTTCTCTTGTTCTACGAGGATGCCCAACTGAGTATCATACAGTTTAAGCTGGAGAGTGAAAACTCCTTGTTGGAGTTCTCCGAGGCGTCTCAGCATGGTCTGATCGTCCTCCAGGCACGCCAACTTGAGACGAAATGAAAACAAAAATGGGAGGAGTGCACCACCCTCACAGGGTACGGAATGTATCTTAATCCTAAAACGACATGAAGCACTTGAGGAGGAAAATGGATGTCCTTCCCGAGGTTGCCAAAACACAATATATTATTTTACAGTAAGACAGACCTAAATCCAATAAAACATCTATAAGTACCCACATGTATAAGAAATGTTCTACCTATATCACAAAACAGTTACACCAAAAGAATGATAAACCTGACCTCTGATTTCACAACACATGTTGATGTGAACCACAATCCATACGCAACACTTACAGTATATGCTATAGTGAGTGTTAGACACTTTGTTAAGTCTTTATGGCCTAACAGTATGAAGAACTTTCTATCACAATAGTGCTAATGTACATGTTTTTTGCAGTACTGATGTTAAGGTACTTTTAATCACTTGTACAAATTGTCATCAAAATAAACAAAACAAAACATTTATAAGAAGACAGTATATGTGACCTAGAAAATAATCACTGCTTTAGAGATATTGAGGAATTGCATGATATTTGCAGGTTACCATGTGCCTGAACATACTGTACCTCTTGCTGCTTTTTGCCAAGACCATGCTTCAGTGATTCTCGTTTTGCTTGTAAAAGTTGTATCTTCTCCTTGGAAACTAAGTCTTTGAAGTCTTGTAGCCGTGGTTCCCCAACGGTGCTCCAGGTCGCCCTTCCGAACCTTCCGGAGTCCTCCTCCATTTGTTTCACCATCGCTGCTCAGGACGAAAGATGTGTTCATCAAAATATGTCACTAAATCACTCTACGGTAGGAGGATGTCACTGAAATATTTCAGGCATAAGTGGTCAACAACAAACATCACTATAAGGAATATATGTTACAAGGGTACCAGGGGGGAGGGGGTGGGAACTGGGAACAAGAATCGTGTGCGTCTACTCTCCACAGGAGCTAGGCATATATATTCAAAAGAGATTATAAGGTTCCCAGTTAAGCTGTATTAAAACAGTGACAATATCTACACTGTGCTTTACAAGTAAATTGTAAACACATAATGTAGCATACCCTAAATACTGTACGTGGCTGGTTTACATTGACGGTGCAGGAAAAGTGATTGACAATGGAGAAACTATTATTTTATGAGGAAATTTCCCAAATTTGTTCACAATGGGTAGCACTGAAAGTGATAACATTTTGTTCTTGAAGAAAAAGATGTTGGTTACTTCCAGCTTTGAAAGCAATTCAACTCAATTCTTGCAACATCAGACCTCCTGTCTTAAAGCAAACATACAGCTCAGCTGAACTCTGAATCTGTTGAGTCAGAGGCACTTTTTTACAGAACAACAGCACTTTGAGAGGATGGCTACATAAATTAGGGGACTACGGTACACCAAGCTACGGTATTGTACTTGCATTAATAAACACACAAATGCCACCGTTGACTACCAGACTTGACATTTTTGAGCCCAGCATTTTGCTGAGGTGATTGAGAGACTGGACTACAGTATGTCACTGAACAGTCGTTACCGCAGAGTGAAACTTGCAAATAATGTAGGAAGAGCAAAACAAAAGTTCAGACTGCAGGAAACACTCACATTCCCACTGTAAAGTACATGGATGATTCCCACACTTATTGATTCTTTTACTTTATCAAGACAGGAATTCCATAACTTTGAAGAGGCCAAAGCATTTTGTTTCTTTTTTCACCTGTCATCACAAATTACTTGTGTAAGACTTGGTACGATTGACAGTGCCCTAATACAGGTTCTGTACCACAAGGTACAGGTCCGTACTTTACTCTGCGAGTATTCCACACAACATGAGAAAGAGTGCAATGCAAATAAAAACTGTGGCCCCTTAGCACTGAGACCCTAAGTTGCAAGGTGTACATATTACTGAGTGACATACCTTCTGTGGTTTCCGACACTGGTTAAAATTGTCAGAATGATAGTGCACTAACACAGGTTCTATACCACAATGTGCAGTGCTCCACTCCGCCAGCATTTCACACAACGTGAGAGAGAATGCAATACAAGTAAAAATTTTGGCCCTGCAACAATGAGAAACTCAGTTGCAAGGCGTGCATGTCACTAAGTGACTCACCTTTTGTGGTTTCCAGACACTGGTTGAAATAACGAATCTTGATCTGTAATATGGATTCAATCGCATTCACGTAACTCATCTGCCAGTCGCTGTAGGCGATGGTGGATTTCTTGCGTCCGTCAATGCTTATGTGCTCATCTTGGAGGATATCTTGCAGCCTGAGCAGCTCACAGTATGCCATCTCCCTCATATCCAGGAACGGCTGCAGGAGCACGTTGAACAGTTCCGCCCTGGCGACCACCAGCGACGAGAAGGTAGAGTCTTCCTCTGAAAAAGTCTCCTGCAATGAAACCATGTTTGGGGCATCCTTGTGCTTTGCAAGACAATCTCTCAACTTTCCTTCACATTTCTCGAGGTCCTCTTCGTAAGACTTCTGCTTCAGTTCGCTGAAATTCTCGATGTACTGGTCGATTCCCATCTCGGGTTGGAAGAGAGTGTCTATCAGGAGGTTTTTACCACAGATCTCCAAGGCATTGTGCAGGTACTTCTCCAGGTCACTTGTGAAATTGGGAGGGATATTCACAGAGAGTAGTAAACTCCAGAACCCTCGTGGATCGAACGGAAATTCGAGAGGGTGACCGTTCAACGAGGGCCTTACAAGACAGAGTTGCTTATGTTTGTACTCTAACTCCTGCAGTGAGAATGCACCTGTCCAACTGTTCCTCGCATTTCCTGCATTGTCTCGTGGGTCCTTCTTTGATGAGATGTCAGGCAGATTGAAGTTAGAACCTCGATACTGCACTGTCTGATCCAGCCTCTTTTTACCCTTGAATGACTCCTCGTGGCACGTGATGATGACTTTCCGTAGCGGTTCGTTCCAAACCGCCAGAAATCTGAATTTTGTTTTGATGGGCTGTTCGTTGAATGGGGATGCCTTGATGGCTACCCAGTCGTCTGGAGATGAAGGGATGCAAGCTGCAACAGCCATTATGATGGCAGTGGTTTGGATGGCTCCCTTAACACTCTGACATACAATCTGTGGAGATCACAATACAGAAAATGTGACGTTAAAAGGCAAAACAAGTGAATCACAACCATCACTGGTTAGCAATAGGTTCATTTTTTCAAACTTCTCGTGGTGATTCGAGAACTACAGTACAAAGAGTTACAGAGCTTTGTGCAACTGTTTGCAACAAACCACTGACTGAATAAGTTACTGCGCCACTCTGTTGTTTTTCTGCCTCCTTACTGTCATGTTAGAGGCTTTGTATTTTTGTGCACCCTCCTTGGGCCTGTTGTATGTGTGGTGCGGCTTGGGTCGGGTTCCATATATAGCCTGTCCATTATTATTGCTTTCTGATCCATTTGTTGTAGAATAAAGTGTTACTACTTAAAGGACAATCGTGTGTGTCATTTTGTCGAGAGTTATCCTCCATATTTACTGGAGCTGTACAAGTTAGTTAACTCAGTGGTGATAAAACCACAATAAGAAATCAGAAAAATGACACTTCACATTGACTGGTAATGACCAATCACCAGGGATGCACCTTTACAGTGATCTACAGTTGCGACGCAAATTGCTGGCTGGATCATGGAACCAGAGCGCCACCATCGGTTGGCATACAGCAACAGTACAAGAAAATGTTTGGTCACGGATGATTTCCATATCAAACTTTGCATCAAGTGATCCTTCACAAAGCAATATATATCAATCATAATAGGTCAGGTGACAAGAATTTTGGTGTATTGAACGCAGATTTCCGCATCAAAAATCAGGGCGGACATTTTTGAGGGACAGAAACAAACGTAGGCCTAACGTTAGGCATAATCCTATAACCTAGTCTGTGTAAGGAAGATTTCCAACTTTTACTGTTACAGTTACACTTACAGATACAACAAGTATAGGCGATTGAGAGACTTAACTTGGGAAGGGCCTAGGCCCAACCCTAGCATTACACTATCACTTAGTAAGTACCACTTAGTAAGTACCACTTGCTGCAGGTTAGCCAACGCCTGAGGCTGAACTAGTGTAAGGAGGCTAGGCTATGGTCGGGCTAAGGGCCTTGGTTAACCGTTAAAAAAACACACATTTGAAAGCATAAATGGTGTACCCTGTACCTGTAGGCCTAACTTAGGCCAGAGGCCGCTCACGATTGAAATATCACGAATTATTTATCCATCCCAACAATAAGATCTAAAAATTAAATCTTTTACTAGGTCTAATACTAGCTCACGTCAATCTTAAAATCGCACTCTGCCCCAGGGTGTAATGTGACCGAACGTCATTCCTAACTTTAGAAGAAACAGATGCAAACTTATTGGTCGTAAACAATGTCGTACATAATGTCGTACCCGGCCCAGTACAATAAGATGACATTATTTTACTGAACTCAACTGACGCATATAGGGATTGGAAAGGTCGGTTTGACAACAAGATACAGCGCACACTTACACTATACACGATGGGCTCATCAACGCTACCAGTATATATATAGATTTGATTTCCTCACTGTTACGTAACGGCGCCATGGCTTAGTTGGTTAAAGCGCCTGTCTAGTAAACAGGAGATCCCCGGTTCGAATCCGGGTGGTGCCTTGGCTTTTTTCTCCCGCCCTTCTTTTTTATGGTAATGCATTTGTGTGATATTTGTCATTGTAAGAATAAATGAACCAGGATGAGTAATTCATTTTCATTATTGTATCATCTCTCAACCCATCTGATATTTATTACCATCTTGATATTTTTCTCATTAGGAAGTGCAGGCATCAGATCCCTATTTCGAAATTTGTATTTTCTGCTTGTATATGTATATCTTCAAGTTCACACAGCACTGTCTATTTGACTCTGGCGTCATCAAAATCTACAAACCTGAAGAAAGAGACAGAGCAATTTGTTGCTGTAAAAATGAAATCTTCTCAATCAACTTGTGCTCAGAATTTTTCGATTAATTCAGAACCTTATGGATAAGACCTTACGTTGACTTTGCAAGCCTCCCCAAGAAAACAAACATTTTCGTCACTAAACGTATCCTATAAGTGTCAGCCATAGTATTCTTAACAAGATTGACATGCTTGTCTGAAAGGGATATATTCAGCTTACGCATGGGAAAAAATCAGGGAGGTGTTTGTAGGAAGGAGATCTATCGAAAACTGTTTCTTTGAAACCTACCAGTTGCAGACAGTAATCTCTTTTGCTGTGCTGTTCTTGATGATTCAATAGGCTTAACAGGTGTTCAAAACGAAGTAAGGGAATATCAGAACAGTGTTTCGTACTTGACTGTTGGCAACCACAATAAAGCATTCCTTTAAATAATCCTTTTTGCTTGGGTCGCTGTAGGTACGGATGAGCAGATGAGGTTGCCTCGATATAAGGCAATCGTTTTTCAATGCCCTTTGGTTCAATAATCCCCAATTAAAGGATTAAGTCTCTAATCTGAGGTCAATCTAATTGGATTAGCATAAATTAAAGTTTTCGATGGATCTCCATCTAATAACACCTCCCTGCCTGAAAGATCCTTACTGAAAAATAATGGATAGATGTGTTGGCAATAGAATGCTTTAGATGGTTGCAGATGATGAAGAAATCCATTCTGCACTAAATGAAAGGATCAATGCTGGAATGCCAAGTAAAAATTTTTAAATTGGTTTGTGGCAAGCCACCAGTTTTATCCAGATGAAGATTAAATACAAAGTTAAAATCTTCACCCCAAAATTATATTACTGCAGGATTGATTGTGGAGGTGCTTTTCAATTGTAAAGAAAAATTCAATTCTGTCGGTGTTACAGCTGTATACATTAAGAGGTAGTGCAAGAATCCCAATGAATTACGCTCCAATTTTCTCTGTTTTCATGACAGAAAATTAGTTTCTGAAGCATGTTTTATGCACTGGTGAATCCAGGGTTTTTTGCGTGGAGGGGGGGGGGGGGAGGAGACTGCTTGTACAGTGACGTGTGGAAGGACTTGTGGGGGGGGGGGGCAATTTGCTCCCCTTTGAAACAATTTTCCATAGGCTTAACTGCAAGTGACAGGAACACGACCGCAATCAGAGAATATGAGAAGCAAACCCGATGAGACAGTTATGGCGTGGTTGCATCTGTCTTGTGTGGTATCAGGGCTCGAACGGCACACTTCAGTTACTTGCTGGGTAGGGTTATGGGACCAGCGTCCCAGAAACTTTGTAATAAGAAATGCCTCCATGATCACCGGAAGTTGCCTTCCCAAACTCCACAGGCGCCACAAACCGTTGATGGGAATGACTTGGTGTAACAAACGTGTACCATTTGCGAATTTAATTTACTTTTCCAAGAAGCAGTTTAATCCTTAATTCAAGAAATGTTTTAAACACTATTTTTTTTTGTCTTATTTGGGAGGAGGGGCACGTTGCTGTTTCCCCCATTCCCATTGGATCCGCCAGTGGTTTCATGTATCATTTATGTACGTAGTATTTGATTTATTTACGAAAGGTTCATTGAGAAATTAAGACTAAGTTCCAAACTGTGGTGGTAATTCAAATAACAATATGCATGTAAACATGGCTGGAGAATTATGTTAGTGTTCGAAACGCATTCGTCCAAAAGAAATGTGAAGTGTACGGCGATTTAGCAATCTGCACGCACAAATTGCCCATGGTGGCAAATAGTCCAAGCGTTTTTACACTCTAAGTTTTAGAAATCTCTAGGGGGTGACTGTATAGGCGACTCGGCTGAACAATGGGCCCAATTTTCCAAAATATAATTTTTTTTTTTTTTTTGGGGGGGGGGGGTTTGTCGGTAGCTGATGACACCGCATGCTGATTGCTGAATCAGCCACTGCGCCTAATGACTTATATGGTTGAACTCCAGTTGACATGACTCGAAGGCTGACGAATACGGTTTTGAATGATTATCTCTAGCTTTTTTACAAGGCAGTATCCAAATGTCTCTTTAAGAACTTCGGAGAAGATGGGACACAAAAATGCAACTCAATATTTTCCTTGCTTTGCAATTTATTAAGTCAACATTCGCTGTTGCACCCGTTTATGGCAAGCCACATGTCCAATAATTCAAAAAACCTGGATTATTGGTTGATAAACCAGGGTTGTTAACCGATAAACCAGGTTTATCGACGCCAATGCCCAGTAATTCGATAACCAGGTTTCTTAAGTTTCTCAGTCGATAAACTTGGTTTATCAATTTGATGAACCTGATTTATCAATTCCATGAACTTGGATTTTCGAATTATTGAGCATTTGGCGTTGGTTAACTTGGTTTTTCGAATGATAAACCTGGTTTAGTGACTGTTTAACGTGGTTTTTAGATTTAATACAGCACGTTTAGTACTTCATGGCTCGTAAACTTGGTTTATTGAATTGATATCCAGGCATATCAAACAACTTGGGTTATCGGTTTATCAGTCGATAAACCAGGTTTCTGAAATTATTTGACATTTGACTTACCATAGTCGTTAGTATTCAAAGCTGGATGAAAGATCTGAAAAGCTGAAGCGTATTGGTTCTCTTGCAAAGTTGCATATTACATACATCGACAAAATATTTTAGCAGTGGAGAAAGTTTCTCCAATAAGCATATATATCTCTCCGGGCATGGCAAATTGTTGGAAGCTAGAAACTCACAAATCTCTTATCGAAAAGTCCATGATAACAGCATAATTTTAAATATTTCCTTAATCTTGATAACGAAGTGCATTGACTTCTCGTGCCAGATGCCTTAAGCTGTGTTCAGATATGTCGTTTTACTCTACAGCAGGTGATTAGAATGTTTACGAACAATCCAACACCATCTGTAAACTTTGTTTGAGTCATGTACATACCACTGTGTATGCAACATTTTCTTAGAAATGTATTGCGAGCAGCGCGCCATTTATTGAGCAAATGTATGTATACTGTTGAGCATTATGAATGTATTTACATAAAAAAAAAACATGTAAATAACAGATGAACAAAGGACACATGCAACTATTAGAAGAGTACAAAGAAATAACAGATATAAAACACTTACAAAACACATGTACATAGAAATGCCTGTCACAGGGCAATGGCTTTGCCGAATTTTCCAACACATTTACATCAAATAAGTACACTACAATTATATGGAGTTCGGTGCTGTGTCCATACATATTGTGAACGGCATTTCTAGCATACGATTTGAACCACACCGTCAAAGTCATGTTAAGGTCACCACCATCAGCAATATTTTTTTCTTGTTAATGATTAACTGCAATATGTATGGCTGTATGTGAATAAAAAAAAACGATATCATGAGGAGAAATTATACTTCTGTTAATCTCGGTTAACTCTCAGCATAAATTCAAATGATTCGTCACGTGGGAAATTATTTTTGACTGGATTTAATCAACATCATGTCCTATGGACTCCTGTGTAATTTTGCGCTAACCGTGGGTTATTGACCTATTTGGAATATAAAAGTGGTTCAGACGGAGATATACACAAGATGAAACGTCTTGCACGTAGCAGACGCTCAGATCTCATGAAAGACTGATCGCTCAAGGCCCGCATGTAAAGTTAATTCTAGGAACCGCCCCCATGTCGAAAAAGAAAGAAAATGTATAACTTGACGGCATACATGAGCAACATAATTTATGTCACCGTCAATATCAGTTATTACAGTCCTTCTTGGCGTTCCAGAGAAAATGTAGCAAAGATGTGCTCTCCAAGAGAGGTTCAATCTCCCTGGAAGTTAGTGTTTTCATTACCGTTCATATTACCCATTTCTGTACTGGTTTCAAATACTTCGTCTCCGGTGTTACTGTCGTCACCGGCTTCGTTTGATCTATCCCGACACGGCTTACAACAGGCAATCATACAGTTGTGATAGGGTCTCAGTGAATGCAATGGTTTCGGTAGCCAGTCCCAGTTTGCGAGGGGCGTCTCCTTCATACACTGGCACTTTCTCTGTAGCACATTGATGAAGATGATCACGAAGAAGAAGAAGAGGATGGGAACCCCTACTCCTATAAGCACGTACCCGTCCTCGTTAGCTGCAGATAAACCAAACACGACGGCCGGCAGTACAAAAAACGCCATGATGAGATAAAAGATGGCGAACCAACGATATTTTGCTGTCGTGTTGCCCAGGAGCCGTGCCATGGGGATAGGAAACCGGATGTAGGGTATCGGGTACCATATCAATATACCGGTAATATTAAACGCCAAATGGCAAACCGCGATTTGCAGGGAATCTCGAAAGTTCTCGCCGGTTATCGCCAAGGCAGCGATGAGACCTGTCGCGGTGGTACCGATATTCGCCCCGAGGGTCAGAGGGTACATTCGCTCCAAGGAAATGATTCCAATACCGACCAGAGGTGTGATGGCAGAAGTAAATATCGAGCTGCTTTGGACGAGGAAGGTACAGATCGCCCCAGCTAGGATGGCGATGTAACCGGTGACGTAAGAGGCGCGGCCCGGAAATTGGTAGTTGACAACCTTGTGGACGACCTTGGCGATACTGCCTCTCAGGAGAGAGTGAAGCGTTTTGACGATTACGATCAGACAGATGAGGAGGAGAGCGACCGATGAGAAGAGAACGATGAGTCCGACAACAGTGTCGGAAAGGTTGGAGTAAGCGAACCAATGGAAGCTACCTGTAGAACGACGCATATGGAATATTCAATAGTTTGAAATGAACCAACGTAATGTTTGTGTTTAATGACAGTCCATGGCCAATGTTAAAGGAAGCTGGGGGAAGCTACCGTATAGGCTGAAAAAAAAAAGTGTAAACGTACAACTATATGAACTTCCCAAAGACTTCATATTAAAATCTCGAATACTCTAAAATATGTGTATTCAAATAAAGAAAAAGGGGAGAGGTTGATGTGACTCATAAATTGTCTGTTGTAGCCTCAAATTTAAAGTGATTGCATGTATAAGGAAAAAAAGAATAACAGACGGATAACATAACATTTGATCTCATGGGGATGGAAAAGGCCCCCAGAAAAACATTTTCCCATTAGACTGGAAGATTGGTACGAGCAGATTTTCTGGCTAAAATGTAACTTGATAAAGTTTGTCCTGGAAAATGGTATTGAGTAAACAAGTGAAACACGTCAAAAGAGGCATCGAAGATGTTCACAAAGAGCCCACCATCAACATATGGGAATCAATGCCTGGATGTAAAATACATTTCATTCTTCCACGAGCACGTTGCCGATAAAGTATACCACGTGATTTTACCATTACCTAATCGTCCCTTTAGTAAACTGCTTTCTGAGTAGCCATCGACCAGAACTGATTACTTCTTGATATTTTATAATAAATTACAGTACGTACAGACCAGTTTTTCCCTTTGTGTTCATTAATGTTCATTTTATGACATATTTTGGTCAGAGTTTTCCCGACTGTTCCATTCTGAACTATATGTTCGGGTGACTTGTGTGTGAGTACCTACATTCTTCTGGTTCTTTACCATGGCACGTTTTCAGTATTCTGTAAGTGACATTTCCATCAAGACCACCTTCAGCAACTCTGGTAATCACCTTTTTATCGATCTGTAAAGTAATAAGAAAAGTTTCAGTGAAGTTCCAGCCCAGTAAAGGTTGAATGTCAAGTTTGTTGAGACCAGTACGTCTGACCTTTCCCCGTGGTCAATGTGGGGCAGGACGGCGTCGCCAGAATGAAAAAAAATCCGTCCCTTCTAGACTTTTATGAATGAAAAAAATTTAAGTTAATGTCACATGCAACTTTAAACCCACCTCGTACTTCTATTTACCACCCCCCCCCCCCCCCCGGCCAGGAATCTTACCTGGCAAACGGGACTGAACGCAAATGCAGTTTGTGTGATAATATATAGCTTTAAGAAGAATTGAAGCAAAAATTGAGCTTTCATGTGAACCCTAATGGGTACTTTGTAGCAGGATGTTCTTGTTTACGTGTTAGCATACAGTATACTTCACATTTTTGTTTACGGTAGCGCGTAATTCGGATCATACATGATGGACTCTTTGCTACTTTCTATCATATTCCTCATGTATCACCAGAAACAGCAATCGACCAAATGACATCTTTTGCAGTGGATTGTACTTAATGAGTAAGTGCCACACCCCTCCCCGTGTGAGAGGCCTATAAGTAAAACGGTTTTGATTCTGATCTTTAAGTTCTTCCAGAATCGGAATTACACTTCAGAAAAAAAGTCAAATTTGTGATCTTCTCTTAACGTAGGTATTTATTTCTCTTTGGCATAAAGAGACTAGGATCGATGGAAGGAAATATTCGAAGTAGATTTCAACCAATGTAAATAGTTAAAGAAAAAACGTTATGACGGTGCAACATTCCTCGACAACGAGGCAGTAATTAAAGCATGTTCTTCTTTTAAGATCACTGTCTCAATGTGAAGAGAAATATTTAGCTTTCCCAAGGAGTTGCTTGTTAAAATTAAAAAAAAAAAACATACATACACCATCTTACTTTTTTCAGTGGTCTGCAATGCATTTGATGTTATGCGAGTGATTTAAAGAGGGTAGGCAGTTGTAACATACATTTTACATGTACGTTTTTTGCACTTCCTTCTTCCAAATCAATTGTGGTAAGAATGATCTGCCTCCTTATAGAAAATGCAGTCACAAAGTGATCAACTAGACAAGAAAATAACGTATTTTATTTTGGTTTTTGGTACGTTGACGTCTCACACATAATGTACATGATGTTAACTAAATTCACTACGTTGATACTAAACTTGCCTACGTTACGTCTTTCTAAGGGGTGTAGAAACAGGATCTGTTACCCTAAAACAAATAATTGAAGCTCCCTGTTGAAAGGTCATTCTTATCGAGGGCGCTATTCAACAATATTTAATCTCACGATGTAAGTAGACCGCATCGAATGTGGTCAAGTCAAATACCTTCATCATTCATCGTTGTTGTTGGTTACATTACTCCAAAATGTGCAGTCTATTCTTTTTGGACTAGTTCTAGTGTTTGTTTCGAAAACGCTCAAAGGCATTGTAGTTTCGATGATTTCATTATGAGTATTTTGTATGACTCTGTCATATTGCATTTGTTATCGATGTGTAACATTCTTGGTCTTTGTAATCATTTGCTACACTAATTTTCAAGTGTCACAACTGCAATGTATTGTACCAACCACTGTATATTCAATAACTTCATGCACACCTCCATACTGAATAAGGGATATGGCCAAGCATCCTGTTTAGAGATTCCACGATTACATGGCATGAGTACATGGTGAACATTCACAAGTAGACAGAAAAACCCTCCACCAAATATAATAGGTGTTTGCAGTCAATATCGTAAGTTTCCACTAAACCCGATTCAGAACAAATATACAAGCCAGATAGCCTTCCCTATTGTGTTTAAAATGGCTACACGTTTGACGTTTGTTGGCTATACACGCTTTTGACCTCAATCTAAAACAATGGGCTTTTCTGATCCCAGTGAATAACACCTACAGACGAAATAACAGATTTGTCCAACCTTTCTCTCTCAAGATAGTGCATTTGTGAGATTTTGATTGCATTGATCCCCGTTGACCTCAAATGATCTTTGACCTCCAACAAAACCGACTGGCGCTTTCGACTCAATGAGATTGAGCTACAAACTAGGTTGTCCAACTCGCCAAATTTTCCCTGCTTGAAATATCGTGTTAACAAAGGTTTCGAGATTTGACTACCTGTTGACCCCAAATGACATTTGATCTCTAACAAAAACAATAGGCTACTTCTACTCAATAAGGTTCACCAATATATCAGATCTATCTAAGGGTTCTTTCTTGAGGTATCATGTTTACAAGATTCTCACTATGTGACCCGTGTTGACCAGAAAATGACATTTGACCGTCACCAAAAACAATGGATTTCTCATACTCAGTAACATACAACTCCATACCAAATATGAGATCTATCCATGCTCCGGCTCTTGAGATATAACCTTTACAAGGTTTTCACTATTTGACCCCTGCTGACCCCAAATGATCTTTGACCTCCACCCAGTAAGGCATACCTGCACACTAATATGAGATCTAATCCCCTTCTGGAAATATGGTGTAAACAAGTTTTTTTTTTCACTATTTGACCCCTGCTTACCCCAAATGACCTTTTACCTCAATCAGTAACAATATGCTTCTTTTGCTCAGAGAGATACACTTACGTAAGAAATGAGATCGGTGCAAACTTCCCTTCTTAGAATATTGTGTTTACAAGTTTTTCACTATTTGACACCTGGTGACACCAAATGATCTTGACCCCCCCCCCCACCAAAGACAACAGGCTCTTGGTAATCAACAGAGATACACCCACATACCAAATAGGAGATCTGCGCAAACTTTCCTTCTTGAGATATTGTGATTACGAGGTAAGTATCACAAACTTACACAAACATACATTCACTCATACAAGTGCATAATTACAAAGGTTACGATTTCTTCACAACCAAAAAGGATCAAATTTAATTTAACCTGCATTTTGACACCTCGAAATAAGATGACATGATGTAGCCCGGCAATGTTAATTGCACAATCTGAGACGCATGAACCTGCTGATCATTACATGTCGATCTTTATTTAGTCGTCAACTTAACTTTAGGTCTCTTTGGTTGGAGAAGTAATTTAATCTAACACTTGCGAGATTTAACGGCTTTTAACTGATTAAATTGTACTTTCGGCGTCCGATATTGAGGAATGATAGTAAAGTTGAAAAAAAAAAATGACAAACGAACCTGAATCACCCATTTAGTAAAAGGATCTGTTATTCTTTTCAGGATTTCGACTTGAAAGTCTTCTCCGGATTCAAAATCGCCGATGATTAAGCCACTGATCTTGTAAAGATATCCCGTGACAACCTCCAACGGCAGCAGAATCAGCACGGACAACCAGTTGAACATGTCGTGCACCGTGGCACCGCCAAAAGCTCGACGAAATTCATTCTTTTCCTTGATTTGACCCAAGGCAACGATGGTATTGGTTACGGAGGTGCCAATATTAGCACCCATGACAACAGGTATCGCCGCATTCACTTCAACTGTAAACAAAACAGCCACAACAGGCGTAACAAAAATTAAGGTCAATTTTGGTTTCGTATGACAATCGTCACATATGCCGTCACGTCATGACGACTTATCTGTGATGGTTCGGTTGTGCCCCACCCCACACTTCCCATCATGCGTGGACCTCGTTACGTTTAAAATTGTGCCACCTTTTTAAGCCAAAACAAATCTTTAACAGTATTTCACTATGCGATCTCATGCATACCGTGGTGTAGCCAGAGATTCGTCAAGGATGGGGTGAGGCGTCAGCATAGGGTCACCATATGGTAGAAGAGAATAAAGTTTTGGAGCAAATTACCTCTCAGATAGCCTGAAGTGGCACATTTAGGCCGAAAAGTAGTACCTCTACGGCATGAAAATAGCCGAATAGTAGCAATGTAATGAACCATGATTTAATCAATGCCCGAAATATATGCTCTGGGATAACAGAAATACTGCATTTAACACGCATAACCAAACCCCTCCTTCGGCATTTGTCATGTGGCATTGCTAAGTTCAAGTGCTTATTTGGGCACATTTTGATTTCCTGTACACTTGGAGACTGCGAGTAGGCCTGTACTACGCATGAGCAATCTGTACGTCACACCGCTTCCGGAGAATATGTTGCAATAACTTGCTACCAATGGTACTTATCCAACTTCATTGCAATGATGGCTATATGCACTTCTAATTCACAAGTATTTGCCAGTAACAAATAAAAATATCCTAAAAGTAAGTTAATTCAATGATTTTACTGCAGACTAACGCATACAATAACGTCAAAACCTATAGCTTCTGCGGTGTTTATATGACGGTTTTTTTTTCCAGGATAGTCAATTATGAAACTATCGAGGTATAATATTTACGATACCGGACTATATTTAATATATTTAACTATCTTTGATTTGCAAATTGACACAACTTACGCATTCGCATTACAATGCCGATCAGCTCATGTGATTGACGTCAATGTCTGTGGCCTACACGGTGTTTATTTGAATAACCTCGTGATAAAAGTAATTTGCGCTCGATGTCATTTGAATTCCAGGAACGTACTTTAAGTTTATTTGGGACCAACCATTACAACTTTAGCCGACCTTACCGTGACCTTCATCCTGACCACTGAAATTGAATCATTATCAACATTCATTCCCACGCGAGGTCAAACGTTTGTAATTGGCGCCATGTAACTGAACCATGCAGTTCTAATTTCATGCGCTTTTAAACTGATGCCCTATATTTCTGGAGTTAGCGTAGGATTCATCGATACTGTACTCCTGTGTTCTTCATCCGTCGTGGCATTTGAATTGTCATTGGAAGCTCTGAGGATTTTTTTTTTTTTTTCGTCCATGTCTCTATCAGATTATAGGTTAGGAAGTGCTCATGTGGTGAGGTTTTTTCTTGTGCTTCTAAGTAAACATGGTATGGGAAATTAGAATGTATGGTCTCCATCGCCGAAATTGTCCCAAGTGATTCCCATATCAGTTGGTTTGCACCTAGACTTAACAATCTAGACACTTTCACTCATAATTTTTCAAAAAGACAGGTCACGAAAATATATGTTTTTGGAGTGGACGAAAATAGGTCTGTTTTTTGTGTTTTTTTTTGTAGTTCTATATTATAGTACAGAAGTCAAGTTCCCTCTGCATTCTTTCACACACATGCATTGTTTAAACGAGACAATACAAAAAGGTTTGTTTTCTGTACCCCAAAGAAATTCAAACTGTGACAGATAAATCATGTTCTATAATGTTAAACATAGCGATTTTAATGACAACCCTCTTCCTCAAGTCACTCTTCCATGCCTGCACCCGACAAAATAAAAGTCAGACATTTTGGATTGGATGACTTATCGACGAACATTCAAAATGTAATTTTCCACGTAAAAAGTCTCTCCTTAATCTGACGTGTGGTTTTACACACTCAGTGTTTTTGTTTTTTCTTTCAGTGTATTTATTTACATATATAGCCTATGGTCATTAATTTTCTGACGCATTCATCTCTTGTAAGCCGTTAACGGTACGCATACCCTACAAAGTTACGGTCCAAAGGCAAGCTAACCCTCAGTCCGTTTAAAGTGAATTTGAAACGAACAAGACCAGCAAGGGTCGGTTGTTACTCTGTGATATACATACGATTTATGTTCGATTACACCTCAAGAGTCTAGACCGGTAACCGAGAGATCTTTTTCATTTTTAGTCTGCGATATCTCCATGGTCCAGGTGACCCAGACAAAACGTAATACCATGTCTTTTTTTTTTTGGTGAATTCAGCTCCGAACGAGAGAATTTCAAGGCCTCTCAGTTGTACCGTGTTGAAGATGAAATATGCACACATGAATCAGCATGATCTGTTCTATAATTTTAAACTTTAATGCCATAATTCACTCTCTCCACTTTGCAGTATAGGTTGGTGCAAACTTAATCGTACATTTAGGTGCATTTTCTAATGTAGGGCAGCGACATTCGTTCCGTTGTATTCGGTACTCGTATGAGGAACATAAATTGAATGTAAAATGGAAACTAACATCATTCAGCAGTGTAACAAAGTCGTAGACATTTTTGTTAATGACTATTGTGTATATTGGCACCCACATCTTCAAGAGCAAATGTTGCTAGTGTTGTTTTAAAACTAAGTCAGAACAGATATTCAATTTCTAGATTGCTGTCGGACATAACGATATTAGACCAAAGACAGGTTTGTTTCTTTGGGAGGGAAAGTGACGAAAGCCAAAATTAGTGTGACAAACTTTACCAAAAATACATATTAGTAAAAGGTCACAAAGGCGACAGTGTTTTCTGCATTGGTTTAAATATCTGTGGGGCTGTAAGTGGACCAGGTCTTGATTTGTTGACAAGGTGTACTGATGAAATGGCTAATATTGGTTAATATTATAAAAAAGGAGGTGGGGTATAGAATTAGGTTGAACGGAGTGGAGTGTGGGACACACAGTAACGGCACAGTTTGAGCTGAGCGCCACCATCCTTTGGCGAGTAGAATACATAGTGAAGTTTTGGGTAAAGGGGCCTCTATGGTTACAGGAAGTCCCACTTCCAAGCCTCTTTGGGATTGTGAGTGTCAGCTATTAACTTTTTTCCTTCGAATTCATGGGGGGGGGGGGGGGGGGGTGAGAGGAAAGCCAGGGAAGCTCCCGTCCCCTATCCCCAGCTGGTTATACGCTTCTGAATATTGGTTAAGGAAGTGGCCATCACTCTAACCTTCGACCGAGTTTCTTCCCTACTCTCCAAAGCGGTATTGGTGTACTTGGCCTAATCGTAGAGCTACTATTGAATGCGATGCTACAGTAACATTCATGTATACTCACTGATGCCACTTCCCACCATAGCAACGACGATGGAGGTCGAGGTACTGGAGCTCTGAACCAACACGGTAACTAATACGCCAATCATCAGAGCTGCGACAGGATTGGTCAATAGGGTATGCCTATTCAAAACCTGACCTGCCGTGATCCCGCCTACTAATCTAAATGCTGTGCTAAGAAAACTCAAAGAACACACGAAGAGATAGAGGGTGATGAGAAGAATCAGCAGACGCAGAAGAATCCAACCCACTTTCTTGATCTTCTCCTTGGGTCTTAGATCTGAAAGAGAAGAAAAGGGAACGTAAATAAGGGGTTACAAGATCTTTGACATTAAATAACAAAATACACCAGTCACAACTGAGTCGCGATGGGTTTAACATTAGTTCCCGACGAATTTTTAGGCACTTTCGGCCGGGTACCTGCAGATCTCCTGCCGGGTATCTGGTCATTTTGGCGAATCGGACCGCGACGGATTCACTTTAAGTCGGAGTTAAAGTCAGTCCCAACGTCGATCATCGGAAAGTCATCGGCAAAAAGTCGGCTGATGTTCGGACGATGTCCCCTTCTTGCCAAGTGAGATGTCGAGTTTATAAGATTTTCACTACTTGACCCCCGTCCACCCCAAATGACCTTTGACCAAAACCACAAGGAACCCACGTACCCTTTGTGGCTACATGTCTGGTCCGTAAAAACATTTTTTTCAAAGCGGAGGGATGCTCCGACAGAGGATGAGTCCCCCCCCCAACGGAACGGCCATAGCACACAAAATCATCTGAACACGTCATTTTTCATGAATGGTAGCGGTATGCTATTTCGAAGCTTCCACCTTTTTCAACGACTTACCTACATTGTCACTGTAACAATTTTGGTATCTTGAAAAAATGTTTTTGCTATCGTTAAATTGAAGTAAAAAAAAAGTTCAGGGGTTGCGAGCTGGTAGATATTTGGGGGTGAAACGACTTTCACTTTGACACGAACTTGCATCGGGGCGAAACGACCGGGACTGTGAACTGGTGGGGGGAGGGGACTTGCCAATTAGCGAAACGACTCGTAAAGCGGTGGGATAACGTAAGAGCGGGTATGTGAGCAATTCTTATTGTGCTGTTCGTTTTTTTCTTTTTTCTCCCCTTGAGAATACCTCCTAAAATTTATACTGTCTTTTATGAAGTTTGGCAACAGTCTTCCCACTTGCAGTCGTTGTCTGCTCTCACCGTAGTCTGCTGGCATAGGAAATGCTAACTGCTGGACTAACACTGAAATTGTCAGTTTACACTGCTGAAGTTTACAGACGTTAAGGATTACTCAGCAACACTATCTCACGTGACCATTTTCATGCATGCGTAATATTGATTTAATTTTAGGATTACACAACAAATCGATTATCGAGTGCAAAACAACAATTAAGAATCAAGTTCCCAACTATTCCTTTTTATTCATCTTACTTCCATAACCTCCAAAATTTCTCAAAAACACGTTGGCTAGAAGCAAACATAAACATACTTTCGAGGGAGCAATCATTACTTTTGTTTAGATTTTTTTGGTGGGCTTTATCCTCTTATAGGTTTGTGATGTAAGATTTGTAGGTGTGTGTGGATGTGCGTGTGTGTGTGTGGGTATGTCCTGAAAATTTTGGATCATGTCATCCCAACTCGACATGTTTAGACATTACCAAATGTACCATGGTGTTTGATTTGACAGAAAAGACGACAAAGGATTTACTGACACCACCCCCCCCCCCCCCCCCCCCCTTTGTTCTTTAACGCGTATCTTAGTTTATTGCCGCAAGCCGGCTTTTTCTTCATCTAGTTGATGTCATGGGAGAGACATACGACATGAAAATATTTAAATATCTTCGAGACAGGTAACCCGTGCCCAATGATCTGGAAACGAGGAGAAATCGTTGAACAACATACAGTACATAGTAATATGTGCTCTCTCTCTCTCCAATTTATATCAGTTGTACACGTGACACCTGCCAAAACGACCTACATTAAAAATGTCCTGAGAAATATTTATGTTTCGGTACAAATGTCCCTTTGTGTTTCATTGCATCCTTTCCGCAAGTTTCGGACGTCAAGTTGGTAAATGTTTCACCCTTACATGACGGCCCTCCTCCTTAAAAAAAAAAAAAAAAACTTTAGGGAACTAGTTACGTTCAAACAGTCCCATCAATTGGTCCAACGTAAGCGTACAGTACGTTAAGAGTTGTAGGATCAACCCGATGGAAACATGCGGTATGGAAAGTTTTGACATTTTGTCATTGCAACCTCCCCCCATCACTTATACGATCGTTCGAGGCAAAACTTGCACTGCTGATGAAGCATGGATCTACCGCAGTCTGTCGATGTGAGACACGTTTATCATCGCAGATTCCAGGTCATGCATTGCACATCCAAGTACAATAAGTCACTGAAATTCGAAGTACCACCGAAGACATGTAAGAAAGAAACCCTGATCACAACACATCTCTTTGTAAACATATAACTGGGGTTGGATGTACGGTATACGTCTGCAACTGCAAATGAGAAAAAGTTGATCACGTGGGGGGGGGGGGGGGTTGTCTCTTTGACATATGACGTCAAACCAATTTCTGTCCGTTGCAACTGTTTCGTGCAGACTTGCATTAAAGGTCATCGGTTTGCTTCCTACATGGGTGGTTCTAGTTAAGTGTAACATAGTAGGACAATGTATAACATTAGGACCATTCGCAATCTGTGTTGTTTCCCTTTAAGTACATGAAATGAATAGAAACGATGTAAACAAGCAACGAAAATACTGTGGACAATAACACAACAGTATCTGGAGAAAGGTTGGACCTCGAATGCTATACGCAATAACGTAAATTTAGATTGTACATAACTGGAAGTAAAACGGCCACGAACTAGTTTTACTGAGCTATTGAGCAAAACCATATTTCTTCTTCAGTGAGCGTTCACGAAAATCACTTTCCAGCCACATGTACTGGGTCGTATACCTTAAAGGCTGTATTGCATCACCCTAAGCTATATTTTTACCTCCTGGAAAGCAAAATTCTCAACTGGTTCTAAGTTACAGTACTCTTAGATTGACAGTAAATTCGAAAGATACAGAGCAGCTCCTATTACACAGCGTACACAGGGATCCATTGTTTTGATTACACATGTGGAGGAATGTAAGACAGGCTGAGGGAGGGACTAGAGGTGGGTGGTTGGGAGAATGGAAACTGTCTGGGGTGATGAGTTTTTGTCTTTAAATCTGTAAT
This sequence comes from Stichopus chloronotus, assembly GCA_021234535.1. Lineage (NCBI taxonomy): Eukaryota > Metazoa > Echinodermata > Holothuroidea > Aspidochirotida > Stichopodidae > Stichopus > Stichopus chloronotus. The sequence goes on along the minus strand of CM037836.1, from coordinate 12,370,011 downwards.
TAATAAATATAATAACGACGTTCTCAAATCTGCAAAGGTGTAATATCACCCATAAGCCAATGAGGCATTTAATAAAGGAACCGTCTATGATTAAAGGTGGGAATTCGTGCCCCTATCGTGCCCCTATCGGGTTCATGCCTCCGTTCTAGTGTCATATTTGTAGCCACTTTTCGTCACTAGCTATTTGTATGCAAAACGTATAAAGGGCCCCACCAGAAACCAGTTAAAACCCGATAGAAGTGCCATAAACAGTTCATCTCAAATGCAACCGGATGTAGGGTAAAATATTGGTCAGTCAAGCGTCACACACAATTGGATATTTGAACAAAGAATAGTCAAGAATGCTCCCACCATACCCTGGAGGCCATTGTCATCATGCATCACTGTACAAATGCAGACACTGACTCAGAGATGCAAGAACTGGTTTATCCACAGGTGCGAGACAGGTGACAAATGTTACAGAATCGTATCCTGTCAATGGCATACTTTTTCTGAGTTGGGGGGGGGGGGGGGAACAGAGGAAAATCCCCGTCTGTTTTTTACTCTGAAAATATGCTTTTTATCCCAGTTCACAGGGCCAAAATGGAACTAGAAACTCGTCTTTTCGTGAAAAAAAGGAACTGTTGGTAAAGTTGCATATCACTTCACCTGCAATTAGGCTACTACTGTAACATGTAGTGTAATATGTACCGTAGTATAATAAGTGTAGAAACTAACACCCACTGGTGTAATGGGTTGTCTATGCTATCTAGGTTTGGAGCATGGCCTATTTCCAGCATAATAGTGAACCTAATACAATTAATATTGTAGCGTCGGGAACGACTCAGGGAACAACTTGACTAGGGACAAGCAATATTTTGGGAAATTTAAACCCATTTATAAGCCACGATACACTAATTGCAAACCGGTGTTTCAGTCGTTTAAAAACTAGCTTTTGAGTGAAGGGGCAAAAATGATACGGTCAAACGAGTGGATTCTACAAAACCAACTGGAATAATGCAATTAAATTAAAGATGGAACCTACAACGGGACTCGAACCGGGTGTTAAAGGCTGTATTGCATCACCCTAAGCTATATTTTTACCTCCCGGAAAGCAAAATTCTCAACTGATTCTAAATTACAGTACTCTTAGATTGAAAGCAAATTCGAAAGATGCAGAGCAGCTCGTATTACACAGCGTACACAGGGATCCATTGTTTTGATTACACATGTGGAGGAATTTAAGACAGGCGGAGGGAGGGACTAGAGGTAGGTGGTTGGGAGAATTGAAACTGTCTGGGGTGATGAGTTTTTGTCTTTAAGTTCATGAAGCCTGTATTGAGCCAATACAAGGACTATTGCACTGTTGTTCAAATGTGATTCGGTTATTTCATTTTGGGCGCTCATTTAAAGGACGTGTGACATGCTTCCAAAAAAGAGCTTCCTTCATGCAAACATTACAAAGTAAAACCCTCAGTGAAAATCCGTTGGAATTTTGTTTATATCTATTACCGTTTTTGAGATATGACTTTTCAAAGTTTGAAGAATATGCAAAACAGATCACGTGGGGTGTTGCACAGTGTCAGTTTTTCTTTTGTTAACCCTGTATATTTTGCCTCTTAATTACTTAATTACTGAGTTTCACATTGGTGCGTGATATCGATATTTTTGAAGGAGCAAACACATGCGTCCAAAATAAAACCCTCTGGGCATATAAAATTCTCAAATGACCTTGAAATAAAGGTTACATAAACAAAGGATTAACAGCAGACATATCCTGGGAGTCCCTCTCCTGACATCACAAATTTGCATATTTAGCCAATGTTTATTCATGACACAGCTGTGAGACACTAATTTGCCTGTAAATTTGTCGATTTTTGACGGATTTTGACGCAATTTGTGGCTATTTTCAACATTTTGAATGCCTAATGCACCCAATACCTCAAAATGTCATTTTCATGTCACCAGACCTTTAATTACTCGTGTTTTCAACAACTATATTCATATCTTGGGCCTACCACTGTCTTCGACTTCTACTTTTACGACTTCAGCTTTAACAGTTAATGGCCAGTGCATATGCACGAGTGTGAGTGTTGTGTGCACATTAGCTCAAGCATTGTATGTTGTCGCGTAAACACAGGGCATCGCAATGCTTACGTCAGTTTCGGAAGGGCTCAGCATGGATAGTTCCTTCGTAGATTTGCTTTTGGGTTTCTCAGAGACTATGAAATATTGCGCCCCCGTCAAGTTCCCGAGATCTCCTTCAAATCTAACATATGGACCATTTTATACATTTTATTGGTCTTCATTCTCAGTTGAATTGTCTATTACATGTTAATATATCACAATATCCCTCTTTTGCAATTACCTTCAGATTGAACACCACAATATAAACCTCCGTTTGACTTGCAGCATTGTCACATGGAATCAATGTTCTGATGTACAAAACATCTCTTTGTAAGTATAACAACTTTGAAGCTGAAAATATACATTTTACATTCTTGATTGTACGTGTTCCATTGGGATGATATACTATGAACTGTTTGTTTTCTCTTTGAACAAAACGCACGTGGATTGCCCTGCGTGCCGTATGCCACTTTTTCCACCTTCAGGAAGAAACCAAACCCTGTGAACAAATATACTGTTAATGGATTCAGAAGGGTGGTGACCTGGTGTAGGAATCTTCAAGTGTACATTTCGACTTTTGTTAAAGTGATTGCGTGTGTACTGAAAAACCAAAAGGTTAAGATTATGTTTGATCTTAACTTTTTCTCTATTTTTAGATGTACACGCGAGGTTGCACATGAACGGACTATGTCTTTCAAAAAAGAAAATGACAGTTACTGCTTCGAAAAGCAACGGGATTGGCATAAAAACAGTAAGAAAAAGAAATCATATTTGAAAATTAACGGTTCTTTCTATAACCGCCTGTATAATGAATATGCATCAGTACAGGTCTAGTGTATCAAAAACATATTTCTCAAGTCGTCGCTCCTTGGTAGGTATCGGGAATTGTAGTATTTGGTGAACTTAAGGAAACACTGTATTTACAAATCACCTACGAACTGAACACAACCTTGCCCTCGGCGGCAGTGATCGTGAGTTCGTAACTGAATATTCAATACTAGTATACTCCCCATTGGCTTGCTCAAAGAAGCACACAGTTGATTTAAATGAAAACTGTCAACCACTACATTATCGTATTCTACACTTCTTGTCGTTATGTTAGAAGAATTTGAAATCATATGGCAAAATTAACCAACTGAAACCTAGGCCTATTTATTTTCCCAGATTGTCTGAATGGTGTAATTAAAAGCCTTACCAAAATTTTGGAGATGAAATTTCAATGTTTTTACTTTTTGCCTAAGCACGCAATCACTTTAAGATACTTTCATGTCGTTTTCTAAGGGTGCCGTCTGACTTCTTGTGGTTTCTCTAATACAATCGTATATGGCGACCCAAAAGCACACACACACACAAAACACGCGGCATGTAGTAAGTAATCATGAGTCGATCATCAATGGGATAATGAGTGGATCACCGCGTTCTAAGGGGTTAGCACCTGAGTGTACACGTGACTCGAAGCGATTTCAACGCAGGCGTGACCTACAACGTATTATTCCTCAAACAATGTCAACGAACAATTACTTGACTCACCATTTTTGATTTTCAAAGCGAATATGTTACTTATGGCGATATTTTTTAAGTTTCTGCTTAAGTATGGAATAAACGTTTGCGAAAACTTGCCAAAATTTGTGACCAATATGTCTTTGGTGAGGCTGTAGAGTACAATTTTAGAAAGACCAGACGAAATTCTTTTTGTTTCAGAAACATCGTTATTCCTATTTGTGGTAATAAATTGCTTTTCTTGGCTCGTTTTTGGTAGTGATTGACTCAAAATTAATTCATATAGGCTCTGCGTTGTATGTATCGCAACCTTCATTTCAAAATGTACATTTCCGATGGATCGCTCAATTCAGGCATCACCAGATATAGCACGTAATGGAGATACACCTAACCAATTACTACTGGAAAGTTTTATTGGTTTTGGTAAATGTTTGAGTATTTTACGGTCCCGTCGACTCAGCATGGTACTCCCACTATGCTGTTCAATTAAACGATATAACTTTGTGTAAAAGTAAATCATGTCAAATCTACAGAAGCATTAAAAGGTGTGAAAAACGTTAAAGCAACATCATAGGCAAAACAAACTGGAGAGTTCAAAACACGCAGCGTTTCGGAAAGATATAGACTTTTGTTGTTCACGGCTAAAAACAACTGACCTGGACAAGAAACGTTTAGTTACAGTGATTGACTCCGCGTGTAGAAAACAGATATTTCATGAAAGTTAGGAATATTCGCTCTCTGGATTGGTGAAAACTGTACCCTCGATAGTATTTTCTGTGTGGAAGTTGTCAATTCTTTTTCAAATTGGTACTTTATACATTAAAGGAACCCTGTGTTTCCCTTAGTTTTGTGGGCGCAACTACTTGAAATCCATCTTTGCATTTCTTTGAAATCTTGGCTGTCTTAAAAGAAACATTACGGTATTGTAAGAAACTTACATCAATTTCCACAATATTTAAAGTAATTCTACAATAAATCCAACCTAAGTTTTCGTTGATGTCAAACTTCAAGATTAAATAAGGGCTTCAATTACAAAGAAACATTAAAGACTTCTTGCAATGATTTACCACTGTTACTTGCCATTTTGTAACCTTGAGGCAACTGGAAACCGTTCTTGACCAGAATTATCAGTCTTTCTTTAAAGGGAAATAGGGGGTTTAGAATACACCAACATGAAGTACTAAAGAAATAGCTTTAGTCATTATTAAACCATTCAGTCTCATCAATAAATGTCTGCCAAAGCTTCATCTCCTCAAAACATTATGCATGTGATGAGTAACAGAAGATGCATCATTTGAATTTTGAAAAGTTTGGGTGAACAAATTAGTGTTGAGCAACAAATAACTGAGTTTCTATATGTGAGAAACTTATTTCTTGAAAAAATGATGACTGTCCTCCCTTATTTTGAATAATCTATCATTCTGCATCCACAAACATTGGTTTTAAAAATATGGATGTTTCTGTAAAACAAACGCCCTGTTTCCCTTTAAACATCAATATCTGGAGGAGTTACGATTAAGGTGCTGGCCATGCACTGAAAAATTATGATTTTGGACATTGCAAGAACCTCTTCACCTCACAGCGAATTCCTTCAAAATAGGAAATATCATTGACCAAGTGACACACACCTAGGAAAGAACTGACTTCATTCAGACTTGCAGAGTGAAGCAATGAATTATAATCTGTTGCATATATTTTTTTTTATCAATGTTGCATATTTACTACCATTCTAGTTTAGATGAAATCGTAACCTTTGGAAACACGCGACGGTGTATGTGTGTGGGTGTGTATGTGTGTTTGTGACGCCTGCATTGTAAACGCGATATCTAAATAAGGGAATCTTGGACAGATCTCATATTTAGAACATAGGTGTACAAGAACCATATTGATTTTGGTGGAGGACAAAGGTCCTTTGAGGTCAACAGGGGTCAAATTGTGAAAACCTTGTAAATACGATAGCTTCAGGAAGGAAAGCTCGAGCAATTCCAATATTTGGTATGCAGGTGAATCTTAATGTGATTGCGTGCGTAGTAAAAAAAATTAAAGGAGAAGGAAATCGTGGGAGTATATTTATCAAAGTGAAGCAGAAGTGTTTGACAAACATCTTCCCAAAGTTTCATTCAGAAATATTGTTTCCTATCCAAGTTACACACTTTTGAAATTCAGAGAAGGGTGCTTCCATTTTTGCCTAAGTTGAATGTAAAACAACTTGAGTAAGTCGAATAATGATGTCACATAACCACAGATAGCAAAAATCTTAATGCATTTCTTTATATTCCTTACCTATTATTTCTATCAATCCGAAACACGCTTTTACAAATTTTGTGTTGAATTACTGAGGTGTATCATGTAATAATCAAATCATTAATACTATGACTTGAATCTATGCATGACTGTTAAAATTTATTGACAATGAAATATAAAGAAAAACAAAAGCTTTTCAATCACATGTGGTCTGGTGATGTCATCACAATCTCAAAATGGCAGCTTCCTCATAATTTTTATATGAGCATTCAAATTGCAATATCTTGGGAATTAAGCAACGTATTTAACTGAAATTTGGTAATGGTGTTCACCATATGTTAGTCTCTCATTTAACATTGTCAAAAGTCCTGACTTGCCTTCTCCTTCAAATTTCATGTCCAAAAGTTTGGTAAGGCTTTATCTGGCATCAGTTAGGCAATGTGGGAAAGTAAATACATTTCAGGTGATTAATGTCTGACACGACAAAAAAGGTAAAATACGATACTGTAGTGACTGACAGTTTTCATTCACATCAACCGTGTGCTTCTCTGAACAAGCCAATGGGAAGTTTACTAGTGTTGCATATTCAGTTAGCCGAAGCAAGTCACCGTCACTGATCACCGCAAAATGTGATCAGTTTTGGAGATTATTTGTAAATAATCTTGGAGAAATATTTATTTGGTATGTAGCTGTACCAGATTGATTCCTTTTGATTTAAGAAGAGGTCAAAAGTCATTTAAACACATTATCTCAAGAAGGGAAGCTTGCAGAGATCTCATATTTTATACGCAAGTGTATCACGTAGAATACGAGGACTCTATGTTAGTTGAAAATTACCCCCCCCCCCCAAAAAAAAATGCAATGTTTTTAAATGTTGACCTCAAATCCCGTTTGACTGCTACCAAAATCTATAGGGATCTTGCACGTAATGTTGTACACCTACATACCAAATATAAGATTTGTCCAAGCTTTCCTTTGCCAAAGCTTTCCAGAGGCACGATAGGATATCTGTCTAGGCACGCTGCACGAAACTGAAATATTTAATCTTAAATTTCTCGGAGAAGCGAGAGTCAAATTAAGAAAAATATAACAAAGCAGAAAGACTATAAAACACGGAACGAAAAACGAGAATACTCAAGGTTTTGTCCCGGAACAGCCGCCTTCCGCTAGGCAAAAACAACGAGCAAATAGAAACACGTTGGAATGGCACTCGAGCGAAAGGCAAACGAGGCGAGCTAGGCCTTAGAGGGCGCGGTGTCAGAATTGACTTCGAGGTCAGCTTGAGCAAAGGTCAAATGATGCAGTAGTGTGGCAAGGGGTAAGTATATGTCTACGATGTGAATATCGTGTTTACAAGGTTTTCCCAATTTGACCCCTGTTGCCCCAAATGACCTCCAACAAAAGCAAAATGCCCTTGTTCTTCGTGTGATACACTTACATACTGAATATGGGATTTATCCAAACTTCCTTTCTCGAGATATCATTTTTACAAGGTAGGCGGCGCAAACACACATGTATACAGGCACACACACACGCACACGCACACACACACCCAAGTGATTACAGGGTACTATTTTGTGGAACCCAAAGTGGACGACATGAAGAAAGAAAAAAGTAAAGAAATGAAATACCAACCACTCCATTTGGATTTATCTCCAAGTTCAGGTAACACTACCTGCCACGGATCTTCGGCCTCCACTAAAGACCTTTTCTCGGTTCCTTTACTCTTCGACTGAAAGACAAAGGAAGAAAACATGCCGTTTTTTCTCAATGTTTAACAGGTTCATTAAAAGGCATCGCAGTTGAACGTATCTCCCGCGTCAACCTGCTATGAGGCGCATGTCGCAAAAGCGAGCTGAAAACGTCCCCATACACGCTTTCCAACAGCAAGGAAAATTCGACATATCTCGTAGTATTACACCTCTTAGAGACACATATGCTTGGAGATGAGATTAAAGGGTATCACAGGCACTTTTAAAAAACATGTAGGCAAATTGAACACATCGCTTTCAACACCCATTTAAAGGCGTATATTCTTTAAGATATCATGAAAACTATCACAGGTTCACCGCGCATGTCGCAAAAGCGAGCTGAAAACGTCCCCATACACGCTTTCCAACAGCAAGGAAAATTCGGCATATCTCGTAGTATTAAACCTCGTAGAGACACATATGCTTGGAAATGAGTATCACAGGCACTTTTAAAAAACATGTAGGAAAATTGTACACATCGCTTTCAACACCCATTTAAAGGCGTATATTCCTCAAGATATCATGAAAACCATCACAGGTTCACAAATAGGTAAGACAACCACACGTCTCGATCGACATTGAACAATTTGAGGAAAACATTCTCAAAGATGAAGGAACTTGTTTTAAGACAGGAGAACCAGCAACTCCTTGGAAAAACTAAACATCTCTATCCACATTATCCCACTCGGAGGCACATATTCTGAAGGATGAGGTATGGTTTACATGCATTTCCCGCTTTGTCTAAAAAAAAAACCTGACGTAAAGCAGTGCTAAATGCTTTTGATTTATGTAGGTCATTGACATTTTATTTTTCTACGTCTTTATGTTTGTTTTGTTTCATTGCCATAAATGTGCTATTATAGGGGATAATACAGTTATGAGATGAGATAAGTTTATAAGCAAAGTTTTGGGAGGTTTCATACTATTTCGGAGCGATAATTTGAATCAACTGTGGCCTCTCTCTTCTTCAAGTCGTAATAATTCTTGAAGTCTTGGTATAATATCATAGTTGCAAAACATATCTAGTTCCTAGTCTAAGTCTTGTAGAGATCCTTACCACATTAGGGATGTGGTGGAGGGGGGGGGGGGGCACCTCCCCATTATACTATATTGAACAAATTTAATTTTATCGTTTTGTGCTGCATTGGTTTTGTTCTGTTTGACTTTACTGTTGTCTAACGTCTCTTTTTTTTCTTTTTACTGAGGAAAGTATTTTTCGTTCATAATTCAATTAAGTTTTATCGCTTTATATAATGGGTCACTTGAAGCGTGAAAACAAGGAAACAATACCCTCAAGCTGAAGATGAATGAGCGTGACGGTGGAATGAACATTATGTCTATGTGTGTATGATGGTGTTCTGATTAACCTTACATTGTTTGTTTCCAGTGATAGGTTAGGGCCTACCCCAAACACAGTTGCCTTTGTTTCCATGTCATCACGTTTTGATTTTTTGTTTTGTTTTGTCCTTTTGAAGCTCTCCAGTACAACGATGAATTCGGCAAATGTAAAAGAGTGGAGAATGAACAAATTGCTTGTTTACGACCTGCCATGAGAAGGAAAAGCTTTGTTCCAAACAATGAAAGGTTAATCAGAACCGCATTATACACACGAATTCTGTATCTTCTCATAGGCCTAGATGTTTACTTCAACGTTACTTGCATGTGCTAAAAGCATGTTCAATAAAACTCCAACCGCCTACGACGGGATCGCTGCTGATGAAGTCGCTGCATGTGTAACAATTTTACTTGAGCAAAAAAAAAAAAAAACAGAAAGCGGTCTAGCTTGGTTTTAAAAAAAAAACACCGATAATTTATTTATACATTCAACACCCCCCCCCCCCCTGTTTATCTCGAAAAGCCATTTATTTATTTTTTCTTCGCTGCAGGATGATTTTGGTCCTCTCCTTGAAAGTTTAGCAAATATTCACCGACTTAACAGGTCTTGCGACATGGAAAAGACATTTTGGAGTTTTGGGTGCATTCAGCATTGACAACATCAAAATAGTCACAATTTCCATCAAAATCCGTCAAAGACTGACCAATTTACAGGCAGCTAGTGTCCCAAAGCTGTATCATGAATACACATTCGCTTAGTGTGCAAGTTTGTGACGTTCAGAGACGGACTCCTATCGTTGGCCATTCGTAACGTCGTAACGTCTACGGTTGGCCATTCCGGTCATAAGGTCTAAGTCTTTAGGCGTAAAGAGTTCTCACAATGCTACAAATGCAGCCGGCCAGTCCGACAGCAGTCCAGTTGGGCTATCAAAGTACTCACATGGCAAACTGTTCGAGTTTTCCCGCCTGGTCCGTGGCCACAGAATTTTTCGTAATCAATTAGGCCCTAATCCCATGTTATCTGGCACTTCTTTACGCGTAAACAAGTCAGTCAGTTCTTTACGGGTAAAGTTTTACACGCTATGACCGTCTCGGCCAGGTGAATTGCATTTCTTTACCCGTAAAGAAAGGTTGCAATTCTTTACGCGTAAAGAAATGTCAAGATTACTTTACGCGTAAAGAGTTACAAGCTTTCTTTACGCCTGAAGAAATGCCTTTAAAGAATTGTGATTGGTCATTTCCCTAAGACGTCATTGTCAATCTTTACGCGTAAGGACTTAGACGTTACGACCGGAATGGCCAACCATAGACGTTGACTCCTATACGATATGTCTATGTCAATCCTTTGTTTATGTAACCTTTAATTCGAGGACATGTGAGAATCTTGTATGCCCCGAGTTTTTCATTTTGGAACCATGTACTGTCTGCTTCAAAAATATCGATATCACTTTACCAATGCCAAAGTCAGTAATTAAGTAATTAAGAGGCAAAATATGTAGACTTAACAAAAGAAATGTTGCCACTGCGCAACACTCGACGTCATCTGTTTTGCATTTTTCTCAAATTTTGAAAAGTCATAACCCCAAAACGGTAAAAGATAGAAACAAAATTCCAACTGATTTTCATTTCGGGTTTTACTTTGCAGCTTCTGAATGAAGGGTGCTCTTTTCTGGAGGCATGTCAGACGACGTTTAAAGGAAACGTCGACTACCGTACGTACCGCCTCACATTTACTTTAAAAAAAAAATCAACTACAAAATCAAGTTACTGTCCCAGGGAACCAGGATTGACAAAAATCGTGACGCTGTTTTTAAATATCAGACCAACTTTTACGATCATTTGGATTTGCACTGATTTACATCAGTAAGGAGTTGAATCGAACGAACGAATGTGAGTCTGGCTGTAAGTCCTCCACAGGTCCCATATTGGTATCGATTCACGAATTTGCGTCACACTCTGTTGTTGACGTATAATGTACTGTATGAGTATCAAAAGAAATGCTATTTCACTTGCAAAGTTAGCAAAACTTCAGGAAGCTCCACCTATACGGAGAGTCCGCGAGACAAAGACTGACTGTCTATCATTGGCAGTTCACCGACCAACCTTGAAACAAACAAAACGATTTAACATTTTTGCTTTTTCAGACTATTTTTTTCTTTAAAAGAAAGCTGTTTTTCCAACAACAAAAAAAAATGCAATGCAATGTATCTTATTAACTGGTTATAATCAAACGTCACCATTCCGGGGAATAGACGTTTATGTATCTAAATAAAATTGTTTATCAGACAAAAGGAATAATTGCCTTGTGAGAGAAATACCTGAAAAAAGGGTTCAAAATTAGCAATATTTACTTGTAAACACCCACCAGACTAAAACTATCCAATTGTATTTACGATACAATAGCCTATTGTTATTGTAGATGTTTGTTCTGTCCGATATCAAGATATTCACCTCATTTCTACTTGCGATATTTCTCTACCTGTGCATGCCGGAATAATTAAAGGAAAAAAACCTGATATTTTTTTTTACCTACCTGTACTGATCATTTATGGAAAATCGTACTGTTCAGGACATGCTTTGGGGGTAATTAGTCTAATCATTGAAAAGGGTGTAGTGTACACAATATTTATTGATAAATTTGTGATATTTTTCGTGTAGAGACATACAGTACACGGCCATAATCACTGTCATGTCCTACCCCCCCCCCCCCTAAAAAAATGGGTTTGGTTGGAATTTGGGTAAATTCGAAATAATTGGGGGAATAATCTTTCCCATTTCTCAAAATATTTTCTAGGATAAGAAATCGCTAAACATTTTCATGCATACTCCGCATTTTAATGCTTCGTATTTCGCCAGATTTCTTGTGTCACTGCGTGCGCCATAAAGCACGCCAGTGTCTCGTTCCCGTAGAAATGCCCCCTTGACGCCTCCGAGTTTCCCCACGCTGGACTGATCATCGCTGTGTTGGGCGATACTTGTTGTGTGTGCTTAGCAAACTATTGAACCGGGATCTACTTAATAAGTAGGAATTCCTGGAGGTATATTCAGTTCAAATCTAAAATCAAATACGGCATCATTTTGCATCTAGTACACCCTACGTAATCAAGATAATTGGTCGTCTTTTTACACGTGAAGCATACTATACTAAGACTTGATTTTTCATCAAAAGATATTTTAAACCTTCACAGTTCCCCCCCCCCCCTGTATCCCGACCGTGGCCTTACCTCTGAGCTCTATGAGGGATCGTTAGTTCTCATTAGAGGAATAGCAGAAAAAATTAAAATCGTTAGGAATCTTTGCTTTTAATGATGCTTTTTGAACAAAATATACCTATCCTGAGATTGAATTTTTCACCCAGAGATATGCTAAACCCTCACCTCAGAGCTTTTGGGGTTTCGTCTCTGGGTCCCCTTCGGGGCTGTGTCCCTTGACCCTAACAGGGACCTTAAGACATGTCAGTATCTAGGTTCGCGATTCCAGGCTACGAGCGAAATATTTTGTCCCCCTAAAAGTTTCTTTTGCCCTTCCTTCACCTGCTCTAATAAATCCTGGTTCCGCCACTGGGTACGTAATTGAGTAGGGTATGACGTAATTTCTAAATTACAGCTCCCGGATCTGAGTATCCGGATGCGCAGATGCAGAGTCAAAACTCTTAACGATGGTGTTTCTATGGCGGGAGGGAGGGGATGCTAGGATGAGAAGTTTGGGAACGACTCACCATTGATCGAGACATGAAAATTCATGGTAGGAACAGCTTTGCATACTGGACATGTGAGACTGTCTGTACTTTTTCTACGTCAGCTGGAGGAATTTGAACATGGTGGATGCACAGATGCTCGGGACTTGAATTTATGCGGAGAAACTAACCTCCGAATATATGCCAAACCTTTTCTATAATGAAAAACAAATTGATACATTCCAAGAAAGCATCCCGGGTGAATGACTAGATGCTCGGATGCGGAGTCATTGGATGGTAGGTCACAATTTTCTCCGAGATAAATGAGCGTTTGTGTACGCATATGTCTCAAAAGGAAGAGACAAAGATCAGGGATTTCTCTAAAATTGAAATTAAAGAGAAAAAAAAATTAAAGACGATTTTTTTTTCTTTCGGAAAGATTGACTAAGGTAGACCTCTCTTAATATGTATTGACTTGGCAAGTCACGGTGTTTTGTTTGTTTTTTAGGAGTTACATGCTCTTGTTACTAAAATGTACATTTTGACAATCATGAACAAAAATTGTATTATTGGGGACTTTGTCCGCTTACAGTATGTCTCAAGAGATCTTGAGGAGGAAACCGCATAAATTACATACCAGGAAAATGGTTGTCCCGTTAAATGAAAAGTGACGTACATACCTAGGTAGTTAGTAAAATAATAACATTTAGAGGCATTTTTAGGGTTCAAATAACGTAGATCGAAAAAAATTGACTGATGGTTTGAAAGTAACGTATATCGAACAAGTGTTCTTAACCAACAGAGTAGAGATGAACAGTTGCTGGGATGAACTTAGGAGGACTTTAGTGGATGAGAGTTTATGAGATGGTTTGAGGACCGGCGGTTCTGAAGCCTAATACCCAGTTTTGTAAGAAAGGAAAAAAAAGTGGGAAGAAATTTAGCTGGAATATCCCTGAGTATCGGGACACTGTAGCATGTTTTTCCTAGTATGTGGTTCTGATCTTTCTTTTCTATTTATTTTTTTAGTGAATAAAAACCGTCAACTGCTTTCATTATACTATGAAATGGGAGATTTGACGTCGAGTCGGGGGTTTAGGGGTGGTTAATACTCGACTCTACCCCCCCCCCTTCCCTGCCACACCCCCGGAGCCGTTCTCATTTAGTTAATGTAGATGTGGCTTTTTGTGCATATACTGTACTGCCAGTTCATCGTGAACTTGAAGGTGATAACAGCTTTCGTCAAGGAAATTAGCTACCGATGTAAAAGATCGAAACACATAAGAAGTAAATAGCACACTCACCATCCTTCAGGTTTTTGATCGCTTCGGAAAATCACCTGCGGGCTACTGTAGCATTGACGTTTGGGATTCTTCTCGAATACCGTCGTACCAAAACTTTCGTAATGTTCTTTAATGAACACACCTTTGTGCACAATCAAAATCAATTGAGCCTGAGGAAGATGCAGTTAACGATATGTATATGTGATGTCATGATCACAACTGAAAGAATCCACCAGTGTCTCCACCGAGCAAAGTCAACATCGGCAAAATACGGCTGAGGACTCGAGGTGGGGCCCTCTACGGTTGAAGTAATGATGCTGTGGCAACCAACTTGCACCTTTTTGAAGTTATTGGTAGGCTCTAGCAACTTCCTCCCCCATGGTCTGTAAAAAGTAGCCCGGATGCGTCGATAGTAGAATCACGGAGTTGTTACGTTATCAACTTCTAAGATGGCGAACAAAGGAGACAGGGACTAGCCTTTGAACTGAAAATGGCATGTGCATTCATCCGATTAGCCAATACCTGAAGAAGAGTAAAATTTCAAACAAAACCTGAATTGATCGGAGTAGAACAGGCAACTATAAAGACACTACAGAAGGCTCGTCCAAGTGTGTGACAACAATAGAGGGACTATTAAACCGCACTTGCTAAAGAGCCAGATGAAGACATAAAGCAACGTCTTTGTTCTATCACAGAACAATTCCATGGCCCTAGGAACATAACAAAGCTACGCCATGCGATTAAAATCGTGTTGGTCTTTCCAGGGAGGTGCCATAAGAAGGGGATACGACGCTCTGAAGTCACGTGTACAGCCTCCAAGTTTACCCAGTCTTTTGTGTTGTACTCGAGATTTCTCATGTTGATCACATGCAGTGCGGACTGGGACGTTAGCGCTGCGAGACCGATCCACAGGTGACATTGGTGGATCCAGCACCGTCTTGTGGGCATTTGGCAACGTACATATTTTCTGCAATGTGCCGATATGCATTAAATCGAATTCGGGATACGAGCGACGATGGTCAAAAACGTGCCTGTGGTCGAAAATCCAAATAGACGGGACCGTGAAGGTGAACAGTGGGTAAATGTTGCCGTCGCGCGTGGCCCCCTGTTAGGACATTTTGTCCGAAGTGAAGACTAGCTCCTTGGATGGTCTTCCTGAGTTTTAAACTATGAGCTGCACATCGATTTAGCCAGTATAGGCTTCAGGAGAATTCGGTTTTCAAGTGTGGAGCCCATTATTGAGACACTATCAGTGGGACATGTTCTTCCCCGTGTACTGAATACGGCGCCAAATCTAGCAACTAAGACCAGCAGCAGCTGCATGATTTGAGAAGTGGAAGGGGGGGGGGGGGGGGGAGGGGGACTGGATGGTAAAATAAAACTTCCAGTGGGGGGAGGAACAAATTTTGCATTGGCACGTAGCTCGAATTGAGAGTGTAACTAGGCGCAACTTTGGCGTGTGGTGTCCAGAAGCCCTATCATGCGACTTAATTTTTACCCCCAAATTTGCACCTACTCAGAATCTTTGCTACCCACTTGCCCTAGCAGACAGCTGAAGTGACCTGACGAATGCATACATGTATATTTCTATTCCCTCTCTATATTTATAATTTTACTTTTGTGTTCCAGGAAGTCCATGAGATTAAATTTTTCACCAACAGATATGCTAAGACAGTGAAGTTTCCGGGGACTTCACCCCTGGACCCCCAACAGACTTAGCCTCTGGACTGTAATTAGTCGTAATTAGTTTTCATATTTGAAGTATACTATCATGAGGCTTAATTTCCAGAGATATGCTAAGACCTCAGATATTCGGTGGACCCCCCAAGGGGCTTTGCCCATGGACCTCATGAGGGGGTCCTACGTTTTCATCTTGTCAACTTAGAGGATACGAATAGCTGAAAATCGTTCGAATCTAAGTTGCGTGCAATGACAAATGCACTTTGAACAAAAATATACCTATCCTGAGATTGAATTTTTCCACCCAGAGATATGCTAAACCCTCAGAGCTTTTCCCCTGGATCCCCACCGGTGTTTGCCCCAGGACCCCACCAGACCCCCTATAAGATGGGCACATTAGGTTTGACACACACACTGACACCTAGTGCTAATCAAGTGAATCATTGGTAGATCCATGGGGAAAGGTATTTGCTGATGCCCTGACAAATGGCATGTGTGATTACTGAGGGTGGGCGGGGGGAGGGGGGGGGGGGGTAAAAGCCAGTCACGGTGGACGTCAGTGAGTATTCATGGAGGGATGTGGGCATGCTGGTATTTCATTAAAGGTGCAGGTCCATCAAATTTGGAGAACGATATGTGGCAGGCCCGTATTCCTTGAGATGTTATCCAAAGTCATAACTTCGGTTCGGTTCATCTAACCGTATTGCAAGCTCTCTCATGGATAAATCAATTTTAATACGTAAAGATGATTAAATTAACGAAAAAGGACTGAGTGGTACAGTCACAACAGGATGTTCGAGTAAACTTATAAATCAGGTTTCCTCAGTCGGCAAGTGCGGGCGAAGAGGGAGCAAAAATGGAAAAAAAAAAAAGAATATTGCAAAATCATCTGTATTTTGAAAAAAAATCGAAAATTCACTCTCAACTGAGCGGAAAATTTAGCTTTTAATTGTACCATTTACTATTAGCATTTTGGGCAAATATTTCGTATGAGAGGGGGGGGGAGGGGGACCTGGCATCGTTTTGCATCCGAGCCACTTCTGATACACCGTGGCACACCAACACAAAAGTCAAGTTGGAGAAAGAGCAGGGGTACCTCTTATCAACTCACAGTCGTTTTAATTGTTGATTATCTAACCCGAACAGTTATCACTTTTACTAGCAGCCACGCTTACTGTATAACATATGAAATAAATCACTACTGATGAAATCGCGACTAAAGAGCGGCCGACGACTGTCAAAGGTGTTAGTTACTTTCCTTCACGACAAATGAAGTTTCACCCGGATTTTTCATGAAGGAAAATAAGTAAGTTTATCGTGGTTTATATCTGATTTTTGTTTATGTACATTTACCTAAATTACCTGGAGGGGAAAAGAATTTTATAAATTTCTTTTTTTTTTTCATCTTATGATAAGTTTAATGTCAGAGAATTGGTACTATTAAACGCTAGACTATGCAGGCAAGTTACATTTCTGTAGTGGTTCTATTAAACATAATTTGTTTCGTTCATGAGTCTACACCTTTTGACTCCAAACTTGAGCATGGCCAGTGGGTGCGCTTTTAGTAATAGCCTGGACCGCATTGCAAACAGGCAGACAAACAGAGATACACTTGAACTCTAACAACAATAAAACTTCGAATTGTTTGGTTTATAGAGTAGACCGTCATATTATTTGCATTCCAGGAATAGGTATAACGCGCAGTTAACACCCCTCGAAATAATAAAAGCTAAAAATAAAACTAAACTCGGTAGGAATGTAGCAGGCTAGGCTACATCTACTCAAGTATGGATTGCTTGATAGGATAGAGGGATCAGTGAACTCACTTGGAAATAGGGTAATAACCATAACATGACAACAGCAACGAGATCACATGTTGGCAAACTATCTCCCACATGTGTCATGGCATGGTAACGAAGTACGGTACCGTGGTATATCCAAGGTAGTATAGTCCGATCATGAAAGTCATCAACCTACACTGCCAGCAAACTGTCCTCAACAAATTTAGCCTGTACAGTTGTTTTTGACGCCAAACTAATCATGCCAAATTTCCTACACTAAATAGCCAGTCTCTGCAATCACACCATTTCTTTGTTTTAGTGAGGTTTAACAAATCTCAGTCACCTATAGGGGCAGTTTTATGAACTCTTGCGGCGCGGATGATCAAGATGGCCCATTAAAAATCGCCCTCGCAAAGTAGCTCAGCTGTGTGTCTCGGCTTTATTGAACTAGCCTTATCAGCCTAGGGACACCAGGTATCAAGTTCATAGGTAAGACATGCGTAATAGACCCACCGGGGAGCTCTAAATAACAGCTCCCTGGACTCACAGAAAGGGTCTGTGGCATATTTCAGAACAGTCATAATATCATATGAGAAAAATGTGTTCATCTGCCTACCGTGCAGTTTATATACAAAAGCTGTACGCGTGATGCCGGAGGCTGATTTACCAGGTTAGAGTGGCAGCTCCCTGGATTTACCGAGCGATGCCCACTACATGCCCATCCCCACGGTTACCTGTGATGGTCTACTCCACAATATATGTATGTATATATTAGAACATGGATTCAAAAATGAGGGCTTCGTAGTTCAGTTGGTAGAGCTTCGAGTCCACGCTAGAAAGTGAAAGGTTTCGAGATCCACCAACCTCGAGTGACTGTATTTGTTCTATACATGTCGGATTTTCAATTTCTTTTTTGTTTTGTTTCCCTTGTTGCATTAGGGCTTTTATCTTACAGCTTAGTTTCCAACTTTATGTGTGAAATGTATGTTTCTATTCATCTTAAAAAGAAAAAGTTGCCTTCGTTGTTTTGTTTCGGTTGAAATTTACCTGTATTCACTCAGTGAAATTTACTTACAGGATAGTCCATCTGGCAGTGTTTTTCTGATGACATAGACAATACTTACTCTTACACACACACAAAAACACATACACAGAGACTGAGAGAATAAAAAAAACTGAACTGTTACACTGTTATAAAATGTATTTTTTTAGGTAAAGGTATTACTTTGATCAATTCTTCTTCTCCGAAAGTACAGAAAAAGTGTGCACAGTGATTCTAACATTAACCACCGTCATCCTTACAAAAAAGGGTTTTAACAGTTAACATCTTTGTAAAGGCACGTGTCCGAACACATAATATGCAACGTCGTCACTTGCAAATCGTATGACCGGAGTATATAAGCTGACAGATAGTACAAAATCTACAAATGCTGTTTCCGTTTTTACGTGAAATGTGTTTATACCTTCTTTACATTTCTCATATTGTTTCTCAAAACCAATGGAATTTTCAAGCCCTCGTGAAGATCACATGTACGAAAGAGACAAACCGGTATTTGGGCAACGCATACTTGATGAACCGAATCGGGTCTATACGGACGGTTAAAAGTGCCATTGAGGTAAAATGCTCTCTTCACCATTAATTGACAATTTTTAGAAGAAAATGTCTAGATAATGAAGAAATATCGCATTAAAACAATTAAAAACAGGACAACTGATCAATCGTTCTGTTCTATAGGACATCATAACATTTTTCAGATAATTCTTTGAATTTCTCTCTTCAAACAGAATTTAACAAATGTACATTTTTGCAGGAATTTGTTGAACTGCTCATTAAAAATTACGTGAACAAGCGAACACCAAGCAAAGTCCATGAAGCAACTGAACAATTGGATCATTTTGTGTTTTTATTTATGTGTTATTATCTCGTTTTTCTGAGCATTTTCAACCGATGGGATCTCAGTTATTCTTATCTTCCTCACAACCAACGGAATTTCCAAGCCCTCGTGAAGATCACATGTACGAAAGAGACAAAACGGTATTTGGGGCAACCGCATACTTGATGAACCGAATCGGGTCTATACGGACGATTAAAAGTGCCATAAAGGTAAAATGCTCTTTTCACCATTAATTGACAATAATTTGTACAAGAAAATGTCTAGATAATGAGAAAATATCGCATTAAAACAATTAAAAAAACAGGACAACTAATTAATCGTTCTGTTCTGTGGTTAGGACATCATAACATTTTTCAGATAAATCTTTGAATTTCTCGCTTCAAACAGAAGTGAACAAATGAACTTTTTGCAGGAATTTGTTGAAATGCTCATTAAAAATTACGTGAACAAGCGAACACCATGCAAAATCCATAAAGCAACTAAACAATTGGATCATTTTTCTGTTTTTATTTTTGTGTTATTATCTCGTTTTTACTCTTTTTTCTGAGCATTTTCAACCGATGGGATTTCAGTCATTCTTATCTTGATGGCACTTGCGAGCTTCTCTAGGTGTGTGTTGCTTAGATGATGACGTCAACGTGGTATTATAGTTGGTGAATGGCAGCCTAGACAATTATGGCTATGTCAAACAGAAGGGTTTGCAAATCCCATAAAATGGTTAGAACTGAACTTGAAATTTGCTAACCCGCTGGAACCGGCTGAACAATAAACTTGGTCCAAAATGTAACAACGTTTGAATGTTCTGCAAACGCTTCACAATTAAGCATCTGTGTAGTTTCATGGCATTCCGTAAATGTTGCGTCAGCCTGTACATTTTGGTACTTTAACCTTTCTATGGGCGATATGAAGTTTTAAAGTTGAGTGAATAAAATTTTCTCGAGAAACAAATAACAAAATTTTCTATCTGTGACGAAATTATTTTTTTTTCCATAAATAAGGCCACCGTCACGGCCTTATTCAGTTACTGTGGATACCGGTAATCTATCACTCTGTCGGTGTTCATATATATTGGTTTTAAAAATGTGATTTTTTTTTTTTTTTGTTTCTGTAAAACAAACGCAATATTTTCCTTTAAGCGACGAGAGCAGACGAGAACTTGAATTAAGCGACATTTGTATATATTATGTCTACCTGAAAATTGCAAGACGAACTGTAACTTTAGGCCAGCTACATGTGATCTTGCCAAAGCCTGGTAGTAAAAAGAAGGTAGAAGAATACATTAGATTGAGCGATCGATAAGTGAAGTGAAAAATCAACAACTTTTGTGGCAGTCTCCATGATGGTAAGCAATGGCCTTAGACCTCGGCCTACGCTTTGTCATCGAAAGAACAACAAAACGTATATCAAAGGTCGTAGCGATATCGTCATTGTGGAAAAGATCTTAATTTCCGCTTCATGTGCTCCAAGATTTAATACGCAGTGCCTATCAAATTTAAAATTCCCTCTTAAATGTTCCAATTCAATGAATTTCACGCAAATATTATAGCATTTATTGAACTTATGTCATTTTTCTACGACTAAACACTGATCGGACTTAAGGTGGACAGGTGTGTGATGTTCCGATAGTGCGCAAGTACCGTATATTTTGTTTACTATCAAGCATACTATTGATATATATTTACAACATCGAAAGAATTTCTCATGACGTTCCTTTCTTACTGATACACCACTCTCGAAAATTATGTACAATTTTGAATGTGACAAAACTGTTGATCGAAAACGTTAGTTTGCCCTAAAAAAATATCTGCAAACGTGCACTTTTTGATTGATATCACAAAAAAAGTCAATGTTCGTGTCAATGTTAGCCTTTATACCGTATGTTGAAATTGAAATTTCAAAAATCATAGGCTGAGGGTATGATTCCGTGGCTGTCAGTTAACCTCACACGATATGTCGTTAATACCTCATGGAGTATCGTAAGTACTGATGTTCGAAAACAATACCGCTCAATTAAGTCCAGAGTAATTGCCGGTTGTCTCAAGGTTATCAAAACATTGCATAACACCTGAAATTTCTTTTTTTTTTACAAAAGTCTACGTTGTTCTTTGAAGCTGGAGCTCATATTCGACCTGGAAAATTTTGACACCGTCCAGTGGATGTTACATTGAGTTTATTGTAAAATGAAGTTGCAAATGTTCTCGAAATCGAGCTAGGTCCCATCTGTGACGGTGTCTGTAATATATCTTTGCGCGACTAGAGGTTACAGGAATACTAGAAAGCGTGCATAGCTGGTCTGTTGTGACGTCACATATATTTCCAATATAATGCAATGTACTAATGTGAAACAAATACATGTTAAAATCTTCTAAACGAAACACTTCGTCGAAAAAAATTTCCTTTATTGTTCGGAAATTTCTACATTCTCCCAGCGATAAATCACTTAATGGGGCTCATTGAGTAAGATATGGTTTATTTTGTGATGGGTTGAAGAAAACTGTCGCATACTAATACTTCCAATTTAATTCAGTAATCATGGATTTTGTTTACTGAAGGTAGGAGAAATTCTAATTATTGAATTGTAGTTTTTTCTTTGGACGAGGGTTTGCATATGGGTAATAATTCAAGACACAAAGCGTTTTGTCACAGATTTGTAATTAAATGATTTTGATTGTTAATTTCTCTATCATTACTGCTTTAGGTGTGTGTCAGATGTTCACAATTTCCCCTACGTATCTATAAGTTCAGTTTCTGTTCACATACTCTGAGGACACATGCATATTGACTCATTTTAAGTTTGAAGGAAACCTCTTTTTTTTCGGTCAAATTACGTAGAAGTCTCACTGAACCTCAGCTAATATCACAACTATACCCCACACCCAATGGCGCATAGCAGGTACATGTGTAGTTGACTGTAGCAGACATGCACAACACAAAACTGTCATGACTGTCGCCAGACAGAAACTATTAGTGTGGAGTTATGCAGCGTTATCAACTCCAACCAAGCACAAAGCCTTTGTTGCTCATATCATCTGTTATTTTACTAAAAAACAAAAAAAGTGCACACTTCAGTTGAATAACTGAAGTCATCTAAGTTGAAAAGGAGAGGCAAAAATAGAAGGTTTTACCCACTGATCCGGCCGTCGGTGTCTCCGTCTTTAAAGTGTGAAATGCATCTAGAAAAAAAAAAGCTGACTTTAATATTCAACAGTTGCGTAGGGCCACTCTGTAGAGTCCATCTCTTAGCGTCATAATGTCACTTAGCTAATGTTTATTCATGATGCAGGTATCAAACACACCTAGTACACACAGAATTTCCATAATGTGCTAAAATCATCCCTCGAGAAAACCCTTTCCGGCATGATAGGACATAAGGTGATTTCGAGTCATACCATCATGGTGAGGGGTTGTTCCGTCAATGAAACCTTATCATGTATGATATCATGTGAGGATTGGCTGTCAGGTAGGAATTTAAATTTGCCTTTATTGTCAACAGTTGATGAATTTCGATGGACGTTTTGGCTATTTTCAACACTTTTAATGATTAATACAGTCAATATTTCAAAATGTCATTTTCATGTCATACCACCTTAAAATGATTCAAAAGAACCTTGCATACGCATTGTGTAAAGCTTTTAGTCAAGCCCGTAGACAGGTTATATTCATAGTGGTTGGAGGGGGGGGGGGGGGGGAAGAAAAGAGATGGGGACAAGAAAAGAAATTGGAGTCGTCGAACCCACCGGCACTCTTGACATCATGTTTACTTTTTCCGCCAGTGAGATAAATCTAGGGAGGGAGACTGAAGACAGTCTGTGGGTAGCCGAATGGGAGGGGGGGGGGCATTGGGGTGCCTTCAATTCGATTACGATCCCGTCGTTGGCAAAACAAATTCTTATTTCATAGCCGATGCCGTCTGACCGACGAGTCGTAATTACATGCAATAGGAACTGACAAGGTGCATGGAGCGACCTTGAACTGCTCCTGAGTAGGTACGGGTACGTATAACACTATTGAGATGAATGTGAATTTCATGTTTCTCTTTCAACTTAGATAATATCAAGCTAAAACTGTTGAATCGTATATTAATAGTTCCGTCTCTAACCATTATTTAAATTGTACAGTACTGTACCAAATAGGATAATATCTCAAGTCTGTCTGTCTGTCTGTCTGTCTGTCTGTCTGTCTGTCTGTCTGTCTGTCTGTCTGTCTGTCTGTCTGTCTGTCTGTCTGTCTGTCTGTCTCTACCTACGATCGTTTACTAAATTGCTTATGCTTTTGTTTGCTTGTATGTTAAAGAAAAAAAATATATCACCAAAAGCCTTTCTATGAGACCTTTAAAATCCATCTTCAGTCTTTTCATCTACGTTGGGATTACTGTAAAATTGTCTATATTTTGCTTATGAAACAAATCAGTTTCAAAAGAAAAAAGGAAGGAAAAATGATTTGACTTCAGAAGGTGGGGGAACACCTTTCCGCACAAAACTGGTGGAACTACTTTTCCCTTTTCCCCTTTTGTTCTTATTTGTTTCTTTGATGTAAGACTTGGCGGTTGCGCATTATTTGAATGAATATGATTACCTTGTTGAACGAGAAAAACGGATCTATGGTTTACCACTGAGTAATAACTTCCAGATTTATCACCATTGGTTCTAAGAAGAGCATGGTCCTTGTTTGCATTTGAGTAAACTGTTTGACGGTAGTAAGGACTATATATATATATCCTATATACATATATCCTTACTAACATCAAACAGTTTATTCAAATGCAAACAAGCACCAGTTTCTTAGAAGTTTCTTGTATATATATATATTATACATTATACTTTTCAGTGTTGTCGTCATTCGATCCGAGTGCATATGGAATGTACACTTGTAAACAAAGATGGTATTGTTAACTAATCGGTCATTTGAAGTCCATCAGTTTGATGTGTGACCGTGTAGGCAGGTCACAGCTCTTAGATGAGCACTTCGGTGAATCTGAGTTCGTGCGCATTGCTTAACGGTCAAGCTGACATAACTATGCTGTGATTCATTAGGAGTTGAGTGCGCTTAGTACGGTAACGTTTGTCCGCTCTTCACTGTTGTCACACATGGTTGACCACTTCGGTCACACAAATTGACTACTTTAGGTACCGGTAAGCAGAAGTCACGTTACTGTTTTGTTTACAGGTCACTGACACTTTGACCACAGTCAGAATTGCCTAAGTAATGATACTGCTCCAGTTTTTTTTTTTTTTCCGTCGTTCGAAAAGGTTTTTCATTCGAAAACACAAGTGTTCACCGTCTGTAAACTAAAGGTGTGCGTCGGTCTGATCTTCTGAAGTGGTACCACCCGATCATCGGTTCGGACTTGATCAAGACCCCCCCCCCCCCCCGAAACCGAAAAGCTCTCCTTGTTCAGACTGAGGATGAAATCGATGTCCATTTGTTAATAGATAAATCCGCACAAACCGTCAGACCGCCAGAGATCAAACCCAAAAAAAAACAACAAAAAACGAAGTGATGTTTAACCGCAAAAGGTACGACAAGCAGAATCATTCTTCTTAAAGTTAAATAGGGCGTTTTGGAATACACCAACATGACGTTCTAAAGAAGTAGCTTTAGTCATTATTAAACCATTCAGTCTCATCAATAAACGTCTGCCAAAGCTTTATCTCCCCAAAACATTATGCATGTGATGAGTAACGGAAGATGCATCATTTGAATTTTGAAAAGTTTGGGTGAACAAATTAGTGTTGAGCAACAAATAACTTGAGTTTCTATCTGTGAGAAACTTATTTCTTGAAAAAAAGACTACTGTCCTTCCTTATTTTGAATAATCTATCATTCTGCATTGACAAACATTGGTTTTAGAAATATGGATGTTTTCTGTAAAACAAACGCCCTATTTCCCTTTAAAGAGGCTCATTGAGTTGTTTCATGATATTTACTAAATTTTTCTAAAGACCTGTCAAGTTTCCTTCTCATGCTAATGCCAAATTGTCAAACTAGTACAATCTCAATGTTTCACATACAATAGACCATTAACGAGTGAGTAATTAATGATTTAATTTGGTTTTTGGAACTTTGTGACCAGACACTTTTCATATTAGTACTGTATTTATATGCACACACCCAGTACAAGCAATGGTCAAAAATTCAAAAATCTTGACACATTTTTGTAACTATCATTGGATGTGCAACTTGACTAATCGTGCTGAGTGTAAGTATTGTCACGTCTTTATAACCTTCACAATCACATCAATCTTTAATGATATCAACTCAATGAGCCTCTTTAATTGTATACTTCTCGGTGTATTGAACGATCACTACAGCCGAAGGAGAGGGACATTCAAATAAAACTCAAGTTGTAGGATTCAATTTATGTCACAGTGCAATCAGTAAAAAGATAATACACTGACATGTGACTTGTCAGACGAAGTGACTTTCACCCGAGGGAAAATCTTTGGAATCAAACCTGAGATCAAATTACAATAAGGAAAGTTGGTGACAATTTTAACTTTGTGTTTGTAATTTGACATCATCGGTGAATTGTTTGAGAGCCAGTGTAATAGTTCCCCCCCCCCCCCCCCCCCATTCAATCCTGTTTTGCTTGCGGCTTAAAGGCTGTATTGCATCACCCTAAGCTATATTTTTACCTCCCTGAAAGCAAAATTCTCAACTGGTTCTAAGTTACAGTAGACTGCCATCAAATTCGAAAGATGCAGAGCAGCTCGTTTTACACAGCATACACAGGGATCCATTGTTTTGATTACACATGTGGAGGAATTTAAGACAGACTGAGGGAGGGACTAGAGGTAGGTGGTTAGGAGCACTGAAACTGTATGGGGTGATGAGTTTTTGTCTTTAAGCTTTTTGAGCATCACCTGATACCATCTTGTAAGTATACTGAATTAGATACAATAGGCTCAACACACACGCACTTGCACACACAATCGCACTAACTGCTTTGATCAGAAGTCGATTTTTCAACATGTTCCTAGACATTAGATTGGCACTGGAACTTTACCCCTTTCCGATCCCTCTTTTACCCCACTTGGCCTTCTATCCGAGTGCCTAGCCGGACTAACCTATGACAAAGGGAAGCTAGTGGGGCTTCGTGCAATCGGTTTACACGGATTCACTTGGATACATTGAGGTATGTTATAGTGTATTACTGTATTTTGTATATCGTGAAATGTTGACCCAACATAGTAACTAATTATTTTTTCCCCAATATTAAGTATTTGTATAATTGCATTCAATGTATCTAATTATAATTTATTTACTTATTTCCCCTTTAAGGGTCTTTACATTCACACTATTATTGTTGCAATGGTCAGCCTTCTGGGTCACTCTAAAAAAAAAATGGAAGTATTATGTAAGGAGTCAAAGTGAAGCGAAAGATTAAGCACTTTTCAACGAAGTATACTGTTTGTTTTTTTAGGAAATGGGTATCACGTCTCCGTTCGACACGAAAGTGTGGCTGGAGGGTGTATTTTCAACACTGAAATTCTTTCTCTTTCATTCTTTCAAAATATCATTTTTCTTTAACACAACCAACTTTTCAGGACATATGTTAGGCTATATCACAAAGTAGAATTATTCAACCTTCAGTCACAATCAGTTATGGCATACGGGCCCTGAAGTAAAGTTACGGACTTTTCTCAAAAGTCCATGACAACGAAAACTGTTTTCGTCTAAATGATGTTTCTTTTTCCTCCATTTACTGAAAATCGTCATAATTCCATTCACAATATAACATCAGCAAATAGCACAAATTTAGCTTCTTTCAATCGACACTTATTTACATATACATGTCAGTTTATTCACGAGTTTGCACGTACCCTTTTCATACGAATACGTCGCCCCATTCGGTTATTCCCTTAACATTTTGATGAATGATAACACTATGGTTTAATTTCAGTTTAGTACAGACGATGGCAGAATTATATCGGGCACTGATAGGTGTTTACTTTGTCAACTGAAGTTCTATAAGAAAAAAAAAACACACACATACGCACGCACACACGCACACATTGTTGTTGATATAGTAATCCGTTATTCCCCATATGCTTTGAAGGCGTTGTTTGTCATAGGCGCAACAACAGGTCCTTTCCTTCCATATCGCCACACTTCACTGCACTAGGTTTGCAAATTAGTTTAGTTTTTTAGCCAATTAGTCTCCACCCCCCTTCCACCCGCGTGTCGTATGACACTTCCACTTCACACCTTGTAAACCGCACAGTCCCCCTTGTGTGCATGGATGTCGTGACACGTGCTTTACAAAAAAAAAAAAGCCTTATTTTTCAACCAATTTTTGTGGACCGAGATTAAGTTCAAGTTCAAGAAATGACTTTCTCACAGACAGAATTTCTGTTATTTGTAGCTAAAGAATAATGAACTTTCAAAAATTCACATGATGGCTCTTTCATGACTCATCTCATGCGTAATGTTTTGATGAACTAAAACTTTTGTAAATGTTCATTAAGGAGCATGAATGCTTTCACAAAGATTGGAGCTCTTTTCTTTGGATGCCATATTGGTGCATCGTACAAGCCCTTTAAAACAAACTATTCACATCCTCCCCCCCCCCCTCCCCTTCATGCTCTTGAGAGATTAAAACAAACAGCATGGCTTGGAGGCAGCAGACTTAATTGTTCAGCTTAATAACAAAGTGTATATTGACTACTAAGAGACTAAGTTAAAAGTCCTAATGTCTACCATTGTGTACATTCATTTTAAACTTTGTCGAGCAGAATTGGGAGTACCCGTTTGATAAGTAGTGAAAGTTGCTAGTTTGGAACTTTTACCTGCGCATTGCGTAATTCAGTGATCCACAAAATAAAGATGTTTCACGCATTTATCAGTTTCGAACATTAGATTGTCGTGCTACTATGGGGGAGGGGTGCACTTTCATATGGTTTCTGACTTTTACACACGTTTCAAACATCAGAAGCTGAAGCGAAAGTATGTTACGTTAGACCAATTGAGATAGCAGTAATTGGTTATTTCTTGTCAAGCACTCTACTCTCTAAATGTAAAAGAGTAACTGCTAGTGACCACTTTTTCAAAAAAGTGGAATTCGATTGAGTTTTCACTATCTTGAAGTGGTTAATTGTAATTGATTGAAAATGTGACTCAACGGAGAGTAAAACGTTAGTAGAAAGCAAGAGTGATCACTGTAGTCACTCTTTTTTTTTGTAGAATTCCACTCTTTTACATTAAGATAGTAATGTACCCAGTGCTAACGATATGTCAGTGATGTCTGTGCTTCTGAGGAAATGTGCGTAGGTAAGTTGGAATGCTGTACCCAGCACTAAACTTAGGATACTGTCGTAGGCGGGGCAGGTGTGAGCTTGCACATTGCTGGACGATACGAACGAAAAGGGGAAAAAACATGGTCCAGACTGGTATAGCTTCAAACCTGGTATAGACATGGTTCTTTGCCTTCGTTGAGAGACAAATGGACTAACCCACTTTGTCACAAATGTGGCAAGCATATGTGAAACCAAGAAAAGTCAAATAGACAAGATAGCAAATCAATGGCGTAGATTTTATCTATCTATAATGTAACATCAAGACTGTAACTAAGCTTGTAACGCTTCACTACACTCACTTTTATTACTGTTCCAATGTGCCACACATCGACGTATACTTAAATATCCTAAGTAACATATGCTACCAAATTTTTTCAAGTTTTTTCTTTGATTCTAGGGTTGAATAGCTCAAATTCCCACGGTGCCTACGTTACTTTCTACATTTTTTTCCCTTTCTTTTCAAGTAATGTGTTAAGGGCACTTCCCCAAGACAATGTGTTATCGCCAATTATATACACACGGTTTACGGTAAAGTGCACAGACCGCAGAAGTTGCCAAGTATATATCGTGCATTTGAGTTTGTATACGACAGAGTGCCACATTGGAATTTCCTCCTTCATACATTTCTCAGTCAATTAAATGAAAGAATATAATTTTTCCATTAGCAGACAGCATTACAAACCCCATGTCAATGTCTTGTGCGTAGTTTAAAATATTGCAGTTGAAAGGAAGACCAGGCTGGTCAAGAAGATTGCCAGTTGTCTCAAGATGACACAAAACGCCATGTAACGGTGGAAAACTATCGTAAGACGTCTTTGTGACTGTAGCCTTCATTTAATCTCGAAATTTGACACTATACACTGTAAAAATGTATGCAAATTTACAGAAAATAAAACAAAGAAATAAATAAGAATTACAGAAATCGTTTGGAAACTAATTACCAGAACTCTTCTGTATCCCTTTTGTATTTTTCTACTTTATTTTCTGTAAATATACATTTTACAATTTACATTTTGAACAGTGTAATGAAAGTGTAAATTAGGTGCCTTAAGTTAAAGTATTGTGGAAATTAAGATCACGTCATCTCGTAAACTATTGTAATGTTTCTTTTAAAACAGTCAAGATTTTAAAAGAAGCACAAAGGATATTCATGAAGTTGTGCCTGGGTGCCACAAGTTCCCGATTACCAATGTGTGTACCATTTTGAAATATTTCTTTAAGAACTTCATAACCACAGAACGGATCATGCTATAGAGATAATCGTTTTATGCAACACAGGGAGAAACGTATTTTTACTATTTATGGAATATCAGTTTCCTTCAGTGTGCCAATCGCTTGAAGTTGCGGGTTGTGCAATAAGGTGAGGTTCGTGTCATGATTACACGAATCACTTCTGTGATAGGTTAGAGCTGTACTAACAAGGATTCTACACACTCAAAGTGGGGTGCCTCAGAGCATGATATTGTCAAAGAATAGTGGATTTGAATGTAATGGGAAGTCGCAGATACCTCAAGAGTAAACTCTGGAGGTACCACGCCATTTAACCTATCGTAAATCTAGGAGTAGTGCAGTACTTACATGTATGATGGCTATGATTTGTGTGTACAGTAATGTAAATCATATGACATTTGTATGTGTAGGGACCATGTCTTATACGCATAATAAGGGTAATATGACTCTTATCACACGAAGAATTTCTATTTTTATGTAAGTGGCTATATAACTTTTATCAATGAGCTATTTTAATATTTCCAGGCTGATATGTAATGCAAGATATAGAACTATGATTGCATATATGAATACATCTTATATACATTAGAATGTTCTTCGAAGCACGACGCACAAGTCTAGATAATAAAAATGAAACAATACACCACTGATTTGATGAAAAACATCAATACATTTATAGTGCACACATAGATTATAATAAAAACACTACTATGTGTTTCGGAAAGTCAACTTCCATCGTCAGGTTATTGATAAGACTCAAATAAGAAGAAGTGAACGACTATACCAATAGGTGGATCAAAGGAAAAAATATTTAAGAGAAGTAACACTTAGTTAAATACAGAAAATAATGGCCGGGGATTCCAGTCGTTGGTAGGCATATTCCATTTAATACAAAGGCTTCCCTTGAGTTTGAGCCGCAGCTTATTGGGTGCCCGGTCATTTATTTTGAAGGAATTGTGATCGAATTTTGCCTTACACTGAAGAGCTGGAGATTTGTATAAGTGTTTGTAGACATGTGAATTCTTATCGGATTTTAGATGCTCATTGATCCATGTAGCTAAACGTCTGGGGTTTCCCCGATAGCAAGCGTTAATACAGCTTGAACAATTGACTTGGTAGACTACCTAAATAGGATTTGAGATTTATTGGAATAGAATCCTTGGCGACAAATCATAATTTATTTATCTTAAAGGAGCTGAACACAAGCATGACATCAATATTAGCACAATTTGGCGTGATTATTTGAGCTTGAATTTGACAGCTCACATGTTACTTACTTTACGTAGGTTAGTTATAAAACCGTCATCATACGTATGACTATTACTTATAGGTAATGTAAGAATGAACCTATTGTCACCTGCATAACACTGACTGTCTGTTGCGGATTGTTTCAAGATGTGATAAAGTATTCCCTAAATATCAAAGCGCGAGTTTAGCCTGGGGATGGCTCCAGAAGTAAGAGCGAGTGTTCACTCTAAAAAGAAAGACTGACTGCACCATTCTTCACTATTCTTCTATTTTAGGGTAAATATTCACTCTTAATTTTGGAACCATTCCCAATCTCGCCTCTGAGATTTAGATAGTAATATGACTCTAATTGCACGTAGAACTGTTATCTACAAATAGCCTAATACCACAATTTTTACATGTAAGGGGCAATTGTTATGTACATATAGAATAAAGTATTCAATCTGTGTATTACTGCGATAAGGCTAGGCTTATCCATGCAAAGGACTGCTACTCATATATCATGATGTTATGACCGTACTAAAATATTTCAACAGACCCTTTCCATGCTCGATTACATACGTTTTCACTATGGACATGACACCTGATACACCCCCCCCCCCCCGCCATATCATAGCTCAAGAAGACCTAGACATTTGATTGGCACAGCTGAGATACTTTACGGGAACGATGTTCAATTGACCATGTGGATCATCACAGCATGAGGTGATGAATCTAAGGCGAAGAGGCTTTGCAACAAGTTAAACCACACTAAAATACAGAAATGTTGTGGTTGCACAAAGTGGCTTTTTAAGCGTCTACAATTCGGCATGTGTATAGCTTAAAACTAGTAAAATTAGGGATGTCTCCAAAGTTAAGAGTGAATATTCACTTTAAATAAGTAAGAATGCAGAAGAGAGTGGTAATTCTTACTCATCTTCAGTGAATATTCACTCTTAATCTTGGAACCATCTCTAATCTCGCTCTTTAGGATTTAGAGAGTACCGGTCTAAATATTTAGAATAATATACCTGTTTTTGAGCGCTGGTCATCTACGTTTTAAACAAAATGAAATGTCCTACTTTCTCACGCTCACTCAAAAAGGGTGTCCCTGTCTGTTGAAGTACATAAACGGTCTTCATCAATGACAGAGTATCAACAAAAAAATTAATAAAAAAAAAGACAGTTTCATAAATGTTTTGCTGTTTTCGACAGCAAATTCCCCTCCTACGATTTATAGCCTCATCGTCCTTCATAATGTTCCTCATTCATTCGTCATTTAGCTTTACTTCCTTTTTGTGGTCTAAAACGTATGTAACTTATGTTTTCATAGAAGTTTTAAGGGAGAACAAGAGAGAAAAAATGCCTGTCCGTTTGTGGATGGATACCTTTTATTTGCAAACCATTAAAGTTCACAGAATTACATGCAAAGAATGCAATAACGACCAAGCTAACAAAAAAAAAAAAACAAAGACAAAAACAAAAAACAACGGTATGAACAAAAAGCAGGAAAGAAGGCATTTGTTCAATGTACACAAAATAGGTTGCCTTAGACAGATGAACGCACTTTCACTTCTAAAATTGCAAGACGTTGATTTTTAAATTTTCCACTTTGATCACTTTATGTGGTTAAAGGGAATGAATGCTAAGTTTGTGGAATCTAGATTGTATGATGTCACGAATCAGCTACTGCCTCCATATACATTACATCAACTACGTGTTTGCACAGTAATAATATATGCAGTGGAACAAAGTGAAGTAATGTAATGTTCACTATGTGTCAAACAAGCGAAGACTTCTCCTGTGGCTGTTTTACTTTTGGTTTTTCCTTTTTTTTTTGATAAATGCTTTCTTCGAAATCTCAACTGATTTCGTGAGTATCCTC
This sequence comes from Stichopus chloronotus, assembly GCA_021234535.1. NCBI lineage: Eukaryota > Metazoa > Echinodermata > Holothuroidea > Aspidochirotida > Stichopodidae > Stichopus > Stichopus chloronotus. Next base: position 12,337,125 of record CM037836.1, on the reverse strand, counting down.
TGGGGAAACTTTTAGTAATTTCTTAAACTGATCTCTTGTGATTATCTAATCAAATTGCGTTTTTTTTTTTAACTCTAGAATGTAGTAAAACGTCACTATTTCATCGGCAATTGTAAATTGTGGTGAATGCATGTATGATTATACAGAATGGTGAAACTAGTAGAGCAAATCTTATAATACACATTATTGAGTGACGTGTAAACGAAATTACAAAAAATTAAGGGGGAGGGCGGTGGGTGGGGGTCATTGAGTTGGCTCAAGCAATGAAAAACATTGTATTTTGTCACACGTGTTTATACTTACATTTTAACGGTAAACGAACTAAATGATTCCAGACATCTGACATACAATTGAAGGAGATGATTGGGTAATTGATGATCAAAATCACTTATTGGAAACCTTTATTAGACACGTGTTACCATAAGGTGTTAACAATTGGAAACCTATTTTATAAGAAAAACTTTACAGTTTCTCACATTTTCAGAATCTGTATAGGTATAGAAACATGGCTGATGAGGCTAATTAGGAGTACTGATATACAGTGGCTTCCTTCAGGCACGTCACAAATTACGTAAGTACAACTCACGGAGCCCCACAAATCAAAACAATTTGAATTATTTGAAATTTGCCCAAGGTGTAATGTCTAAAACACACAAAGAAAGAATTCCATTTCAGTATCATTCCTGGCTGAACATTATTAATCGCATAAGATGTCGTTCGTGTTAATGCAAAACCGGTTGTTTTGGCTGTAGCGTTTCAGCTCCGTAAGTGGATACGTACAGCGTCAGTTTTTGAAGCCCCCCCCCCCCAAAAAAATTAAGAAGCTAACGACTCGTTGTGTTTCTTCCCTTTCCTTGATTAAAATGAACATCTTCTAGCTAACTTTGGGAAGTTTTAAACACATTTCACAGAAAAACTTCTAGAGAATAATATACCACATAAATTGACCAGACTTATATACATATATGAAAGCAAATTGGTAAGAATCATGTACAATGAAAATGAGACAAGAAATATACGCCTGTACTTGTAAAAACACTTGAGAACGTGTGCATCTGTGTTTACCCACCTCCAGAAGCAAAGACTTTTTTGGGGGGTGGGGTGGGGGGATGGTGGTACTAAGAGTACTAAGAGGCCGTTGCTCGAGAGAAAACTATCGTACGAACGTGTCATTTGATGAAATGCCCCATACTTCTTGGTTCCCAACAAAGACACGTTGTCATTTGGGCCACAGTCAGTTTTTAATGTTGTAACGAGAAATTACCGTAAGACCCACGCACGTCCTCGGATCTTCAGATCTTGAAACACGTTCCTCTGCTATCGAACTGGAGCAATCCCCAAGAGTAAATGTCACTCTCGGTTAACTAATGTGCCGTATTCCAAATATATTATTGACATTAACCCATATATATATTTTTTTCTTAGTTAAAGCCGTTATTGTCATATCCCTCTTTGACCTGGAAGTCATTTAATTCCTGGTCTTCACTTCCATCTCCTTTGCAACATTTACAATATTTCACGCAAGGCGTGGTAGTCGCAAGGAGGATTTCGTGATACGGACCCAGGGATCGCAATGGCCTCGGCAGCCAATTCCAGTTTGCGAGGAACGTATTCTCCAGACAGGAACATTTCCGTTGGATGATGTTGATGATTATGACTACAGCGAAGAAAAGGAATATGGGGATCCCGACTCCCATCAGTACGTAGCCGTCCTCGTTCGCCACAGACAGCCCGAACACTGCAAGGGGTAGCAATCCAAACGCCACTATCAAGTAAAGGACCGCGAACCAGCGGTACTTGGCGGTCGTATTCCCGAGGATTCTTGCCAGTGGGATCGGAAAACGTATGTATGGTATCGGGTACCATATGAGGATACCGGTAATGTTAAACAACAGGTGGCAAATGGCGATTTGGAGGGAGTGTCTGAAGCCCGGGCCCGACACCGCTAATGCTGCGATTAGCCCTGTCGCTGTGGTTCCGATATTCGCCCCAAGTGTCAACGGGTACATACGCTCCAACGATATTACACCAATGCCCACCAGGGGTGTTATGGCCGAGGTAAATATAGAACTACTCTGTACCAGGAAGGTACACCCTGCTCCGGCCACTATGGCGATGTAGCCCGTGAAATACCCAAACACGCCCGGGAAGTCGTAGTTTACCACTTTATGTACGATTTTTGCTATGCTTCCTCTGAGGAGGGAGTGAAGTACCTTGACAATGACCACGAGACATATTAGCAGGAGTCCGACCGAGGCAAAGAGAAGTATGAGTCCGGTGGCAAGGTCCGACAATTCCGTATGGGCAAACCAGTGGTTACCTGCCGATGCAATCAAATATAGCATGATATATATAACAGGATTGTTATAGTGTAGGCCTAAAATTACATAGTCGTCATTAATATAGTACGTACAATAAAAGGGAAAATGAAAAAAAAAAACCATAAAAATCCTTTGCTGATGATGACAATTGTTACAGCATTATGCCTTTTAGTCATGATTGAACAGAAAGCAAATGCGCTTACATTCTGAGCCGCCATCTCCTTTGCAGACTTTTAGTATTCTGAGGTCGCCGATGTTGGTCGCATTTTGAGCAACTTTGGTGATAACTTTCTTGTCGATCTACAAATTGGAAAATGATATTGAATGATAAATGTTACTTTAACATAAATCGTCAAAGTGCCTGACGTTAGTTAGACAGACAGGTTCCCTTGAGTACGCATGCTCAAAAATTCCCCCCCGATAACTCGTCCTCAATTGAAAATTTCGATGTTTTATTTCGCACACTGACCTAGTTCGGTTCGAGTGACTCTTGGTTTGCACTTATGAAAAAGCTCGTATAATCCTTTTCTTTTCTTTTTCGAAATTTTGAAACTTTACAGTTGCAACCTGGAGGACTGATTATATTCTGAATAATACAAAAAAGACTGAAACTATGTCTCATGAGATCTATATGAGCACATCGTGAGGAAGGAGTGACTATCTCGACACAGTCATTTCAATACAGTCTCAGATTCTGGTCTTCATTCTTTGTAAACGCGTTTAACTCATGGTCACCGTAGTCTGTCAAATGGTGTAATCCAGACTGTAACTACGTTCTGTCACAGTATATGGTCTGGACTAAAACTGCTCAATCAGGGTAAGGCTCTGGTCACGACGACCTGTCACATTACACAGCATAGACAGAAACTGCCAAATTTGTGTTATAGGTTTCTGGTCACTACAATCTACCATTTTATGTGGCGCAGACTGAAACGTTTGGGTCTGTGGTAGGTTTTGGACCTTATGGCCATGCAACATGTACTTTTAACCCTAGGCATTGATAAATTAGCTATAGACGGCCATTTCCCAAATTCAAAGAGATTTGCCTACTTTCATCGTTAACATTTGAAAGATATTTTACACTTAGTATCTAATTTGAATGGGGTATCAAAGAGAGAAAGACTCAAACAATCAAGAAAATGAAAAGAGGATTTTCCTCACCTGTATGACCCACTTGGTGAATGGGTCCGTTATAACCTTTAGTATTTCGACCTCCAGATCTTCTGAGGGCGTGATATGTTTTACGATGGCGAGACTCGTTTTTTCTAAATAACCTGTAATGACCTCGATGGGGAGCAGTACTAACACGGACAACCAATTGAACATATCATGGACCGTGGCGCCTCCGAAAGCCCGCCGAAACTGGTTTTTGTCCTGGACCTGGCCAAGAGCGACGATGGTATTCGTGACGGAAGTTCCGATATTCGCCCCCATTATGACGGGAATGGCGGGTCCGACGTCGACTGTATACGGAGAATTTAAACACAGAGGGAACGGAAATAATAAAATAGTACCTTCAACAGTACGATTTGATTTTTTTTTTATCAGAATTCAATATATTGTTATCACCACCTGCAAAAGTCAATGCCTAAAGGTTGCATGTACATCTACACTGTTAAAAATGTAAAGTGTAAAACGTCAATTTTACAAAAAGGTAAAGTAAACAAATACGAAAAGAATACAGAAATGTTCTGGCAAGTATTTTGTCTGTATGTTTTTCTTAGTTATTTCTTTGTTTTATTTTCTGTAAAGTTACAGATATTTTGTAACAGTGTTCGTCTGGGGGTGTTCTCTCTCTCTGGGTGTGTGTGCCTGTATGCAAATGCGTGAGGGGGCGTGTTTATGCCTTCATGTGTGCCATGTGTGACAAAATTTACTACGTATTGTTGCTTACGTAAACCGCTGCCGACCAAGGCCACAGTTATAGACGTAGATGTGCTGGAGCTCTGAACGAGGACCGTGACCAGAACACCGATCATCAAGGCAGCTACTGGATTCCGGAGTAACTCGTGGTTGTTGAGGGCCTTTCCTGCTTGAATTCCACCGACCAATCGGAAGGCAGAACTCAGAAAACTCAGGGCGCAGACGAACAGGTAGAGAAATCCCAGAAATATTAGAATTCGTGCAACGACCCACAGCAACTTCAATGTTCTACGAGAATAAGAAAGCTCTGTATACAAAAATAAGAGATCCAGAAAAAAAAAAAAAAAAAAGCATTTGAGAGACACACGCTAAGTATGCACATGCGCAGTTGCACTCGAATATGTTGCCCCTTGTAAATAAAAGTACTAATAATGATACAAATAATAATAATGATAAAACTACTTACAAATAACGTTAATGATAAAACCGTACTAAAAATAGTAATTATATAAATAATAATATTAATATTAATAATGATATTGATAATATTAATAATAATAATAATAACAATAATAATAATATTCATAATAATAATAATAATAGCAGTAGTATAATAATAGTTATACTGATAGTAGTAATGATAATAATAATCATCATCATCATCGTCACAATTAATAATCCTTACAAATAATTACAATGATAATTACGATTATCATTAATATCACGTAAATAAGGTAAATCAGACATTCTTCATATCAGGTAAATAAAATTTAAGGCAAATATCTCATATATGTGTCCCAAAGTAGAAGATTTTATGAAGAATGCTTAAAAAAGTTTGATAAAAAGTTGACAAAAAAGGGACCAACCGTGCCATGGTGGTCCTTTGTTAATTTCAGGAAGTGCGGCTTTCCAGGCATCTTCTTCTTCTTCTTGCTTCTCACGTGCCTTATTCTTCTCGACATCCTAATGAATATGCAAATAAAATAAACGATCTGCTCTATCAAACCCAGTTACAGCATGCATGGAGGAACATTACAGTCAATAGGTGATGACCATCCATCCATCCATCCATCCATCCATCCATCCATCCATCCATCCATCCATCCATCCATCCATGAAGAGAAGTTCACCGGACGAGAAAAAGTGTCTAATGAATCACAGAGATATCACGCCAACGGTCACTTCAGCCAATAGTATTCCGTTTTTCTACCTAAACGGCTATTAACTGTTTCTTTTTTTTTTCATTAAAAACAAACAAACAAACAAAAAACCCATCATTTTTCATCATCACAGTTTTGCGTCGTAGCATCAGGGACTTCCAGATCTACCACACGTGGTCTTTTTGAACAATGATGAAACGCCCTAATATAGCTTAGGCTACTACAGGAATATAGCACCAGATCTATACGTGCCTATCCAATAGCCATATGTACTGTTTGTTTATTTCTTTTCTTGTTTACACTGTAGAGCTAATGGGTAGGAATCATAGTTTACCCTCAGGGTGACCGCGGTTTTTGTTTTGTGACGTCTGTTCAAGGGTGTAAAACTAGTCAAGAACACGACTGTTTTTCGTTTTTATTTTCTCCTCAAGAATATCATTATCAAGAACTCTCAAGATTGACTAGAGACGGAGAGAACGGTCCAAATTAAATTACAAACGAATAAATGGAAGTTAAGTAGAGATGCCGGACTAAAGAGTGAAGCTAACGGAGCTGAAATTGTAACATATTTACAAATTCTAGAAAAAAATAAGTCAATTAAAAGTTAGAGGTTATGATATTATAATAGTATTATAACGATGTTAAATGTCAAAGGAGTAGAAACATGGATATACAGGTCAGCAACAGTGTACAAGCCTTTTTTTCGAGGCTCAGTCTGAGAAAGGTGTCATCCTCCTTCAGGGAATTTCATAGGATATTAACAAAGAAGAATAATCTAATCAAGAATTGAAGCGATATGGTCATCCAGTTTCCAAAAAGTCCTGAAAGATTGAGGGAAAACTACAACGGTACCGGTAACTTAATGAGTAGGTAATTGTTTCGTTTGTACCCTTCGCTAGTTTTCCTTCTGAGCATGCGTGTTCGTAACTGTCAACTGGCTGATTTCACGTATATTTCTGGTGCGGAAATGTTGCCGGCGAAAATGTGCCTTCGCTGCTATGGTACAACCAGGAAGCTGCCACGGATGGACAATGTAGTGCATACCGAACAACCCGGTGTGCCATGAAGCCTCTGTTACTTTTTGTCTTTTCAGGCTCAATGACTTTACGTAGAATGATTTGAGTACGGTGAGCAAAGATTAAAAACATTACAATTTTATATCCACAAGTTCTGCATGTCTTTTAACTGCACCGCTTTAACGCAATTTTAGAAAGATATAGATTTAAGGGGATACATTCTGTTACATGATTTCAAACTCATATAACATAACGAAAAATGGGATAAAATAGGATCAATAAGTAGGTTGAAAGATTTCATTCAATTTTAACTGATTGCAAGAGTACAAAAAAGCCAAAAAAAAAAAGCAGACGGACGGACGGACGTACAGACAAAGATGATGGTTCATCTGGGATTTTTCTGTATTTTGAAATGAACACGAGGGATTGTTCATGGACACTGAAGAGCGACGGAAACGGCTGATAAAAAAGTAAAGAATCTCTTCCGTAAGCTATATCGGAGAGGATGCATGGGTTCCCGAAGAACGTACAAGAATTTTCCGCAAATAACACAAACCTCCCCAGATAACACATTTTCCCGACCGATATACCAGAAATACCATTCCCCTGACCCATGATGCTTCCAAATCGAATGAATTTTTACATTTCATGGTCTAGAGATTTAGTTCGCTGAAAAACTAGCGTCTGAAAAAAAAAAAAAAAATCAGGGGACGAAAAATCCAAGAAGTTACGCGCAAGTGTCAGGTTGTCGTCTTTTACAGTAGGTCATTTGCAAATCCTGGATCAAACATTTGGTCAGGGCAAATTGGTTGGGGCACGGTATGTCAAATCCCAACAAATGAGTAAGTTGGTGTCCACCACGATCTACTGCTCCCGTTGACAGAGGTATGTAATTATTATGGATAAAAAGGTAAACATGAAAATAACATGGAAGTAAAAAAAAAATGAAGTATGAAATTACAACCCATGTGTTAAATTGATATGACTTACCATTGCCTGCTTGGAAGAGGAGACCAAAGCGAAACGACCGTTGGAGACGTAAATATAGAATTATTTTTTTGTTGCAAGTGTTTGTGTTAGATTACTTCAGCCTTGCATGGAGTCAAATTAACTATTACAATCAACCAGGTGCAACAAGTCCATATATATTGCATATAAGTACCTCCCACCGTTTGGAAAGAGTGTGGTTCATTGTATAAAGGCACCTCTCACCTTTGTTTGGTTTTCTTTGTTATTATAATTATATCAATACGCCACATTGAAGTTGGAACCCGGGCTGGGTGGAAAACTGTAGGTAATTGACCCTTGTACCTATAGGAAACTGGAGAATGGTCCCTTATTGTCAAATAGTGAATAATGATAAAAATAGCAATACGCATGCGTTACGAGTCTCTCAGAGAGTGTATATGTACAAAAAAAAGAACAGAAATGGAAAAAGACTGTTTCACGCCGTTACTTGTGCAATTCTTAACAGTGACGCGGCAGTGTTGCGGTATCATTGTCACTTTTTGGGGAAAGAGGGTAGAAGCCTGAGCAGATAACTGACCGCAAAGGCTGTCAATTTGTACGCAGTCATAAAAGTATGAAGTTTATTAATCTTTGTCATACCTACGAAAGGGGATTTTGATTAAAAAAAAAAACGAAAGGAAATTGGGGTTGGTAAATAACCTCATTTTATTGACAAAAAAACGGCCCCAAGAAAAGGTACACAAGATTCGTAACATGTCAACAATGTTCGTGTGTGATAGACAATACTACCATTATTTTGTGTAGATATCAAACGACAAATCACTGTCGATCTACATTTTATATTGTAATTATACGTCGGTGTTTCACTTTACAATTGACCGATTTTTATCCACACGATAATGCACTGTCATCTGATTGAAATGGACCAATAGGAGTTAGGGAATCTTCCCAAGAATGTATGACTATCAATTCAATATCAATTTGCAATTTGGGGTCGTAATTACGGGATTCCAATGGATAACAACATTCTCTTTAAATGAATACACGCCAATGCGCGTATGGTAATACATTACACAATAATAATAATAATAATAATAATAATATAATGATAATAATAATAATAATATCTGACATTCATAAATGCCAGCAATGAATTCCTGCAACGTGATTGGCTGAAAGCCATTAGAACCCGGTTTCTAATGGGATTAGATACTGACGAACAGCAATATGATCAACAGCAGTTGTAGTGCAGTTGTAGTGCATTCATTGCGTGTAACTTGCATCATGGATGGTGTCACAAAAATGGTTTCTATGGTAACAAACAGTATGAGTTATGTATGACTCGACTGCATACATACACGGTGTACACTTATACTGCAGGTACGAGTATGAGCGTATACTCCTTCAATCCAACAAATTACCATGACATACTAGTATACGCTACTCTACCCTTTGTAAGGAACAACATGAGTGACTTCTTTATAAATTAACGACTAAGGCCGTTAGTATTGGATCAGCCAAAGGGAGAGAATGCCGGACATGTTTCAAAAGCTAATGTTGATGATCGGCCTACAGTGTGCTCAAATGACTTAGGCCTAATTCACTACAAGTTCCTCCTAAGTTACCGACAAGCTTACCTACCGTTCCTATATATGCCTTGGTATGTTTTGGCTGCTGCTAATTCTATCAGTTCGACAACATGTCTTTTCAGCTGTTCCTTAAGTTACAAAATTAGCCAGGTGAACCAGTATGCTCATCAATGTTTTCCAGAGCAGAGAATACAGACCTTGGTTCAATATACTGCTGCAATGCCTGTTTTCCTTACCATCCTGTGCCGTCATTTCGCAACATCCTTTGGAGTAGGCCCTATCGCCCTAACGGCCAGCCTAACCCAACTTGTGGCCTATGCATGATGCAGTAAGAGATCTTTCAAAACACTGTGCTTTCCAGGAGTTGTTTACTAATTGTATCGTTTTGACATAATAATCTGACAGTTTCAAACAAATCGTCCAAAAGAAAAGACTGACAGGCATACAAAGTCTCATCTGTGTTCCATAGTATATTAGTACTAAGTAATAATAACGTAGTACTGTAATCTAACGTCAGATTACTCACTATACGTTAGCCAAACGGTCACTTGTTTCCGCATGGACAAGATGTCACAGTCAATATTGCGCAATGAGTCAAAAGGTCACTTATCATCTCAAATTAGAATGTTTTTTTTTTCTCTTTCAAATATAAGTATTTATCAGGAAATTTGTCCAGGTGGTGTTCACTGTTAAAACAGATTACAATATAAAACATCTAGGCCTAGACTTACGTTGTGTTTTTCGTGTAGCCAGCACATTGCTCACGGCTAGTACGTACGTGTTCATGTTCAATCAGTATTGAAAAGCAAATACTATAGGCAGTTTCGGAGAATTTAATTGATCACTTATATTTTGTCCAAAAAAAGTTCCAAGTCAATTGTTTGTAAACAGTTATGAATGGATATGCTTCGGTCCTCATGCTTCCATGATGACGTCATCATCGGTCTCAAATGAAATTTATGACCTCGCACCCTCATAGGTATCTCCTAATTAAATGTACAAGTTTTAATTTTAATTATTGTCAGAGTTTTCTACTATTTCAGTTTCGCTGAGCGCTGTGCTATAAGTGATTATGATGAAGCTTATGGTGGGTGTCTTTCGACGGACTACAGTTACAAGTTGAACCCACGTTACTCCGTTGTTGAAAACTCAGCTCAGGATACCTTGAAGGTGAAAGCGTATGAAAGGTTATATACAATGTAACATTCGATATGGTGCATCCTCTGAAAAAAGTTTATTCTCAGATAGAGGTGAGAATAAAATGAGTTACCGAGATTTCTACACTTGCATCATTATCCTGAATTATCACACTAAACTTTTGACAAAAAGAAAAGTTAAATAGTGCTTCAAGTTAGTGGCGCTATTTTCTTTTCCATTTGGCCCAATGCATGAACGGTCGCATGAAAAAGGGTTAGCGTACCCTATATGCTGCAGCCTCGGGACTACAGTTTTACAATTCGACAAATTTTCGGTATATCCTCTCCTATGGGTTGGGTTCTCTCTTGGAAGTGAAGCCGGCGAGTCGAGGTATATTTGTTGTGGGAGAATGAAGCCAACTGAAGCAACTTGGAATAGACTGAAAAACTTTTAGCTGGCGGTGAAGTCTTTTTGGGCTGAGATGTGATTACGTTCATCTAAGCCACGTCAAGGCAGTATGCGGTCTTTATCTGAGAATCTAACCAAAGAATTTAATATGCCATGAATGACCAATGTGTCAGCTTTCCAAAGAGTGGTGGCTCATACCAGTGGAAACTTTTAAAAAAATACTATACCATACCACCATTAACATTTTTGTTGTCTTACTCGATAAAGTACCGAAACGCCTTTCGGGAGACCCCCCGTGCATAATACCATGTATGTCATACCATGCATTTCCTACTTTACCTATCATGTGAAAGCTACAGGAATAACATATTAAGATATGGTTACCATTCAGATTTTTGAACCAGAAGGGGTGGAAGTTGATGATGGTGGTCCCACCTCCTTGACAGGGCTCTCGGATCAAAATATCACTCCGACACGTTCGATTTTCAATCTAAATCTCATTCAATAGTCCTCATTGTCACATTACATGTAGTTTATTTAGTGCTATTAGTGGTCTTCATATTCATGTATGAGAAAGTAGTGATGATAACTGAAAACATGATATCAATCGAAAGCCCAAACGCATTGTGGTTGTGATGATTTCATTACACAAACAACAGGCAAATTAGGGACGAATATATTCTGTTTATTAGCACAAACTTAAACCACAGCCCTAAACTTAACCTATAATGAGTTGCTGATTGGCTAAAATCTCGCTGGCGCCGAGAAAGAATTGTCGCAATCGGCCGAATAGTAACATTCTTATTCTATTGAAATTGACTAGCTGCAGAGAAAGCCATTAATTAACGTTTAGTGGAAAGCCCTATCTACGGCTCGGACGTCCTGTCTTTGAGATTAATATGGCGCGACGGTAAAGATGATGATTTCCAGATGAAAAAAGTGTAAAATTTAAGGGACAATGCGGTCACTCCAATATGTATTAGTGTAGTCCCCTATCCTAATTCATGGACGATTCTTTTGCATCAAGTGACAAACTTTTTGTTACTGGGTTGCTAACTTTATTCAGATTATATGTTTGCTTTGAACACACAATGTATATGAAATATCCTGAAAGATACTTGTATAACTTAAGGAGATTTGTAATATTTACTTTGAGGCTTCAGACTTATAAGTCAGGGGTGACTGCTTATTCCTTAGTAAGTGATTTCAGCTATTTCTGATATTATATAATGTCACACAATGTTGGGTAAGTCTTTGATGCTAATTTGATACTACTTTGGAATGTACCGGCTGAATTAGCTAGCTGACCTGCAGCTTTCGTAAACACGCCAGTGTTGTATTCTAAGTTAGTGTTTCTAGCTGGAGTGAGTTATCTTTATACAAAAGACACTAAAAGGCAGTTTTTTTTCCTGCGACAGCCTGCCGGCGATAACGTCGTCATCACTGCATTCCAGGTTTCAAACCACATACGCTTTAATTACCAGGATTCCTCGTATATCCGATAACCGATTCACAAGAGAACCAAACTTACTGCCAAAATATCGATAAACCTGCCAAAATATCATTGTATATATCTTTTTCCCTTGTGAACATCTGAAGAGAAATGTTCAACTGCTCTATTGATAGTCTCATACCGGTCGTTTAACAGCTGAAGAGGGCGATATATATGTTTTCCCGGTTGTTCACGTCGTTAAATTGCCGACAGACATGTATTGAAAATCTTTAACAGTGCCATCTACATCAACAAATTGTGGCGCCGTGAAGCCGAATCACACATCGCCTCGAATGATTATCCTCCGCCAGCTAAGATTCCATAACTTTTCCGTAATTGCTTCAATTCCCACCATTGTCATAACATGCATACCTCAACTTAACTCGCCTTCTTCAATATTCAATCCACAAAAGAACCCACTGATCTCAAAGGATGAAGTATCAAAAATGTTGCCCAAATATCCCTGATAACGACTTTCACCGACACAGGTGAACAAAATGAGGATGAATCTCCAACTTTTATTAAGGGTAGGCTGTGCTACCTTACAACAGCTGTTTGAAAGAGGACTGTTGCATCTATGAATACTTTCGTGAGTGACCTGGGCCTGTCCCCTTATTTATGACGGCACACATTTTCTGGGTGACTGTAATGATGTATTTTAGTCAGTGTTCTGGTGTAGCTTTATAAACTTCGTAACTAACTATAATAACTCTACGAAATTCTTTGTAAGCCAGAGCGAAGAAAGACTTTTCGGTTGTGCACTTTACACCCGGCATCATCAGAGTTTTATTAGTTTGTATATCTCGCGTTGCTTTATTTTGCTTGAAACCTAACGCAGCATGGATGACAATACTGGAGAAAATTCCACCTCTCTGGGAGAACCACACCCACTATGTTAATTAAGATAGATCAAGTTGTGCTTGAATATGAATGAAGATGAAGGAGAAACACTATAGGCATATGTAGAAACAGGTAGAGCAGGTAGAGCAATTGTATAAGTTTATCCCATGGTCAGATCGGTGCCACATAACAGGCTTGTATAGCTTGCCATTTTCAGTTAGCCTAGCCAATGAAAACGTCGACAACACAACCTAAACTGTTTTCCGCAAGATAAAACATCTCGAAATCCTTGGATGATGGTTTTATTTCTCTATAGGCTGATTGTATATATTCTGCATGCACTTATATATCACTTCAATTGTAGCTTAAACTCAGAAACCTTTCAAAAACGTTCCGGCGGTCCGACTCCCACCATCACAGTACATTCCTGAGGAAAGATAAGAAATGTTGCAGCTTGTTCACTCAACTTACTATTTTTGTGATGTCATGCTATTCCTACACTTAAATAAATTCCTTTTGCTTTTCTTGTTTCTTTTTTTTTTTTAAGAAAACCATTGTCACGAAAAGTGATCATTGTCTTATTTTATGGGTTGACTCAGTTGAATGGAAAAGTCCTCTCCAAACAGCATTGTGCAACATGTAAGCAAGAAAACAGCAAACATTTCAAGGTTACATAAACCTTTTTCCTTTATTTCTAAAGGGAAACAAAAGCCAGCTTGGAAATGATATTTCTTTTATAATTCTGGAAGACTTTAAAGTCCACATTAAACTCCGCCCTCAATGACCCTCGCACATTCTTTAGCCGGTTTTGAGAACATAAAGTGTGACCTTTCGTCAACATTTTTTCTCCCCGGGTAGCTTCATGATCATTATCAGAGTTTCACTTTCCATTCATCGAATATGTTAAAGGGGAAATCAGGGTTTGACTGAGAAAATTCACCCTATAGTTGATTGTTCTTTCTAAACTGATTGTTCACCGAACTGTAGAGACGTTGGGGTGGTGTTTGAAGGAAGAAGAAACGGTAATTATTGCGTTAATTATTGTTGAATGAATTATTGTTGTTTGTCGGGTAAAAAAATAAACGTTCATGTACAACACAAGACAGCCTCCTCTATACGATGACCAATCACCGCAAAGACTGAGATGACGTTATATGAATAAATATAACCAAATGTTTACGGTTCCCATGCTGTTCGTGCATTGCGCATGCGTTTAGTGATAGTTGATGATACATAAAGCACACGTAGGCTACGTATGAAACTGTTCAGCCACACCTCCTCATACCTTGAAAAGGCGATAGTATTGAATATTCATATTTGATTCGATGAATATGGATGTTACAGATTTTCGGAATTCTTCACCGATTTTTGCGAATTGGACTCGTTTTTCGAAATTGTCCACATGTTTCGAGATAATCTTGATCATATTTGTTAGTTATAACTCATTGCACGATACCGGTGGAGAATTGTAGTGAAATAAATTGTGAAAATAAACCCCGATTTCCCCTTTAACAAAAACGACGATGAAAGGAAATAAAAAGGCCAAAAAAAAAAAAAAAAAAACTGATAAAAAGATGTGAACATATCCGACCTAAAGGGAAATGCGGCGTTTGTTTCACTGAAAACAACCATATTTTTAAAACCAATGGTTGTGGACATAGAATGATGAATTGTTCAAGATAAGGAAAGACAGTAGTCTTCTTTTCAAGAAATAAGTTACTCACAGGTAGAAATTAAGTTATTTGTTACTCAACAATAATTTGTTCACCCAAACTTTTCAAAATTCAAAATATGCGCCTTCCGTTGCTCATCACATGGATAACGTTTTGAGGAAATGAAGCCTTTGCAGATGTTTATTGGTGAGAGTAAATGGTTTAACAATGATGAATGCTGTTTTCTTCGTATGCCATGTGGGTGTATTTCTATTTCCCTTTAAACCATTGAACGTTATCTGTGAGGTTTTGTGAAGTGGTGATCAGTGTATCTGTTCACAATCTAGTGGCGTCTTTTAAACTGGCCGACATTTGAAGCATTTTGCTCACTTCTAAATTCACTTTCGATACGAATATGAATATCGTTGCGCTTTATTCTTTTCTGCAACGTTAATTGAGATGTTTCTTTACTTCTTTATATTTAAATGATGATTCATAAAACAATGACTCATAAAGAAACAATGATTCAAATTTTTCACGATGTCTGTTGTTCAAGTACTGTTTGAAAATCACCCCTTCATTCAATTTAGTGGAGACTTTGTGTTTTCTGATTTTCGGTTCAGAATTGCCTTGAATTGCGGTTAGTTTACTGCCAACCCTACGGTGATCTTCGAAGTGGGTGCTGGTATGTAACGTTTTCTAACGTACCTACGGTATCACGAATGCAGCAAACGGGTGCAACACACGTCCAATTTGCGGGCAACGGCCACACAAGTGTGGAGGAAGCCCTTGACTTTTAATATGCCTCAACTTCGCGTTGTGTGACTGCGTGCTTTAACACAAGGAAGAAAGAATGTGATAGATGTACTTCCTGTTGTACAGAAAGGGAAAGCCTTTGCCCTATATCTTTAGATTTTGTATTAATAACTCTTGTTGTAAATGAAAGTTACCTTCTTGAGAAAAAGAAAATATTAGCACGTGATCTATTGCAACATTTTGCATATATAGAAGTCAGTTTCCGTTCTTCACAGAGGCTTTCTCTTTTTTAAGGGGGGGGGGGTTGCTTTCAGTCAGCCGCTTTCATGTTACTTTTAAGGGGGGGGGGGATTGTAAACGCTATAGACTATGGGTCACACTGTCGGAAATACTTTAAATCTCGACTTTGTGACCCACCCAATAGGTGGAGTTAGCCAATCTCGAGCACAGAGGATGCATGGTTGAAATATCTTCAGTCCTTGCATTTGTGGAGAGAGTCAAGTTCATTGTCTCACTTTCTCTGAAATGTGCAAATACTGTCAGCGAGATTAGCTGGATTCGTCAATACTAATTAAGTAACTCTTCCACGATGAGTTTAGGTAACCTCCTGAAGTGGGCCACAAAACTAACAACCAGAAATCCATGCCCATTTTTTCTCTCTTCGTGCCGGTGTTGGGCCGATGCTGCCGTTGTTTTTCTTTTACTTTGAAAGTTTTTACATACTTTTCTCTTAAAAGGTTTTTTAAGCTTTGTATGCTTTTTTGTTTGACATTTTAGTCTTGGCGTTGTACATTCCTGTCTAGTGTATTGAGTAACTGTGCTCTCATGTCTATTTTATCATTTCAGTTAGTTCTGTTCGTTCCTTACGAGGCAGGCTTGCTGCCGAATATCGAGTTAGTAACTCACCTAACTTGTTTTGCTTTTAGTGTTTGTGTTATGGTGTGATATAATATATATATAATATAAAATAATATATTAAATAAATATTATAAAATAATTATAATATAATATATATAATAAATATTATATATATAAATAATAATATAAATAATATATATAAAAAAATAAATATATATAAAAAATATATATAAATAAATTATATAAATATATATATATATATATGATATATATATATATATAGATATATATATATATATAATATATATATATATATATATATATATATATG
Source organism: Stichopus chloronotus (assembly GCA_021234535.1). NCBI lineage: Eukaryota > Metazoa > Echinodermata > Holothuroidea > Aspidochirotida > Stichopodidae > Stichopus > Stichopus chloronotus. The sequence continues at coordinate 12,320,733 of CM037836.1, read as the reverse complement.
ATATATATATATATATATAACAAAGCAATAAAATCTAAAACATAGTAACTACGGCATGTAACTTTTCAAGTTATATTTTCGTTCATAATCTATATTCCTCCAAAGAAAAGAGAGTAAAAGTAAATGTAACATCATTTTGCCACGCAATCATTACTGCTATTTTATTTATTTCCGTATGCTCCTAAAACAAACTGAAAGAAAGAAAAGCTCAATTTGAAACGCGGAACTCCTCCAGTCCGAGGAAGTCCTTCTCTTCCTATCACTGCTCATCTTTCAAATACAAGTCAATCTAATCGCATACTTTCAAAACCTAGCTGAAACTTTTCCTTCCACCAGTGGACATATGATGAAGTTTAGGTTGATAGGTGTCCGTATGATATCCTTCCTTTTCTTGTTCCTGTTTTATTTTCGCCTTTTGCGCCATCTTGTTATGTTAGTCCTTCCTACTTTGTTTCTAGGAGTACCAACTCTCCTAAGTTTTCACGAGTTTCTGTGGGTTATCCCTTCTACCTATATAAACGTATATAGTTACTTGTATTTTTATGGGAAGATGCTTCCAGTACGTCGAGTACCTCAAAACAACCCCGGTTAATAGACAACAGAAAGGAAATGCATACACTGAATGCAAAAATCCATACACTGAATTGCCACTTCTGAACAGGATTACCAGGTATATAATGCAAGTCGTTTGAGGTTGACCTTCATGAAGTAAATGTCTTTTTATGAATCCATTCTTCAAAATGCATTCAATACTTTGCAAGACTGATCTGTAACAGCCCCACAGCTATGCTGTCACGTCTTTGTCCTGAAAGCTGCCTCTTACAAGACGTGACACTCCAAGTAACAAGGGTCCTTGAAGAGCAAAGGGTTCTCTCTTCTGGACGAAAGATTCCTAACAAAAACCTAAATTTCATAAGGCCAGATGTGAGGTTTGATGAGGAAATTTCTTCATCGTTAATCTCCCATCTTTTCCTTCCATGTAAAACAAAGTTTGACATGACGTTTATGCTACGTTCATTTCAGAACAAATTTTGACCAATTACGGTTTTAATTACTGTAGATAGAACAATGATTTTTCGTCGGCTAAAATTTTAGCGGAACTGGGTTCTGTGGAAAATATACGGGGCTCCTGTGCAAATAACAACAACAGAACTCTTATGCAAAGGTATTGCTTTTGGAAATACGTCAATAGGAGTCAGAAGGAGTGCCGTTATCTGTTGGCCCCTTTCCCAATCTAATTTTTTGATATAATACTGGACGAAACAAAAGTTCCATTGGATCTCTCTCATAACGTTGTAAAACTGCTGACGCTTATCTATACTATGCGATGCCGTGATGTGCCATACTGTACTGTACTGTGCTATACTATACTATGTCGCACAAGACTGCACTGTGCCTAGGGTTATAAAGAGAGTACTCTAGTATTGCTGTTTATTTGTCGAAACTCTGTTTCACTAATGAAATGGAACATGAAAGCACTACATGAATCTGTGCACGAACGCCATTTTGTTCCTACTAAAAAGCAGGGAAGTAATACACGATTCTGCGACACCATATTAAACACAATGGCGCCTTATTGCATTCCAGTTTGGAAACAACAATTGATACTCAAGGTTTATCACCTCATTGGAAAAAGCCGAACCACATTTCAAGGCGTTTTCTGGAAATGAATCCGAAGGGCTCTCTCATCACTTTAAAGGAAAGGAAACCCTGGGAATATATTTATCAAAATGAAGCAGATGTGTTTGACAAACATCTTCCCAAAGTTTCATTCAGAGATATTGTTTGCTATCCAAGTTACACACTTTTGAAATTCAGAGAAGGGTGCTTCCATTTTTGCCTAAAGTGAATGTAAAACAACTTGAGTAAGTCGAATTATGATGTCACATAACCACTGATAGCAAAAATTTTAATGCAGTTCTTTATATTCTTTACCTTCTATTTCTATCAATCCGAAACACATTTGCACACATTTTGTGTTGAATTACTGACGTGTATCATGTAATAATCAAATCATTAATACTATGACTTGAATCTATGCATGACTGTTAAAAATTATTGACAATGAAATATAAAGAAAAACAAAAGCTTTTCAATCACATGTGGTCTGGTGATGTCATCACAATGTCAAAATGGCAGCTTCCTTATAATTTTTTTTATGAATATTCAAATTGCAATATCCTGGAAAGTAAGAAAGGTATTTAACTGAAATTTTGTAATGGTGTTCACCATATGTTAGTCTCTCATTTAACATTGTCAAAAGTCCTGACTTGCCTTCTCCTTTAACTCATTATATCGTTCTTGTAGTTGTGACGTTTGCTTTTCCTCACTAGATTTTGGTACGAAGACGGCCATAGCTCGCACTTCCTGATATTGTTGAAAGGATAAGCATGAATGTTTGTGTGAACTAAGTTACGTTACGCGCAGGATGGGCGCAACAAAAGAATTTGACATTCGACCGATAATGACAAAGATTGTAGTGCGACGCACTTCAATAATTATATGTAAATCTTTAGGTATAGAGCCAACAGTCACTGTGGCAACGGTGAACTTTCCAGTGGTTCAGCTCGTGTGCCCAGAGTTCAGCAATATGCCGTATAGAATTTGCTCTGTTTGCTAACCTGTGACGATTTCAGTAAGGGTATGATTCATGGTTTGTGGAGATTGTTCCAAGTCTACACCTGCAGGTGTAAGATCACTAAGAGTGGATAACAGTCCGCCGGCAAAGTAATTCGAAGGAGAGACAGAAAAGAAAAAAAAATACAACTCAAACGAACTTTATAAGGCATCTGCTGTCTTTCGTATTACTGTCGGCCTATTGTGTTGTCTGACCCTTTGTTAACAACATAATGGTTGCGCTTTTTGAAGAAATGTCGTGAAACATGGAAGGGACATTCCAAAGTCCGACAGATTCCATTCTGGTTCGCTCTTTTGAAATGGGACGGCGCCTAATGCGGAATGGGCTGAAGTACTGGTCTTATCCGCCGTGACTGATAACAACTTCATAGACCGCCAAAGATATTAACGTCCTGGAATAAGAACGAGGGTACTTGATTCTCAAATTTCATTTGAGCTCTCTAATGATGCCATTGTAGTAAAGGCGTACCCTGTATGTATCCTAAACCAAGAAAGTCCTCCGCTAGTTTGCAGAAGCAAGAACCTATTGAAATCCAACATAAGGGTTGAGGGTTGAAGAAATGTCGTGGAACGCCGAAGAAACATTCTAAAGGTTGCCCTTTTGACACGGGATCCACGTGCGGAACGATTTAAACCAGGGAGGAGTGGGGGGGGGGCACGACTTTCAGGAGTTTCACCGCTTGTCTGGGAATACAATGTCCCAGCCGTGTTTTATTCGTAATGTACTGTATGGGTTAACGTTGTACAATGTGCATTTCTATTTTATTAAACTTTCGTATAGTCTCAAAGACGACCATAGAATGGAATAGGATATACGGCATGCAATCAGAAATCAATGCACAACATAAAACAAGAAGCGAAAGCACAAAGGTACTGATTACGTCTGTTTTCGTAGCAGAGAAAGAGAAATAGAGCTGGAATATTTCCGAGGTAACGTCCATGGATGAAAGTGTCGTACTGTTATAACGTAAAATATAAACAAATGGCAACAGAAAGCAACATGAAAAGTTGCACAATTGTCAAACGAATGTGTCTGAAATACTGAGAACTAAATTTTCCAGTCAAAATCCACCGTGAAACTGAAAACTGAAACTGAAACAAAGAAATCTATAAACAGTTGTCAAGTAAAAAATATAAACATAGTTTTGGCCAAATCATCGCATTTGACTGAGAAACGTTTGTACTAAATATATCAGCCTGCTTTCTTTAGTTCTACCGTCATTTTTGATTTCCATTGTCTAACCTACCGTATCACGGCTTTTGCTGCAACTGGAGGAAAATTCGATAGCACTGTGTATCTTATCTTATACATGGCAAAAAAAAAAAAAAAAAAAACACGGAAAGTTTCACCAAAGAGCCGTTCAGAGATAGGCTTTTATAAATATCTCACCTAGGCATTGATTTGAACAACTCAGCTGTCTAACATCACACAAGTAATAACACTCTCACAATATCAACTTGCCGTCAATCGCATCAGCGAGGACTATTCCTTTTCTTTAATATGGTTCATTGGCAACCTTCGATCATCGAGGAGGTAGTGATGGTACCTATAACTGACTGGAAGAATCAGGTGACTTTTAAGTTATAAGCCACTGACAGTTACTGAGTAACACAAGGAAGGGGCCAACGGTGGCCATGGCCAGCCCAAACCTGGGCCCCAAATTGTTTATGGTATTTATACCTAGTTCCGCGAGATGCCCTCTAAGAAAATTGTGTACACACTTGTTTGTTGCATCAGCTCACATCTTGGGGCACTTATTTGTAGAAAAGTTTTCAAAAGGGAGATGGGGAACACCCCTTAGTTTTCATGTTTCCTCTTGTCACTATACTACCAGTTTGGTCCCATCCAGAGAAAGGGACGTGGAAACCGCTAATGCAGTTGGGCTACATGGTGCAGGTATTCCTTGTAGTATAGGATTGTTTTCAGTTATATTTTCAGCTGTTTTTTTCCCCATTTGAATTTACCTGATTGAAAACAAATACTGTACAGACAGTGGCCACTTAGGTACATTCTTCATGGGCGGGGAAGTGATGAGGCTTAAAGGACGTCCCATTATCACTTGCATGATAACTAAAATTGTGGGAAGATTATCTAACTCACAAACTTTTGGAGACGAAGACCCCCTCACATCGCCGGAAATGGCCTTCCCACACTCTACAAGCCCCCTGTTTCTCTTGTGGAGCTTCCCTAAAAACTGCCGCAAGGTAGGCTGTGGCTTTTGGCTTCCCCAACGCCAGCCACGCCGTCACTGGTACAGGATGTGATAAACATGAGTCTTCATCGCTAATACACAGGATCCTCATTTAGACTCGCATTAGAGGGTTCGGTCAAAGAAACCTTAAATTCTGCAGTTATCTATGTCCCCGGCACTTGCTAGAACGCTGTAATCACGGCTGCACGATTCCTTTACCATGGATGAATATATGAAAAAAAAAAGAGACCATGTCCTCTTCCCGTGGCCACCACGTCGCGTATCTGCATCGATTGGTGAACAAGGATACAACATGTAGTTGATTTACCCGCAGTATATAGCTTCACCCCGTTGACACACGAGTGACGCACTTCCCTTTTTCGTGGTGAGACATAATTCGAAAGGACAATATAATGCCTAGCCAGCAGGAAATCCCCTCCATGTTGAGGGAGTTTTAAATGCTGTTCTTTAGTGCTTGCTTTCGTAAATGAAGGCAACAGTGTAAACCGTGTACTTTCCCTCATTTACGAAATTATCGTAAGTTGAGTAGCAGGTTAATGTTAAAGTTTACTTCCTGTTAGTATGCAGGCATGACCTACATGAGTGAAAAACTATCTAACCGCCAGGCTTCCTGGAGGTGACAAACAAACCCATTAGCCGTCTAATGGTCTCGATTCCTCTAATGGTCTCACTGAGTCATTCTAAGATGAGATTGTAATTTTGATTTTAACATTTTCACATATCTTTTTGATGTCACATGAAATTCGTGGAATTAAATGGCGCCATGATTCTATACATTGTCTGGACAATTCTTATGCTGCCCTCACAGCGCGTCAACGGTATGCACTGCTATTCAGCTAGATAACCAAAAGTATACGAATAAATGACTCGAAGACGAAGGGTGTGCGTTCAAGCCAGATTTATTGTACGCAATGATGAGATGGTAAAACTGTTGGTAAATATAAGAAAAAATATACATAAGTGGGGGAATAAATTTGAAACAATGCAAGCTAAATACAGACGCAACAACGTCAACGTACGTCATTGCATGAAGGCCGAGTTGCAAGTTATGAAACCTAACACTTAAAGAGGCACATCGAATCATTTCATGAAATTCACCAAATTATCCAAACCTATCAGATCTCATTCACGTACTAGTGATTAATGGTTAAACCAAGAGGATTTCCCATGTTTCACATGCAAGGAACGTTAATGAGCGAGTAATTACCTATTCAGATTGGTTTGTGAAAATTCATTCCATTTCAATATTACTTTATATGCGGACATTTAGTACATGTTACGGTAACAAATTTAAAGCCTTAAATTTGGCAGCTTGCATAACTATCGAATATTAACCCTGAATAAATATGCTAATTATCTGAGGAACGACATGTGTATATACCTTTAAATTTCTACAAACTCATTGATATCAACTTAATGAACCCCTTTAAACCGATGCAGTTGAAAGCTATCCCAACTTCACTAATTAATAATATTCACAGGTTCAAAGCTAGCATATTTTGTATCAAGTACCTAACAGCAAACACAAGTGTCTCCAGTGTAAAATAACATTGCGGAGAACCGTAAAAGACTGCTCTATATACAGTCCTAAAGCAAGGAACAATTACTCAGAAAGGTCTTACAAAGAAGTGTCTATGTAGGCAAATTATATGATAGAGTTTCATGCCAAAATAATAGATGAAGCAACATAATAACATGAGGAAACATAACTAAACAGATTAAGATAGTTATACTTACAGAGTATTGTCTCTATAAGGTCGAAGTTAGAGCTACATTAGCAACGATGAGAGGGTAAAAAATACAAGTTTTTCGAGAGAGCGTCAGAAATCTTCTGAAAACAAGTAATTATTCCTCTGCAAACTGGTGGGAAATTTCACCCTCTGCTGAAAGTCAGGAATGTTAAATACTCAAGAGGGGATGAGAGGAGAGTGAAAGAAGCCACTCGTAGACCTCTCAGCGACCCGGTGCAATTTTAAAGGCTTGTGGACAAACACTGCATTTACAACAACTGAATTATCTTAGGCATAGGTGGAGAGTCCGGCAGTGAGAGGCCAACAAGGGGGATAGTACATGCCTTCGGTGAAGTTTGACTACTTAGCAGATTGGTTCAAGCATAGGAAACAGTTTATTTAGCACAGGGAAAAGATATAAATACAAAATAGTAACCAGGACAGATGTAAACTTAACACTCCCCGTCTGGTATGTTATTAACATGCCACATTTACTACTAACACTATTAAATATAAACGATAGGAAAATGAATACTCATTTCAATCGGAAATCAACAGGACGACATCTGTGACTGGTCGGAGGAACACCTTTGACTTCCCGTCTCTGGCAATCCTCACGTCAACCTTACGGACCTTCCCGTCCCTGCTGGGATGCGTCTTGTCAATCAAGCCGATTGGCCATTCATTGCGTGTGACTTGGGCATCTTTCAGGAGGACGACATCTCCCTGTTTGAGGTTTGGTCTGTCATCAGTCCACTTTGGACGACTCTGTAAGTTAGTAAGGTAGTCCGCCCTCCATCTTTTCCAAAAGGTGTCGGCAAGGCATTGGACTCGTCTCCATTGTTTCACATGGAGTTGTTTGGTCGAGAAATCCCCACATGGAGCAGAGGTCTGATCTGTTTTCTGTGTAAGCAGCATGGCGGGAGTTAGTACCGTTGGGACATCCGGGTCTGTAGACACTGGTACCAGAGGTCTTCCATTCATAATGGCCATCACTTCTGCCATGAAGGTACACAGCACTTCATGTGTGAGTCGAGTTGGTTGCCGACGAAGGAACATTGACTGTAGAATCTTACGGGCGATGCCAATCATTCTCTCCCAAGAACCGCCCATGTGGGATGAGTGAGGAGGGTTGAAAAGCCAGGTGCAGCCAATTTTCTGGAGATAATTACCGACTTCGGGTTTCTCTGCATTCATTTTCAATTCTTTACACGCACCTGTGAAGTTTGTCCCTCTGTCGGATCTCAGGGTCTTAGCAGGTCCTCGAATTGAAAAGAACCTGCGCAAGGCGTTGATAAGACTCGACGTGGACAAGGTCTCTACTACTTCAATGTGGACGGCTCGTGTTGCCATGCATGTAAAGAGAACAGCCCATCTTTTGTTGTTGGCACTGCCCCCTCTGGTGCGACGTGTCACCACCTCCCACGGACCAAAAACATCTAATCCAACATTGGTGAAGGGTGGTCCAACATTGACTCGATCTATTGGCAAGTCTGCCATCTTTTGATTTTCGAGTCTACCCCTCAGTTTTCTACAAATGACGCATTTGTTGATGCAACTTGATGTTAGTCGCTTACCTCCCACGAGCCAATAGCCAGCAGATCTCACTGCCCCCTCAGTAATGTGACGCCCCTGGTGTGACACCTTTTCATGATAGTGTCTGACGATTAACACAGCAATGTGATGTTTATGAGGGATTATAACTGGCCTCTTCTCCTCTTCTGATAACTCTGCAGAGGTCAATCGCCCACCAACTCTCAGAAGGCCGTCTTTGTCCAGAACCGGGTTGAGCTTCGTGATTGGACAACCTTTTGGTAATCTTTCCTTTTTCTCAAAGCAGGCTATCTCTTGTGCAAACACCTCTCGTTGAACACAACGGACAATGTGATCTCTGGCTTGGGATATTGTGTCCACGTCTAAGGGCAAATGGAAGGACTTCCATCCAGTTTGAGACTTTCCGCTGAAGGCAACTGCAACCTGGGAAAGTCTGGCAATGGTGCGACACAGCGTGGTCCAACAGGAGAAGCGTAAAAAACGGTGTGAACTTAAGTGCTGTTCGGCCACTTTGGTAGCAAGAACGGTCACCTCAGGACGAACTTCTCCATCAACATCTGGATCGACGATCTCAAAACCTCCATGATTCTCGGGTAACACCTTATCATGGTCGCCTACAAGAAAATCAGGGCCGTGAAACCAGTGACTGCAATGCAGATCGGATGCAGAGGTTGGTCTTGATGCTAAGTCTGCCGGGTTGTTTTCTGTAGCCACGTAGTGCCATTGAGTGGCCCTTGTAGATTCCCTGATACGGTTCACCCGATTGGCGACATACACGTAAAATCGTCTAGAAGTGTTGTAGATGTATCCGAGTACGACTCTACTATCTGTGAAGAACTTCACAGCATCCATGTCTACGTCAATTTCATCTCGGATGAGTTCTGACATCTCCACCGCCAGCACGGCTGCACAAAGCTCCAGTCTTGGAACGGTATGAGCAGGTTGGGGTGCCAGTTTGGATTTGGCCATAACAAACCCTATGTGGTGAGTGTTATCATCACAGGTCGTCTTTAAGTAAGCGACAGCTCCAATAGCTGCTGTTGAGGCATCCGAGAAGATACAGAGTTCTCTTCTCGTAACCGACGTTGGTGAAACAAGTGCGTAACACCTAGGAATACTAAGGTGACTAAGACCTTGCAAGGAATCTTTCCATTCGTTCCATTCTCGTACCCTCTCTGGGCTGAGTGGTTCGTCCCAGTTGACGCCTCCTGATGTAAGTTCTCTAACCAGGAGTTTGCCATGCAAGGTCACTGGTGCTACCAGACCTAATGGATCATACAGGCTATTGACCGTTGACAGGATCCCTCTACGTGTGTACGGTTTGTCTTCACAGGAAGCTTTGAAGTTGAAGGCGTCACTTTTCAAACTCCAAAATATGCCAAGACTGCGTTGTGTAGGAAGAACGTCTGTTGCAAGGTCTAGGTTCTGCAGGTCTTTAGCTCTGTCAGTTGGCTCAAAGGCTTCCATAACCTCATGGCAGTTGGATGATATTTTATGCAGATTTAGGTTTGACTCAGCTAGCATACCTTTTGTACTCTGGAGCAGATTGATCGCATCCTCTGCTGTTGACACAGACATTAGCCCATCGTCAACATAGAAGTTCCTGATGACAAACTGCCTCGCCTTTTCGCCGTAGATTGCCTGACCCTTTTCAGCAGCCCTTCGCATGCAGTATATTGCTACTGATGGAGAGGGACTGTTGCCGAAGACGTGCACATTCATCCTGTAGTCTATTACGTCTTTGCTCATGTCGTTGTCTCTGTACCACATGAAACGAAGGTAGTCTCGATGATCGTTTCGGACCTTGAAGCAGTAGAACATCTGTTGAACATCTGCCATAAATGCGACAGGTTCTTTCCTAAATCTCATCAACACGCCTATGAGTGTGTTGTTCAGATCCGGACCACTAAGTAGGACATTGTTCAGCGATACCCCTTGAAATTCGGCGCTTGAGTCGAACACCACTCGGATTTGATCAGGTTTTTTCGGGTGATGTACACCGAACATGGGTAGATACCAGTGCTCTCTGCCCGCATCTAAAGGAGGAGCTGGCTCTGCGTGCCCATTGTCCAGCATCTTTTGGACGAATTCAAGAAACTGTTCTTTGTCTGTTGGTTTCTTTTCCAAGGATTTAACAAGTGACGTCAGACGTTTTTTGGCTTGAGACCTGTTGCTGGGTAGGCGTTGTCTGTCTCGCTTGAATGGGAGTGGAGCTACCCAGTTGTTACCTTCATCTCTGTACACGTGTTTCTCCATGATTTCCAAAAACTCTTTGTCCTCGACGGACATGGCTGGTTTTTCATCATCTTTACGTTTTTCGAAGATCTTGTGACCCAGGTCATCACCTCCAGTAGTACTGTAGTACGCCGGAGATGACGATATGACGTTGGTACACGATGAAAAGTATGAGGGTCGACCATTGTGAAGAATGTTAGTTTTATAGACGTTCGTCATTGAAGGTTGGTGGGTCCTGCCAAGACACGTCTCTCCAATGATAACCCAGCCTAAGTCGAGGCGTTGAGCGTAGGGGGCGTTGTTGGGCCCATTGATCTGCTCACGAACTTTGTGCACACTCAAGATGTCACGCCCAAGCAATAGGAGGATCGGTACCTCTGGATCCACCTGTGGTATTTTGTGGGCTATGCGTTGCAGATGTGGATGGTGTTTAGCTATAGTCGGCGAGGGAATCTCTCTAGCATCATCCGGAATCAACTCACATTCTTTAATGGTGGGCAGGCAGAGTTTGACTTTCCCATCCATTGACTCTATAAACAAGTTACTAGCCATTCTACCAGTAGTTTGCTTGACACCCACGCATGTTTTCAAAGTGTACGCAATGGTGTTATTTTTCAGGTTAAAGTGATCGAACAGGTGGCTCTTAGCCAGGGATCCATTGCTTTGCTCGTCTATTACCGCATAGGTTTTAATTGCCTTATCCCTCCTTTTCTCAGGATATACCTTCACCATACATATCTTTGCACAAGACCGACCTCCGAATTTGTCATCACATATTTCTGTGCATGCGGATGCGACGTCCGTTGCCGAATTATTTAGCTGCTCCCCGCCGTTATCTTGTGCCCTCTGGGAATTGATTTGAGGGTTAGGTTGTGGTCCAGGGTGAAGAGCTGTGACGTGTCTGTCGCTGTCACACTCTGTGCAATGTATGGTTTCGTCACAATCTTTTGCAATGTGAGTTTTTGACGCACAACATTTGAAGCAGATTCCCTTGTCTTTCAGGAATTCTCGTCTTTGTTCCAGAGTTTTACTCCTGAAACTGCGACACTTTTGTAGAGGGTGGGGCCTTTTGTGCAACGGGCACTGTTGGTTGGGGTCGTCATTCTCGTCTGATGTGCGGACTCCAGTTTTGTTGACCCTGACTGATGCTCGATTGTTGTGCCGTGTTGAACTGCTTTGTTGAGACATTGATGGATGGCCATGCTGATTGATGATTGCAAAACTTGGGTCATTTCGAATCCTTGCTTGTTGACAAATAAATTCAACAAATACTCCAAAGGGAGGATAGGATGCTTGATGCTCCTCTTTGTACTGACTGCCCCTGAACATCCATTTTTCTTGCAGACCGTAGGGCAATTTTTCCACTATTGGTTTAACTCCACGAACTGTGTCAAGCCAAACCAAGCCTGGAAGAGTACCATCTAACTTTGCACTGTGAAGTTCCATCAACAGATCCCCTAGTTGGCGAAGCTTGTCATTTTCTCGAGAAGAGATTTTTGGAAAATCCTCCAACTTTTTTAGAAGTGCGTGTTCTATCACTTCAGGAGCGCCATAAACCCTGTCAAGCCGTTCCCAGGCCATCTTAATCCCTTCCTGTGGATCGAGAAAATGTATCGCACGTATTGTTTTGATTTGATGTACGGACTTTTCTCCCAGCCACTTAATGAGAAGATCTAGCTGTTGCGACGGTTGTATGTCGAGTTCCTTCACAGTTCTCACAAAGGAAGCTTTCCACATTCGATAATTTTCCGGCATATCATCAAACTTGATCATGCCAGTGCTGACCAATTCCTTTCTCAATAGATGGTTGGAAAAATCGATCAGTGGTTTGGATGTCGCAGGAAGGTCGACTGGTGCCTCTGTGTTTCGGGATGCGAAATGACTCTGTACATAATCACTTGTCCTTTCAACAGAAGTTTCCCGTGGCTCAGGGAGGTCGAGGTTAGCTGGTCTGCTAGCTTCCTCGTCTGCTTCCTCGTAAACCATAGCTTCTGCATTTGCGACGGCAGCTGCCTTCTCTGTACGTAAGATGAGAAGATCTGCCTCCTGTGCCGCCCTTTGCCTCATTAATTCGGCTTCAGCCTTCGCAAAGTTTATCTCTGCGCGAGCTGCCTCTGCCTTTGTTCTTGCACGTATAGCTGCTGAGCTCGTAGTGGAACAACCGCTGGACTTTGTATGTGACGATAAGGCGTCGTCGTTATACGATCTGCCGCTTGGTTGTCGAACATGGAGTCGTTGTGCTGGCAAGGACTTTGTTTCGGAATGGAGAGATCCATCCTTTTGGCGGAACTGCTTGCCCGATCGTGTACTCATAGCTGTTTTCTTCCCGAGCACTCTTTTTACTATGCTGCCCTCACAGCGCGTCAACGGTATGCACTGCTATTCAGCTAGATAACCAAAAGTATACGAATAAATGACTCGAAGACGAAGGGTGTGCGTTCAAGCCAGATTTATTGTACGCAATGATGAGATGGTAAAACTGTTGGTAAATATAAGAAAAAATATACATAAGTGGGGGAATAAATTTGAAACAATGCAAGCTAAATACAGACGCAACAACGTCAACGTACGTCATTGCATGAAGGCCGAGTTGCAAGTTATGAAACCTAACACTTAAAGAGGCACATCGAATCATTTCATGAAATTCACCAAATTATCCAAACCTATCAGATCTCATTCACGTACTAGTGATTAATGGTTAAACCAAGAGGATTTCCCATGTTTCACATGCAAGGAACGTTAATGAGCGAGTAATTACCTATTCAGATTGGTTTGTGAAAATTCATTCCATTTCAATATTACTTTACATGCGGACATTTAGTACATGTTACGGTAACAAATTTAAAGCCTTAAATTTGGCAGCTTGCATAACTATCGAATATTAACCCTGAATAAATATGCTAATTATCTGAGGAACGACATGTGTATATACCTTTAAATTTCTACAAACTCATTGATATCAACTTAATGAACCCCTTTAAACCGATGCAGTTGAAAGCTATCCCAACTTCACTAATTAATAATATTCACAGGTTCAAAGCTAGCATATTTTGTATCAAGTACCTAACAGCAAACACAAGTGTCTCCAGTGTAAAATAACATTGCGGAGAACCGTAAAAGACTGCTCTATATACAGTCCTAAAGCAAGGAACAATTACTCAGAAAGGTCTTACAAAGAAGTGTCTATGTAGGCAAATTATATGATAGAGTTTCATGCCAAAATAATAGATGAAGCAACATAATAACATGAGGAAACATAACTAAACAGATTAAGATAGTTATACTTACAGAGTATTGTCTCTATAAGGTCGAAGTTAGAGCTACATTAGCAACGATGAGAGGGTAAAAAATACAAGTTTTTCGAGAGAGCGTCAGAAATCTTCTGAAAACAAGTAATTATTCCTCTGCAAACTGGTGGGAAATTTCACCCTCTGCTGAAAGTCAGGAATGTTAAATACTCAAGAGGGGATGAGAGGAGAGTGAAAGAAGCCACTCGTAGACCTCTCAGCGACCCGGTGCAATTTTAAAGGCTTGTGGACAAACACTGCATTTACAACAACTGAATTATCTTAGGCATAGGTGGAGAGTCCGGCAGTGAGAGGCCAACAAGGGGGATAGTACATGCCTTCGGTGAAGTTTGACTACTTAGCAGATTGGTTCAAGCATAGGAAACAGTTTATTTAGCACAGGGAAAAGATATAAATACAAAATAGTAACCAGGACAGATGTAAACTTAACAATTCTATTAAGTAGAGTATAACCTGGTCTACGTTGCAAACAGATTGAAGGATTTGATTCGACGGTTTTACGTAAGATACGTAATTGAAGTGAATATCACACACTAAGTAATGTCGTCTAACTAATTACACATGCAAATGATATGCATTCACCTCTTTGCAAGTACACCGATCTTTTCAATTTCCTATATCTATAGACAGACCTTTTTTTCATGATTGCTTTCATACCTCTTTTCTTTTTCTCTCGCGGAAGTGGCTCCATACAGCATGAGTGTACGAAAACCATGTTGTTTTGTTGGACGACCTTTACACAAACTAATAGATACATGGCAACTATTGGGCAAAATACCCAGCCTAGATATTGTTCGTCGGTTTCTCTGTCATTCATGATTAAAGGTCATGTGACATACATCTAAAAAGAGCACTCTTCATGACGAAGTTGCAAAGTAAAACCCTGAGTGAAATATCCATTGGAATTTTGTTCATATCTATTACCGTTCTTGAGTTATGATTCCTCAAAGTTTAAAAAATGCAAAACAGATGACGTGGAGTGTTGCACAGTGTCATCTTTTCTTTTGTTAAGCCTGCATATTTTGCCTGTAAATCATGTAATTATTAAATTTCACATTGGTACGTGAAATCAGTATTTTGGAAAAAGAAAATACATGCTTCCAAAATAAAACCCTCTGGGGAAATGAAATTTTAAAATGACCTTGAAATAAAGGTTACATAAACAAAGGATTAACATGAAACGTGTCATAGGAGTCCATCTCTTGACTTCCACAAATTTGCATGCTTAGTCACTGTTTATTCGTCATACAGCTGTGAGTCACTAGTTTGCCTAAATGTAAATGTGTCAATCTTTTACAGATTTTTATGGAATTTGGGGCTTTTAAATATTTTCTACGCTTAATGCAACCAATTCTCCAAAATGTCATCTCCATGTCACATGACCTTAAGTCATAAAAACACCTGCAGTGAGTGCTTGGTAGCCTATCACGTAGGATTGAAAATGTTTCACGGAGGTTTGGTTTGTAGAAGGGATCAGCTCTATGATCAGTCAACAATTTTACGTCATACGTGAATTTACAGAAGCATTATAATAGGCTGTCATAAAAATCTGGCGTTTTATTTACAGTCTCAGGTTACAAGATTTGAGGGGTGAAGAGCACCCTCAACATGGTTCTTCTATTTGTTTCTGGGTACTTTAATCGTCATACGACAGAATGCATGTGTCCCGAAATAGACTTTCACCAACATATTCTTACCTTAGTACGCCACTGCTAAGAGATGATCACTGTGTAACACGTATAAAGTAGTTTAATAGCTTAAAAATCACATTTCTCTTTTGTTTGGTCGTAGTGGATTCTATTTTAAAATGAAACTCCTTGTTGTGAAGCTCCTACAACGAGTAACAATGACATTCTCAAACACAATGAAGAGAAATGTTTAGCAAGCAATGTCTTAGAGTAGAGATAGCAGATCGTCCCCAAAACGCAGGCGCATGCCTGATCTCAGTGTTGCACTACATGCGCTGTGCAGTTACACGTATTGCGGTAGGTTGCTTGTGTGAATAAGTCATCTGTTGTAGTCAACGCTTCAACTGCGCTGCATGACTGCACATTTTGTTGCTAAGTACTGTAATAACTCCAGTTTTTTTTTAGTCAAATGTGACTAGCTGAGACGCAGGGCTACTACACACTTGACATGAGTACTTAACATGCTTCCTCGTTAGTTCCTTTACAATCCGTAGATGCCCTCTTCACGCTACCGAGATCCTTAAACATAACCACAAAGCTAGTTATTGGCTTGAAAATGAAAACATGGGCCCCATACAGGTGAATCCACATGGGCCACCTGTGATTTTGCCTCCATGATTCGTCTATATGGAGCCCATAAGGGACCAACGTCGGAATGTTAACGGAAAGATGTTTGGAGACGTGCAAAACTTTTCTTAAAAAACATAGAAATGTCAAGATGTAAGATGAAAGAACAGCGTGAGTAATTTTGAGAACTTAAACATCTTTTCCTCTTTCATGGTCAAAGAATACGTATCTTTATCTCATCAGGTTGTCCACATTTGATAAACATTCTCTCACTTTGTTTCTATCACTTGGTGACATATACCTTCACCAGTAGAAGAATGAACCAACGACAAAGTGATCATACATTAGCATCGGCATATAATATCATTACCTTTCATGAAATGCAAACATCTCAGCCGAACGTCGAAAGAGTCTAACGGGTAGCTTCGTCTCTTTCCGGTATACGTCTGATATATGTCTGATCAATGATGAAAGTTATATCGTTTAACCTTTAGCGTCTACGACTTTTGATGAACCAGGTCTGCAAAACACACGCCTGGTTGTGTCAGTAATTGTTTGTGTCAGTATCTGCGGCAACTGCACTGATGACGTCGTCCAATAGAAAATACCGTTTCACTGACTGGGATCAGAATGGCTGGTTTAAACCAAGAAAACGCTGGGACATTAAGAACCAAGGACATTAAAAACACTCAGTTATTTGTTGTGGAGAACGACTTGGAAAGAAGTGACAGAGTTGGCAATTTCCGTTAACGGGGGCGAAAGTGGGTTTTAGGGACGTTGCGCAGTAGAAATACCCACTGCTCTTTAAAGATATTGGGGGACCATAAGGGTTCCCATATAGAGAGGATGATTGTAACATTTAACATTGTATGTAGATTCACGCAGGTTAGCCAAACGGTGATACATGATCTGAACTTATTCAGTGAAAACAAACATACATAACGAGTGTGATACAGTGTAATATGGAAATGCAAGTGTACCCTGTGGCAATGGCGTAGCCCGAAGTTGTGATGAGGGGTGAACTGAGAATTGTTTGAGGACTATCTAAGGTGAGACCCAGCATCGTTTGGAGCGGAGCATACTAAAAAAAAAAACAATGCATAAAACTTCCACCTACATTGCCGGAAATCGCCATTCCCAGGCTCAGCAAGTACGCTACAGAAAATGGCATTGTTACTATTTTCTGAGATGAAAAATTGATATCATTTGGGAGTTTGACGCTGAAAAAGTTAGATAAAAATGTTCACATTCCATGATAGATGTTGTACTTGCTTGAATCTGAAGGCCGAAAATTGTCAACACCATCCTCATTTCCTGAATGAGGAGGGCGTTGAAGTGTTCAGTCTTGCATTTTCTTTACCTTCTCTTTCAGTTTTTTTTTCTCATTCGTATCTATTTGATTATTTTTCTCTTTTTGAAAAGCTGAAAAGAGCCCCGGTAATCCATTTGAGTCGATCAAGGTGGGCTGCCCCCTGACAACGTGGTAACTCCTCCACTGCTGGAAAGTTGGTTTGATATAGGTTGTGAATTTTCGGAAGTATCATTTCCTCTTCAACGACATAAAAAGCAACCTTCTTAACTGTTTGGGCGTCAAATGGTGGAATGACTGGCTGACCAGACGGTGACAAAATTCACTTAATCTTTCAAGGTTTGTTTGTTTGTTTGTTCAGTTTATTTCTATATCAACAATACAAAACATGAGGTTACAAAATCAACACAAAAAGTCAAAATAATAGAAACAATTAACGATCATACAAAACAGAAATACGAGAAGGAAAAGGAGAGAGAAGAAATTAAGAAAAAGTTACATGAAGCTCTCCCCTACAGGTTGCTTAGTAGCAAGGGCCTTTTCTTACGGTTTGTTCGTTGTGTTTTATTTGACGTTTGAGCATTTTCTAGCGGCCACAATTGACTCATATGGCCGCTATGCAATAGTGGACTGATTTACATATCAGAAGTTTAACGTGATCTTATCACTGATGTGCACTTGATTATTTACTCATCATTTTTATGCAAATATCGTGACGTCAAAGCACAGAGTAGAACGGCCTCGTGTAATGTATAGCAGTTGGAAGTGTACCGTACGTGGATACCTGTCTAGTTAATCCAGATTAAAATACATCATGTTACCACAAGACTTCTAATCTTGTTGGAGTCTGACCGATGTAATAGGTCAGAAAAAACCCTCTTGCGTATGGATGAAGAAATGTGTGTGTATGGTATGCATGTTTTAACCCTTGCTCCCAAAGATATTCAGAATCACCGAGAAAAGTGAAAACAACTTTCAATACTGGTCAACCACCTCACCGCACCTCAGAGTTTTAATCTTAAAACGATATTGCACCGTATAGGCCTGTCGTCATTTGGGGTCAACAAGGTCTAATGCATATTGCCAAGTGACGCATGCTTCATGAAATTACCCGTATATTATCAACATCACTGTCAAGAAAAATATTTATGGTTGATAGGAATCTCCAGATGTTTCTATAGGAGGAAACATTCAGACGAGCAAAGCGATTAAAAGTTACCTAAAGAGGCCCTTCTTCAGATCTGTTATGTCGTAACAGACCGGATGCGTAGATGCATACTCAG
This sequence comes from Stichopus chloronotus, assembly GCA_021234535.1. Classification (NCBI taxonomy): domain Eukaryota; kingdom Metazoa; phylum Echinodermata; class Holothuroidea; order Aspidochirotida; family Stichopodidae; genus Stichopus; species Stichopus chloronotus. Next base: position 12,302,209 of record CM037836.1, on the reverse strand, counting down.
CCTTTTTCAAAAGGTATTTGGTGATTCATAGCAACCGCATAATACTCATGGAAAAATACATAAAAACAATGCTTACCAGTATCTTATTTAGGCTTTACTTTCATGTCAATCATGTGTCATACGTTGATTTGTTAAACACGAAATGTATTTCTAAGCTTGTCTCTTCAGGTAGTAAGTAAACCTACGTTCTTCGGTTACATCCCTATGTTCCAACACCCTCGTCTTCCGACACCCCTCTGCTCCGAGACACTCATTTGTTGCCACACATCGATTATGTCAGACACCATTTTGGGGGTCCGGCAATGATGCTCGGCCCACATATGATACATTGATCATAATAAGCAGGGCTTACTTTAAGTTTTAACACTTGTATTATGAGACTTTCGTGTTGAAATATAACAGCGCGAAATATTATAGCATTTAATTATTTAATTAAACAAATTAATTTGTAAATGTGTGCGCTAACGGCCGGAGAGGGCTCATTCAATGGAGATTGTGATACACCATTCTTTGGGGCCCTACACTCCCCCCTGCCCATGGGATCTAGAGGGTGACAGTAAGCCGCTGCTGTCGGAATACACGTGTGTCGAAACGTAAGGGTGTCGGAACTCATGGCAGTCACTCGTTCTTCAGTTTCTCATGTTGTGGAATTCTCATACGAATCTGTAAACATATGATCATCCACAAGTCTTCGAACTGTGGGTCTCCCATTGATAATCTGTTTTGTATTCTGATCTTGAAAATTCTACGTTTATCAGTTTGCATTTTACAGCTTGTTTTGTTCTATTTTTACTCTCTGTGTTTTGTTTCACTATTTTCCTTGTGTGTGCAGTTTTTGTTCACAGAAGCCTTACACTAGCTCCATCGAAATCCCAACCTGCGCTCACATTCGTCAGATCTTCAGTTTTAAAGTTTCATTAAGTATACTTATTGGCTAATATAATTGTTTTATTGTATTATTTTATTTATGATTGTATATTTCACAAATGTAATTTATAGTTTAAATGAAGTTGCTCAGTCAACTATAATTACCTTTCGACATGATTGTGGTCTGATATCTGTATTTTTAGCTGAAGGCACTACTCACTACAACATATCCAGCCTAAATGTGTACTCTGGAATGATATACGTCTTAAGTATGAATGGTGGCTGTTTCTTGCATATGTTTGTTGTAAATCCCATAATTTTTTCTTTTCGAACTTTGAAAAGGTTACAAGGGTAGCAGACAATCCTGACCGAGACTTTTCGTTTCCTGTCGTTTGGCAATCATAACAACAAAATTGAAACACGTGCGCCGTTTGCAGACGATCGTGGAGTATTCCATCCCCTTGTTATGAACTCGTGCGCGGTTGATCGTTGATGAGACACTCCGGCCAAATCTCGTAGTGGAAGTCATCCTTCATGGTTTGGTTGAGACATATATAGTAACAGGTGTTCATGGTCAACATATTTCGCTGATTGTCGAAATTGACAATATCTTGGCTCAGTGTTTCATCTTTCCTCAAACTGACAAACTAATTCACTTACCGTCAATACTCGGTTTCCTTTTTCCGGATTATAGTGAGCATGGACGAAAACATCAGTCAGGGATATGTACCTTATCGTGACACGATAGAGACAGTAGGCCGGTGAACCATTTGAAAATTCGACCTCAATTTAATTTTGAATTCATCATACCAGAGGGATGTGTGTCACGTTCTGTTATCAGGAATTCACCATTAATTATATACATCACCATTAATCGCCACACTGGAAAACTAATTATACGGACAAATTTAAATACAAGATCAATTATTAACCTCCACGAAACGTGTCCAATTTTATCGTGGCGAATTAACCACTGCACCCATTGCGAAAGACAACGTTCCTAACTTAAATGAAGGGAAATGTTTAAAAAATACATATAATTATTCTGTAAATAAATTCTTTACAGACTTTTGTAATACATGTGGTAAATACATGTGTTTAAATTCCTAATTGTGAGTAGCGGCTTCCTTTGACCTGGAGCTGTTATAAGAAGGAAACTGGACTGAAAATTTAGCTACTGCACGATTAAGCAAATTGAGTAGCTGTTTTATTGACTCAATGATATCCCATTCATTTGCTGAGCGATTTCAGTTCAATATCACACCCCTAATAACATCATTTGAGTCAAGTGATCTTTACTAAATGAGCTCGCTCTGGAGAACAACGCTAAGTTGATAACCGGTATTTAGCCGCAGACATTCTCAGAGAAGGTGGCACAAAACTAGAAACTACTGTTTAAATGACATAAATGAATACATTTATCCTTATTGTTAACAAGTCGTTGCATGCAAATGAAGTGAAGAGGTAGAAGTGAAATATTTTGTCAACTAGATATGAGGTTTCCTGAAATGCCAAATGTAGATTCCTTTTCGTGTTTTGACATACACCCTCAATGTTACACTGTCATATGCTGGACCGAGCGACACCTAAGCAGGAAAATTGTTTACAATATATTGCAAAATTACATTATTTAATTTTACCCTTTATAAGCTACGTTGCACGTCACATGAGGATCATTACAATCATCATGCTGGAATTTGTCGATATCTTATGTGCTAATTTATGTTCGTTCTAGGCCCACATGTATGACAGAAGAAAATCTATGATTTTGAAAGAGGGGGAACGTGGAAAATAACCATGTGATGGTATCGCCGTAAGTCAACTGTAGGTGGTGAGATAAGCCCTTATGAGGGCTAACAATAAAAATCGTGAGGCGAACTGATTCTCTTTACTCAGGGGTTAGTTAAAATTACATGACGTTACTACCGTGCTTAAATGTTCAAAAGACCCTCTTTCACGCCCGATTACACATGCGTTACCTATGGACACGACAGATAATACCCCTTGCCAGGCAGCTCAATAAAGCCTAGACATTGGATTGATACACCTGAATTACTTTACGAGATCGATGTTTCATTGGCCATGCGAATCATCACAGCATGAGGTGACAAAAGGTGCCATAAGGCGATGAGGGTTTGTAACGAGTTGAAAATCACTAAAACAATAGAAAGGTTAGGTTGGACCAAATAGCTGTTTAGTGTAGGAATTTCGGCATGTATGCTTTCTTGTCAAGATGGCTCAAAGATCCTCCTCCAGTTTGTCCCGGTTGTGAAATGTGCTTATGTTGTGTATTCCGAAGGTGAGGAGACAAACTACGTCTCTAAGTAAAGGGCATTGGTTTAAAGTTGAATGCATCTGATTTATCATGTGGGGCAGTCTCAAAACTAATAAATCGAACTTTGCTTTTGGCTACATATGTGGTCCAGGTTTTGCTGTGTTGTACAATAATCCATCTGAAGAGTTCGAAAATCGTGGCTCGCAATTTGTACCGCGCAAACTTCGCTAAAGTAAGAGCGCAGTCTTCTGCACCGCAACGGCCTCAGACTCTCTCCGTGACCGTTCCATCGGATCCAAATAGAAGACGTTTCCATTGTGACGTCAAAGCCTGAGAGACATTAAAGGATAAAAGCATCTCTTGTGCCCATCACGTTAAACACGAAACAGCATGTCAGCATATTTCCTTGTTGTTGTAATTTTTATAAGTAATGTGAAGAAACGACTTCTATGTAGTTTGGATTTTTTTAAAGCATATATGGAAGACAAAATTTAGTAAACGAGTCATCAGTACGACCACGAAATATAATGTTTTTTTTTTTCCAGCTATGGTATTTTAAGTAAATTCGCCAAAATTGTATGCCACGTTTTTCAAGCGCTAAAAAATTAATAGGAAAGAAAATAAAATGCACAAGACATCAACCAATTGTTTGTAAAGATAAGACTTTACCCTTTAATTTATATATTTACAATTTTAAAAGAGTATCTTTTGAATTAATGGAATCCCAAGGAAACGCTTCTGTTGTGTAAGTATCCTACTTACAGTTTTCATTCTTTAAGCATTAAAATGATGTGTATATATATCGTCAATGCATGATAATATCAATGTATAACTTCAAATTGTGAATTCACGCTTGTAGGATCCCGCTTACCCTAAGACACGACAATATCACCAGCACTAACCAGTGTCTTTTATAGACACTTTACTTGATGCCTTCCTTGCACGCGACAGGACACACTCAGCGACAATTGTATTTTACTTTCGAGTTATCTATACCGTACTTTGTACAAATACTGCAAAGTCACAACAGGCACTTACTTTTCAATTTGAACTTTCACTTAGACAAAAATGACTCTGTGAGGTTTTTACAAGATAAATTACTGTAATAAACATGAGTGTCACCCAAGACAATGGACTTTCAATCTTTGCCATGTCTAAAACACTGGGAAAAAATCGCAGACGGAAGCCTGAACTACCTTCCATGAAATCGCATTAATACATTTAATTTGAACATTCTGCACACGAACTTTACAACATACAATCATTTCACATCATACAATTTAATACATCATGTATAAAGTAAAACGTAGTGAATTAAATTTGCCATGAGTTTCTCTTTAAAAAAGAGAATTTGTACTTCATACCATTTGCCTTTAATTCCGTTAAAGCTGGAATATGAGTTGCACTGACTATGGGCTAATTTTCTATCTTTGTTCTTGAACAATGTTTCAGGGAAGACAAAATAGGGGAAAGGATCAACTGTCACAAAATCTGAAATAGAACTATACATTCTTCTCTCTGGATATTTGAATATGAAAATTGTCTTAACACTATGATTTGGCTCTACAAAATTCAGACTCTCCGAGAAAGACTAACTGTCAGTCACTGTTATTCGAACTCAAACAGACCAATGGGGATGGATATGAAAAGTGATACAAAAATGGGACTTGAGCAATGCTTTTTTATAGTGACTATAATATATTTGGCTTTCAGCGTCAAAATATGACATATTTTCAACTCATATTCAAACTTTAAAATTAATGTGTCATGGTGTTCTCGATTTAGGAAAAAAATACTCGAAAAAAAATGCACCCATACAAATTTTCCCAAATTTTACCTTGAAACTGCTTAACGCGACATTGTTGTCAACCTGTATCAAAACACCACCGGCTGTACCTCTAGGAGAAAACTAATTATAATTATAAAAAAAAGAAGTTTTCATCCAGGCAGTCTTTCTCACCCTGCCCTATATAAACCCGTACTGTTTTCACTTGCATCGGATTTCAAAACAGTGTTATGAAGTGTGGTTGGTTTCACACTTGAACATAATATGTAATGCAGCTTATCGAACTGCCGTTAAAGATAGTGGAATCAAGTACAGAATCAACATTGTGGCTTCAACGATGTACCCATACATAACAACTAAGGCATAGTTGTCATTACAAATATGAGAAGTGCTATTTTTGTTATCACCCACGCAAGGTCTGATTCACTGGTGTGGTGGAAGCGTGAAAAAGGAACTCACCCCCCCCTCTCTCTCTAAAAAGAAAAACAAAAACAAAAAAAAACAGCATTTTGATCAGACCCGGATCTAAAAAGCTGCTCGTGATGACCATGTTAAAGCGTCCAAGGTTTACAAACCACAATTCAGGTTTATAAAACATCGCAAGATGTAACCTATCCTGTGCGTACTTAATTGAGCAAATCGCACACAAGAGGATGGTACCCTAAATACTGAAGGTCATACGTTAAAGGCTTATCATGTAAGTATTATATATGCAATACCTTCCAAGTAGACGTTATTCCGTTCGACAATACAATTGATTACGTCTTTCCATATCAACAGGATATATTTTAGAACAGAGAAAACTAACAAAATTATCATTACGATTAAATGGGTCAGTGGGTTAAAATGATACGTTCTCGCTTTTATCATTTCCTGGCACCGTTACTCTATAAGGACGCGAGTTTACATAGTTGGTTGTGTTGACAAGTCTCAGCCGCTGCAAAACGGCGGATGATTCCTTCGTCAGATTACGAGCCCCCCATTTTCACTTTTCCACACTGTTGACAAAACTGTAGGCCAACGGAACTAGCACTAGGAAACAATCCAGTGATGCTCTGTAATTATTGTTTGATATTGGTTGCAATTTGACTATACTTCAACGTGTAATTATCTCATATTTCAAGGATAGCGAGAAGATCACAGGAAATGTTAAACGGCCTTCTGGCGAGACGTTTAAGCGATACGGTATATTTTGATTAGATGTTGCCTCAGTAGTAAATCGTGTTATAAAGGTTTGAAAATCGACTGCCCTTTTTGGTATCTTGAATTCTGAACATAATGAATCTTTCGAACAAAACATTGAAACATGTGTCCTTCAAACTTAGATATAGCAATCACATTCGCTCGTTTAATGATAGAAGATATTCGTCTGATACTGCGCTCGGCAAAGTCGGGATTCTGGCATTTGTAACCTACGTTTAGATGAGAAACTAGAAATCCTCCACTTGACAAACAAAATCAATAAAGCGCACCGAATTAATCTCTACTTCTAACTATACTTGACCAAGCCCCCCTAATCGTTCCAAGAAGAAATAATGTATATGATAATATAATATATAGTACTGTATATAGTTGTATTCCAGTTGTCTGATGATCGTCCTGCCGTGAGGCTCGTACTCGAGACACTATGTTTCAACGCAGGTACTATACTATGTTTTGATATATACTATACTCTGTCCAACTTATCATCTGTTACTTCAGCTCTAGTTCTGTATAGAGCACTCTATTTTGGTTAGTGATCATCTACATTGCCATATATCTATATAGCTCTTTTAGGGATCTTAGTCAAGTATATCACTGTGGTAAACGTTGAACCGGCGGTGAATGTTGTTCTGCTGAGGTTGGGACCACGGCGCCAATCTTTCTCCAGAATGGATACAAATATTTCCCCAAACAGGGAAATACAGCGTATATCCATTCGCATATACTGTTAAAGCTATGTCAGTTGAATTAAATGGATTTTGTTTCTAAGCCAGCACTGGCGCCGCAGTTACCGCAACACATTTAATCCCCAAGATACCATCCAGTAATGGCCTTATATTCGCCATCGTAACACAATGTTTATTCAGACCATCTTCCGTTACCGTAATCTTTATAGTCTATAAGTATTTGTTTGCTGGTGTACTTCACGATATCATGAGATAAAGTGTAATAGTGTACCTTTATTAAAGGGCACCTATATTGCTATTATTCGGAAATAGATACGTTGCTCAAGCGGTAAAACGTTAGTGTATACTATTCCCATATCTTAGATTTTTTTTTCATTTATTCAGAGCTTTTCAACCTTTTTCCTTTGACATGACCATAACCACAACCACGTAATGACTTACATGCCCCAAGGTTCTCTTAAAGAAGGTGTCTTTACATTGTCTGTCGGACATATTCATTAATACAAAAGTCAAACTTTTTTAAGGGTGTTGGATCTTGCCATAGGACAATCAGGGAGGTGTAATCTTGAAATCACTCTTCAGCAACAGCTGGGAGAATTAAAGGTTAATCAACGCTGGACCGTGTATTAACTGTAGGATAATGCACGATCGCGTGTTACCCCGAGAGTGCATTATACTACCGTTAATACACAGGTCCAAAGTTGATTAACCTTGTTCATACATACCAACGAGATTTTGATAAAAAAAAAGACGAAAAAAGAAAGGAATTTGGTCCTTAAATAACCGCATTTTTATTGAAAAGGAACCCCGAGAAAAGGTACACAAATTTCAACAATATTCGTGCGCGAAACAGAAAGTAACCCTTAGACAAAAATAATAACAAGAGGGCAATCCACGGAGTTGCATATCTCATCGCCAGCATGCATTGACTTAAATACAGCGCATGCACATAGGGATTTGTAAATAGTTTACTTCAACCACATCACACAGACGTAGTTCGGGGAACTGGTTGTAAATGAGTGGTAAACATTCTTCAAGCATAAACTGGTGGTAAGCATCTCAATACTGATATCTACTGTGAGGTAGCAAACTTAAGGTTATGTCCTGGTGCTACTAGGCTCAAATAACGATAACTAATGGCTCAAAAGTATCTGAGTGTGCATATTACGCTACATAACACAATTATAACATTGGGTTATTCCATGTAGGTTAATTAGGCTAAGTGGTTACAGTTAGGGGCAGGATATAAGAGCATCCCTCTATGGGTATTTGCACATAAGTCTCCTATTTATCTGTGCAGGGCCTGGTTCTGCTAAAATTATTGTTTGACTTACAAAAATGTTCTCATAGAAGACATTATCCACAGGGGCTAGTTCTGCTAAAGATGTTTTGGCTAAAGTTAAAAAGGTGGTGTCTAGTATTGACCCAGATAATGGCTCAAAGTTTGTTACCAAACAATTTTACAGTTTCACCAGTTTACTAGAAGAGTAATATACTGTATCTTCATTATTGTGTTCATAGGAACAACCTTGCAAAATTTTGTGTATAATGCCTAATTAGCTCTCAAGATATGGTGGAAATACAAATTTTGGGACAAAATTGGCTTTTTTCTAAAATAATCAGCAAATTTCACTCTCTTTAATACAAAAGTGATATGCCTTGAATATTGCATTCTCAAGTAAGTCCTTGCAAAATTTTGCATTAAATGCTCAAACACATCTCAAGATATGCTGGAAATACCAATTTTGGGACAAAATTGGCTTTTTTCCTAAAAAATCAGCAAAATTCAGTGGATTTATCATTACAGTAATATTATATTGAACAATGTGTTCTCAGGTAAATCCTTACAAAGCTTTAAGATAATAGGTCTCATAGTTCTCAAGATATGCTGGAAATACAAATTTTGGGGCAAAATTTGCTTTTTTTCTCAAAAATCAGCAAAATTCACTCTCCTTACTACAAAAGTGATCTACCTTGAATAATTCAATCTCCTGTAAGTCCTTGCAAATATTTTGGATTTATCATTGTAGTAATATTATGTTGAACAATCTGTTCTCAGGTAATTAGTACTTACAAAAATTTAAGTTAATTGGTGTTAATAGTTCTCAAGATATGCTAGAAATACCAATTTTGGGGTAAAATTGGCCTTTTTCTAAAAAATCAGCAAATTTCACTCTCTTTACTACAAAAGTAATATAACTTGAATATTTCATTCTCAGGTATGTCTTTGCAAAATTTTGCATTAAATACTCACATACTTCTCAAGATATGCTGGAAATACAAATTTTGGGGCAAAATTGGCTTTTTTCTCAATAATCAGCAAATTTCACTCTCCTTACTACAAAAGGGATCTACCTTGAATATTTCAATCTCCTGTAAGTCCTTGCAAATATTTTGCATTAAATGCTCAAATATTTCTCAAGATATGCTGGAAATAAGAAATTTTGGGGCAAAATTGGCTTTTCTCTCAAAAACCAGAAAATTTGACTCGATTTACCATTACAGCGATATTATGTTGAACAATGTGTTCTCAGGTAAGTACTTACAAAACAGTAAGTTAATTGATCTAATAGTTCTCAAGATATGCTGGAAATACCAATTTTGGGGCAAAACTGGCTTTTTTTCTAAAAAATCAGCAAATTTCACTCTTTTTACTACAAAAGTGATATACCTTGAATATTTCATTCTCAGGTAAGTTTTTGCAAAATTTTGCATGAAATACTCAAATACTTCTCAAGATATGCTGGAAATACCAATTTTGGGGCAAAATTGGTTTTTTTTCTAAAAAATCAGCAAATTTGACTCGATTTACCATACAGCTATTACATCTCGCACATATTGGCATCATGCACAACCCTACCAAGTTTCAACTTAATCGCTCATACACTTTTCAAACTATTCAGGAAAAACCACAATTTTGACAGGTCCGGACGCACACACACACGCACACCCACGCACACACACACGCACACACACGCATTGGCACGGACACGTTTTCATTTATACCACCCAACAGGACCCCCCTGTACCCATGGCCACTATACCATGGGGTACCCCCGGGGTGTCGCTACTCCCCACTCCAAAGAGACAGTGACAGATTCGTGACTAAACATTTCGAGAAAAACTGTTTGAGGTCTTACTCTCAGTCCTAACAGCAGCAGAGAGTGGAAGACTTGTTGTGCCAGTGCGAATCCTAATTTCCTGTGGGTGTGAAAGTTCTCAGTAGGCTATGCAAAATTTCGGAAGAAGATAATGGTTGTATGGAGACCCTTCAAGATGGCGATGTATTGCGGTCCTTGGTCCTCTTTACAATGTTATTGCATAGGAAATTGTTTTTGAACATCTCAGCAGAATTTTACAAAGAATGAAAGCTAATTCCGGTAGGCTATTAAACTTTTAAGGTGTTTAAAATATACGGAAGCAGGATTCACCCGGCACAAATTCTGGTATTTAGGTAAGATTAGGCTACCCTACGTCAGAGGGATTACCACTGACAGTATACTGTGCTCTTGTTCCGTAGATTTACCTACATTTTACTTTTGAACAGGCCTTAGGCCCTAGGCGCGGCCGAGGTAACGTTAGAACTACGAACTTCTAATCGAACGTTACTTCACTAGTGTAGGCCTGATACTAGTAATACGGTGTACATGTTAGCCATTGTTTTGTGCAAGATATAGCAGATTGAAAACACACTGTCGCTCTTCAGTTTTATTGTATTCATCCGCCGGTGATCGACCGTGGTTTAACAAGTTGGGTTACCAGCGATTAACCCACGGTCACCTGACTGAAATGGGCCAGTAGGAGTTGTGGATTCTTTTCAAGTATGTATGAACATGAATTAACTTTAATGTCTCGTGAGTGCTCTCTTGCTTTCTTTAGTTCAGTTATCCCGACTATATAGACAACAGCATACAGACATCTTTCTCAGTTAATTGAACTAGCTATGCAAACAATAACGCCAAGGAAGGAAGTGTCCTACACGCCACTTAAACTATAGGCCTATATGTCGATGAGCTTAGCAAAGGTAGTTTGAACAGGTAATTAGCGACCGACAGAGATGTTTCCCTGTTTATATACTGTCACATCAAATTCTAGTCTGAATGCAGAGACATCCCTGTGGGGTACTCTAATAACAGGTTAGTCGGAAACATGTCCAAATATCGAATCATTAGGGCAAAAATTACAACGTACTTCGTAGGTTACATAAATATTGAACTCGTTTGCGTTCAAGTTAATCTGCAGTTTCAGACATGTACGTTTAAATAACATGTTCGGAATATGCGCTTAGAGCTGGAAAATTAAGTTGTACTGGCCGTCGACTGGTCATCTACCTTTGTTCTTTGTCAGTATGTCAGGGAAGACAAAGTAGGGGAAAAGATCACCTGTCACAAAATCTGTAAGAGAATTACGCACTCATCTTCCAGATGATTGGATATGAAAATTGCCTTGACATTTTTGTTGGTCCTACAGAATTCAGATTCTCCAAGAATGCATACCAGTTAATCACCGTATATTGAAATCAAACAGACCAATGTGAATAGATATGAATATTAATTTATGCAAAAATGGGGCTTACACAATATCTTTTTTTGTAGTGTCTACGATATATTTCGGGGGAATTTGACTTCTACTGACAAATTTTCAACTCATATCCCAGCGTACGTTTCTTGCGTCTTCCCTTCCATAAACGTTCCATCTGGCGGTTACTGTGAAACGTTTTTGACTTTTAACAGAATCAAGGTAATAGGTGTCGAACAAATCGTCCACATCACCTTATCAATGTATGCCGCTTTGCAGCCTATATAATTATATGTTTATCAACATGATAAAGTACATCACAGGGATTTGCAATTGACTCTGTCGTCATGAAATCACTATATACTGACGTGTAAATACATACTTTTTATTATTTTCACAACTAACACAAATTTTAATGACATTGTCACTAAACATTTTGAGAGTGGAAGTTAACGTAACATTGGTAAACCTTTTCAAGGTTCCTGGGAAGAAACGGGTGAACTTTTATGTAGATTTACGTAATCAGTCGGCCTTCCGTTTTTTTTTTTGTTTTTTTTTTGAGTTTGTAAAAGATACACACATCTTTAGTTCCCCATCTTTATTATTTCATTCTGTTGGTTTCTTGCTATAACAGTTTCATAAAGAGCATTCGTTTTGTTTTTTCTCAGTTCTTCCTTCCCTGGCTTCGACGAATTCAGGTCTTCATATTGACCTTGTAACGTTCCATCCCCTAACTGGGCATATTCTTCTTCTTCTTCACCTTGTATTGAACTAAGGGCTTGGTATGCCACGTTGTCTTCCCAACCTTCATCTAATGTTCGGATCTCAACATCATCAGATTGATACGCATCTTCTGTTACACCTCCTTTAGCAGCGCCATTGACGAAGGAAGCCGTACTTTGTATTTGGTTCATGTTGCCCTTATCGACAACGACCTCTTCGTTGGTCATGTGCATCGCATAACTGGTAGTTACGGTCTCCTTGCAGACCTCGTCGCCATTGCAAAATGCACAGCGACAGAGACACACGACGAGGGTTAGAAGGGCAACCATCACACCACAGAGTACGAAGAATACGATTATTGCCATGTCACTCAAATTACCATCCTGAGCTCCATCTGCAGCTGTTTATGAATCAATGTAAGAAGAACATTACGCCAAGAGCTGCATTTAATGCTTTACTCTGAGATACAGGGTGGAAATTGCTAGAATCCCAAAGATTGTAAAAATAATCCTAGTGACTGACCCACTTATTGTTAGATTTTACTAACGATTTTTAACACCAATGTTCAGGAATGACGTTAGCCTTTACTGATGAGACACATTGTGCCAACCACCTATGGTGAAACATTACTTTGCGAGAGGACTGGTGTCTGTAAGTAAATAAATACATAGATATAAATTTTGGTGAGGATCACATGCCAGTGAACCCGTTCCTCTTTACAGATGATTACCTAAGGGTAGACAACTACTTGGGGGAATCCGAAACAGGGAATCCCCCGGGGGATCAATAAGTGGAGCATGAGGAACGGGCTGTACTCCCCTTTTGAGAGAACTTGAAGGAGAAAAGGACTCCCTGGATAAACCCCGATACATCAACACTACTGGACCGTATTCGCGTAAATGTGTCTGTGTATAAGGTAGTTACGATGTATATCACCGAAGGGTGAACGTTATTAGTACCTCCTTCGAATTATAAAGTCAAGGCTGCAACTCAGACGGAGGTATCTTACCATTAAAACATTAAAACAAAGAGGAGTTAAATTTCATAGAGATTAATGGTTTGCTGTAGTAAGCAAGGAGTGGATGGTTTAATGCTGCCAAGAGATACATTCCTTTCAAACTCTATATATGAGTTTCAAACATACTTCGACAAGTTAACATGTAAATCATGATTCGCATTTCATCGTGCATTTCTCTGTTCACTAAGACTAGCCATTAACGTCACTATTTTAAGTGCGTATTTCCTACGTACTAGCATGATGACAAGCTCATAAGCGTAACTTCAATTTCTATCCCACCTTCTGTAAATGCTTTTTTATCTTTCGAAATATATACCTGTTTTGGCTGTATGGTCTCCATCGGAGGAAGAGGTTCCTGTAAAGTCCTGTAGGAAAACATGATGACATGAAAACATACATAAGGACCTTGGTGTGACGCCATCCTTAAGAAGTTAGTTTTATGGAAATTTGAGTATCAAGCAGTCGCGTTGATCGGTTTATTTTTCAATGAATTAATAGAGTTGGCATAGTAATGGTAGAACGTTATAATTGAATATAGTTAGATAATCAGGTAGATAGTAAAAAAGTGACAAGGTGTGCCAAATATCTGTACGTGTCCGTCACAATACTTCCAAGGTAATTCCTCTCTACCCCAAATATTGCAAGTACCTAAACCAATTCCCAATACTTACCAGACTGCGGTTGTTACTAACTAATGCTTCGTGCGAAACCCTCATGGTGTTGGAATACGTTGTGGTAGTTTGGTAGATCTTAGGAGAAATCGTAGAGTAACCAGTCGACGGTGGTACGTTTGTACTCAAGTACTCTTTATCTCCCATTTCGGTCGTAATCATCGGCCGTTTAACACCCTGATGATAAGATGTTGCTTCATAAGTTTCTTCCGACCTTGGGGAATAAGAGTTACGTACCGTCAAGTTGAAGCAACATGTGTAATTGAACGCTATGTCTTTTCCCTGGTATCCACATTCATATTCCCCGGAATCGTTCACGGTAAGATTCTTTATACTTAGTGTAATAATTCCTTTTTGTCTTAAAATGGATTTCTTATATTTATCTTCACCGATGAGTTCTCTTTTGTGTTTGTCTCTGCAGTTCATAGTTTTCCTCGTTACATTTTTTCGTACATAACATTTGAAACTCACGTTGTTACCAACGTTGGAAGTTTTTGAGATAACATTTGAAACATCATCACATCCTTCGTGAATAGAACTAACATATTCAATAGATCCAAGAAGAGTAAAGAAGAGACAAAGGAAGACCGAGAGAGATAGTTTAGCTTTCAAGAAAGGAAACGAAGAGTTTACCAAATACGGCAACCTTTCCAAATAGTTCATGTTTTCGCGGCTCGCAACCATTGTAATTTACTGATGCGTGCAAAGGAATACGGCAATGGCGATCTTTTCACAAAACCAAAATCATCGCGATGTACTCCAAGTTCTGGTACTTTGTACAAATACAACAAGATCTGAAGTGTATTACTGGTGTCGCTTTGAAATCCACTAATCTGTAAAATGAAGGCACTCTTCGTAAAAAGTCATTGAACAGACCACGTACCACACAGGGGATGTGAGCTCCATGACGTACCGTACTTCACCAGGAGGTCTTCAGTTTTGTTACTGTGTGTAAACGCAGGGTACCTTTAGTGTGTGAGATGTCAGGAAGTGTGAAGTGCATTTTGTTGATGTTTATGAGTATGAAGTCATATCGGTTTCGCACAGGCCACGGTTGATTGATGGAATCATGGAAGTGCATAATTCAAAATTGAAAATCGATTTAATAGATCTTACTGATTTAAAATTTAAATCTGATTGAAATGAAAGTTCTTAGAATGACTACAACTACGGGTTTTGTTAGATTTGATGGAAGTATGATCAGAGGTTTAGTAGACATCTATCTTTTATTAGTGACTACATAAGTAAAAAAAAAAATAAATCACCTCGTAAACACCTTGTAAACAGTTGATCAGTTTGGTTTTTTGACGCTGTGTGATCCTAGAATTTTGTAATAGGTTAACATGGGATGCATTTCGTCTGAAGTCTTTTGAAACAATGTAACCAACAGTTCATATTATGGTAGCCTCCACTGACAAGCGAATACAAATCTTGGTAGTGTATAACCGAAAGATATGATGACTTCTCTTGGAGGAAATTAAAACTTATTTCACATAACGTGTTTGGTTTAGGTTAGACAGTACGCAAAGTTAAGACATGATGCAAGAATATCAAGAGCTTCCTTTTATTTTGTCTCATACCCTATGCTATAGAAAGTATCTTCCACTTTTCGAATGATGAGTCACAGATCCTAAAGTCCTGTAAAAATCGCCTTATTTTTTATTTTTGTTCATTTTATTAAGAGCCCATGGACATGACAACTAAGATTACATCCCATGAAGTGAAATACAACTAATTACCCGTGTTGTTGCTTCCTACCCACGGGATTGAATCACCCTGAGGAGATTAAAATGAGATAGAACGATGAAGTTGGTAATTAGACGTACCACACTAATCCCTTGTTTTAGAGTGGTATGCGAAACATGATTCATCGCATCTTCAATTCAGCACGGAAAGTGTACAGTTACTGAACACGGTGATAAATAAGGTTCTAGATAGTTATCAACTTGTCTTCTAACAAGCGTTGTGCTTACACAACCGTGATGTGTATGGCTTGCAACGTCAGTACTGTGAACACTTTACAGGAGTCACTGGTCGTTTATTCAGAATGCAATAAACGTATCGCAAATTGGCAATACGAACAAACTGAAATATACAGAAAAGACAGTGGACAAGATATGAAATTAATCTATTCGCAAGAGATCTCTTAAAACAAAGAAGGAAGAAACAAGAAATAATTCAACTAAAATGAAACAAATTGGTAGGATCAATGCCTATATAGCTTTCAAAGCAAACAAAACTGCAGCAGCCGTTTCACCAATAACATAATTTGAAATATTGATGGCGCTACACATAAACTGGCTAATGCGTATACATAAAAATTGCTAACAGATAAACTTGTACCCGACGGTTGAATTGATGACGTTACTGTCTATGTTTTGTATCAACCGCAGGCCCTATCAGTCAACTTAAGAGAATTGTGATTTTTTTTTTTTGTCATCCAGTTCAGTTGCACCACTACACTTACATGAACAGATGAAACAAGTATGCAAGAAACTTTATGTATTACGCAAAGATGACTGTACATATTAAACTAAAAGAAGGGGTATAAAAAACCACTGGTCTTTTACAACAAAGACTTATTGTGAAAAATCTTGAACAAACAACGAGCGTACACGCACACCGATCATACACACTGTCACGGAATGGCGACAGAAAAAATGCCAATAAATATGTAAGTAAGCAGCATGACGACAGATGGGACGAGAGTGTTGCTTTAACTTTCAATTAGAATATAATTAGTCGTTTGGACTTTAGGTTCAGACAGATTAAGCTTACAATGTACAAGATTAATTTTGGTGTCGAATTAATTAGGACTTTACTAACAATTGGACTTAATTAATAAGAGCGTTGTACCTGGTAACTTGTAACAGCTTGGACATCAAACTTCATGTGCACTCTTAACTTAGGCGACCTCAACACGTGAGTGGCTGGATACAACGTTGGCGAGAATGCGATCAACGATTAACGTCGACTGAACTGAGCCAACTTTAGGGCAGAGCGACGGACTAAAACTTAATATTTAAAATACTAGTTTTCATTGGTATATTTATAAGTAACAATGTTAACCTAATTTAATTTTTACTTACCTCTACTGTTCAATTTGTTGTCTGCAGTGTCAATCACTGTTCCTCACAGTGTTCCACAATTACTGTACTTGAGGTGGGTTATCACTGTCAGTCAGAATAATTTCAACTTTTCAGCCAATTTCCTCTTGGATATCACAGACTAACCATTCAGGACGGTTAGGGCTTTTGAACCAACACTATCGCCAGGTTTTTCATACTACGCTGACAGCAACTCGCTCATACTGCGGTTATACTTTGCACTGCTAGGCAGGTTCCGGTGTCCGTGATTTCATGTGCTTCGTTGACCAATCAGGTTATACGTAAAAAAGGATAGTAAACAAATGCACATTTTAAAATTACATTAAAAATTACCTTTTAATATGTAAATATCTGACGTCACATGTTTTCAAACGTTCGGTACGTATGAAAAGCGCTGCGCACCCGAAGTATGAAAAACCTGGCGATGGTGTTGGTTCAAAAGCCCCAACCATTCAGGACATCCCCACCTATCCCCTCCCCGAAACCAGTTGTAACCAGTTGTGTCCTGGGCATGACTGTATGAACGCCGGGCAGTACAGAAAACACGATGAAACAAACTATTTGGAACAATTGGCTGTATACATTAAAAAAATTCAGTTTCCTCACATGCATTACAGTCTAGTGTTACCTTTTTAATGATGCAGCGTTAGGGATTTTACCTGCATGGAACCTGTGTGAAGTCGTTGGCTTCTTAAAGAGATCAAAAGTCACAATTTTGGAATGATATTATAAACCAACAACCCATCTTTCGAAGCGACCGATAATCTTTAAAGGCTGTATTGCATCACCCTAAGCTATATTTTTACCTCCCTGAAAGGAAAATTCTCAACTGGTTCTAAGTTACAGTACTTTTAGATCGGCAGCAAATTCGAAAGATGCAGA
Organism: Stichopus chloronotus; assembly: GCA_021234535.1. Taxonomy (NCBI): domain Eukaryota; kingdom Metazoa; phylum Echinodermata; class Holothuroidea; order Aspidochirotida; family Stichopodidae; genus Stichopus; species Stichopus chloronotus. Next base: position 12,284,473 of record CM037836.1, on the reverse strand, counting down.
GCAGCTCGTATTACACAGCGTACACAGGGATCCATTGTTTTGATTACACATGTGGAGGAATGTAAGACAGGCTGAGGGAGGGACTAGAGGTAGGTGATTGGGAGAATTGAAACTGTCTGGGGTGATGCATTACAGCCTTTAAAAAGGCTTTCGTACTTCCCACCTTGTCATGCATTTGATCGTATTGCATTACTGTAATTTTTCCCACAAGGAAGCTCATGTCACAAAAATAAATATTTATAACATTCGCTAATTTTATTTTGTTTCACAAGGATAAAGGAGGATGACACGTGTTTCGTTTACGCATAAACGTCACCTGCTGACGATGAAGCATAAACGTTTTAAGTATTTCATCTTCATGATTATTATAGAAACTTCTCAAATTCACACTAATTTCAGTCAAAATATTCATACACAGCAGGAACCATCTCCACATTCCATGTTATCAAAACAACGCTTAAGAATTGTTTCCCTTTTGCTATTGACAGAACAGAAATTCATGAGCTAATTCCCATTATGACATGAGTGATAATAATTTTTCAATGCTATAAAAATTTTGCCGTAACAGAAACTGTCTTATGAAACCCTGACTGAAGAAAAAAGCTCTCTGAACCATTAATAAAAGAAGAATTTATGTACTTATCATTGTATTATTATCATTATAACGTGCTTTGCTTGCTAGAATTGTTCTTCAGTATTACGTTCCCGTGAGCGTAACACTAGGGGTCGCTGTGGACATGTGTTTCCGTTACTGCATACTTATCAACATCATTGAATTCCTTTTTGTTTCCCTCCAAGAAATCAACAAAGTAATACTCGTCAACATTAGGTACTTGAACCTTACCGCGTTTTTCTGAGAAATGAAAGAATGATACACCTTTGCTGTTAAGTTCTCCAATCAGTTACATAACTTCACTTTTCCTCTGTATAGACAGTGGTCATGTAATCTGGGGATTGTCTCGACTTGTCCCTCTCTCTCTTGCGTTAGGTGTACACGTTGGCTGCCAGGATAAACGGCAAAACTAAAATTGTGATAAGTCCAAAGATGAGGAAGGGGCGGGACTTTTCGTGACCCTGTGTATCTGCAATTGTCATGCTTTCATCAATTGTAGTATTACATATGATGTATACTTCACGACACTCAACTGCGCAATTTTCTCTTCCGTCAATATCCGTTATGTCAAATGGAAAATGCTAGAGAAGTAATATGAGATGAAATATTAAACATATTATTAAACATAAACTGGCTAAGAGAACCCTCTAAAACTGTGAGACAGGTACAATAGTTTCCTAGTCGTGTTCAGTTCTCTTCAACATCATTCATTTCACGTAAGAGTAAGGTGATATCGATCATTTCAACGACGACACAACAGTTGTGGTAGCATACATGACTTACACACTAAATAAGAAAAGCTGCATAGTCTCAAACGTCACGTGGCAGGAATAAGCTACTTTGGAGAGCTGACACATTGGCCATTCATGGTACTTCCCCACACCTCCGCCTGCCTGTTGCTTCTGCTGCTATAAGTCCCAAAACGTTCCCATAATTGTTCTGACTGGATCCATTTCACACCAAATATATCTCAACGGTGAGGTTCAATTTAGAAGGAGATACATCCAATTTTGTCCTTTCAACCTACCTAATTTGCCTTCGAGGACGTCCTTTTTGTTCACCACTTAAAGATTCAATGGGCTTGAAGGGTACTAACTTAACATGAAAGGGTTCACGTCGTCTGCTACGTCGTCAATTAGATACTAAATAATAATGCATAGTGTAATGAATTGAACAATTTGGTGAATATGTGGTGACTAAAAGTAAATTAAATAAAAAACTGAAGAAAAGGAATATTTTATTTCATGCGTATTAAATATGGCTCTTTTTGGAGTAAGGAGTACCCTACAATATTTGTGAGAAAGGCCTTACGTTGCGTTCTATGTTGTGTTCCTCCAAAGCAATTTCGAACGCGTATCTCACGAAGATATTGAGCAATTTTTCACGTTCAAATAATCCCAGTAGAAGTCCAAAATTGTAATTCCAGTTTAATTAATTGTGACTAAGTCATGATAAAAGCTGTTTACTGGCTAACATAGTCGCAAAATTGGTATAAAGGTATTCGAAAAAAGTGGAAAAGTAATGATGTGCTCACTTATATAATATTAACACGCTAAACATCCGTTTTTCATCAAAAAGACCCATATTAAATAATATTGTGAAGTACAAGAAAACACTAAAGTCAGTATACACGTAACAGGATGGTTCTACGGAATGGATATTGATTAAAGACTTGTAATAAAGTCGTTTAAATAGCCCTTATATGAAATGGCTGGTTTGTACTTATTTAGTGTTACAGTTAATTAAAAATGTTTTTCCGGCAACCTGAAAATTCCGTACAATTAAAGTTACTCACTTAAAAGTGAAATGCGAAGTCAGATTAAAAATATGTATAATTCTCATTGGTGCTTCTCTTTAGGAAAACGGTTATGTTGGTATGGGATTACTAATTATTGTACCCTAGTTTAACCAGTTCTCTGTAGTATAATGTTCCGATTAACATAGGCCTTGACTTAGCTGTTTTTGTTTCCATATGCCACGTCAATTATTACGTTTGTTTGTTTTTTGTTTTTTTTCTTTAGTGTAGTGCTAGTCGTGGATATAATTTACTTCGCTGTTTCATGCTCTCTGTCAGGGTTGGTGTCTGTCTCGTTACTTAGAAACGCCTCCTTTTTTTGTCATGGAAAATTAACGTACATATATATATAAATAGACATAAACTCAAAACTCTTAAAATAACCCAATTATTTGTTGTAAACGTAGATCCCAATAAGAAAATGTAAATCATAATAAATGACTTCTCTCTCACTTGTAAGCAGTGTAAATTTCTACAAGTTTGAAGTTTAAAGTTACACTTAAATTCCAGAATAAAGTCAGAATAAGTTCTGGGTCATGCCTGTAATTTAGACATACGAACTGAACTCTTTTTAACTGTGGTTATTAATACATAGATACCTGGTATCCTCTAACAGTATTCCGACACCATTCTTGACTCTTATACCACCTTTCGTACTGAAACCATTCTTTGTACAAATCTCCTGGAAGGAAATATAATGTATCTTCATTCATGTAATATGAGCACTATACCATTACAATAGTATTTGTAGTTTAGTACTTTGAAAAAGCGCAATAATTAACATACATCATTAATACTACGATTATCTGGTTTTATATCTGTGTTTTTCCAGAATACTTTGAAAAGTATATGAGCGATTAAGTTTAACTTGGTAAGGTTGTGCATGATGCCAATATGTCCAATGGTTATACATTGGTATATGCATTGGTTGAATGGTACATTTTAGTCAAATTTACTGATTTTTTTTACAAATTTGCCAACTTTGCCCCAAATTTGGTATTGCCATGATATCTTGATAAAAAGTCAATTATGCTCAAAATTTGGATTCCAGCAGATCCTGAGAACTATTAAACCAATTAACTTAAAGCGTTGTAAGGAATTATCTGAGAACACATTGTTCAAAATCTTAATACTATAATGGTAAATCCAGTGAAATTTGCTGATTTCTTAGTAAATAAAGCAAATTTTGAATGAATGAATGTTAGGTTTCAACCATAGCCTCTACCTTGACTACAAGGCATGCACGGTCGAGCTGAAAAGAAAATAATCAATTTTAAATAATAGAAAACAGTTTTAAATAATATAGAACAAAATAGAAAGAACATCAAATATATACAAAAGGCACTTACTTAACATTGAGCCTCATTACAAAATGATTTTCATTTGAAAAGAGAAAATGTTTTAGGTGTTTCTTGAAACTATGTATACTGTGAATATTCCGGAGATCAACAGGTAGGGAATTCCACAATTTACGACCACAAATTACAAATGATCCGCTGTCACAGAGGGTAGAAGTATTATTTGGTAAGACAATAGCATTAGAAAGAGCAGAGGTGGTGAAGAGATCGAATAAGTAGACCGTAGCTAAGCCATGGAGGCATTTGTAAACTACTAACATAACTTTGAAAAAGATTCTTTCGTGAACACGCAACACGTGCAGCTGAACAAAGAGATCAGAAACATGTTCTCTTTTCTTTCTACCATAAATTAACCTAGCAGCCCAATTTTGAACAATCTGTAGTTTATTCAAGAAACTCTGATTAATACCATAATACAACCAATGACAATAATCGATTTTAGAGAGAACTAATGCCGTACCAAGAGTCTTAAGCTGATCAGAATTTAAAAGCGGTTCGAGCTTTAAAAGTATACGAAGGACAGAAAAGCAGAGGGAAGCAGTAACAGAGATTTGTTTGATAAACGTAAGCCTATTATCTAGGCAAACACCAAGACTTTTTACGGAGTTGACGAACCTAACACAATCATTGTTGTTTGTAAAAGTGCCACCAATACTGATATCACCCAAAACACTGTCAACAAGAATAAATTCGATTTTACTAGCGTTTAAACACACAAAGTGAGAATTCATCCAATAAGTTAAAACGGAAAAACACTGTTGAATGTCATGAGTCAAGACACTCGATTGGAAGGCAGGAGAGAATTTTGCCCCAAAATTGCTGACAGTTCCAGCATATCTTGAGAAGTATTTGAGCAATGCAACATTTTGCAAGGACTTATCTGAGAATGTAATATTCAATGTATATCACTTTCATAGTAATGAGAGTGAAATTTGCTGATTTTTGAGAAATGAAACCACTTTTGCTAAAATGTAACTCATACAAGGAATTATCATCCTGCTATGTGGAACCATGAATTTGAAACCGATATGAAAAATTCAACATAGCATGTCTGCAGTTGACACACATAAATTGCGAAGAAAAACATATCATATACCTTTGTTACAAAATAGAACTGTCACAGATTTCACTTTCTAGATTTCTTTTTTCTGCTACCAACTCAGTGACAGTGACAGTGACAGTGACAGTTTGAAGTATGCTAAAACACTTTCTCTGCTTTGTGTTAGCAGTATCAATTATGATAAAGGGAAATATGATTTCCTTTCTCGTTCCATTTCGTTTATTGTGTTACCACTTTATTTACATAACTCGATCAAACAAGAATGTAAAAAAAGCTTGGTACTCATAGATGACCGTATTAACATAACACAAAAGAGAGGTGAAAAACAAGGTTCATTCATTGTGAACAAAGAATTAAAGAAGCAAAGAAAAAATGAAAAAAAAAAAAAAAAAAAACGAAAGCCATCATCCCATGATAAAAACAACATTCACCCTAGCCCCAATGCCACCTTGACACTATAGTGAAAAGGTAACTGTACATAAGCAAGGCGCGATGTTCAAGAGCTAGAGAATGATTTTGTAGCATGGGGATTCACTATATAGTAGCCTTGAACGTAAGCTGCTGGTTTCCCAGTAGGATTGAATGCTTCCCTCCTTTGTGACTGATCATGGAGACGGAAGGGAATTCCATGACCTAATGGCACGATTACGGAGAGAGTTGTGTTCTAAAGAACTTTTGAAAACCTTCCTGAAAAATATAAATAGTTTGAAAATTGATTTTGTAACATGTGTTGTGACGATCTATAAGCCAATGTGTCAATGTTTATGTTGAAATATCAATATGTTGTAGAAGGTTCCGTGACTTCCGTGAACAATGAGCTGGTGTCGTACTTGGTTCGCAGATTAGTAATTAATGTGTCGGATACCTCTCTTTTGCAGAATATTTTCACTCTCGAACCGGGAACGACCGGCAGTAAAACAAGCAATCGAACAATATATATGATGGGGATAGTTTAAGTCTCTTAAGCGCATTACATTAAGCGGGCAGCAGTTCTGGGAAAGACTACCTAAGTCACAATTATCTTCGAACACTTTGGACTATTATCAATCATGATTATTCGATGGTAGCTTAGAATCAATGTAAATGTACCCAGGAATTTGACATTTCCTACAAATCGCAAACACTTGCCGGTTACAGCTATATTTAACTCATGTACCCTGTTCACAACGATGTCATTAAAAACAAGGAAGACATTTCGACGGATTTAAAAATAGCTCATGAACGACGGATCAAAGTAACGTTAGTTCCTCTAAAAACCGTGGTGTAGAGTTACAGAGAAAATTACTATTTTTATTAGCAAATAGACTGACTAGTGAAACGTTTTTGAAACCGTCATTAAAATATCACTAACATAAACTATGGAAATGGGAGTTCCAAGAATAGAGACTTGTGGAAGACCGCAATTGACCTTTCCCATTTCAGAAAAAACTGCTATTTAAAGAAATAAATTGTTCTCTGTTAGGAAATAACATTTTGATTCAGTTGTATCACACGCCTTTGAAACCACAATGTGATCTTATTTGGAATCATTTCGAAGCAAACACATTTTCTTCCTAAACAATGGATGAGAAATAACTCCACTTGTCCTAAAGTGAATTCCGACCGTCGAGGACATCACCGATGTAATGTCATTTGACCCAGTATGCTCCCTGTAAAAAAAACAAATACTAGTGACAGTTACAAAAACTTCCCAGAATTCCCCGTTTCGAAGTGCAACCATGGATCGAGGTTCTATGGGACACACATTGACATGAACATAGCTATAATTTAAATCGTGTTTGTTTTGGTTCATCAAATTTGACTGAAAAATGTCACTACCAGTTGTTGGTGTAGAGATGAAATTTTTTTTTTTTTTCATTTTAAGTAATAGCACATTATGTGCAGAATTCCTAAATTTCTTAAAGTGGTGGAAATTAAAGTAAATTAATATTAATCTTGGAGCATCTTTCAGACCAGGCATCCAGTCCATGGGGCATGGACTTCTTTCGTTAGTGACCAACCCGAAAGTAGCACCTGTACTCTATCATACTGTTTCTTAATGATTAGTACTGGCGAAGAGGGACGATCCACAGCAGTTGCACAGTTAAAGGAATTCAAGAAAATGAATCCATTTTTAAACTGAAAGACCATGCATTTTGACCAATCAAATTCACTGTCTGGGTACGTCTCGGTATTTTCATGTTTTTTCCCAGCCAGTCAGAGAGTACGGTACCACATGTTCTGCAATACCTGATGTAAACCTTGCTCTGTCAACAATGAAAGGAGAGGTTCCATGGTAAATGGTATTTTGTCCACATTACCGGGATTTCTGGCTATATTAGACCATTCAACATAATACATGGTTGAAATATTTCCAGTCAGTTCACTTTTAAAGCGTAAGCATCTCCATGTACCGTACGTTATTCACTGCTAATTACACTTCCTGTTGGTCATGTGAAACACGTAACGTGTTATTCGATGACGTAATAAGTTCTCCCAAGATGTTTGCTCTACATACTGCTCGAACATTGAAGAAAGAGAGAATACTAATTTATTGAGTCTTAAGGCTAATTACATAAAGGTCCATGGTTGTTGTGCCCTCTCCAATATGTCTTTGATAAGAATCAGTGCATGTTGTTCCTTAAAGGGAAGTCTCATGCAAAAGGGTATTTGTAAACTACAATCTTGGACAAAATACCTTGGGACACCCCCGTTCAATGTTGGCTATAGTATTGCTGTTCAAAGGGTACATTCACTTCTATAGCGCAACATTGGAAAGGGGCTCGGGGTTTTATGTTATCCTCTCACCTAAAATTCAGTATTATATTTGCAACATACGTCAAAGTGTCCCAACAATTTTGTCCAAGATTGTAGTTCAAACGTTCACAGGTTTTTCAGATAAACCTACATTGTTTCTGTGTAGAAAATTTGATTTCACCTTTTGTCACTAAAAGTGAGTAAGATATTATTGATGACTTTTTATAAGGTTTGATGTAAACATGTATTTTTGTTAGTTAGTCAGTGTTTAATTCTGCATTAACACAGTTATAGTTTTTGTCACATGTAAGTGTCACACTGTATTTCTAACTGTTAAACTTGCATTGACTTTTGGGTGTGATACTCTTCTTAGTCGAAAAATAGCCCGTGTCCAGAAGTTGAGGTCAAAGTTCATCTGTGAATCGTCACTCCTGTTGAAATGGTGACGTGATTAAAAACGTTTTTCCCACAAATCGATGAGTTAATATGCGTGTACATTACTAAAATGCAAGGCAGCACTGCTGTATTAGAGAGAGATACCGACTTATATGTAATAATACGGCGTATTTCCATGGACTATCGGACAGGCGCCTAAAGATCTCATGGTGGTCCATTTTGGTGCATCGTGCCGGCGCCGGGTTCATTTTAATTCGAAGTTAAAATTGTAGTGCCGACGTCGGGAATCAGAAGGTCATCGCGTACCAATCGGCTGATGTCTCGACGATGACCGGCCTGACACATCTGGCATATCTCACGGGCGCCCGGTCAACATCGGCTTAAATTAATTGGTATATATATATATATATATATATATATATATATATATATATATATATATATATATATATATATATATATATATATATATATATATATATATATATATATATATATATATATATTCCGAAAGTTTAGGCGTTTGACTTCATTAAACGTCAATGAAATACACTCACTTCAGATAAGAGCAGTCACGTGGAAAGGAAAGGGACGAAGATGTCTTTTAAGTCGACATAGTTAACTCGGTACTCTCTTAGAGGATTAAAGTGGAAATAAAGCTAGACGAATTACTTTCAAATCTTTCACTGTATTCAGTGACAAATCTATTAAGATTAAAGATATTAAGGCGTCGAGATCTTGAATCGGTCAAAGATTCATACCTTTAACAATGAAGAATGCAAATATGTTAAGATTTAAACCGTCACATCAACTTGGATGCATGTAATAGTATAAAAGAGCGCCAGTAAAAGGATGAACGATTTCTGTGAGGGAAAATTATGTGAAATCATTGCATTATATTATTTCACAATGTGTCTTTTTTCACAGCAATTGAATTTAGCGTTCAAATCTGGAATAGAATGTATCAGTCAATATTTTACCAGGCTCTGGGGGTGCTGAGGTTTACATTTTTAAATCTTCCTCATAGGAAAGGTCAATTTTCATATACTTTGTATTTCATCTATGAATGTAATTACTTCGTAGCAAAATATGAAGTGCCAATCAAAATTCACACTTATCGGGAAAGGCTTTATGAAATAATGAAAATGCACACTGTCCTGTAACAATTAATAGTAGTAACATTGATGCCAGCTAAGTAGCAATGCAGTAATAGATTACCAAAGTTCTTCCTACTGCTTTTACTTTGTCAGTAACGTTGGTTATCTCAGACTCGCAAAAAAAATAGAATCCATTATGTTTGATAGCTAGTGAATAGTAAACATCAGTTAGATATGAGCTTTGACAATATGTTCAATGATCAGATAAAATGCATTTTTTTTCAAGAATAATAACGAAGTGGACTTTTTTTAGCAGCTCAAAGAAAGTGAATAAGTCTATTTGCGCATGATAGTCTTTTCCTTGCAGCATTCCCTACATTATGTCCTTCCTGAAAGTAGAAGCTAAAATAAGATACTTGTGATTCACATAACGAAAGAACTCATACAGGAACGAGAAAATGTTTTTCATTCCAACTCAACTGATAAATTTTATGCGTTATGACTTCCGGAATAAGACTATTCTGATAAAGGTCTTTTCATGACAATCATAGTTTCCAGTCACATGATGTTAATTGGGGTTGGAGGGGGGGGGGGGGGGCATTGCTGGTTTCAAACTCGTTGATGTCCATCTCAAATATTTGCTGCTTTCTCGCTCTTGACATCACACTTGCTCAAGAGCATGCAGCCAAAGATCAAACCATGGTGTGTTTACTGGCATACGGTGTATCAAGAGCAATACAGCTTTTGGCCTAGCATTAGGGGGAGGGGGGGGTGAAGGGATGAAAGCTCTCCCTAGCAAAAATGTTGATTTTTTTTTAACTTCATACAAAGTAAAAAGCCCTATCCAGTTAGCACACTACGACTATGTGATGTGTCAGTGAAACTTCATTATTATTTTCGACCTGAAAATACTGTTACTGGCACTCCCCTGAATTGTTACTTAATCATGTCACCCAAAATTTTGACACCCTGATAATATTATTGCTGATATAGACCACAGCATAACTTAGGCCAACACCCGACATACCATACGTCGCGACAGAGATTACCTGGTAATTGAGAAATTTCTCAATAAATCTGATATCAGTTGGAATTTTTCACATGGAAGTATAGAGACGTTAATAGTCGGAAAATCTGAAGTACCAGTTGGAATTTTTAATATCTCACTTAAGCACATTTTATGACCTCAAAATAGGCCGAATATTGCTACAGATTGTGCTTAAGGTTATCTAGTTATGAAAAAAAAAATTCTTAGTAACTCTGAAATGTCAGGTAGAATGTTTCATTTTTCAGGTTAGGTACGACGATAGTCGGAAAATGTGAAATACCAGCTGGAATTATCTGAAGCCATTTAATGACTTCAAAATATGCCAAATATTGCGCTAGATTGGATCTACGATTACCTAGTAGGTGAAACTTTCTCAAAAGTGGATGGGAGACAGCCATCCCCCCTATGTTTTCCCCACCTATCAAATACTTTATTGAATAACACTTTGCTCATCAAGCTGGCTATCATTTACAAAGTATTTGGTACAAGAACAAGCTTTACACTTTTTTATGCAATCACCATCGCTTGTAGCAAAGTAATAAAATATTGGTCGCCAGAGAGTAAAAATTGTTGGAAGTGCACTGGAACAATCATTTTTCGGGAAAAATTGATTACAATAGATGCAATATATTGCACTATATTTTTTCTGAAGTTACCTGGTAGTTGAAAATTTCTCAAAAAAAAAGCTGTTATTGTTAGAGAGTAAAAGGTGTTGAACTAATTTTCTGGAAATGACAATAGCATAAATATTCTAGATAAGATCAGTCCCAATTATTACCATTGTATTTTTCCAAAAAATTTTTTTATCTGTAATTTAGAAATTGCAGACATAAGATCCTGTTGTAAGTATGAGTGCATTGCAGGTCACGTATACCTGTGAAGTGCCTTCCTGTCATCTGGCGCTTTTGAAAAGCCAAAATTTTCTTTTACGATTCGCGCCAACCAATGGTAGCTCCCCGCTTAGAGAGCAACCCCACTAGTTAGTCACAAATAATTCGGGGAAACAATCCACCCCCCCCCCCCCCCGCCAAAAAAAAAATCTAGGCACCTCACTCTCTGGATTTTCTGTTTTGTTCTAAACCCCTGAAAATACATATTTCACAGTATCATATCTAACAATAACTTGAATCACTTTTCCCCCTGTTCCGACTTAACTGCCCTTTGCAGTGCAACATGTGTGTAAGCCTTCAGAGAGTTTTCTTCATTCCTTGGCATGAGGAGTTCGTACTAGATCCTAAGCGCAATTTGGTGTGTGAACACATTTAAGGATATCGACATTGAAGTTTTGCTCAAACACAAACATTTCCCTCGGAACGCTATATAGATATGGCCTGTAGAAAAAGACAAACATTCCTGTTGAGGCAGCGTGGTACAGTTCCGTCCGACAAGTTAAGAAAAGGTTTACTAACATCCATCAACCGTCCAATTTGACCTTGCGGATATTCCGTGTTAAAATTCATTCTTGTCGATAGGTAAGTCTTAGCTTGCAACCGTTACCGTTGTTTCGTTTTTCGAGATACCGACTGGAGTATCACGACATTTTATGCACAGAAGCTCTAGTCCTGGATTCACTCCTTTTTGCCAAATTTCTGGTACTGAAAGTGCTTGATGCCTTAAATGTCGCACAAACACTCTCAACTTTTGGTCGACGAGCTTCTTTAACACAGTTGTGGAGCCAGCACTTTCAATCAGAGGAGGCGAAAATGTTCTTTACTAGGGGCCATGTATGGCAGAAATACCCACTGCTCCTCAAATATATTGGCAGAGTGTGTGGGAGGAGTGCCTGCAGGACTATCTAAGCGAAGTGCCACCATTAGTTGGCGCGGAGAGATAAAGAAAATTGTGACTTTTCAAACTCGCCAGATGACCGGAAGTGACACTTTCTTGGTGTTATAAACTACATATGCAGTCTTGAAAGAGAGATGTTAAGATGTCATGTTTATGAGAGCAAAAGGAAATATAGGGAAACGCTAATTCCAAGATGGATTGAGGTAATAGAAGAATCATAAATTGTTCAGTCTCTTTCATAAACTCTTGAAGCACTTGACAAATATTTGGTGGGAATGAACATATCTGGTCCCTCACTTTTTAGGGGGGGGGGGGTAGATTTCTTTTCTTACTGGGCCTAGGACATAAATGAGAGGACATGTTCAACGCGTGTGACTGTATGCCTCGTATGATCGTTTAAAGAATATCTATAAGGAGATCCCAGCATCGTTTTGAGCAGAGCATACCGGAAAGCAAATGCATAAAATATCCCCTATATTGCCCGAAATTGTCCCTCTCGGGCCCATCAAGTAATATCCAAGAAATGGTACCGTCAGTGCCTTATGAAAGATCTATCTCAGTTTCCCAGTTTTTCTTATGACCAGGGGTGGTCCAGTGCCCGTGGTCATATGGTAGCTCCGACACTGCTTAAACACCATATGAAATGTAATAATATTACAAAGTGAGCGATGCTACTGTAGTAAGCAATCGGCGGTTGAAGTTCCTTAATCGAATTAAGATTAACTGATCATGCAGTAACTTGCACCTATGTGCCTGATCTTCTGTACCACTCGTTGTTGTATCGGACTTAACATTTCCGAAGACCTGATAATCCCTGTAAGTCTCGTCCAAAGCGCTGACGTGAGGAGCATTAGAACACCTCCTTACATTCTCTACAAACAACCCAAAAAATCTTTTTCAGACAATCAGCACATGTCTTAATGCCTATTAACAAAGGAAGCACTATTTTGCAGCAAAACATAAATGTTCATATTTATGTTACAATGTTTATATATATTGTTGCAATTCAACTAAATTTAATTGTGAAGTTCCACACCTAGGAAGTGAATGATTCTGTCTGAAACATGGGCACTGTTCTTTAATCATTTTCTGTTCCCAATTCCTAGCTTAAATCTTGGACAAAATTCGTCTGGACACCACACTCCTCGTGGTTTCACTGTTGGCTACAGGAATACAATTCACAGTATGAATTCACTAATGAAAATTAATTTGAATTGATTTAGGCTATGCTCTATTTATTGAGATGTGAAAACCAAATCTTTATTAAAACACGAAAAAATTACCTTTTGTGTTTCATGGCGTCACCATTGTTTTGGTAGAATGTCATTTTATTTCCTAAGTAGACAACATTCTTCAACGACACATTGATAGTGATCGATCAATTGGTTAATCTAATCTTTTCCAAGGAAAAATAAAATAATGCTCACATTTTGTTTTAACAATTATGTTCGCAATTGCATCGTGCTTTGTATCTGAACACACCGTTCTATTCTTACATGACCTCTGACCTTGAAAAGGAAGTTGCTTCATACTTGCATGGGAATCAAGGCTTAATGGCATGTGCTCTCTGCCTGTTGTGCACGTTTGACTTTAATCCATCATTATGGAAATTCAAAGTGAAACTGGCACTTGCAGATACTCAGCACTGTTGTGCTTGTTGGCAGTTGTGAATATTATCAAAACAGGAGTTAATTATCAGCCGGCAGATTAATTCCATAAATCCAAAAGGTGCAAAGTTTGAAGATTTCAGGATACTGCAATCTGCCCAATAAGCATTTTTAAAACTTAGAGCAAAGCGTAATGCCCTGCAATACAAAAGATTAAACATCAAAGTCAATCGAATGTAAATTTAACTGGAAATATACATTTAAAGTCAGTAAACAAGCAGCTGGCTCCCTTTAAGAAAACTGTCTACGGCAATTAGGAGTCTGTATTGCAATTTGCTCACACACATAAAATGCAATAAAATGGCTTCATAAAAATAGCCTATCAAACAAATGTTCTTGTAATTGCTGACATGATCTTACAATTTCAGAATGAAGTAATTCATACACTCTCTAAGTTTCTAAGTCTTGTATGTTATTTCTGAAATAGCAATCAATCCTGCTTTCATTTTTATTTAAAAAATCAAATCAAAACATCACCATTGCTGACTAACTAGTTCAGTTAAGTGTAAGAACATGGCTGTTGCTTAACCTGCACAATGCCGTTCTTAATTTTATTGTACCTCTAGTGTCAGTTTCATATTTGAGATAATAAAACTTGATAGTAAACATTCAATTTCGAAAACCATTCGCGTAAAATCGATCGATAATCTGTTCTCCCACATGCCCACTTTATTAAAAATGGATAGTAGGTAAGATACACATGGAATACAAAATGAACAAAGAACAAACTATGGCAGAATATGATCAAGCACATGTACACAGAACAATGGAACCTTACTTTTAATTAGCCATCGTATACATATGTACCTAAACCCACAAAGCACAGTTATTAATTGGGGAAGTCAAATATTCTTGTTCCTTAGTTGAACTCATTCGTGGAAATACACACTATGATGTCACTTATTATGGTATATCATTACAAATAAATCGCAAGATTTAAAAATCATAAGATTTTTAATAAGTTTGGTCCCATTTTTATGAGTATAATCGATATTAAAGGCAACATCTTCGAACATGATGTACCTAGAGGGATTGATTTATCTATGACTTTTAGGATTTCGACTAGGTTATAAGAATAAAGGGTGAGAACATAAAAAAAAAACCAGGATGAAGAAATGCATTGTGGTTTCGATGATCTATTTAAGAGAAATTTTTTTCTGAATCTGATATAATAGCATTAGTATGTGTCACATTTTTCACATTTTCACAATTTGACCCCTGTTGACCCCAAATGACCTTTTTGACCTTCACAAAAAACGAAAGGGTTCCTCTACTCAACATGGTACAACTACATACAAAACCTGAGATCTCTACAAGCTTCCTTTCTTGAGATATCGTGTTTTCAAGGTTTTCAAAACTTGACCCCTGATGACCCCAAATGACCTTTGACCCCTACCATAAACAATTGGATTCTTCTTCTCAATGTGGTACACCTACATACTAAATATGAGCTCTGTCCAAGCTTTCTTTCTTGAGATATCATGTTTACAAGGTTTTCACATTTTGACCTCTGTTGACCCCAAATGACCTTTGACCTCCACCAAAAACAATATGGTTCCTATACTTAACATTGTACAACTACATACAAATCATGAGATCTCAACAAGCTTCCTTTCTTGAGATATCGTGTTTTCAAGGTTTTCACAATTTGGCTACTGTTAACCCTAAATGACCTTTGACCTCCACCAAAACCAATAGGGTTCTCCTTCTCAATATGGTACACCTACATACCAAATATGAGATCTGGCCAAGCTTCCCTTCTTTGAGATATCGTGTTTACAAGGTTTTCACATTTTGACCCCTGTTGACCCCAAATGACCTTTTAACTCCACCAAAAACAATAGGGTCCTCCTTCTCAATATGGTACACCTACATACCAAATATGAGATCTGTCCAAGCTTCCCTTCTTGAGATATCGTGTTTACAAGGTAGGGCGTCACGGACATACATACACACACACATACACACACACACACACATGCACACACACATACATACAAACACATATGCATAATTACAAAGGTTACGATTATCATCGAAACAAAAAACTGGCACTTGATAACAAAAGGGATATGAATTCTAAATGGGATTCACTTAATTCTATGGAGGACCACTTTAAAGGGGAAATCAGGATTTATTTCCACAATTTGTTTCACTACAATTCCTCGTCGGTATCGTACAATTAAAGGTTAATCAACGTTAGACCGTGTATTAGCTATAGGATAATGCACAATCGCGTGTTACCCCGAGAGTGCATTATACTACCGTTGATACACAGGTACAAAGTTGATTAACCTTGTTCATACATACCAACGAGATTTTGATAAAAAAGGACGAAAAAAGAAAGGAATTTGGTCCTTTAATAACAGAATTTTTATTGAAAAGGAACCCCGAGAAAAGGTAAACAAATTTTCAATATGTCAACAATATTCGTGCGTGAAACAGAAAGTAACACTTAAACAAAAAGAATAACAATAGAAATTGACATAGCAACAACGCGTGCTTTATAGTTCCTTTGCGTGCGCTTTAATTCGTTTGCAACTTGTGTACTAATGTGTGCACGCTCTCCGTGGTTAGTGCACGTGTATTCACTGTGCAGTGTGTACGTAACTGCATGCTACAGAGCGTTGTACAGCTACAGGGCATGATAACTGATTTTGGATAAAGACAGTGACAGATTCATTGAATATAGATTTCGAGATTTCAGTCCTTACAGCAGCAGAGGGTGCAGACTTGTTGTGTGGGGACCCTAATTTTCATGTGAGTGTGAGAGCTCTCAGTAGGCTATGCAAAATTTCGGAAGTTTAAGAATATGAATCCGGTGGTTGTATGGAGACCCTTCAAGATGGCGATGTATTGCAGTCCTTAGTCCTTTTTACGATTTTATTGCATAGGGAATTGTTTTTGAACATCTCAGCAGAATTTTACAAAGAAGGAAAGCTAATTCCGGTAGGCTATCTAACTTTCCAGGTGTTCAAAATACACTGCTTTCACCCGACACAGTTCTGGTATTTAGGCAAGATTAGGCTACCCTACGTCAGAGGGATTACCACTTACAGTGTACTGTGCTGTTGTTACGTAGATTTACCTACATTTATTTACATTTTACTTTTGAGCAGGCCTTAAGTCCTAGGCGCGGCCTAGGTAACGTTAGAACTACGAACTTCAAATCGAACGTTATTTCACTAGTGTACAGTAGGCCTGATACTAGTAACACTGTATTAGCCATTGTTTTGTACAAGATATAGCAGATTGAAAACACACTGTCGCTCTTCAGTTTTATTGTATTCATCCGCCGGTGATCGACCGTGGTTTAACAAGTTCGATTACCGGCGATTAACCCACGGTCACCTGACTGAAATGAGCCAATAAGAGTTGAGGATTCTTTCCAAGTATGTGTGAATGACTTACAACTAACAAATATGATCAAGATTATCTCAAAACATGTGGACAATTTCGACAAACGAGTCAAATTCGGTATAATCGTGCACAGGAGTCTGTCTTGTCGTGTACATGAACGTTTATTTTTTGTATCCGACGAATATTACGAATTCTCGTTCAACAATAGTTAACGCAATGATTACCGTTTCTTCTACCTTCAAACACCTCCCCAAGGTCTCTATATTTCGGTGAACAATCAGTTCAGAAAGAAAATTTCAACTAAACGTGAATTTTCTCAGTCAAACCCTGATTTCTCCTTTAATAAGTTACTACGAGCAAATATTAAATCAAGCTGTATAAAAACACTAGATGTCAACAAATACAGAGTATACAAGATTTGAGAGAATTATGCAAGTCGTGAGAGATAATCTTTATACATGTGTGAAGCGTAACAAAATATAACACAGTTTTAACGAAATGTTGTCTTCATATGAATGTTTATGTTACGTTTACATACCCATCAGTAAAATTGAATGAGCACTTACATCACAAGTGCATTGCATTTAATATCAATGGTTGGAGGAATCATTGGAACAGTCCATTTGGAAAATACACAATATAAGAGATAGTTGAAAACATTATCAGTCACATTTTACCACGTTTGTGTTCGAAGAAAATGCTTATCTCAGCTCAGAAGTACGTATCACCATCTGTATGGCTCTTACTCAGAATATATTTTCATACCATATCTTTTAACATGATCACGTTTCTATACATAAAACGATTGAGAAATTTAAACGTTACATTGAAAAGATGACTAAGTTGACCGCCATCACGAAGTGTCACTGAGTTTAAAGCATTCTTCGTAAACATATTCTGCAGTGTAAATCTTTCACCAAAATATGTCATAACCAGAAAGCCAAAAGGCTTCGTGATTCCTTGCTACGTGGTTATATTATAACAAGCATGAATTATCCACATGACAAGTATGAGATCAACTGCAGTTACTGGTCTTGAAACACCACATTAATAAGCCTTTAACCCAAATAACCTTTATTTTGGTGACCTCAAATGACATTGACATCCATTAAAAGCAATAGGGATCACCTACCAAGTCAAGTATGACATCACTCAACATTACCCTTCTGGAGATAATGTTTTAGCAAAGTTTCACCTCGGGTGACCTCAAACGACCTTTGACCTCCACAAAAAACAATAGGAGTCATCTACTCAATATGACTAACCCACACACCAAGTATGACACCAGTCACACTTACCCTTCTGGAGATATTGTGTTTGCAATGTGTTTACAGTTTGACCTAGGGTGACCTCAAATGACCTTTATCCTCCATCAAAAGCAATAGGGATCATCTACTCAATATAAGCGACCAACACACCAAGTATGACATCAGTCACAGTTACCGTTCTTGAGATATTGTTTTTACAAGGTTTTCACATTTTGACCTTTGGTGACCTCAAATGACCTTTGACCTCCACCAAAAACAATAGGGATCATTTACTCAATATGACCAACCCACACACCAAGTATGACATCAGTAACAGTTACCGTTCTTGAGATATCATGTTTACAAAGTTTTCACATTTTGACCTCTGGTGACCTCGAATGACCTTTGATCTTCACCAAAAACAGTAGGGATCATCTACTCAATATGACCAATCCACACACAAGGTATGACATCAGACACAGTTACCGTTCTTGAGATATCGTGTTTACAAGCGAAGTATCACATTTTGACCTCTGGTGACCTCAAATGACCTTGACCTCCACCAAAAACGATAGGGATCATCTACTCAATATGAGTAACCCACACACCAAGTATGAGATCAGTCATGGTTACCCTTCTTGAGATATCATGTTTACAAGAAGTGTCACATACACACATACACACCCGCACCCTCACACATACACACACACACGACATCACCATCGCATAGATTCCTTCTGCTTTCGGCAAGGGATAAAAAACTGAACATTATTTTTCAATTCCATTTGATATGGACGGGCATTAACGGACATAAAATAAAACAGTACCATCTTGTCATAGATTTGAAAACTAATAACTGCAGCGAACATACATTCGCAGTTCTGCTCACATCAATGTCCATCAAGAGCGAATGACTTATTCAAAATTGATTAAGTTTTCTAGTTCAAGATGTAGTCCGCATTTAATGTTTCTTAGCTCCTTGGCATGCTGCCGATTAATTTTTGTCTTCTTATGATCAGTCGAATCGTTGTGGCAACGCGTCAGTCAGGGTTTTCATTTAAAGCGATTGAGAGGTAGATGGATGCTCGTGGATTGCGTCACGGTCGCGTTTCACTTTGCATTACACTCCTTACATACTGCTTGATTTGAGAAATGGATCACCCTGCATTAAACTATAGAATAAGCAGTATTGTTCTACTCTTTCTTGTTTTTGTGAATGGATTTAATCCGTCTAGATCAGGCAGTAAGTATATATTGTGTTATTACTTGTGTCAGTCGTTTATTTCATTAAGGATCACGTCATTTAACAAATATGATGCAGAGAGCCCTCGTTTCACAGTTTACATAAAATGAATAATATTTATATGCAAGGAAATAGGGGGTTTACAATACACCAACATAGCACACAAAAATAGCTTTAATTATTTTTAAAGAAATCAGACTCACCAAAAAACATCCTGCGGCTTCATATGTTCAAAATATTATGCATAATATGAGTAAGGGAAGGTGCACAATTTGATTTTGTGAAAGTTTGTGAGACCAAATTATTTTGATTATCTTGTAATCACATAATTTGTCTGTGAGAAACTCAATTCTTAAAAAGAACGGCCACCGTCCTTCCTTATTTTTAATAATCTATCATTCTTTTCCCACAAATATTGGCATTACAAGTATAAAGTTTTTCAGACGATCTAATGCCTTATATACGTCCCCTTAAAGGCGTTAAGCCTGTCAACGTTTACACTTTTGTGTGTGTAGTTACTGCATAGATTTTTTTTTTTTTTGGACTTGACAAGTAATAGATCTTTGGGTATCATCCCTTTCAACAGTAACATTTCTTTTAAATTATATTCATGTACTCTTTTGGTCCAAAATTTCTCTACTTACTTTACTTTACATGTCAGTAATAGATGGCCGGGTTATTTCTCACCAACCACCTTTAATGTGTTATACACTCGCGGTAAACTAACATTTTTTTAATGTGCAGTGCTTGCTTAAAACATAGATATGTATAGTATTGAAGACTTTTCCACCATCAAAACGCTGGTGTGTAAGAACGATGTTGCCTGATGTCAACCCCTCATTACAATGAGTACTCTGTCATGTGTCATATGTTCTTTTTAATTTTGACTTTTTCCGGGGAAGTATAACAAAATTCACAGTTTACAGATCCAAAAAATAAATCAGTTGTTGCATAAAATCTCTCATGCAGATAGCTTTGATAGAGCAACTAATACTGAGCCGTATAACAGCAGTAAAATGTAACCGTCGCATACAAAGCTGAAGACAGACTAACTAATTTTCCTCAATACTGTTTTCCCAAGTTGAATCTGTATAAAGGATTAGCCAGTTGTTAAACAAGGCAGAGAAGGGTGAAATCCAGACTTTCCGATAACTTGAAATTGAATCCTTTGTTGTACACGGTCAGTTTAATCACAGATCACTGCAGGTAGAATGCCTTTTGGAACCGTTAGGATATTTCTCCGCAAGTGATCATGGTGTTCTCTGTCTGTGAAAGTCCAGTTTTTCGACCTTTTCTTTTTCGATATTCAAACATGTAAGTTAACCTTCTTTTTAAATTATATATACATTGATTTTAAGGTGTATGTAGTGTGCAATAGAGATCAATTGATGGCATTGTTACAATGGTATCTTTGCTTGCAATATACTAGGGCTGCCCGAGGACGTGAACGTCGAAAAGCTTGCTGCCCTTTAGCTAAAATCTTAACTTAGAAAGTGCCAAAAAATGGTCAAAGTATCAACTTTAGCATATCGATAAATTAGTTAAAGCAGTCTCAATTAATGTTATGAGATATCATGTTAACTAAATTTAGTCGATATTATGTCTCACGCGACTAATTAAGGTAATTTTAACTAATTTATTATAAGAGTTCCCATGCAGTGAGAGCTCATATAGAGGAAACTTTCCACAAGGTTTCGGAGACGACGTTATATTATTCAAAGAGTATAGTAGCTAAAAATGGCTAAAAACTTCCATTCAAATCTATTAAACGAGATTCTAATATACGATTTTGGATTGTTAAGAAGATTAAGCAGGTAATCAACTGAATCCACTGTGTGCAAGCCCGAAAAGAGGTCAATACGTCGCACAAAAATGTTAAAGGAGCCATGCATACAGAGAAACTGGTGTATTGAAAAAAAAAATGGAGAATCATTTTCATGTAAGATTTGCATGGAGTAGTCTACAATTAAAAACTACATTTTACGCATGTATGTGGTGAGCCACGTTTTCCTTATATACCGGTACAGTGTTGTTGACTACTCACAAGAATAAAATACTGTCTGTTGACTTTCATGATTTCACCGGGAAAAAAAAAGAAAGAAGAAAAGGATAAAAAACGGCCTCACTAAATGCATACATCACAAAGACCTGTTTGGAGGTGTAGGGTAACTATATCTTAGGTGTAATAATGTCAGACGATTCCAAGTGTAGAATTGCACTTTATGCGAAAAAAAAAGCAAAATTATGATGACGTTTATTAAAAATGGTGTTCTAAGGGTAAACTAAAATAATTGTCCTTGAAAATTAATTGAAATTTCTACAAGCAACGTTTAGTAGATTTACCCAGTTGTGAAAGAAGATGGATCAATTAGAAGATCTCCTTTATTTGCATCATATTATTCTTGTTATACATCACAGAATTGTGTGATTTTGCTGAGCGATTTCCTGGAGAGGGAACACATTGCAACAAGTCGCCACAAGATGGTAAAGTATTAACCCAAACGTTTTCCTCTCAATCATCTATTTAAAGGGAAATAGGGCGTTTGTTTGAGAGAAAACATCCATATTTTTGAAACCAATGTTTGTGGACATAGAATGATAGATTATTCAAAATAAGGAAGGACTGTAGCCTTCTTTTCAAGAAATAAGCTCCTCACAGATCGAAATTCAGTTATTTGTTGCTCAACACTAATTTGTTCACCCAAACTTTTCAAAATTCAAATGATGCATCTTCCATTACGCATCACATGCGTAATAATTTGAGAAGATGATGCTGTGGTAGATGTTTATTGATGAGACTGAATGGTTTAACAATGATTAAAGCTATTTTCTTTGCATTTCATATCGGTGTCTTCTAAATGCCCTATTTCCCTTTAAGATTACCTGCAGTTTCATGTTTGATTAATTGAATATGGGGTTTCTTGAAATTGCCTTCTATACGTTGAGAATTGATTGCGATCACAACGTTATCTTTATTGTAATCTACCATGATCATAATGACTCTACTGCGGTATGTATATCTCAATAACACGGTTGCTGATTTTACAACAGATCACTGTTGATATTCAACACTTTTGTTGTTCTGACGTCTTACATTCAAGAAATACTTGCCGATGAAGTACAAAGGATTTTTCTTTAACGTTCCTAACCTACATGACCTGGAACATTTGGTTAAATATCGCTTAGTTAATTTATAGGACCTCTATATTTTAAGAAAACTAACTGCCCAATTTCACATTTTTCTTGCATCAATTTTCATCTGAGGGCAGTGTGGAGTGTTTGGGAGGGGAATTGTACGGCGACAGGTGTTGGAGAGCCGCAGTGAAAACGGAGCATCAAAAGCGATTTCCTCCAATCTGGGGTATCTTTATCCAAATCCAGTACTTTCTGATACACTCTACGTACACAGAAAGTCATCCCATCGTTCGGGTCAGCATGTGATGATAATGGGGGCCACTTGAGGCTCTCTCTTCTTCCTTGACCCCGCTATTGTCTAAAAAGCGTGGCACTTCCTCTTTCTTTGGTTATCCTTCTGTCACATTCAGATTTAGATAACAAAAAAAAAAAAACTCGTTTTCCCCATGCCAATGCACCAAGAGTCTGGCCCTTCCCAGATGAAGGACTTCGCCTTATATCAAAATACAAATGTATTTAAGTCTACAGCCATGTGTTTGAAGCCACTGACTTCAAAAGCACCTTTGTACGCCACACAGCCCGCTAGTCTGTTAAGCATCGCGTTATCTGTGAATATTTTCGCAGCTATAGAGACACCAATAAGTGCAGGGCGGACTGGGGGGGGGGGGGGGTTTGCCAGCGGCAAGCCCGCCTCCAAAACTGTCGATTTTTTGCCAACTTCATAATGCAGTACAAAGCACACTCGGCCTATGTGATGTGTCGGTTAAATTTGTTCATTACTTTCGAACTCAAAATACTAGCACTCCCTTGAAGGGTTACTTTACTAGCTCTGTTACCCAAAATTCGGGCACCTTAATAATAGTATGGTTCATATGAACCACAGGATAATTTAGGCCAACTCCAGACATAAAACAGGTCAGTACCGTATTCTTCCGTAATACTTATGAGCACCGGGACCGTCGCGACCAGAGAATGTTGGAGGTGTCTCGCCCTACAATCTTTCAGAGCGACGATAGTAGGAGAATCTGAAATACCAGTTGAAATTTTTCATATCACAGTCTAGCGTATTTTATGACATGCTTAAGATGCTTACCTTTGCACCAGATTGTGTCTACGGTTACCTGGTAATTAAAAAAAATCTCAAAATATCGGATATCATTTAGAATTTCTAAAATTGAAGTGTAGAAGCGTTAGTAGTCGGGAAGTCTAAAATATCTGTAGGATTTTTTTCATATTTCAGTCTAGGATATGTGACTTCAAAAGAAGATTGTGTTTAAGGTTATCTGGTAATCAAAAAATTATCAATAAGTCTAAAATGCCATTTAATTTTTTTTTTTTCATATTCCAGCTTAGGTGTGAAATGTGAAATACAAGTTGGCATTTTTTACTAAAAATTGTTGATTTGATTTTTATCTTATTTAGCAAGTTTTAATGAATTAAAAATATGCATATTGCACCAGATTACATCTAAGGTTGCCTATAGTAGGTGAAAAATTTTTAAGGGGTTGTTGACATCTCCTCCCTTACAAACCTCTCCCAGGCCAACCATCGAACTGATCTCACGTATTACCCACCTATCAAAATACCTTATAGCAAAACATGTTTTTTCCTTTTCAAGCTGACTATCATTTACAAGATTATCGATAAAAAACTACCTTTATACTTTACAATGCAATCATCATCGCTTAAAGCAAGTTATTAAAAACTAATCGCCACAGAGTAAAAATTGTTGGAACATTACTGGAACTATAATTTCGTTCTATACAAAATTGATTGCAATAAATATTTGTAAGAAATAATATTATTTTGTCTTTTTGCCTGGTGTTACGTACGTAGCAGCTGGAGCGCCAAAACACAGACAAGAGAAAAGAATACAGGAAGAGTGATTTGTATATTTGAGGGCTTTCTCCAAGTTCGACTCTACTTTATTTACAGGATTATTGAGTTCCAAGAAAGTATCTAATGAGTTACTGATGAATAACTTTATGAATTCAACTGGATGATGAATTGAAACTAATTTCCAAGTCCAGTTCAATGGCTACTGAGCATCGGAGGGTCTGACTTTGGTGGAGCCTCTCTGTCAACTGAAGAGTTTAGCTTCTTTCTAGAATAGATGTCGCTCACAAGTGGGGTCAAGTTGATACCATGGGGGGCGATGGACTTGGAGTTAACAGCAGCTGGTCAATGTCATATACTGATGAAGGTCATACTTAGAAAGTTATACAGTGCGAGGAAATACTTAGGAGGGGTAAAGTTATACAAAGAAATACTTAGGAGAGGTCAGCTGACTTGGGTCACACTGGTAATTGAAAATGTCTCAAAAAAAAAGAGTTATCACTAGAAAGTAAAAGTTGTTGAATTAACTTTTCTCGAAATGACAGCGGCCTAAGTATTCTAGATTAGATCAATCCAATTGATTAATTCAATTGATCAATTATTACAATTTTTCCATACATTTTTTTTTAAGTGTAATTAAGAAATTCAAGACATAAGATCACATTTTATGAATGGGTGTGTGACTCAAACTCAAATACACCGGGAATGCCGTTTCCTGCCATCTAGAGCTTTTGAAAAGCCAAAATTTCAATGTAACTCCGCGCTAACAATGGTGGCGCTCCACTTGGATAATAACCCAGCTACCTAGCGACAAACGGATCTAGCTCAAACGATCTCTGCTTCGACCCAATTTCTAGGTGCAGGTCCGACAATGCGTCTATCAAAAATTATTTTCAAGAACTAAAAAAACAAAAGAGAATTGAAAGAGGATTCGTAGGTTATTAGGACTCTTGTATCATTTAAGAAACACTGATTTGTATTACA